>JANBPO010009398.1:1998271-2631153 GCA_024336825.1 Amorphophallus titanum
CTTGTATGGAAGGCCGTGTCATACTCCACTTGATTGGTTTGAGGTTGGCGAGCGAGTTATGATAGGACCAGAGTTGGTATAACAGTGTGTGGAAGTGGTGCAGCTAATTAGGTAGAAATTGCAGGCAGCCCAAAGTCGATAGAAGAGTTATGCCGATCAACAGAGGCGACCTCTTACCTTGGAGGTGAGAGACTGGGTGTTCTTGAAAGTCTCCCTGATGAAAGGTATGGTGCGATTTAACAAGCTTGGGAAGCTGAGTCCCCGTTATGTTGGGCCTTTTCTTATTGTGGAACGTGTTGGCCCACTGATGTATTGATTGCACCTACCTCCAGAGATGGATGCAGTGCATGATGTGTTCCATGTGTCGATGTTGCGAAAATACATGCCCAATGACTCTCATGTGTTGGAAGACTCGGTGTGGCCTGAAGTGACTCCAGATCTATCTATCTCTGAGTACCCCATTCGTATTGAGGATCGGCATGAGCAGTGGCTAAGAAATAAGGTCATGCCTTTGGTTAAGGTGGTTTGGCAGTGCCACTCAGGAAACGAGGCAACTTGGGAGTGTGAGGATGAGATGCAACAGCAGTTTGCATATTTGTTTGGGTAAGATCTCCCCTTAGACTGTTGTGCTTCAGTGTCAATTTTAAGGATGAAATTTTTGTAACGAGGGGTGGATTGTAATACCATGAATTTTGGAGTTCCACGACCCGACACAACCCCTGAAGGGTCTTGACGTAGTCATCCTTCTGGACCAGCGGCATCTTCGGGTCAGCTTTGGAGGAGCCACGGTTTGCGGTCTTCTGTGCCTCCAAATAGGCCATGACCTCGGAGCTGGACCACCCCTTCAACTTCTTCAAGTAGGCAAGGTCAACGTCCAACACTAGCTCCAGCTGGGTGTCTAAGAAATGATGCTCAGCAGCTCGCCAGCAGTCCTTCTGAGAGGCGCGATAGAAGCTGGTCCGTGCATTCCACCACTTGATAAATTTTGAAGTCACCCGGGGCAAATGGGCAGGGGACGGCACCCTGAAAGATATGTCTTCACGATGATGGAAGTAGTCCCACCACAACTGGGCTTCATCTGCAATCGTCTGGCCAGCCCGATGGCGGCTGGGGATGCTGAAGCGAGCCGAAGAAGGCGGGATCTATTGGTCGTATCCAAAGTTCTGACTAAATTGGAAAGGATAGTATGATTCTAGCCACAGCAGACCGCTCTTCCGAAAAACCAGAACGTTGGGGTGAATGGCCAGGGCCCAGTCGACCAGCTCCGGCTCTAATATCGGCTTTGTGCTTTTAGCACTGGTGAATGAATGAATAAATTCCTCGGTCTTGTACAAACGGCTTTGCCGCATTCTGTTCACGAGGGGGCTGGAGCTAGCTGCCAGGCTCCAGAAATGGAGGACTCCTGGCGAGTCCATCAGAACCGCAGTCAGCTTCCCTCGAATAGCAAATAGCTGGTCCGCCAATGAAGAAGGTTCAGCGCTAGCAAACTCGATCATCCTAGGCACCAGACGATCGGATTGAAGAGAGCGCGGAGCTACCTCAGGAAACAGGGTGCAGACCCACGCGTTGAAGAAGTGGAGCAGACTAGCCATCCGTAAATTCTGGGGGATGCGTGACTTGTGCAGATCCCCCAACATCTTGTATGTTAGGCACAGAGCCACCAGACAAAGCGGCAGCTTCATCCCCCAAGCCATCAAGCACGCGGGGTAGATGGCTTCTGGCCTGATCACCGTCTCGTCACCTTGTGAAAGGGCGAACAAGCATAGCCAATAAGTCAAATATGCAGCACAGTGCGTGACTGCGTCAACTCCCATGGGGTTCGGACCCCCTTGTCGGCCTCTCTGCACGATCGGAGGAAGGGTCGTCTGGCGGTGAGCTCTCGACTTCTTCCTCACCGTCGTCGAAGTAGCTGCGGGGAAGTCTTCATACTTTTTCTCCCCACTGAAGAAATATTGAAGCCACGTGCCCATTTGCATGCGTCGCTTCTCCCCTGGCTTCCGCGCCTCCCGTGGGTCCAGCGTCAAGCGCACCATGGCGTAGTAGGCTTTCATTAAGTAACGGTAGGTGAAGCCGGTGAAGTACTTGCCTTCGCCATCCGTTTGGTATTTCAGCCAGTCTGGAAAGCATACTTCTTCATATGGCTCCCCATCTATGGGTAAGCTGCTTAGCTGTGCCAAGCTCCAAAGATCTAATGAAGTCTCCCCCTCAGTAGTGTAAAAGGTGTTGTATTCGGGGCAGAAGACTTCGATCATCCTGCAGCATAGTCCTCGGGAAATCGGATACCGATACCGGGACGCATAAACACTGTGGTACACCCCTGCTCTCACCAAGATTGGGGCATATTGTTGCAGCACGTAGTCCGTGAATTCAACTACTCCTGGTTAGAAGGCGTGGGCGTCAGTGGCTTTAAGCTCTCCAAACCAACCCACAGAAATTTGGTGCTTGAACTGAACTGCCAGACAATCCAGCAAGAAGGGTTCGTCCCGATACCCCCATTTGAGCGGGGCGAGGAACAGACCGTAGCTTGGCTTCTCCCAGTCGACGCGCCCCCCGGTCTCGTTCCATCGAGCTGGCATAAATTGTAGAGCTCTTATCAGAAGCCCAACATCTGGGGACAACTCCTGCATGCCCAAGATAGCATCCCACTTCCTTGGTTCCCCAGGAAAATAAATCGGTGACATTCGGATGACCGAGTCGTTCAAGCTGTCTCGGTCTACCAGCAAGCCCCCTTCAGCGCGTCAAGCCAAAATGACATCACGCTTCCCAAACAAGTTGAAGCGCCTGATGAAGTCTATCAGATGCTTGTCCTTCAGGTGATCCGGTCGGACTCCGTCCCCCTGCTCGTACTTGAAATGGTCCCCGGGGAGAATCATCAGCCGGCTAGTATCGACTGTATCAGTCTCCGAGTCGGGCGATTCCGCAACCACGGCCACCTTCTTGAACCCTCGGTTCAAAGAATGAACGTTCTCCCATGTGACAGCAACACGGGACGCAGACGAGGAAGAGTCGGATGCCATTTTATCTGCAAAATAGTGCCCGGAAGAGAATAAACAAGTCAGAGATCAGTTGATTAGAACGGGATTTCTGACAAAATTTCGGTAGAGTCTCCCCAGCCTGGGAGTTTGCCAAAAGAAGAAGTGGAACCATCCACCAAGGGAGCGGCCGCTAAAAGCAGCCATGGGCATTAAGCCGAGGCCAGACGGGACACCCGAGGGATCTAGCTCCGAGGACAAGTCCTACTAGGAGCCTCCCGGGACCCGAAAATAAGGGTTTAAAACCCAAAGGAGGAGAAAATCACGCAAACTCACCCTTCACTGATCACTCGCCTGCGCGCTGAAGAAGGAAAGGGGGATGAGGAGAGAGGAAGTGATTTGCCCAAATGAATAGTGGTGAATATAAAATAACAGATGAAGCCTTTATATAATGGGCTTCAACCCCGTTAAAACAACACGCTCTGGGGGCGCGCCGTTTCAACTTCAGGGCACGCCGTTTCAAGGAAAGTGCGTGCTATTTCAACCTGCAAAGGCCACAGGGCGCGCCGGTTAACCCCATGCCGTTTCAACAATCCGATCAAGGGTGTGCCGTTTCAACCGCGTCGTTTAAATCCCCAGTCGCGTCGTTCGAGCATCCGACGATGAAATTAAGTGTCGTTCCGAGCTATCGTCATCAAAGGAGATCAATCCAGACGAAGCTCATCCGTTGGTCCTGCCACGTTCGTGTCTCACTCGCAGCACCCACGTCTGGGGGGCATTTGCTGACACTCAAAATTTGATGACCGGCGATCAAGTCGCAAAGGCAAATAACACGGCTCACGAGAGCACGGAAGCCGAAGAAAACTGGACCGCTAAAGCCTCTCAAGTTGCCAGAGCTTCGAGCCACCTAGAATGAATGTCAAGAACCTCACCTCAGGAGAATCTGCATCACTCCACCACCAGCCAGTAGTGCGACCAAGCTTGGCCAATGATCCGGCGTCGACTCTATCACGTCGCTACCCTACGTCGCCACCCGACCAAGGACGGTGATCTACCTGGCAGCTTCCCGCCCCAATGAAGACTCTCCTGTGGAAGAAGAACATCATCGGCTCTTCACAATCGGAAGCTGGAAGCCCTGGCAGCAGAAGGACCCGAACACCCGACATGGGTTCGGCTTCTTGTGAAGGTGGGTCCGTCAGAGGCCAAATGACTGCCAGTCTACGCGGAATATCATCCCGCATGGGAGATCTGAGCACAAGTCGAACCGAGCCAGAAGCACAAGTCATGGTGCCGAAGGTCGTGTCAGCGGAAGACCCGCGTGCTTAAACCAAACACACACGGAGTCCAGACCAAGGCCGTACGGCCAACCGAGAGCTTCGTCAACACCCCGCCAAGGCCTTTTAGGAGTCGTGGCATAAAGAATCATGAGCGGTGACTTCCGAAATCGTTCCCGGACTCATCGACTGACGTTCGGCAAGTGAATGGAGTAGAAACGGTGCCATGAGCTATCGACACGCCATTGAAACGGCACGGGACTTCCCGACGCGCTAAATCTCTTCCCGGTGTGCCCCTCCATGGCACAGGGGAACTGGCTTCTATAAAAGGGTGGGGGCTTCCATTCGTCAAAGAGGGGAGGGAGATATACAGAAAAGAAGAAGAAATCGGAGAGGGGGGAGAGAGAAAAATACAGAGAGAAGAAGGGGCCGGAGGGAGGAGCTTGGGGAACAAGAAAGGGCCTCTCCTTTCACTGAGTGAGAAAGCCAAAGGGAGAGGGAGGATTTCTACGACTGCCATCCGTCTATCTGACTAAGCTCGGAGCCAGAGAAGGAGAAGGCGATCCTCTGTTCGCTGAGAAGAGTCTTAGGTGGGTCATCACGGTTCTTCCCGGTGTTCTCCCTCTCGTTTTCTACCTTTGATACAATGTAAGAGAGAGGTGGAAGGGGCGATGATATGAGCCCATCTCCCCCCCTCTCCATATTCCTATCTCCTCTTTCCCTGCAAGCTCCCCTGTAATCAATGGAGGGTGTCCGTGCGACAACGCCGTCGCCGGAGTATGTCCCTATATGTTCTATCTGTTGAATATGAAATGAGTATACATGTATATATATACCAATAGGTTAATGGGCTTAATGGCTTGTTTCCTCTTCTGCATCATCTGTTCTTCGGGTTTTACTTCTGTGGTCACCAATACGGTGCCGTGTGGCTATGCCAGTGCCGTGGAAGGTGATGTGCATATGTACACATCCCTTTGCTGACCAGCGCATAAGATCAATGAACGTGATCACGCCCGGCACCGCGGCTTGTTTGTTCTGCTTCCTCCCTTTTTTTTTATTTGCGCAATTAATTGCTTCATTGTGTGAATAGTCCCCATGGTTGTCTTCCCCAATGCCAATCGTGCCCAGCTACGCAAGAGGGCTACATCAACCTTCCCCCCCTCTCCCTGGGGTCTCTCCTACTCGAGCGCCGAAGGTCTGGTCGCCAGAGACCATCACGTATGGGTGTCCCTCTGGCTAGTGCTGGGCTCATCCTCCTATCCCCCCTCCTGTTCTCAATCATGAACAGGAGGAGATGAGGCCGTCCCTATATCCTGCTTCGCCATCTTCTGGACGTTAACCTGATGAGCATCCCGTTGTCCTGTTAATACATCTATATGCCCAATGAGCGTATTGTTAACCTGTTAATATATGTCCGTATATACGTGTATATATATATACACCCATGCTTGTCATGCTTGATCTTTAAATCCCGCACATTTGGCAACCGCGCCGTATTACCACCTCCTTGACGAGATCCAGCGACCGGGGAGAGGGGGGGGACACCCCCTAAATGATTCACTGTAACGCCACCATGTCCATGGGGGATCATCCGACAATGATGAATCTCTTAAGGATTAAGGAGGGCATAGTAAAATGGGTTAATCCCAACACTTGAAATCCACAGTCCCTGACGGGCCTTGTGGTGACCGTGAGACGGGTTCCCCCCTTGTAGGCTAGTCTCGGGATTTTTCCCTCTCTAATCGGTCGTCCCACCCTAGGCGTGGTATTGACTCGGGTCACGTGCCCCTCGCAGACTAGCCCTCGAGGTCTTCGCTCCCGCCATGGGTCATTTTACTTGCCTACGCTCACCCACGGACTTGGTGCCCCTAGTAGGCTAGCCCTCGGGTTTCTTCCTATCCGTTCGGGTTTCGCCGGCCGCCGTTGTGCCACCCGGCTCTTTAGGGGTTGCTCCATTATGTGAGTACTCCCCGTTTCTCCCCGACACATCCTCCGGGATGGGGAGATGCTGCCGAATTTTTGACTCAAATAAGTATAAAGGCCGCCTAATAAGTTAGCATAATGGATCGACTCGACTCGGAACAATCGCAGCGCTGGAGTACGAACCTCGCGTGAGCTATCCGGGACCGACCCGATGCGTAATTAATTCAATAAACATTTAAAAGTTTCTGAAACATTTGAATAAACTTGAAAAATAAATTAATCAAAGCTTGATTTTCATGAAACGGAGTTGAATCGGTGCCATAGTTCACTGGTGTGCCCTCGAAACAGCGTGCCTTGAAACGACGCGCCCTTGAAATAGCGCACCTTGAACCTGCGCGGCCTCAAAGGGGCGCGCCGTTTCAAGCCCCCCCTATACCTATAGTCGTGGCACCGTTTCAGCCTATACTCGCGCTTCATGGCGTCATTTCAGCCCTTTTTCCTACGCGCGTCATGCCGTTTTCATTCTAGATCGATTCATTGTGCTGTCTTGACCTTCTCCTCGCTACTGAGGTAACAACAGAAGTAAGCAAGCCCTGCTAATCAATAAATTGAATGATTTGGTTTACTTGAGTTAGGATTACTTATTCTCCCATCTTCACCGTTATGTTTTCATCTAAGTATTCATGCTGCACCAATGCATGCTTGAGTGCGCGGGCTCTTGGTATATCAAACCACATTAGTAGAAGGCCGGGCAATGCCCGACCAGGAGCTATTGTTGTGCATGATGGTGGTCTTCAGACCTATGTGATGATCTCCCAACCGATGTTAAAGTCCTCCTGGCGAAGCATTGCCCGACTATTGTTACCCCAGGTCATGAGAATGAGCCTGTTGGTGAACCATCGGCACAAGAGGAGATAAACCCCGCTGACTGTAAAGTCTCTGAGCAACTACAGAAGAAACTAAAAGAGTCGACTAGCTCCTCCTCTGCTAAGCCCCTCGAGCGGCGCTCTTCACTAAGGGGTAAGATTATGAAGCCATACTCCTTTCCAAAGGACAAGGCACGGATCCTCTTCGAATGGGCCCGTAAATATGGTAATTTGGTGCTCCCGGAGCCCAAGAGGCCAAATGAAGCTGGAAGAAAAGGCGACCCCCAGTTCTGCCTTTATTATAGAGGGTTTGGGCACTCTATTGAAGACTGCTTCATACTCAAAGATATCATAGAAGGCCTGATCAACAGAGGCAAATTGTAAATAGGTGAATATAAGGTGGATCCACCGCGCC
Organism: Amorphophallus titanum; assembly: GCA_024336825.1. Taxonomy (NCBI): domain Eukaryota; kingdom Viridiplantae; phylum Streptophyta; class Magnoliopsida; order Alismatales; family Araceae; genus Amorphophallus; species Amorphophallus titanum. Next base: position 2,005,722 of record JANBPO010009398.1, read on the forward strand.
CTCATCAAATGCAGGTCTTTAAGACAACGGTTGGTAGAGCCTCCTCACATCAGCTAGAGCAACGTCGGCACTAAAGGGCGTTCCTAGCCCCTCTACTTATTCACCCCGGTCTGGGGGCATTGAAGCATGAAACGGCACCCCGGTCTGGGGGCATCCCAAGCTGCAAAGTTATCTCGGCATATCCAAGCCCTGCTGAACCTGTGAAGCTATTTAGGGCATGACAAGGGTCCGCTAGAGCTGTAAAAGAAAATATCTTGGGCCTTTACAGCCTGCTTCCAATATCCCTTGGCTTTTGTAGCCTACTGTCCAATACCTTCAACCATTACGGCCTGCTTTCATTATATCTTCAGCCTTCATAGCCTGCTTCCAATAGCCCTTTGGGGCTTACTCAGCCTGCTCCCAACCTCTTCGGCTTACTTAGCCCGCTTCCCTATTATGGGCTCGTGTGGCCTGCTTCCCTATTATCGGCTCTCGTAGCCTGCTTCCCTGTTATCAACTCTTGTAGCCTGCTTCCTTGTCATCGGCCCTTGGAGCCCGCTTCTCCATTACCGGCTCCTATAGCCCGCTTCCCAGTCGTCGACTCTTGTAGCCTATTTTCCCACTGCCCTTCGGCTCTTGTTATCGGCACTTATAGCCTACGTCCCTATTATCAGCTCTCGTAGCCTGCTTCCCCATTATCGGCTCTCGTAGCTCGCTTCCCTGTTATCGGCTCCTGTAGCCCGCTTCCCCGTTATCGACTCTCATGACCCGCTTCCCCGTTATTGACTCTCGTGGCCTGCTTCCCTGTTATCGACTCTCGTAGCCTGCTTCCCTGTTATCGGCTCTTGTAGCCTACTTCCTTGTCATCGGCCCTTGGAGCCCGCTTCTCCGTTGCCGGCTCCCGTAGCTCACTTCCCAGTCGTCGACTCGTGTAGCCTGCTTTCCCGCTGCCCTTCGGCTCTTGTTATCGGCTCTCGTAGCCTACTTCCCTGTTATCGACTCTCGTAGCCTGCTTCCCCATTATCGGCTCTCGTATCCTGCTTCCTTGTTATCGGCTCCAGTAGCCCGCTTCCCCATTATCGGCTCTCGTGGCCCACTTCCCCGTTATCAGCTCTCGTGGCCTGCTTCCCTATTATCGGCTCTCGTAGCCTACTTCCCTGTTATCAGCTCTTGTAGCCTGCTTCCTTATCATCGGCCCTTGGAGCCCGCTTCTTCGTTACCGTCTCTTGTAGCCCGCTTCCCAGTCGTCGGCGTATGTAGCCTGCTTTCCCGCTGCCCTTCGGCTCTTGTTATCAGCTCTCGTAGCCTGCTTCCCTGTTATCGGCTCTCGTAGCCTGCTTCCCTATTATCAGCTCCCATAGCCCGCTTCCCTGTTATCGGCTCTCGTGGCCCGCTTCCCCATTATCAGCTCTCGTGGCCTGCTTCCGTGTTATCGACTCTCGTAGCCTGCTTCCCTGTTATCGGCTCTTGTAACCCGCTTCCTTGTCATCTGCCCTTGGAGCCCGCTTCTCCATTACTGGCTCCCGTAGCCCGCTTCCCAGTCGTCGGCTCTTGTAGCCTGCTTTCCCGCTGCCCTTCGACTCTTGTTATCGGCTCTCGTAGCCTGCTTCCCTGTTGTCAGCTCTTGTGGCTTGCTTCCTTGCAGACTTTGGCCTACTCGGCCTGCTTCCTTGCTATCCCTGGCTTATTTGGCCTGCTCCCCCAACTACGGCTTGTACAGCCTACTTACCTAGCCTAACTCCCTTAATTTCAACATTCAAGCCCACTCTCCTATTGCCCTTTGTCCCACTGAGATTCACCCGAATACCCGCAAAATTTTTTCACTCTGGTTCGGATCCTTCCCCGACTAGAGAATTAAAGAATAGATCTTTCACTCTGGTTCGGATCCTTCCCCCGGCCAGAGAACAAAAAAGGGACCATTCTCTTCGGCTCTCATAGCCGCTTCTCCCAACGTCTTTGGCCTTTGCAGTTTGCTTCCTAACTTCGGCTCTTGCAGCCTGCTTCCTAATTTTGACTCTCGTAGTCTGCTTCCCAACTTTGGCTCTTTGCAGTCGGTTTCCCAACATCTTTGGCCTTTGGCCTGCTCCCCAACTTGGGCTTTCGCAGCCTGCTTCCCAGATCTTGGCTCTGGTAGCTTACTTTCTAATTTCTGGCTCTTGTAGCCCGCCTCGCAGACTTTGGCTCTTGCAGCCCACTCCCCAATTTTGGCCCCTATGGCCTGCTTCCCAACTTTGGCTCTTGTAGCCCGCTTCCCTAACATCCTTTCGGCCCTTTGCGATTTGCTTTCCTAATACTACCACTATGCTTATACGTAACAACATGTTCTTACGTAAAAAAAAAGAAAGAAGAAGAAGAAAAAAAGGAAGAAAAAAAAGAGAGAAAAATACTTGGATGCCCTGCTTGCATGCTTGCCGATAATATAGAATAATACACCTCCTTGGAGTTTTCTAGGACCATGTTTCCTTGCTAAATAATGTCACACTGATTCCAGATGCACGTGCGTCACGGCATACGCTTGAAGGGAACCCAATTATTTATCAGGGAGAGGAGAGAGGAGAAAGTGGAGATAGTGGAGAGAAGAAAATAGAGAGAGATTTTTGTGGTGGGAGAGGAGGAGAAGAAAGAGAGGGAGAGAACAAAAGGAGAAGAAGAAGGAGGAGAGGAGAAATAGGGGATCAGAGGAGAGAGGAATAGAGAGGGAAGAAGAAGCAGAACGGGGCAGAGAAAGGTGGAGAGAAGGAGGAAGAAGAAGATGTAAAAGTGGAAGACGACGTGGGGGTCTCTGATGCTCCCTAAAAAGAAACTAAAAAAATTCTATGATAAGAGTTACCTCTCGTGCAGCCCTCACAAGCCCTTTTATACAGATCAACATCGTTGAGAGTCTCATAAGCTCCCTTCATACGTGTGCAATCTCCCTCACAATCTTCCTTAGCCACTTCGAATCTGGGTAACCCATGCAACGTGTACCCAGTAGATAGGCGAACACCTACCACCGCTTAACAACTGCCACCTCTTCTAGAAGCCAAACCCATGCACGTAGCACACAACCCTGCCAACAGCTTCACCTTCCCTTGGCCATCTTCATCCTTGGAAGACATGGGAACCAATCACAGCCTTCACGTTTCCATGATAGACACGGAACAGACCACTTTTGCAGACAAACAGGTCCACCACCCTATCGATGTTTAAATCCCCGCCCCGAAGAAGGTGAATAAATAAACATGCAAGCATATAATATCATGGGGAAGGGGCAATGAGAATAAAGGAGTACATCATGATCGCCACCAAGGATTGATAGTAGTAAAAGGATGCTATAAGAAATGAAAAACCTACTGCGTACCTTGGAAAAGATGGTGAAAACACGACCAAAGAATAACCACTAAAACATGATCGTGCGTGATGAAGAGGATGCAGGGAACGATGTGGATTACCCCTCCTCACCTTTCAGCCAGATAGAAGACAAGGGCCTCAAGTTATATTCTTGCTTTCCTACAAAACAAAACTAAGACAAGGAGAAACAACCCATTAGAAACATGTGTGTAGTATCAGTCCCGTATGCAGAATTTGAAATGAAAGAAAGGGGGAGAATGATAGAAAAAGAGAGATAGATCTAGAAGGGGGGATGAATGGATCTATACTCCAAATGTCCAAATTAAAAACCCAAGAACTACACTAATATTTAGTGCCAAAAATAGAAGCAATTCAAACACAAGTCTTGGATCAGATCAAGGAACAACAATCTAATGTGTAGAGAATAATGAAGTGAATTGGGTACGCGCAATCCAAATATCAACAATGTGTTCTCATTTCTCAGCAAACCAGCATACAACCAACAACTAAGATTAGTACGTGGCAGAGGTTTGATCCAAGGATCTCCTCATGCAAAGGGCAACATTCTAAATCGGCCTAACTTATCTTTCCTGCTACATCTTTTGATATAGCACTTACTTGTTTTAAATTAAGAAAGATATCAAGATAAGCAAACCACAAATCAAATAAGAGAATTTTTAGGTGGTTCGATTGCGACCTGCAAGCTACGTCCTCCCCTCACTCTATTAGAGTGAGGCTTCCTTGCTCAATGCAAAAACAAACGCAAACTCAATCTGCAATAATGGATGATTCCACAGCTTGACACCACGGGAAAAAAATCCCCTAACCTTCGATCCTGCTCCAAGCAGAAATTGAACCCACTACACAATGCAGTGACCAGAGGAGCAATCCTCCCTTCTTCTGAATCCACAGAAGGAACCCTAGAGAACAATTTCTCCCTTCCTCTAATGACATAGCGGGAAAACTAGGAGAACAAGATCTCCCTTCTTCTAAAATCTCAGAAGGAGCAGAAGCGAAGATTTCGAACTGAATTTAAAAGAATAAAAATAAAAAAACAAGTGACAACAAAAGTAAATCGAGAAAATAATTCGAGCTGTAGCTTTAATTTGAAGCACTCTCCATCGAAGATTGAACTGGGTGGGCTCAAGAACCCTCTTCTTCTCTCGATGCGAATCCCTCTCTTTTTCTCTAGAAGAGCTCTCTCAATTTGAATTCGCAATTCACCAGCTCTCACTTGGTTTTGAGCAGCTGATATATATAGCAGAGAATTCCAACTCTATCGAAAATCTAATCCATAGCAAAAGTAATCCATTAGTCCAAGTGGCAATGAGAATATTTTGCTAATTTAAATCTTCCAGAGCTCAGCCACGTGGGTTGAAAATTGCGCGCCAAAGTTTTGAGATCAATGGCACGTGATTCACTTAAGTTCTTCACGAGCTCGGTTGATTTTTAGAGTTGTAGAGTCATTTGTCGCTTAACCGATTTATTTTTCACCATTGTGGAGCTATTATTCACCTTTAATCATTTATTATTCACCCTTAGTCTCTTGAAGCCATCGCCAGTACTTCTGTCATTGAAGGTTGAGGTAAGCTGTGTCGACGTGCTTCCTTCTTGTGTTGATGTGGTGTGAATGTAGAGTCAAAGGCTTCAACAGCTGGCATTTGAATAGGTGCGTCGATGTAGTTCCTTGATGCTTCGACGTGATGGAGTTTGATTTCTGGTTCTGGGCTTAGTGCATCGATGCATTATGTTGTTGCGTCGATGCTCCAACGAATTCTACATATCAGAATGCTTATGGGAGGATGATTGCGTCGATGCACTACTCTGTTGCATCGATGCTCCAATGAAGACGGAACTCTGGAAGTTGCTTGTGTGGGCATGACTACGTCGATGCAAAGGTGATCCTGCTTCGACGCTCTAATAACAAACAAAGCACTTGTTCGTGAATGGATGTGCCATTCCTGCTGTTTGTTTAAGAGTCTTTTGGTCAAATTGAACTGCACAAATGAACACAAGCATTTTTGACTTATTGTATTAACTAATGAACCATACTGCATTGACATCATCCAAACACACATAATGTAACATTCTCCCTCTTTTTAATGATGGCAACAGTATGAGTTATTGAGTCTTGTTAGTGCACCAAGAAAATTCATCTTCCTTGAGGAATAGTTGGACAATCAGTGATATGAATTTTATATTAAATGTGATTCTATAGATAATTTGGTTAATATTTTTTTTGGAAAGTTAAGAGTTAGTTTCGAAACACATTAGTAATATTATTTTTTTACTTTTTTATTATTTTTTTAAAAAATAATCTAAAAAATATATGACACTTGTGAAATTTGAACTCTAAAATTTTACACGTATGAAACCAGGTAAATTCATGCTGCTAACGGGTGTCTGCGCGTTAGGGTATATAGCACCTGCTTTTTCTCAGGAAACCCTTCCATTCGTCACTGTAATTCCCGCAAACTACAAATACCTTAAAGTAGTGGATGGTAAGGAGGTCGCAGCGCCGGTTCAACGGCTTCAGCGTATGGCTGCATCCTACGACGTCAGGAATTCAGACTTTTATGAAGAGGACTATGATTCCTACTTCATCTCCTTTTACCTTCCGGAAGGCGAGATCCTTGCTGCCTACGATAAGGATGGGAAATTGCTCCGCACCGCAGAAAAATATAAAAATGTAAAATTGCCGGATGCCGTTACAAAAGCTGTCACCAGCCGATTCCCGAATTGGGGTATATCACAGGACCTTTATCTGGTGAACTATTACGATGACGGCGGAAAGGCTGTTAAGAGATATAAGCTGGTTTTACAGAACGGGAATAAACGTGTGAGGGTAGAAATAAATGAAAATGGGGAATTTTCTTAATGGGGTTTTCGTAGGAGAAGCCTGGACCGGGCCGGCATGCTATGCCGGCCGACAGGCCCGGGCTTTATTATAGGATCGCATTATCTTTCTGTCGAATGCAGCTCAGCTTTCTGTCGAACCCTTTCCCTTTAATGGATGCTTCCCGTATCCGTTCTTACTTCTTCAGCCCGTTCTGGAACAACTGCCTCAGAAATGCTCATCACCGGTACGGTACAATGCATTATAAGCGGTTTGGATTGACTTCTATGAAAAGATAACAGGCCATGCCTTGCCGGGAAGACCATCAGCCATTCCACAGAATGTTCGCTAATATAACCGGTCACTCCTTCCAGTACGCTGGGGCTATGCATGATATGCAGCTCCGGGTTGAGCTCTTCCAACGCTTTTTGCCAGCGATAAAGCCCGAATATCTGCTCCATCTCCTTGTCCTCTTTGTTCATTTCCACATGAACGATGTCGAACCGGGAGTCGAACAGCGCTTGCAGCTGCTTCAGGAAAGATACTGTCACCGGCATTTTCCCCGCAATATCCTTTACCTGTCCGGCCAGGGCGATCCTCCTGATGCGTCTGAAAACCGTATTGGCAGGAATGATCAGTACTGGATAGGGTAGTGTTCGGGCCGCATCCAGGATCGGGCTTCCAAACAAGGCCCTGGTGAACGACCCCTGAGGCGCCCCCATGACTACGATAAAAGGCTCGATGCGCTGGCAGACCTCTGCTATTTTGATTTCGACACTACCTGGTTCCAGTAAGGTCGTAATGCCTACCTGGCTTCGGGTTCGCTCCTTCAGCTCTTTGGAAAGATCTTCGAGGAGGGCCTTTCCGGCTTTCTCCATTTCTTCGTATACATAGCCGGTCGGCGAAACAAGTATCCTTATTACATGTAATAAATGAAGGTCAGCATCGATGGCAAGCGCCATATCTGCCGCATAATGTGCAGCATTGATCGAGTTTTCGGTAGCATCTACCGGGACGACAATCGTTCTCATGACTATATGTTTTATCGCAAGCTACTATGCTTCCTGGCAGTTTTACCTGATCCCGGTTGGCCTTGCCGATGACAACCATCAGCTCCTGCCGGATGTAAGTGCCGGTTCGGCTTACGCACATCATTCAGACGAGAATCGAATGCCTCCGTTATTTCTCTTCTTATCTTTTGAGGAAAGTCATCCGGTTTTATGACCAGGCCATACCCGTCACCTGAGATCTCTGCATATTCGAACAGGTAGTACCTGTTCTTAAATACTTTCGGATATTTATTCCGGATCTCCCACATATCCTGGAGAAATACGCCAAATAAAGCATCCGCCTGTAATGGTTTTAGATGTCCCATATGTCGTTTTTTATAAAAATAAAACATCCTGCCACTGGCAAAAAGGATGCAGATCAATAAGCATAGTGATCTGTGTCAATAGAACCGATCGCATTCTGCAAATCATAGGATCAGCTGACAATGCTCATTGGTATAGGGTGCTGTTTTATTTCACCTTTAAACCTAAAAAGCTTGTTATGAAAAGATCTTTACACTGGATGGCCCTTTTACCGGTCATCTCTATCGCACTGGCCAATGCAGGCTGCCAAAAAGCACTGGATTATGCGACCAACCATGAGACAATAGATTTTTGTCAGATCAGGAAGATCAGCTATACCAGCGCTTACGAGCCTGCGGATTCCATCGTATTCACCTATAACACCTATGGTGATCCCGTTTCCGGCATCCGGCCGCAAACCTCGACAGGGTTCACTAATTTCCTGTTCCGTTATGACAAATTACATCGCATGTCAGACCAGATCAACGTCTACGGCACAGAAGTGTCTGCTGTAAACCCGCCGGAAAGCTGGAACCGGTATTTCTATGATGCGAAGGGCAGGATTGCTGTGGACACGCAATACTTTTTCCCCGATGTCGTAAATGACATGCCTGTGCCGGGGAAATTCGGGGTGGTTTCCGTTTTTGATTATGCATATGACGATCATAACAGGATCAGTAAAGTGACATGGATGCAGCAAAACAAAGTTGTCTCAGTGAGCACCTACGCATATGATTCAACCGGCAACCTTGCAGGGCTGCAATATGACAAAAAGATCAATTTTCACCGCTGTAATAAGATCTGGATGTTCCTTGCCAGGGATTATAGCACCAATAATCCGCTGATCGCTGATTATACCTATAATCGTATCGGATTACCATTGACAATCAATTGTATAGGGGAAAATTCAGAAGAATTGATGAATGAGATGATGGGAACGGTTTCGTTTGATCAGGCTGCTATCGAATATAGCTGTCATTGAGCATCAACATATCTCTTGATGTATCAAGCACATCCGAGCATGACGGAGCATCCATGAGCTTATCCGAACACTCCCATTCCAACAATTCCTAGCATCAAGGCTCGGGGAAACAAATGCCGACCAAAGGTGACAAATGTAACACAAGGATGACAAATAGAAGGTTAGTGGTGACAAATAGATACCTAAGGGTGACAAATAGGTATCTAAGGGTGACAAATAGGTGGACTGACTGAAATCAAAGTAACCGAAGAGCAGAGCAAGGGTGACGGCTGACCAGTGCCTAAGTGTGAAAAATATATACCAAAGGGTGAAAAATCTTCACCTAAGGGTGACAAAAAGATAAGGCGATGACTCTTCTGCCCTACGGTAACAAGTGGCCACTTCGAAGACGTGAGAAGGATCTGGGCTTACTAATCCAAGTCCAAATGATTGAAAGGGATGTGCTTCAATGGTTCAAGGCTCTAGAAGACCTTTTGACAGAAAATATTCCCACTTTCCAACTGGACCAATTGAAGAACTCCTGGAGAGGGTTTCATCTGAAAATAGGTTTTGCCTTGAGGTAGAAGAAGCTCAATCTACTATGTTCTGCATGAAGCTCATTGGCAAGCCAATGAGAAGCCAGCGTACCTTATCACTTCTGAGCCAATCAACGGTTACCCTTCTCAGGATCTGGAAGTATTTCTTAGAGATGGGCGATCCAAATTTATTCCTACCGAATCAGGGACTATGTACCCTGTACCTTGCATGTAAAAAGAGGAGATTGTCTAGAGCAAAAGGAGCCCATGGGGGAACATACTCCAGAGAAGCAAACAGAATAGAAGTTTCTAATAGAAGGTGTGGAGTGACGTGAAGAGCTCGTGTGTAGAAGAGAAGAAGATAGTAGAAGGAGGAGAGCTACAAGCTAGTAGCTGTGAACCTTGAAGCCTGAAGTGCAAGCCTTCATCCAGACTCCTTTCTTCATCCTACGAAAAGGAGAAGCTCCATCTCCAGCTTCCTATGGCAAAGGAAAAGCTACTCTCCGAGGAAGAAACTAATCTGGGAGCAGCTAGCCAGGAGTGCCCTCCAGATTTCAGAAAGGGATATTTGTCATCATGCTTGAGTTTCCTATAACCTATCTGGGTTGTGTTTTATTATCTTTTTTCATTTGGAACATCTATCTGTAAGCTGTGTATCAGCGGTAAACCGTCCCTACCGGTTGTAGTAGGAAGACAGGCAAAGGTTGTACTCTGGTCTGTGGTGATCCGTCCCTACCGGTTGTAGTAGGAAGGTAGACAGAGGTTGAGCTCTGATCTGTGGTCTGGCCTTGTGTGCCTTTAAGCTGTGTATCAGTAGTTTAGTACTTTTGCACTAGGGAAGCCTCACTGATTTTAGTGAGGGGTGAACGTAGGACTCTAGGTAGAGTCTGAACCACCTTAAAACCCTCTGTGTCTGTGGTTTGCCTGTGTAACTACTTTACGCTAGATGCTTGCTTAGGTTCGTTCTTCATATCTGTTATAGCATTTACTGTGTGTGGTTCATCTATTGAGTGAAGAGTTTTTTATTCCGTTACATTCATCAAAAAAAGGGGGGCAGATCTATTCACCCCTCCCCTCTAGATCCACCATTCCTACACATCACGTGGTATCAGAGCCAATCTCTCATGATGTGGTCCAATGACCTTGAGAGAAATGGTGGAATGGCATCTAAGGGTCATATGCCTGAGGGTCATTCTGTTAACAGGCCACCCTTCTTCACTGGAACTAACTATCCTTATTGGAAAAACTGCATGTAGGTGTTCATTCGGGCTCAAGATCATGAGATTTGGCAAGTTGTAAGCAAGGGTCCCTACCAGCAGCCTGAAGATGAGGAAACTTGGACCCGTGAGCAAATAAGGAGATCAACACTTAACTGAGGTGCCAAGCACATAATGTAATGTGCTCTTAATCCAGTGGAGTTCTCAAGGGTATCGACATGTACCACAGCCAAAGAGATGTGGGATCGGCTAGAGGTAATATATGAAGGCACCTCTCAGGTAGTGAAATCGAGGCCAACTTGGTTATTACAGAATATGAAATGTTCAGGATGAGGCCGGATGAATCCATATCAGATATGTATGACTGTTCGTCTAACTCAACTCACTAACAGTCTAACTGATTCAGGGAAGAGTTACACAGAGTAGCAGATAGTGAGGAAAATTCTAAGATCATTAACCCTGGCCTGGCACACAAAAGTTATTATGGTGGAGGAGTCTAGAGATCTGTTAACAACGAAAGTGGAAGAACTCATTGGGTCCCTTATGACCTATGAGATAAATCTGAAGATCAAGGAGATGGAGGTAACCAAGAAAAAGTCATTGGCTTTAAAAGCTGGACCAAGCAATCAAGCAACCTCCGATGAAGGTGAGTCATCTAGCAGTGATCAAGATGAAGATGAGGTAGCTATACTCACCCGAAAGTTCAGAAAGTTTCTAAGAAAAGAAGGTAAAGGCTTTAAGAAGTGGAGGCCTCAGATAAAGAAATCTTTCAGATCAAAGTCTTATAATTTGGCGAAAATTGACAGAATTATTTGTTACATGCAAGAAACCAGGGCATGTCAAGTCTGAGTGTCTTGAAGGAGAAAAGAAAGTTTTCAAGAAATAGAAAGAGAAGAAAATTAATGCAATGGTGTCTACATGGAGTGATGAAGAAGAAGATGAGGAGAAACAAGCTCCTCAGAGGATGAAAATGAAGACATGTGTCTTAAGACTAAGGGAGATGAAGAATCTGAGGTACACTCTCCCTTTGAATATTTCTCTACTAGTGATTGGGAAGAGGCTTATTTTGAACTTATGAACAAATATGACATGTACAAAAAGGAAAATAAAGTATTGAAGAAGAAAATCAACACCACTGTGCATGATCATAACATGATTGAAAAGACTACCTCCCTAGAATCTGAAATTCAAGGTCTGAAGAAAGTGATTGAAGACTTGGAACATGGAAAAAAATGAAATGAAAGACCTAGAAGTTGAAAATGAAAGGGACAAACATAGTCCCAGATACGAAAAAGACAAGCCTCATATCCAATAGCCGAAAATAAATGCTAGTCTCTTGAGTGACCTCTCTTCCATATTGATCCCAACTATACAGCTTTTGTTGTAGTTCACCTTCAGACAATTGACCCCCTGCAATAGCTCTAGCATCAACTCGGCATAATGCAATGGCTCTCCTCATCTACTAGAAAGAAGCTTGTGTCTTCGGTATAGTGTAGATGGATGATGCTAAGACTGTAATAACTAGCCTGGAAGCATCTAATGATACCTGTCATCTCAGCCCTCATCTGCATCCTGCTTAAGATCTATGCAACTAAGACAAACAAGAGGGATGATAACAGGTCTCCCTGATGGAGCCCTCTGCCACTATAAAAGCAAAAGTGGAGTGGCCATTAAGGACTGAAAAGAAGGCCAAGGAAATGCAAGCTCATATACAACCAATCTATTTATGATCAAAGCTCATCTTAGCTAAAGTCTGAAGAAGATACTATCAATTAGCACTATCATATGCCTTCTCAAAGTCAAGCTTCAGTATCACCCCCCTCTTTCTCTGAGTCTTCATAGCATACAAACAATCATGAGCAACAAAGAAGTTCTCCTAGATATGTCTTCCCCCGATGAAGGCCCCCTGGTGTCCATTAACCACTCTGCCAATCACCCTGTCAAGTCTCCTGGCCAACAGCTTCGTCATAATTTTGTAAGTACTATTCAACAAGCTGATGGGTATAAAATCTACAAAGTTTTGTGCACCTTGCTTCTTTGGGATAAGCACCAAGAGGGTTTTGTTAATGCCCCTCAAGTGTGTCCTGACCTCCTGAAATTCTCCTAAAGCCTGGATCAAATCCTCCATTATAATATCCCAACATACCTTGAAGAAAATCAAGCGAGAAACCATCTGGATCTGGAGCTTTGTCATCTACAAGGGAAAAAACTGTATATTTGATCTCCTCCACCATGAAGCGACTGGACAGAGCTTCACGCTCTGCATCAAAAAGCTGGTGAAGTAAGTCATCTACAATATCAGGTCTTCCTCGGTGAAAAGTCTGAAGTAGAACACCTTGGCGTAGCCTCTTATGTCCTCTTCCCTATTCACAATCTGATCACCGGCCTTGATGCAAGCAATACAGTTGATTCTCCTTCTTCCCAAAGCAATCTTCTGAAAATAAGTAGTGTTCCTGCCACCTTCCTTGAGCCATTTCTCCCTCAATCTCTGCTTCCAATAGATCTCTTCCCTAGTGAGGATCTCATCAAACTCTACTCTAAGAGTGCCCATATGCTGCCTATCGCCATCATCCGTCAGCCATGCCTCCTTCAAGCAGTCAAGATCATCCAACTGTTGAAGAATCCTTTCCTTAGTCTTCTCGGTAGTTTTTTGTCATCACCCCCCTTTGTAAGCACCTAGGCCAAATGCTTGAGTTTTCCAGCTAGAGTAGACATGCAAGATCCATCTTGCCTCTGCACCCTCCAAGCCGTCTTGATTGTGCCCATGAAGTCTGCCTCTCTAAGCTAATACCTCTCAAACCTGAAGCCATGCCTCCTCTCCTGACTGCGGCTGGTCTTCAAAAGAATAGATTTGTGGTCCGATGTCAGTCTAGCCAAATGGGAAGCCTGCACATGCGGGAAGTGATATTCCCAGTCCACCGATACCAAGTACTTGTCCAATATGGAGCAAGCCAGTGTCACCCTCAAGCTGGACCAGGTGAACTGCACATTCACCAATCCAGTCTCGATGTGGGTCGCCTCTTCTATGAAGTCGCAAAAGTCCTTCGTCTTCCCCGTGTGGGGATGAGCTCCTGTCCTCTCTAAAGCCGATGTCACTGCATTAAAATCAACACCAACACACAATGGCCGAACCGAGCTACAGTGATAGAGGAGTAGCTCCTCCCAAAGTGCTCTCTTCCCCTCCCTAGTTTGGGGACCGTAAACTCCAGAGAAATCTCAGGAGAAGCCATCCCTCAAGCAACGGAAGTGGAGGAAAATGGTACCCCAACTAACCTTCCTATTTGCCTCCACCTCCTCAACCTCCCATGGGTTCCACAAAATCACGATACCTTCTGCCCTCCCTTGCGGGGAGGTCACCCCCTTCGAAAGTGTGATGCTCGATCTCCTTCGTAAACCCCTCCCCATCCCCTTCACACTTGGTTTCCTTCAGACACATGATATCAACCTTGCATCTTCTCACCAACTCCTTCACCACCTCCCCTTCTCACCCGTACATACACCCCTTACATGCCGTGAGATAATCCTCGTATGGACACCTCTTCCTCCTACTCCTAACCTCCCTTCTCACTCTCTGCCCTTTCCCTCACAGCCCTCTTATGTGATTTTTCCTTCTTCGCCTCCCCTACCAAAGCGATAAGCCATCTCTTCTGGACCTCGATGAACACCCCCCTAACATCCCCCTCCACTCCCTCAAAAGAGACCCCTAACTTATCCGCCAGGTCTCTCTTGTGAGTCTCTGTCATCTTCTCAACGACCCCCCTCAACTCTCTCCCTCAGTCTTTGCCCATTATGCTCATATCCTCTACTTCCTCCTCATCGGAGTCGCCCTCCTTAGACTTAGGCGTGCCCAAGATGCGCTCCTCATCCCCCAGCTCTATTGTCGCCGACGACTGGTTGGGCCCCTACGAGGAAACTGCCACCCTGGGCAGCACCATGACGATACAACCATCTTTACGTGTCTGGACATCCCCGCCAATGTTGCCCACCTCCAACGGAAGAGGCATAGGCAGCAAGGCAGACAAGAGTTCGGCCTAATGGGGCTCGCACCCCTATGGCCATTCAAACGGCCCAGAGCATCTATTAGGAGCCGACTAAGGAATTGTTGAGCATCAGCTGCATCGGCTTCCAGGGGGAGAGCCCTTGAGGACGGGTGCTCCTCGCCATCCAGCAAGGCACCTACAGACACCGTCGGGACCTCTAATAGGGAGAGCTTCAAATTTCCGACAAACGGGTGTGTCACAGGGGTCTCTTGAATATGGTACCATCGATGGCGGCCGTTGGGGGGGTTCTCCGATGACTCGATCCGGCGCCCACCACTGTCCCACAGGTGTAGTTGGTTCGCCTTCGCCAGAGGAGCTCTCCATGATGCACTATGGCTAATAGGGCGGCCAACGGTAGTCATAGGCCTCCGAGTCCTTCCTCAGCGTCGGCCGTTGTCCATCGAATTGACTTCCTCCACCGCCGGCGTTGGCTCGACAGGGGCCTACGCACCAGGGTTGCAAGGAAGATGGCAAGGGTCATTAAGGGCTTGGGCGGGGGAGATGAATGACGACGGTTCCCCTCAACCCGATAACCCCATGACACCCGATAACGGGCAAGTCACGGATTAGAGCTTGAAGTTTAGGTCCCGAGTGGATCCTATGTGAAGGGACCAAATTTGGGCAGGCCACCGATGCAGGTTTGGATGCATTCGGTTCGGATACCATGAGGGGACCGGATTCAAGAGGTTCACCAGGCAAATGATTCAAATTTGAATTCGAAATCGCCTCTCGTGCATACTCATCCCCCACCTCTCACCCCTTCCTCCCTTTCCCCACCGATGGCAGCTGCACTCTCACTGGGAAGAGATGGTTGCTGGCCTCCATCAACACCACCTCCGAGATAGACTCCTTGCTCAAGGTCCACACCATCAACTCCAAGGTCATCTGGTCTCCCCTAGTCACCCATCTCATCGTCCCGGCCACCACCTTCCCAAAGGCGCTCACCATGAGTGAGGCTCCCACCTCATGGACAAATATCAAAGGGACCCCTATGAGGCACACTGGGAGCAGGAGCTCCCTTGGGTCCAAGAAGGTACCCCTGGTCAGAGCCCATCTAGAAATCTTCAGGAGGACACCCTCCGACCAAAGGAACCCCACCGCCGCCGCTTCCTCAAGCGCCTCAACGCTCTGCTCAACTGCCAAGAAGCCCTCTCTCGACACCTAAGTGGCAGACCATTCCACCTCCCTGGCACTTCCTCTCTCCAATAGCTTCTTAACCCGCAGACCATCCGCCCCTCCTTCCATCGGTGATACCTATATACAACGGTTGACCTAGTCTAGCCTACTCCTCAGAAGGTCCGTCGACATAACTCCCCCGGCCAGACAATCTCTGGCCTTCCCTTTAAAGTGGGTTGACGGGGGGGCCCTCCACAGGACTTTGGCATAAGAAGGCTTGGCCATCGCATAAGTTTCGGACCAAAAGTGGCCCTCCGACACCTGTCTCCCCTTTGACGCAAGGCAAGACTGCTGAAGGTGCCCCCTTCGGCAGTAGCAAAGACACTTCGACCCGGGAGAGTAGAAGCCGAACATTGCCGACATGTCTTCTGTACATCGGAAGCCCCCCAACGAGCCCCACCTCCGGCTGGAGTGGGCACTCCCTCCCAGCGGCATTCTATTTGCAACAGAGGCAAACTCCGGCAGCATAGTCGCAGGCTTCTACCCCCCCTCCCACTAACGCCCTATCCCCAGAGCTTCTCTCTACATTCCTTGGGTCAGGCCCACTTGCAAGTGGATTGAATTTTACATCAAATCTTGACTCGCAGCAGATTGCTGCTAGCCTGCTAATTGGTTTATGATACGCAATTTCTCCTGAAAGGTGGATGTGCATATTATCAAACTAAATAAGAAAAGGATAAAAGGTTACAGTTGAAAAAAGTTGCAAATGAAATGAGATAATAAGATAAAGTAAGAAAACAAGAACTAGGAGGCAACATAGGTTGACTTATTTTTGTATGCATATTTTTATCAACAAATATTAATATCAAGTTGAATTAAATGATCATATAATACAAAGATATATGAACGTGAATTACATATCTGACTTTTTCTTGTTATTTCTAACCATGCAAGACTGTAGAGGCAATTAATGTTCACATGAACATTATGCAGATTGAATTTTTTTCCTCCTTTTGAAGTGGATGGTACAAAAAGTCTATTGATAGAAAGAGCAATTTACAAGTTTAGTATGTGTGAGCTCTCAAAATTCCCTCCATACAAAAGGCCACACTAAGGTGGTTCACAAACAAACGATCCTCCCAAAGTAGCCCAAAAGGGACACTAAGCTCATTTACATTGCTTAAAAGCAAAAGCCCATCCCTGCACTCTGTCACGAATGAAGGGGACTACACTCATAAGGAAAAATGTTTCCATTCCGTTTGTCCAAAATCACCCACAGTGTAGCATGTAGGTCTACCAACATAACTGTGGTCTCCTTTGAGGGCTCATCCAGTGCTCATCCCAGTATCAACCTTTCCATGCTATCAGGTATCCACCTCTAACTTGTAACTTGTCAAAAGTCTGGTAGCAAACCTCTTGCAAAAGTGAGTGTCACCACAAACAGATGATCCATGCACCACCCACAGAGACAACAAATCGTGTTAATGACCTCCCGCAATGAGATGATCACAAGTGGGTAGCCTGCTGTATGCAACTCCCCATACAAGGAATTGCACATTCAGGGCTCCTGGGACCACAACTTGCTTTGCCAAGGCAAAATGTGTCCCCCACGGTGGATGAATGTATATCCAGACTTGACAGAAAATTTTCACTGTTCACCCACTTCCATATCCAGATATTAGTATTTTCCGCATCAATTGCTGCCCTGGAGAATAGCTAGCAGATCTGCAAGTTGCTGAATTTCCTCCTCCCATAAATCACTCTTGAATATTGCTGCCCATCCACCACCTGAAGACCTGACATCAAAAACACTGAGCTACCTCTGCCATAGGGTTAAGAAGTGGCACATAGAGCTGAGGAAGCATCTCTTCCAGAGTGAAATATATGCAGCAATGTGTATACCCATTAAGGAAAGTGAGACACAAATGACCCACTTGGGCATATGTTGTTCCCCTCCTTAATGTGTATATACACTATATGTTATAAGATATAAAGTTCTTCAAGACATAACCACATGCTTCACATTTATATTGCCAACATGACAGTTTCCAAGATGTCACAAGACATTAGAAGTCTCAGATGTCTCAGGAGCCATGTACACAGCAAATCATATTTGCCAAAAGTCATTTCATCGGGAACTCTGTCCACTAGAGCTCGATAGGCAGGCATGTGTAAGTGACCAAATTTTATCATTAAAACTGATATCAGGAGTATTTGGTTAATATATTTTCACATTGAGTGAGACCCAAAGGGTATTAAGGGTGTTTGTTTGCCCCAAATTGCAGCAACAGTTTTCAAGTTAAGGAGGGATCTTCGGCAAAGCTAACTCAGATCAAAAGTTTTGGAGGGCAGACCAACACCATGATCTGTGTGGCCTACTCACTCAAATAATGCTCGAGTCCTGTCCATGGGGAAGGCATAGAGCTTCTTTGTCTTGTTCTGCGAGGGAGGCCTCTCCCGATGTCTAGCAGATTCATTGGGAGCGGGGTTGTGCATCCATTTGTGTCTTTTCGCCTGAGGCTAACAGCATGGACCGCCTTCAGCATCATCCATTTATTAACCTACTTGTCTTGATGACTTGGACCGATAGGAAGTGAGGGATATCTCTTGCAGAAGTCCTCCACTTCCGTGGCAACATCAATTAATCGGTCAAAAGACCGAATTTTTATTCCAATTATTTTTTCCAAGTTCTCTTTCTTCAGATTTCATTTACACATCTGTATTGCATCTTCTGGATGAGGAGGATGCCGACACCTCATGCTGTGATCCCTCCATCTTTTGATATATTCTGTAGTAGGCTCATCATCTTTTTGTTTGATCACTAATAGCTCAGCCATGGTCTTCGCTATGTCGACGACGTGGAATCTTTTAGTGAATTTCTACTGCATGTCTGGCCAGTCATGGATAGACCCTGTCGGCAAGTCAGAGTACCATTCAAAGGCAGGTCTTGTCAATGAAGACCCAAAGAACTTAAGTAAGTACGACTTGTCCACCGCCAAGTCATCCATGACTATTATATAGTGTGCAATGTGTTCTTTCGGGGAGCCCTACCCATTGTATTTGTCAAATTTTGGGGGTTTATTGACACCTGGCGGCAATCTTTTGGCAGCATGGTGGGCTGGATACAGCACTTCATATATGTCAAAGGGGGCGTAATCATCACCACCCCTCGTTGCCAACCCTGCTTCCATCATCTACTCCACCATTAATTTGTCCATCGTGACTGGATCTGCTAGTTGAGGATAGAGGCGGGTGGGCTGCATCAATAATGTGGTCAAAGCCATAGCATTGGATGGCAAAAGCTCGAATAGGGGAGCCTGCTGCTGCATCTGAAGGGGCATTAGCTGTGCTGGCTGGAGCCACTGGGAATAATGCTGGGGAGTAGCCTGGTTCTGAGCTGTGGTTTGTAGAACGACCGGTGAAGGAGTACCCCCGGGGTTGGAACCTTCTCATGATGGCTCGTCTTGCGCCCCCGGTTGCTCAGGTGCTACAACATGCTTAGTCTTTTCATTTAACTATTTCTTTAGTAGTTCCATCTCTTGCTGGTACCTTTGCAGTGTCATCAGGACAGTAGAGTCCATTGTTGTTTTATTACTGATGCCCTCGAGTGTGTTACCCAAAGGACCTTCAATTGAAGGAGGCGGAGATGCTCCTTCTTGCTTAAGCGCCACTATTCTGATGGTGATAGTAGTGATGTTTTCTTCAGCAAGCTGCTTGCCCTTTATGGTTTGTAGTAGCTCAGCCTCATTTTTACCCCGTCTTGTCACCGGGTCTATTCTTCCGGCAATCTCGACCGGCTCTTCTTGTTTATTTGATAGGGGACCAGGCGTACTCATCACCCCTGTCATGTTACAAGTGACAACTTACATTCTTCTTTTATGCTTTCTAATTCCCTTTTGGGCTTGATTAGGGAAAGTCAGCCCTTCATATATTGAAATTCTTCTCATCTTTTCATTTTGTAGAGGCTTTTCAAGGCTTCTAGTCCCAGTTTGCTTCTCCTCTTCATTCGCTCCCACAGGTGACATTTTATCTTTTCTTTCATCTTCGGCCTTGACGACATGAAGTGGCCCTTGCTGACCCAGGGCAGGACTGCTGAGGCTATAGAAGTATTCCCGGACCATCTTAGTCATATCTTTTTGGCTGCACTCTGGAGAAATGGCAGGAGCCAACACTTGGACTCGAGCCGATGGCATGCATGGAAGTTGTATCAGTTTAGCAACTCGAATGAAGCTTCTTGAATATTTGATACTGTCAGCTTGTCTTGCACAGGCCCTGACGTCGGGTGGAGGGGTTGCAATCATGATTTCGTCTGTATGCATAGCCTTTTTGTCCCCTCTCTTGGGAACATCAGCATAATTTTTGAAGCCTTGTGAGGCTGGTGCAGGGCCCCGGACCCTCTTGGGAACCCAAATTTGCTTAAACTTCGACAAGTTTGGGGTTAGCCTCCCTTGCTTGTTGTCATCAAAATTTTGCCTCTGGCTAGCCAGCACTTGGAAGGTGTTGTGAGTGGGCACGGTCGGGATGACTCGATCCGGTAGAACTTCGGCACCGCGACCAATGAAATAGACCTAGGCGCCCCTGATCATCATGGACTTCCCAGATGCCGAAAGTCGGGTCCGGGGAGCAGCAACAATTCTTCCTCTAGAGCTCTTCTTGTCGCCCCGAGCGGGCTTCTTCTTATGTGCCACAGTCGGGCAAATGGTATGGTGGATGTGGTAGCTCACGATCACCAGAGTTTTCAGTAGACTTTTCTTAATCCGGCCCTCACTTCGGCGGGCTGTGGTTTTGTTGCTCTTTAGTTTCGTAGGTTCAGAACTTTCCACGTCTAGGAGACCCAAGAATGCAACTCCCAGGAAGTTGGGGAAGCCAACGACTGGGGGAAAGTTGTCGAAAGTGGTAGGTACTGCAAGGTAGCCGTATACAGCATGGTTGGCCACGATCGGAGAACCGAAAACAAGTCCAGACAATCCACTCGCCATCTGAGTTCCTGTGAATAAGACCATCACACAGTCAGAACTTTGGGGGAGGCCGCCAGGCCTTCTACTTTGGCGAGAAGATGAAGGGAGACTTGGTCCCACCGGGCGTGCCTGCTTTATGGAACGATTTATTTTGATTTATTTATTTGGGTTATTATTTTCTTTTTTTATCTTTTTTTAGGCGTGTCAGTCACCAGAGTGACAATTTTATTGTGCGCTCGATCTGACTTGGACAGTCGATAGTGAGATTCGGGTCGGGATCGAAAGTCCGCCATACGATAAAGGTTATGACGTTAATTACGCCCTTCCAAAGAAGGACAACTGTTGATTAATCGCCAAAGTAGAAGAGTCCCAGGGGCAAAACAAGATATGACTATCATGCTTATTCTTATGAGCTATAACCTTTTTGCCCTTGACTAACCAGTAAGCCGGCTATCCAAGTCCGTCGGGACACCTCTATTTTAAGTCTCATTTTTTTTTTTTTTTTGAAAAGATGTGAGAGGTAAATCCTTTAATAGCTTGAAGCTAAGGGTTGTTCCTTTTTGATGCATGACTTCAGACTCATCCCTTGGCTAACTTTAGGTGGTTTCAGGGTCAAACTTGGGATTTAGGATTTAAGGCTGACCAACGGGTGGTGTGAGAGCCGAACTCAGGATTTAAGATTTGGGATTTTGGGCTGACCACGTGAGTGGTTTGAGAGCCGAATTTAGGATTTGGGGCTGACTAGCTCAGTGGTTTGAGAGTCAAATTTAGGATTTAGGATTTGGGATTTGGGGCTGACCAGTTGAGTGGTTTGAGAGCCGAACTTAGGATTTAAGATTTGGGATTTGGGGATGACCAGCTTAGTGGTTTGGCAGCCGAGCTTAGGATTTTGGATTTGGAGTTGACCAGCTAAGTGGTTTGAGAGCCGAACTTAAGATTTAGGATTTGAGAGTTGGGATTTTGGGCTGATCAGTTAAGTGGTTTAAGAGATGAACTTAGGATTTAAGATTTGGAGTTGACCAACTGAGTGGTTTAGGAGCTAGAATTTAGGATTTAAGATTTTGGGGTGTGGGATAGGAACAAAGAATGTTAAACGTAGCCACAACAAGTTCTTTTCTTTCTCTTTCTTCTTTTTTTCTATTCTTTTTTTCTTCTCTCTCTCTCTCTTTTCTCTTTAACCTCCACCAGGAGAAGAGACATCCAGCAATGATCACTGCGAAAGCTCATGCTCAGGGGCATGATACAACTTTAAATGTTTACTGTTTAATGGCAAGAAGGGGTTCTCCCCCTTGTAGTTAATGACCTTACAGGCGCCTCCTTCATAGACCTTAGAGACAACATAGGGCCCACGCCAATTAGGTTGCAACTTGCCACTAGATTTATCGGCCATGACCTCTCGTTCTTTGACCATAACGAGGCCACCCTTTTTAAATGCCCTTTGTTTCACAAGCTTATCATAATCTCGTGTCATTCGGGCTTGGTATGCCTGAAGATGCTTGTAAGCTTCCAATCTTTTACCTTTTAGGTTGGATAGTTCTTCCAACTTTCTTTCTATTTCATCTTGCTCCTAAATTTGCAAACCGGTATGCACGGCTACTTAGTAGGATAACATTTCAATTTCAATTGGTATTACGACTTTTGCCCCGTATACTAGAGAGAAGAGGGAACAATCGGTAGGGGTCTTGTACACCGTTCGGTATGCCCAAAAAGCTTCATGTATCTTTTCGCCCCAATCTCTTTTGCGGTTGTCGACAATTTTGGCTAGGAGCTTGCAAACGGTCTTGTTGAATGCTTCAGCCAATCCATTAGCTTGAGGATTGTAAATCGTTGAAGTTCTCCCGTCTATGTGGAATTTGGCAGCTAATGCATATATTGTTCTATTCTTGAATGGCATACCGTTGTCTGACATGATCCGGCTGGAAGTATCGAATCTATATATGATGTAATGCTTGACAAATTGGGCAACTGCCTCTCTCGTGACCTCTCGCAGACGAATAGTCACAGCTCACCTGGAGAAGTAATATGTTGCAGCTAGTATGAACTTGTGGCCTTTAGAGGATGGTGGGAAGGGTCCCACAATATCCATCCCCCACTCGGCGAAGGGCCATGTAGGCGCCGTATGGTGTAACGAGCTTGGGGGTCTTCTTGGCATTGAGCCAAAAGCTTGGCACTGATGGCATATACAGGTGTACCAATTGCAATCCGCATACATGGTGGGTCAGTAAAAGCCCTTAAGTTTTATGTTATTCTTCATCTTGTCCCCTGCTTGATGGGCACCGTAGGGTCCCGAGTGGACCTCGTGCATGATCATCTTGGCTTCCTTTGGCGAGAGGTAGTGCAGAAGAATAAACTTGTCTTTTTCATGGACTAGCCTATACAATTGATCTCCTATTAGTTGGTACGGCGTCGCCCTTCGTAGCAGCTGAATCTTTTGAGCCCGATCTAGAGGGAGGCAACCCTTCTTTATATCAAAAACGCTCTTCCTCGGTTGGGTCTCCTACTTCAATTGCATTAATCTCGGGAATTGAGAGGTTGATTTCTTCGTCTAAGACACTTGGCATAAGCTTTCTGTGCTTGACGATTATGTCCAGTTCTCCCTCAGGTGGAAGCTTTATTGTTGAGGCCAACTTGGCTAGGGCGTCTGCCTGTGAATTTCTGTTTCTAGGGACATTACCTATTTCAAATAGGTAGAATTTCTCCTTGAGCTGCATCACAGTGGCATGATAAGAAATTAATTCTTGTTTTCGGACATCATAGTCTCCTAGAACTTGCCGTATGACGAGCTATGAGTCTCCATAAACTTTGATACATTTGGTGTTCGTTTCCAGAGCTAATTGAAGCTCAACAATTAATGCTTCATATTTTGCTTCATTGTTTGTCAAGGGTTTCATAAGCGCACATGAAGTGTGTAGAATCCCTCCTTGAGGAGTCACAAAGATAATACTCGCCCCTGACGTGAGGTTTGTAGTACCATCATATTCCTTGACCGTTCGGGAGGCGTCATCAAAATAGAGCTCCCAACATGGCATGTCAATTGCGAGGACATCTTCTTTTTGTAATGGGAGACCTCCACCTTGGTTGTCCGCTCCTGACTGGGGAAGGAGTGTTTCTTCATCTAGGAGTCCAATGTTGAGATGAGAGTCTGCCGGGATTGGGTGTGCCGCTAGAAAGTTTGCCATTTCTTGTCTTTTAATTGCTTTTTGCAGAATGAAGGTTATGTCAAACTCTATGAGGAGTAACACCCATTTTTCAAGTCTCCTTAGCAGTACAGGTTGTTTAAGGAGGCACTTGAGTGAGTCGTATTTTGAAATTAACCCCACCCGATGGGATATGAGATAATCTATGTAGTTGAAATCGCGCCTAGGCGAGCGCCTAGGCGGTGAGGCTGGGCGAGGCGTCAACAGCCCTAATCAAGTAGTCGAGACCCTTCTGGATCGTAAGTCGCGTTACTGCGCTCACCACCAAAAAGCCTTCGCGCCGTAGCGATTCCAAGTAGCGATACGTCCGCATATCGTACCGGTAACCATCGTCAAAACTCGCCGTGTTAATAGCATTATGTACCACCTCGATCTTTTCTTCGGGGATATGATAGCGCTCGACAATGATATCTTTGGTCAGCTGGCTTACGGCGATCACTCGATCAGCCAGCAGCAGCCCCTGTTCCTCAATCTCATGCACCAGGGGGTTGCCGTACGTGCCGCCAGCGCGATCAAATTCAGTCGCGTGAATATGGACGATCAGCGGCTTGCCGGTCAGCTGTTTGGCGCGAATTCCGGCTTCCATCGTCAGCCAATCCATCGCGTGGATCGCATCGGGCGACACGGTATCGAGCAGTTCTTCGACGTACTTCGTGTAGTGATGCTGCACGCCGCGCAGATCTGCCATTTCGCTTGGCATTTCTTCATCGCGTGCCCTTAGGCTGTGGCTATCGTAAGCCCCCAAACCGTACCGTTCCAGTGGCGACAAGTTAGTCGCATTATGAATCGTCATGAAGTCGACGTTTTTGTGAACAGCGTCGTAGGGGACGACAAAGTCAATTTCGGCACCCTTTGCGGCCAAAGCTTGAGCCAAATAGTAACAAGCAACACCCAACCCACCCACCACCACCGCCCACCTGATCACCACCCCGGCTCGACTCACCCCCTGCCGCTGTGGCACGATCCTCGTCACCGGACACGCCGAAGGAATCCGCGCCCGCTGCGACCCCCGCCCACTCACCAGGGCCGGCCACATCACAGCAATTCTCACCGCGCGAATCACATACCGGCTCACACGAACTGGACTCGTCCAAAACGACTCCACCAGAATCGGCAGCCGCACAATCGACGGCCCCACCCTCGTAGAACACCAATGCGGCGACACCTGGCCCGACGGCACGTTTCTTAACGCGCCGCCAACAACCGTGCCCGAAAACAGTCCGGAAGGAATCCCTTTCTAATGCTGGAAATCATCGCCTACGGCCGCCCAGCACCACAGGGCAGCAAACGGCACGTCGGCAACGGCGTAATGATCGAATCGTCAAAAGCCGTCAAACCCTGGCGCACCGACGTCAAAAACGCCGCCGAGGAAACCCTCGCCAACCTCACCGGCGCCGACGTCCAGACCACCCCCCTCGACACGCCGATCGTCGCCCGCATGGTCTTCACCACCAGCCGACCGGCCAGCCACTACCGCACCGGCCGCAACGCCCACCTGCTCCGCGACAGCGCCCCAGCACGCCCCACCGGCGCCCCCGACCTCTCCAAGCTGGTCCGCTCCACCGAAGACGCCCTCACCGCCGCTGGCGTCTGGCGCGACGACGCCCGAGTCGTCGAATACGAGCGCGTCGCCAAGGTCTACACCGGCGAAGACCCCGAAGCCCTCGACCGCCCCGGCGTCCGCATCACCATCCGCCCCCTCACCAACGACACCCAGGAGCCGAGCCATGCAGCCTGACCAGCCCACCGTCGAACGCCCCGTCGACCTCAGCCCCGCCGCTGGCTCCGGTTCCTCGCAGCGCGCGCAAGAGCCCAGCGCAGAGGCCGATCCGACCTGGCGGCAGATCCTCGCCCGGGTCGATGAGGCGCGTGACGACCTGGCCGATGTCGTGGTCGACGCGTACTCGCTCGGCCTGATCCGTGGCGAGCAGCGCGTCCGAAGCGCCTCGCTCGCTGCGTGTGCCGTGCACTCGGCTGAGGCCGAGGCTGACGCCCAGGCGTACGACGAAGCCCGCGAGGCCCTCCACCGTCGGCGTCAGGCCCTCGACGCCGAGCGTGCCCAGTGGCTGGCGGAGATCGCCAACCTCCGCCGCGTCATCCTCGGCCGCGCCGAATGGGACGTCATCCCGGTGAAGGCCATCACCGAGGCGCTGCGCATCGGCCCGGGCCTGGTCGAGCCCGACGCCCAGGTCCGCACCGTCTCCGGCCTCTGCGAGGCTCGCCCCGACGGCGTGTGCACCGTCGCCGCCTACGGGCACCGGCACCTCTACCACGGCGGCCGCCCCGTACCGCCCCAGGCCGAGCTGCGTGCCCACCCGCACGGCGACACCTGCACCTGCGACGACTGCACCAGCCGCGACGAAGCCGCCCGGGCCGGTTGGGGCGCAGGCGTTCCGGCCGGCCCGGCCGTCGTCTTCAAGCTCGTCCCCTACGCCACCAACGCCCACACCGAGTGCCGCCTGTACGCCGGCCCCGACCGCGACCACCTCGCCCTCTGCGGCGACCTGCGGCTACGCCACCACGAGTACAGCGCGCTGCAGGACGCCCTCAACCCACCGCAGCAGCCCGCCGCCCCGCTCGCCGTCGAGCGCCAGTGCCTCATCGAGGAGCCGCACCCCGGCCACCGCTGGTACGCCGACGGCGCCCAGCTCATCTGCGGAGGCCAGGCATGAGCATGATCGACTGCCCGTACTACCAGACCGGCGAAGGCCTCTGCACCTTCGGATGCTGGACCGAACCCCGCTGCATCACCGACGAACCGGCCGAGGGCTGGCTGGCCGCCGAGGCCGCCCAGCTGCGCGAGCTGGCCTGGGCAGCGCGCGGCGACCACGGCCGGGTCAAGCACCTCCGCGACACCATGCGCCAGGCCGAGAAGCGCGAGGCCCGCGAACTCGCCCGCCCTACGCCGATCGTGCCCGGCCCGGTGCTCGTCACCGTCATCGTCGGCGACCCGGACGAGCCCGCCTGCCGGGTGTGCGGCTGCACCGACTCGCAGGCCTGCCCGGGCGGCTGCTGGTGGGTACCCGGCGACATCGACGAACGCGGCCCCATCTGCAGCGCCTGCAGGAACCGACCGTGACCGGCCCGAAGTACGACCAGGCCATCGCCGCCCTCATCGACCGGCTCAACACCGCGCAGTACGCCGAGCAGCTCGACCAGGAGGCGTCGTTCCGGGCGCTCTTCACCCCGGTGATACCACTTGTGTTTGCTCCAGTCTCTCGAATAGGACCGATCCATCTGTCCCACCAAAATAATCAATACAACCTAATGGCTTGGACCTTTTGTTTGAGACCAGATAAACGAAATATCCTTGCATCGGTATGGACCCAATATCGACGAATATCATCTTGGTTGGGGCATGATTCTTTGTCAGGACCAATCAATACTATTCGTGGCCGAGACCATTCTCGTGAAGCTGAAGAGTCCCATGGGATGATAAGCTACACTAGCAGGTCCCGCTCCCTCGCCCCTTGTCTACGACACCCGCAGGTGGGGGGGCATTTGTTGGGGATAAAAAAAATGACGTGCATGATAGTCGGCACCAATTCTTCAATTGGGACCTCTTGCATGGACGCCATTTCTTTTAGGTCGACTCAGCCCTTGAATAGGTCGACCCACGGAATGAATGCCTCTTCACATGGACACCAATTCTTAGATGGGCACCTTCGCATTGTGACGCTAATTCTTAACATTTCTAGATTTTCTGAAATTTTAGATTTTGTAATCCGACGAAATAGCACCCTTCATGGAAGACGCGGATTTATCATTTGGCGCCTTTTAGGACAGACGCCAATTCCAAGCGATACTAAAGATTTCTGGATTATTTAAATCTGAAGAATGGGCATCCGTTTGGACCGATGCCAATTCAAGAATCTGTGGCCTACCCTATGGACGCCATTTTTGTGTGTTTGGGTACCGTAGAATCTACGATTCCCCTATTTTCCTTCGATGCCCGACGAAGCCCCCATGCCATTTAGAGGCCGCTAGCCTGCGTGGCTGGAGGTGAGGGTGCCACCGGAAAGGCCTCCCCTACCTCACCCTCCCCCTGTCACTCCGTAGCAGTGGCGAAGCTGACGTCCGAGGTGGCACCAGGCGACATGGTAGCAGCGGCAACGTCAATAGCATACGAAGCGACGACAACAGAAGAAATGAAAAGAAAACGCAAGGGGGTTTTCCTCCTCCGAACAGGGTCCTTAAACCTATAAAATGCCCCCCTTGTGGAGTAGAAGGGCTTCTTGGGCAACTGGGAAGCTGGTCTTTGGGAGTCCATTTGAGAAGTCCCTGAAGCCCATCCCACGTAGAGAAAGAGAGAAAGAGAGGGAGAGGGAGAGAGAGGGCCGAAGATCTCGGTGGAAGGGTGGGTGTTTGTTTTCATCCTTTCTTTCTTCTGTATTCTATTGGGCCATATTTAGCTCCCGATGTAGCTCGTTTTGCTCTAGCGGAAAGGAAGCACAGGGCTCTTCAGCTTGATACTCCTCCTTCTCCTCTTGGTTCCATGCACCCTCGTCCATGCATGCATGTATACTAACACCTATGTATATGAATATATGATATAGTCACCAGGCTTCGCCTTCGCCCCCAATAGATATATATATATGTTGTATGTTTTCCCTACTATGCCCGATCTTTTATGTTGCATTCTCTTTGATGCATATACATATATACATAATTTGATTTCGACGGCCACCGGCCCGGGGCTTATCCCAAACCATGGATATGGCTTTGAGATTGCCAACTACCGATAATGTGTGAAGTTTTCCCTTTCTTTTCATTTTTTTTGAAATGATTCCCTTTCTTTCCCTTCTCAAAACCCCACTTTAGAACTTGGACCAATTCGATGGCCATGGTTCTAAGGGGGTGAGGAATATGGGATTTAATCCTGAATGGCCAATTGCTTTTGCAAATTTCAGATTCTGGGCTCTTGATCACTCATGGACCTTTAGGGGCTCGTTACTTCTTAACGTGGACCCCGGGTGGCTTTCCTTTGAAGAGTGAACATTAAAGGCTACATATGGTTATAGATTAAAGTCTGCGACTCGGCGACGAGTTTGTGGCGACCAGTGGGTTGTCGGGATCCTTTATAGGATAGTCCTCGAGATCTCCACACCCAAATCGGGATTTGGGTGTTGCCGCTTTCATGCGCACCCCAGGGTGACATTGCTTCACGTGTATCCCTTTGTTTAGGGGCCATCTCAGAGTTCCTCCGTAGATGCATGCCCATTTTACACCCCTTGAAGCTCTGGATCTAGGGGAGATGCTGTCGAATTTTTGCCAAGACTAATGACATAAGAAATGATGGTGAATGGACTAAGTCAAAGGATATCTTAGAACATAAGAAAATTTTTGATATGAATTAATAATTAACACGAAACAACGATAAAAGACTAAACCCGCTCGGCTTCCCGGGTATATCAAATGGTGTGTGGAAGAAGTTCGGGTCATGCCCAGGCGGAAGCCCTCACTATGCGTGAGTCAAAGACTCCACCACATACCAGGGTCACCCTCCACGAAACATAATTAAAATCTTTCATGAACAACATGATTCCATCAGTTTGCCCACATGAATAAGAACTTAAAAATGCCCTAATATGCATGAACGAACAAGAAAAATGATAACCCGCATTAAAGAGTCACAAAACCTCAAATTGAGCTTCTGTTTGGCCTTTCTGCGAAGAGTAGGTTGACCTACCTCAAGGGTAGGTCGACACACCTTCCGCAAGTAGAACGAACGGGGTCCTATTAAACTTAACGAAATGGCGACCGTACTAGGTGTCGCTAATTCAATTAATGAACGGCTATGTAAATAGTCACCACTTAATTAACGACCGCTCATAGAGATGCTAATTCTTGAATTTAAGAATATAACATAAAAAAATGAAATTGTAATCAGCGCCAATTTAAATAGGTGCTAATTAATGGGCGGCCTTCTAGGCAAGCGCCATTTCCTGAAATCAAAAATAGATAAAAATGAATAAGCCCCAAAATTAACGTCGGTGTAAAAAGTCACCAATTCTTAAACTCCAGAAAATGGTAAAAAGATACATGAAATGAGTGACTGTGCTAAGGCATTAACCCAACACAAAAAAAGGAAAAGGACAGAAAAAAAATATAATAACACAATAATAGAGGACAGCCATGAAAATGATATAACAAAGGAAATGGACTTAAGATCAATGGCGGGATCCCTACTGAGCCAGTGATAGGAGGCTCACCCCTGGTTTTCAGGTGTGGCGGTTCTTCCTCGTGGTTCGAGGACCTTGCGTGGCGGTTCCTAGTTGCCAGCTTGCCGGGCCGAGTGTTCACTCGGCGTGTGGTACGTTTTACTGCTTTAGACTGTACTTTCTGTTGGACTGGACTCTGTTGTAGTTAGTTTATTTATTTCTGTTATTATATTTGCTGTCCTGCTTTATTTCCTATTGCTATGTGCTCCACACCAATCCTTTTAGCCCTTCCGAGTCTTCGGACTCGTGGGCGGGCGGGCCGAGGTTCGAGTCGCGCCGGTTCCTTTTCGGCACTCGGATCTGGGGTCGCTTCAGGTGGTATCAGAGCCTTGGTTGTGCAAGTACATGGGAATACGAGATATTGCAGTGATCAGAGTCCGTAAGGTCCAGTACAATCGGCAGCTGGCATAGGGTTTTGTGTTGATTTTCGCCTGGGTTCTCGCGTGAGAGTGTGAGAGCGTGACGTTGGCGCTGTGGGGTGCTTGCTGTTTTTGCCGGAGTGTCGGCGTGGGGTCTGAGGATCGAGGTTGAGAGCTTTCTCCCTCATCTGTGGTGACCCTGGTTGTGCTACGTTGGGCAGAGGTTGCCAATTGGTGTGCCGCTGTGGTGCTGTGTTCGAGGAATCTGCAGCGAGGTCAGGTGGCTGGTGAGGATTGTCCGTGGTTGAGTGGCCGTCTGTGTGCTCTGAGGGAGCTGTTGCTGTTGTTTGGCCACTCTAGCTGAGGATTTATCCGGCCCCTGAGGTGTTGTGGTCGTGGTCCGACAAGACACTGGGCGAGTGTGTCGGAGGTGCTGACCTGACGGGAATAATGGTTCTCCGGTGCTGGAGGGTGCCGTTCCCAGCGTGTGCGAGGTTCGAGGTCAGGTCGAGCACGGGAACCTTCCGTTGGTCGGAGGAGTATTGAGTTTTCCCATTGGTTGGAGGTTTTCGCGTTGGCTTAGGGTTGTCGTCTTGCATCGTGTGCTCGGATTGGTTGGCCTTTGTGTGCCATGAAGTCCGTGCGAGACGAATCCCGTGCTGGCAAGGTGGTTGCCGGTGAGAAGCGTTGCCCGTTCCCTGTGTGTAAGGGAGTTGGCTCTGCTCCGGAAGGATGAGTGCCAGTTGTAGATTATGAAAAAGATATGAAAACAATCAAATCATAAAATCTACTTTGCGGAGGTTGTGAATATAAATAACAATAAAATATATGCAATAAGCACAAAACAACAAATGATGAGCACGAGGTGCTAATATGGAAAGGTGATCGCCAGAGACCCGAAGGCCTCAAAAATAGGGAGATGATCGCTTACCTTTGACGGGAGTGCGGGAAGGATTGCGGGTATTTCCTCCTTCTTGAATTGACCGGCCGATAAGAAGGGTCTTCTTTTAATTGATTACCTTGCAAAACAACATGAACAAACAATAAACGGGCTAAGTTAGTGCTTGTGTAGTAACAAACTCAACAAGGGCAAATGATGAAAAATAGATGGGGTTATACATGCGCACCTTGTTTGTTTTTTTTGTTTAAACCCCTATGATGAGAGGCATGGAGGAGATGTATATATGCAAAAAGACTAATATGATGCAACTATATGATGATATGATATGCAAATCAATGAAATCAGCCCTGCTGTCCCTGTGACAGTAGAGGGCACACTGTTGGCGATGAAACGCAGGAAGGGGCAGCACAGCAGGCTGGAACGGATGTAGAGGAAGCAGGCAGCAGCGTGAACAGCAGGGACAGCAAGCAAGGGGAAGAAGCACAATAGGAGGGGCTCTGCGAACAGCACAGGAGAACAGGAGAAGAGACAGCAGCATGCAGCAGGGGAGGAACGACGATGGAAGCAGAGACAGCAACAGCAACGCAGCACGGAGCAGCAGCGCATGCAGCACAGCAATGCAGGATGAAGAGAACTGCGCGCGGCAGGAACAGTAACAGGATGGAGCGGTAGGAACAGCAAGAGGGGAGAAGCACAGCAGGATCAGCAACAAGGGAAGAAGCAACGCAGCAGACGAACAGCAACTGGGGAAGAAGCAACGTTGCAGGAAGAAGAAAAAAACTGCCCCTTCAAAATATACGTGTGCCAACTTGTTAACGGAGGACAGCAATCTCTTTTATAAGAAAGAGCCGTGCAAATCTGGGAAGGAGATTAACTACGGCAGTAGTTATCTCGGGGAAAGGATTAAATCAACAAAGAGTCCAACTGGGAAATAACCACCAAGGAAGGAGTGGATTCTGGAAAGGATCAAGGGAACAAAGTCCCAATTAAAGCAACAATCTTCCGAGGAAAGGCAGGATTAAGCAGGACTCTGCAAATAAAACACGCCTTAGGCTAGGTCGCTTCTTCGTGAATGTGACGACTTCGTCTAGTGACCTTTCTTAAAACACGCCTTGTAACAAGGCGTTAATTCCAGTTGAACACGCCCCTGACCAGGGCGTCAATTTGGAAAGGGACGACCTCAGGTTGAGGCGTTTCTTTAAAAACACGCCCTGGGAGAGGGCGTTACTTAACTTCGTGCAGGAAATGGGCTCGTGCAGGAAATACCTCGTGTTGACACGAGGTTGTTACTGTTTTAACAACACGGGCTGCTTTTATTTCAAAACATGACACGAGCTACCAGGTTCAAAAACGACACGAACAGGGGAAAATTCTAAAAACAACACGAACCTGCAGATTTAAAACCAACACGAACTGCTTTCCTGACTGAACAAAACACGCCCTTTTCAAAGGCGTTACTTGAAAGACACGCCCTGAGAAAAGGCGTTTCAATAAAATATTCTCATTTCGTTTCCTTTGGAAATTGACCAATACCAGGAAGTAACGCCCTTAACTAAGTCGTTTCTTTAGTTGAAAACGCCCTGACCTGAGGTCGTCCCTTCTTTTGAACACGCCCTTCCTTAGGGCGTGAATTCCAAAATTCAACAAAATACCGGAAAAATCCGTAAAAATGGAAAAACTTAAACAGGTAGAAAACCCAAGTGAATCTAGAAAAGTCATCGACAAGCACAAAACCATTTCTTTTACCAGATCAGGTAATAGATCTTGTGAGTCCAAAAAGATCCATGTGAATTAGCTCATAAGGTTTGGAAGACAGACTTTCAGTTCTAGATTTAAATGGTTTTCTGGTCTGTTTACATTGGGTGCATGCCTCACAGAATTTATTATCATCTTTGAAAGAAATTTCAGGAAGTCCTTTTACCATGCTATGCTTATTCAGTTTATGAAGCACACTATAGCTGGCATGACCTAATCTACGATGCCACAGGAAGGCTAGGTCATCCTTATTCACACTAAGACAGATGTTAGAGTGTGCTACATCATCTAAATCTACCATATAGATGTTATTAACTCTCTTGCCAATAAATTTCACAGATTCTGAATTTGGTTCAAATATGGTGCATGCAAGAGAATCAAAGATAACTTTATGGCCTTTATCACATAATTGGCTAATGCTTAGTAGATTATAAGCTAGCCCCTCAACTAACAAAACTTCCTCAATGAAGCATGAAGAACACTTACCAACTTTTCCTGAGCCAATGATTTTTCCCTTGGTATTACCTCCGAAAGTAACATGACCAGCATCTTTCTTTACCAACATGCAGAATTTGACTTTGTCTCCGGTCATGTGCCTGGAGTAGCCACTATCCAGATACCATTTGTTGTGATTGGCTGCCAAACATACCTACAAGGGAATTAAGCAGAATGATTTGGAACCCAGAGCTTCTTGGGTCCCAACAAGGTATTCATCTCATGCAGACAAGAAACAAGATGTTTAGGTATCCACATTTATTTTGGTGTCTTTTCAGGCATTGTGGATTTCTTGTTATTCAGCTTGGTCTGCCTTCTCTTGCCACTATTAATTTTTGAGGATTGTTTCTGACATGTGGCATTCTTCTTCTTAAGGTTACTTTTCAGATTCCTTTGCCAGTGACCAGTCCAGTGATTATTAGGAGAGATGTAAGCATTGAGTCTGGACTGATTGGACATGGAATGAGCAAAGCCATAGTGGTTTTGGTTTCTGAAGTATTTGGCCCTGGGTTGCATATTGGAATTCCAATGATGTGATTGATGCATCTGAGCATACTGAGAATTCTGAAAATACTGAATGGGTCTCATGTAAGAATTTCCTTGACCTTTCCTGAGGGATTGTTTCCTTGACCTTTCCTATAACCACTGCGTAAATAGTGATCTGTCCAGAAATTCTCCATCAAAACTCAAGCATTTCAAGATCAATCTGAAGCCAATCAACTGAAAATCAAGTGGAGAAGCAAGCCTTGTCCAAGATCTGCATCATCTACTCAGGGGGAGCCTAAATTAGAAGTTTTTTATTTGTGCTTCTTCTTCTAAATTCCTTGAGCTTCAAGTGTGTGTTCTTTGTAATTAGTAAACATTCGTGTGCATGTGGATCTACTCGGATCCGTGTGTGTGTGTGTGTGTGTGTGTGTGTGTGTTTTCATTCAAATCTGTGTGTGTTTCGGTGCCATTGCACCTTCGTGGGAGTTCCGAACTCCTTACGAGTGTGTGTGTGTTTTAATCTTGTAATCATTTACAAGATAGTGTGTGAATCCTCATGGATCGTGAGGGGTGGATGTAGGTTACCGTCGTTGCATCCGAACCACCTAAAAATCTCTGTCTTCTGTGTGATTTGGTCCTTCTCTTCTATCCCCATTCTATGGTAGCATTCTTGTATATTTTCTCTACTGATTTCTTTGTTTAGATCTAGCCTAATTGATCATTCTCACATTAGATCCTTGGTATATCAAAAGCTGGGTTTAGATTGATAAGACTAGCCTTGTCACGATGATAACACCCCTTTCTTACTCGTTCTGGACTGTGTCGACCCCGGATCGAGGCACAAGAGGTACCGTTGGAACTGACTCGTCGCGAGGATCACGCCAGTGCCTTCCATTTCGCTATTCGAGGGGTGTGGGATCAGTATGAGTCGGGGACGATCATGGAGCTTCATCATCCTCTTGCATGCTTTTCGAGGGTATCGTCGCGATCGAGGTAGGGGGATGGACTCCTTACTTCGCTAGGATCATTTTGGTACCACATGCATGCCCATGTTTAGGCATTTGCATCATTTTCTGGGCAAGGTCTATTTTAGGGGTTTTTAGGTTAAAAATGCTTGAAAAATTGATTAGGGCTATTACTTTTGCATTTTGATGCATGCTGTAGTTGTAGAAAACTTGTTATTCAATTTCTTCTACCCCTTTCCTTTTGTTTCACGCCGATCTGGCTTGACCAGAGGGGAGTTCGGTTCTGAACTCGTCCCTCTCATTTTCCAGTCGATATAACACACCTGCCAGAGGCCGTTATATGCTTAACGGACCCTAGGGGGTGCGTTATGCCTTGCATGGTGGACCGCTCGTGGACCGTTATGTAACCGTGGTTTTCTATAGGTCAGTAGGTTGTGGGGCATGACGGACTAGTCCCAGTCCGCCATGGCCAGTATAATGCCCCTATCGTGGTGCGTTATATGATGTGGTAAACTATGGAGTTTTCTAAGTTTCCTACGTTCGGGTGACTTTAACGGACCACTCCTGGAGCGTTATAGTCACATGGCGCACCAGTCATGGCGCGCCATGGTCTGTGTAGTTTTGATGGTTCTCTGGTAAGTATAACGCGCAGCTTGAGGTGCATCATACATTACATAACACCCCAGAGGTGGCGCATTATGGTCTGCAGGTCTGAGGTTTCGCATGTGCACGGGTGAGCATAACGGCCTAGGTGAGGCACATTATAGTCGCATAACGCCCCCAACCTAGTCCGTTAAACTCTGCCAGTTTGGTAATGTCAGAAGAGCATGTTTAATTCCCATCTTATGTATTCTATGCTACGTCTATATTATATTCGTGCTATTTTGTGATCATTGGCTCGCTCCTAGTATCCCAATGGAGTGCTTGGACTTTCCATGTGATGGAACCACTAGACGTAGCCCTAGACTTCGGCCCCACCGCCACCTCCAGCTCCTGTTTCCTATGGAGCCATAAGGGTGCCACGCCAGCTACCAGTCCCGACAACCAGGCCAAGCATTAGGCTCAGCTCTCCTGCCACCGGTGCCCGTAGGGGTTCCGCACCAGTCCCAGCCCGGGCAAGCATTAGTCCCTGGGCCCAGTCTTGACCGGCTTCCGACGCAAGCCTTGCATCACAGGTTCCAGTCTCCAATCTTGCAGTTCGCTCGGGCCTCCAGCCCCAAGCCCCAGCCAAGCTGAGTCCCAGTGTGGGTCTCCACCCTACGGTGTTCGGCTCCTTAGCACTCTGGTTGGGCCGTCAATCCCGAGCTCCCACTAAGCCAGCTCCCCACATGGGCCTCCTAGCCCGAGGGCAGGGCTCCCAGCACCTCGTTCGGGCCTCCCGACCCAAACCGTAGAAGCGCGACTGCCTTGCCCGGGTCTCCAACCCCTGGCATGAGGCGTCCTAGCATCTGGACCAGATGTACAACTCTGAGGTTTCCCGCAGAAGACGTCTGTTACGAGTTGTCCGCATCAGGCCTCGAATCTCTCGGCTCTACCTCGGGGGCATTCCTCCCACAATCTGATAACGCCGATCCTCAGCACGGGTCTGCCTTTGTGGGACGTGGTGATCTCAGTACGAACTGAGCGCCCTCTATTGAGCCTTTCAGTCCTCCCAGCTCCCAGTTCAGGCTTAAGGCCTTGGGTCACCGGCATCCCGGTACCCCCTGCAGTGACAACTTCGGGCGCAGAC
Organism: Amorphophallus titanum; assembly: GCA_024336825.1. Lineage (NCBI taxonomy): Eukaryota > Viridiplantae > Streptophyta > Magnoliopsida > Alismatales > Araceae > Amorphophallus > Amorphophallus titanum. Next base: position 2,042,155 of record JANBPO010009398.1, read on the forward strand.
ACGTCGCGGCGAGTGTCCGCAACACTACTATCGGCTGGGGTGAAAGCTTACACTCGAGCCACCCAGCCACCGGCCATCACTACAGACTTCGCGTCTTGGGGGTCTACCCCGGTATTCCCAATGAATGGCCCTGTGCCCCCAGCACCCGTAGGCTGGGTTTTCTCGGCCTACCACCTTGGAGTGTAGTCATCTTCCACTCCCCAGATGAAGCACCGTCGTAGCCGTAAAGGCAAGCGACCCATTGCTACCACCAGTAACTTCGGCAAGACCATTCTTGTCGGAGACCTACGAATTCACCTTGATGGGGGCGAACCCATTATTCCTCCGGAATGGATCGTCCCTATGGTCCCCATCACCAACCGCTTTAGCCTCCTACGTCGAATGCGGGAAGACAAGGCGGAACTTAAGTGGGCGGACGCTTCAACAACAGCTCGAAAGCACCAACGCCAGTTTGGCACTCAAGCTCCCAAGTCCCGTCGGAGGAGCAAGGATGAGGGAGACCAGCAGTCAGACTTGAGAAGGATCTGGGTCACCCTGGAGGAAGCTCAAGCTGTCCAAAAAGTATGCCTCAGTAACCCCTTTCGGGCACTAAGGCGTTGCGCCAAGCAAGGTGGGACTAACCCCGCGGCCGCGCCATCTGGCGGTGCCCAACCCTTCATCACCTCTCTCACAGGTAAGTGAAAATAGAGACAGGCTCGCTCCGGGCCCCACCAACATCCAACCCAAGCTCTCCTTAGGCAGATGCCACGATGGAGACTCCTCTGCAGCGTACCTCGATCTTTGATAGGCTGGGGATGCCTAGCCGCCCCAAGAGGTGCTCCCAGAAAAGGAGGACGGTCTGACTCCTCAACGATGCAGCCAGGGTGTTCGCGTGTTATACCGTCGGACACCAACCTGAGATTCAGACCGATGATCTGAACCTACCGATATCTCACCTCAGGAGGCCTCGTCATCCGCCTCCATCACCGACTCTAGTCGGCCACATCGGCACTTCTGTCAGACCTCAGGCGTCCACACAAGCGAAAGAAATTCCCACCGAGGAGCGTGCCGCCCCTGTCAATGCGGAGCCGATCAACAATGATCCTCCCGCTGGTGAAGTCCAAGAGGTGACTCTTGATACTCTTATGAAGGAGAACCAGCACTTGAAGGCCCTCCTGCAATATCTACTTCAGGAACGTGACCTTCGTCCTCAGCCGCCCACCGGGCCTTCAATGGACGCTCTGGCCCTGTCGGGTGGGCAAAATGGTGCTAACACCTCACCGACAGCTGCCCAAACTCCTACAATTATTGGGTTTGGCATGCCTTTGGCCGAGGTTCAACCATGAACATCCAACACGTCGATGCCAGAAAACCTCATGGCACAACACCAGATGATCGAGCGGATCATTGAGACCAAGCTCGTCCAGTTTGGAGAAGGGGTCGCGACTGTAGATCTCTACAGTGTCCCCTATCCACTACATCACCGGTTTAAGAAGCTTCCCCTGGAGTACGCCAAACTGTCGTAGCTACAAAAATTCGATGGACAGGGGTCTCCGCATGAGCATCTGGCTTACTACATTACGGCCATGGGCGAGCTCGCGTTGGACGAGTCTTACCTCCTCCGCTACTTCACCACCTCACTTACGGGAACGGCCTTCCAGTGGTATTCCCGCCTCAAGCCCAGTTCCGTCATTGACTGGGCGGATCTACAAAAGAAGTTCCTCGATCGTTTCTAAACGGCCGAGCGAAAAGTCTCCTTAGACGAGCTTTGCTCCCTCTGACAGAAGAAGGGAGAGAGTGCCCTTGACTTCATCAAGAAATGGCGAGACGACAGTATGAGGTGCATCAAGCCACCAGTCCAGGAGGATGCCATCACTATCTATCGTCGAGGCTTGGCAGTCGAGGTCAGCGAAAAGCTTCTCGGCAGGAATGTCAAGGGCTTCGACCAGCTCAACTTGGTAGTCGTCGAGATAGAAATGTTCTTCGCTGACAACCCAAGCTACGCTTCAGCAAAGGGTAAGCAGACGCGGGAACACTAGCCCGGTAAGGAGGTGAATATCATCGAATTCACCCCCGCTACCAAAGCCAGCAAGGAAGTCGGAACAAGCAATCCCGACAAAAGGCCAGCTGATAAGCCGGCTGCTCTCTCCTTCTCAGAGCGTATAAAGACACCCTTCTCCTTCAAGAAGGAACACACGAAGATGCTCTTCGACCTCTGCATGGCTCAAAGGATTGTCGAATTGCCTGAGGCGGTCTCCATGAGGCTGCCCCATCAGGTGGCAGTCCCTGGAAGGACCGCTACCCCATCTCGAGGGTGAAAACAACGAACACTATAGAAATTCTCATTCCACGCCTCGTTCACACCCATGTGATGGGAAAAACAAGAGGAAACCAGTCCCCAACCTCTCTAGCACCGAGAGGGCCCACTTAAACCCCAAAAATGTAATCAAAACACTTGATCCGGCTCACACCTCAAAACATACATTTTACCCATAAAATACCGAAATAACTCTGCTCGGCTCATCCCGACCTATAAAACTTGTGGGAAAGGAAGTACAAAGGTTAAGAATCTGTCCCCCTACTTTCACCGAAGATTTTACGCGCCAAGGATGCCGATCCGCCAAGAAAACGTCGTTTAAACCCACCACCGGCTCGCGAACCCACGAACCGCCTCCACCGTCGCGATCCTCGTCCCGTCTGCGCCGCTCCTCGCCCCATGAGCATCGCCACCTCGTCCTCACCGTCTCCATCCCCGAAGTGAGAGGGGGAGAGGAGAGAAAGTGGGAGAGAAGAGAGACGGAATGGGAGAGAAATGATAGATGGGGGAGAGAGAAAAAAGGTTGGCTTTAAATAGAAAATATAAAAATTTTAAAAAAGATCAAAAATAGTAAAAAAATACTCCCCACAATCCTCAGAAAACACATATTACGCTGGTAACATCTCGGAGTTGGAGAACGCAACGGCTCACCATGTATAGGGTTCCGGAGGTTCATTAGGAAAAAATACGCGTAAATCGTAAAACGCTCTCCGGGACCCCCGAAAGTAATTGAAAACTCACGGATCCTGATCTGAAAAATATTTAAAAAATCTAGAGCATTACAGCCCTCCCCCCTTATAAGAATTTTATCCTCGAAATTTGGGACAAGCACCAAGCCACAATAGGAGAACGCTTGAACCAACTGACGACACCGTCAGAGCCCCAACCAAACCTCGACGCTCGCAAAAATCACGATCATGAGGGACGCGGCCAGATAATGATCACGGATAATGCCTTGCTTACAATGCAAGACAAATCAATCCTCAGAGTAGGCACAAGCAAGGAGCACAAGTCTGGCGTCACTTCAGCCAACACGAAAACCAACCACGGCATCACTGCTACAATCTCGCTTACCGAGAAAACGTATCCCTCACTAAGCTTCCACCAGGTCACACCAGGCAAGCCGAATACCATTAGCAGCACCGATCCAACTCTTGCTAGAAGAAAAAGTTTTAACAAATCTTAGATCCAATCCGGGAAAAAATGCACCTCATAATCGGCCACTCAAGGCATCGCTGGCATGCGGCTCACACCATTCTTGAGCCCCAACAACCAACATCTTCTATCTGTGAAAGACCATCCACTGGTCACCTGATACCCATCAATAGAAAACCTTCACCGGCCCAACAGACACGATCCGAATCGCAACGGGCCATCCGCTGACCATCCACAGACCATAATCACATCTCAAGACAATCTCACTCGGACACCGTATCTGATCTGATCCTCACGACAACTCTACCTTCTCAGGGGAGCACGGTGGAACCAAATAACAGGATTCCACAATCCTCGATCCTCGTGTCACTCGACTCATGCTTATAGGGAAATCCTCTCTTGTTGGTTACAGACCAGGGATCACCATCCCAATGCCAACGTCCCACCAAGGACCTCCACACATAGGCTTTGTCCGATTGCTATCCAATCACAACTTATCTCAACCGTTCCAAATAGACGCCTGCCAATCCCGATTCCACTCTCACCATAGAGCCTCGGGACACAGCCTCTCACAATCCACGGCACATGTCTCCAAAAATCGACAAGTGTCGCCTGCTACCACAGCAACCTAGTCGATAATGCCGCGACTAACGCTCACGGGTCCCCAGGTAATACACTTCCTACCGTGGTCGACCGCTCGGTCAACCCTACCAGCCGCTCACGACCACCAACCGGGACTCATAATCTCTCAGAGATCACTCTTCCAGAACATGATCTCGTCCGAGGACACAATTTCCAATGCAAGAATGAGGTACTCATGCGGCAACCTTGCCAGCATATTTCCCCAACTCTCAATCCAGCCAATGCCACAAACCACAATGCCTTAAGCAGCGGCACGGCAACAACACGTCTCACCCAACGCGAGACAATCTCACACCGAGAAACCAATCCTCCGACGCTCAACAAATCCTCTACGATTCCACAAGCTCCTATTCACAATACCTCGAAAAGCACAACACTAGTCACGAATTCTCGCGAACACTGTCCAACTGTCACTCATCCTTCCAGAGTAGCGCCAACACACCTTACACATCAGGGGGTGGGCAATGCTTCTCACAGACAGCCACACTGTCAAAACATAGGACGCGTCTCGCACGGACTTCATGGCACAGAAGAGGGCCAACCAATCTGAACACATAATGCAAGACGACAAACCCGATAAAACGCAATCTCCCCAACCAACGGGAACCAATATACCTTCGACAAGGTAGGAGGTCCCCACGCTCGACCTGACCTTAAACCTCGAGCACGCTGGAAACTGCCCCTTCCAGAAAAATCAATACCACCGTTAGGTCAGCTCCTCCAACAGCACTAGCCGAGTGTCTCGTCGGACCACATTCACAGCATCTGTCGATGCACCACCATCACCATTCTTCGAATTGCGACTCACCATGTCTCAAGCACAGGCCCCACTGATCACCAGCCGCTGACACACGCTCCTTACTTATGCCTGCCTCTGATCTCAAAATCATTGACACACCCAAATGCTTACCGAGGAGTGAAGAAAATCAACCAATGCTAGGCTGATACGTGTCCATTTTCTATGATAATTCATCGCATGTACATCATTTTATGTACATATAATTTGGTAATTATGCATGATCTATCGTTAACCTCAACTCCGCATTTAAATTGGAGCATTCACGTAAATTGATTAATTTGGTGATATTATTTAATAAATTAAAGTTGAGGACCATGAGCATGACAGTCCCCCTATAGCTACAGGGTACCCCCGGTCCTCTACCCATGGCTTCAGAAATATCCAGGCTATTCTTCAGCATAGAAAAAAGGTGTTTGGATTCAATCCGATATAAATAAATACTGGCTGCTTGCGGCTGGTGGGAAAAGATGTCTCGTACATGAATCCCCACAATCATCTTCGCACTAGCACCTGTAGAACCTCCCTTCTCTCTATGTGTTGCTCGATACCCCATGCCCAGGTATCGGGTCTTGGCGACGCTTCCCCAGTTGACTTTTGGTTCCATAGGTGATCGTCGAGAAATCGACTGGCACGTCCGCACTCCGTCCACTCACCTGGTCCTCCTGGAAACCTCTCATGCAAGTTGACCCCTCTCGACCTTCCGTAAAAGGTGAGTGTATGGTACTGCCATGAGAGGCATATGGCCACAAAGGAAAATATACCTGAGATAACACCAACTCCCTTATTTTCCTTTACCTCTTTATTCCCCTTCTCACCTCAGTCACCGACTATCGGCGTCGGAAGACGACGAAACAAAGTTGGCACGCCTGGTGGGATGTCTCCCGCCTTTCTTATTTCTGCTGAATAGAAGCCTGTGCCAGCCACTAAACCGTGGCGCCCTTTTCCTATCCTTGCAGGAGAGGTAGAGGAGGGACACACATTCCCTTGCAACTTTCAATTCACATTCTGATAGCCGGACCACGCTCGACGACCATCTTCGACCGTCGCTCTCTCCAGCAACTAGCAGTCCAGTAGCTATGGCGCCGTCACCTATGGCCCCATCATCATCACTACCCATGCATAGGTGGGCTACTTGGCGATGCCGATTACTTTCGACGACTTCGCCCCGATCATTGAATCACCCAACTTCCTAGGTGTCGTCCATGTGGCTATTACATAGCCGATCCCGATTCCTGCTCGCGCGGCTGGCTTACCACATGTCACTCCAGCATCGGTGACCCATCCGAGTGTCGAGCTTAGGGTCTCCACTATTGGCCCCCGTAGGGGTCCCGGATCATCTCTCGCCCGGGCGAGCGTCAGCTCCCGGGTCCAGCATCGGTTGATCTTTAACACGGGCTCCATGCCCCGGACTTCGGCTACTACCTCAGCATCCTACTTGGGTTTTCGACCCCGAGTCCCAGCCGAGCCGACCCCCGACACGGGCTCCATGCCCTAGGGCTGCGGCTCCTCAGCACTTTACTCAGGTTTCCAACCCTGAGTCCCAGCTAAGTCAGCACCCGACTGGGGCTCCCTGCCCCAGGTCCCCGGCTCCGCAACACTTCACTCGGGTCTTCGACCCCGAGTCCTAGTCAAGCCTACTCCCGATACGGGTTCCCAGCTCCGGGTTCAGGGCTCATCAGCATTTTACTCGGGCTTCTGGACTCGAGCCCCTACCGAGCCAACACTTAACATGGGTTCTCAACCCAGAGTTCAAGGCTCCCCAGCACCCAGTCGAGCATACAACCTCGGGTCTCATCAAGGTCGGCCCCCGACGCGGATTCCCTACTTTGGGCTTGCGGCCTCCCAGCTCCACAACGGGGTCTCTACCCCTATAATCCAGTAATACTAACTCCCAGTACAGGCCTTTTGCCTTGGGATATGGTAACCTCAGCACCCAGCATGGGCCGTTAGCCCCAAACGTCAGCAATGTCGACGCTCAATGTAGGTTCGCAACCTCAACTTTTCGACAGTCCAGCATTCTCCACGACATCAGTTCTCGGTGCAAGAGAGGCGTCTCAAACTCTGACAATCCCTCTATCAGCCCGGGAATAAGCCTATACTCGGGTCACTCAGCCATCGGCCCTCGGCATGGGCTCCATGCCCCGAAGGCCGGTTCCAACACTTTTCGCCAACAGCGTTAAGCTGCCGGCAATGGTAGATCAAGTCTTCTCTATCGACCACCTTGGAGACGAGTCCTCCCCTGCTCCCCAAAAGAAGCACCGTAGTGACCGTAGAGGTAGGCGACCCGCTGCTGCAACTAGCAATTCTGGCAAGACTATTCTTGTCGGCGACCTGAGGATTCATCTCAATGGAGGTGAACCAATCGTACCCCAGGATCGGACCGTGCCTACGGTTCCAATAGTCAATCACTTCACCCTTCTGCAACAAATGCGAGAGGATAAAGTGGAACTCAGAGAAGTTGGTGCCTCAGAGATTAACCGGGGGCACCTATAGCAGTCCAATACCCAGACTCCCAAGCCTAGCCGAAAGAGTACCGACAAGGGTGGTCAACAGCTTAGCTTGAGAAGAATCAGGGTTACCTCGGAGGAGGCTCAAGCTGTTCGAAGGGCGTGTTCTAAGAACCCTCTTCGAACGTCCGGGCACGGCATCGCTCAGGATACCAATGAATTTTCATCGACACAGTCTGACGGCACCAAGGCACTCAGCCTCTCTAGCCTAGGTAGGTGGAAACCAAGACAGGCTCGTGCCAAGCCCCGCCAACACTCAGCCTTGAGCTCACCTCAGGCCAACTCCAGGTTCACAATGGAGGCTCCACTTCAACGAACCTCAGTCTTCGACAGACTGGGGACACCAGTCCGCCCTGGGATGCATTCCCAAAAGAAGCGGATGGTTTGGCTCATCAATGATGCAATTCGGGTGTTTATGTGTTATGCCACCGGACAACAACCTGAGACCCAGTCCGATGACCTGAACCAGCCTTCGGCCTAGCTCAGGAGGCCTTGCCATCAAACTCAACCCCGGGCTTTGCTAGGACATGTTGGCACTTCTACCGGACCACAAGCATCGGAACGTGTCGAAGAAGTCCCGATCGAGGACCGTGGCACTTCTGCTAACGCGGATCCAGCCAACAACGATCCACCGGCGAATGAGATTCAAGAGGTGACTCGCGAGACTCGCATGAAGGAGAACTAGAATTTGAAGGCTCTCCTGTAAGACCTTCTTCAGGAGAGAGACCTTCACCCTCAGTAACCTGCTAGGCCTTCGGCTGAAGCACCAACGCTACCAGTTGGGTACAATGGTGCCAACGCCTCAGTCGCAGCTGCTCAAACCCCGACAACAGTAGGGTTCTGTACACCTCTAGTAGAAGCTCATCCACGAGCATCCAACACACTGGTGCCGAAAAATCTTGTGGCACAATGGCAAATGATTGAGCAGATCATCGAGACAAAGCTTGCCCAATATAGAGAAGGGGTTGCCATTATAGACATCTATATTGTACCCTACCCACTGCATCACCAGCTGAAAAAGCTTCCCTCGGAGTACTCCAATCCCCCAAAGTTGTAAAAGTTTGATGGGCAAGGGCCTCCACGTGAGCACTTGGCCTATTACATCACGGCCATGGGAGAACTAGCATTAGACGTGTCCTACATCCTCTGCTACTTCGCCACCTCACTTACGGGAATCGCCTTTTAATGGTATTCCCTCTTGAAGCCCAATTCAGTAGCCGACTGGACAGATCTCCAGAATAAATTCTTCGACCGCTTCTAGACGACCGAGCGCAAGATCTCCCTGGCTAAACTCTGCTCTCTCCGGTAGAAGAAGGGTGAGGGTGCCCTCGACTTCATCAAGAGATGGCGAGACCTCAGCATGAGATGTATTAACCCGCCAGTCCAGGAGGATGCCATTACCATATGTTGCAAAGGCTTGGCACCCGAGGTCACCGAAAAGCTTCTCGACACCAACATTAGAGGCTTTGACCAGCTTAATGAGGCAGTAACTAAAATAGAAATGTTCTTCGCTGACAACCCGAGCTATACTTTAGCCATGGGTAAATAAGCACGGGAAGGCCAACCCGGTAAAGAGGTGAACATCATCGAGTTCACCCCCACCATCAAAGCCAACAAAGAGGGCGAGTCAAGTGGCTCCGACAAGAAGTCGACGGACAAGCCAGCTACTCCTTCCTTTTCAGAGCGCATGAAAACACCCTTCTCCTTCAAGAAAGAACACACGAAGATGCTCTTCGACCTCTGCATGGCCCAAAAGATTATCGAGCTGCCAGAAGCTCGCAAACCGGATGATGCCCAGAAAGTTGATGATCCTTGCTATTGTCCATATCATCGCATGCCGGGTCACTCACTTGAAGATTGCTATGTCTTCAAGACTCAGGCATAGAAGCTGATCCGAGACGGCCTTATCAAAATGAAGAGCAGTCTCATCGATCTCCCGCAGCCGCATGCGTGGTCCAGACCTGCCAAGACGACACGTGTGATTTACTACTCAGCTAATGTGATTCACATGATGGCCGCATTCTCCCTCTCTGATGTTGAAACAGGGGAGCCCAGCACCAGCCAAGGCGAGCACTCACTATGGTATCTGGGGTGGAGACCCTGGCATGACTATACGTCTCTTTCCTTTCTAAGGGAAAGGACCAGGTAGCTCTTTCATGTCCTCGTCTAGAGGGGGTAGATCATGTCCCGTGAACCGCCAGAAAACTACACTCAATGGGACTTTAGTCATCCCCAGTACTACCCTTTTCATGCCAGAATCTATCATGCGATCGAGTCCTGTGAGAAAGTTCAACACTTAATCCAGGAGCAGATCCAGTGGGAGCATATTGATGCTGAGGGGAACTCTATGGCAATCCTAAGGCTTCGAGCAACCATTGAAGAAACCCTGAGCATTGCTAGAAATGCACTAGACCAGCTAGGTGCTCCTCAAGCAAATGGGCATAGGTTACTTTATCAACATGTCCCAGAATGGCTCGAGTTTTGAACTGATAATCGAGAAGCTCTCGAGTGACTGCAGAGCTGTAGGAGGCAGGACAACAACCAGGAGACTGAGTAGAACAATTTCTCAGTCAACGTCATCCACCCTCCTACCGCCTCAACTCCTCCAGACACCCAGGCACCAAGCACCATCCAGTTACCCCCACTACTTTGGCCTCGAGTTGGCAACCATGGAAAGAGCTAGAGTCTCTTCCTTTCTCCAAGGAGGATACTTCCAGGCTACTCTGAGTCCTTCTCGGTCGAGCGGATGTCCTGGTAAGCGAAATGATAATGGACGAAGTCCCCAGCTCCTCTTACTACCCCCTGCTCCACCTCCGCCTTCTATACCAAGGGATAGGAAGGGGGAGCAAAAGTAGGGTGAGGTCGTGGCACGCCCATGTCGTGTCTCTCCATTCGACGAGCCTTCGACTCCTCTTCATATACCCTGCAACCTAGTCTAGGGTGTGAAGGAGACATCTTCAGAGTCTTCACCGACTCTGGTCAACAAGCCTGGCCCTTCACCACAAGGCCCGGTTGATATACAAGGACAGAGTGACCGCCAGGAGTGGCAACACTTTGTTACACCTCTGGTTGTTACCAAACACTGCTCTAAACCAAATAACATAGGCAAAGCCAAGGAGCAAGACTCTAAACGAGTCCCCCAGTCCACATGCCAATAAAGGATCTCGCCACCACGGGTAAGGCATCAAACTGCGCACACGTCTTCGGACGTCAACCCCAGCATCCCGACATACCAGGAGGTACCACCTGAGGTCATCGAGCAGGCGATCAACACCACCTTCCAAATACAACAAGCGGAAGGTGCCTAGATCGAGATCTGGGCACAGAAAAGCCATCAACCTCACCCTGCCAAGACATCAACTCGGAGATATCCTCATGGAGATTTGTCAACTCCAACTCTAGTATCTCTCCCTCCTACTCTCCTGGAGGCGGCCATCACCAAGAAAAAGGAGAGGAATAGAAGGAAGAACCTCAAAAGATGGCTCAAGAAGTAAGATGAGCAAGTAGCTACCTTATAATCACCAGCTGAGCTAACTCCTCTCCAAAGGCTACAACGGCTCATTGACGACCTGGAGGAATACATTCCTTCTCGTCCCACCAGCGCTCTCCGACTCGATAGTTATATCCTGTGGGAAGAAATGCATAAGCGAGCTCGCCTCAGAAGCTGGGTTCAAGAGATGATCCAAAAGATCAAGAACGGCGAAAGGTTCCTTATCCCGGAAGAGCTCTTCCTCTTCTACAAAGGTAAGGAGATCACCATAGAGCAGCTGGAAGAAATACTTCGAGATTGCACCTGCAACATGGTGGCCATTCTACCCCCTGATAACATCAACGCTTCTCGCCGAGGCGAGTCAGTGGCCTCCTGAACCAGACAGAGAACCACCGCTCCGCTCAGGTTGCAACCAACTCCAGAAAATACAAGCTGTGGTTGAGGTCGTGGCCGAGGACACAGTAGAGGCCGTGGGAGGATGCCCGAGCTACCTCTCCACCCATCCACCTTCGACCCAGAGCGAATCATCCTGTGTCGAGGGAAGGAACCTGCCCCTATTTCGGAGGTAGAAGTTCATAAGGGGCCCAGCATCTTCCCAGGATGCCGTCCATAGTGATGGAGGACAGACTCGATGAAGGGATGGATTGGAAGGCGGAAGCCCGCCTGGAAGGGGGCCACCGGGACCATGATCTCACAAGAAGGGTAATTCATTATGTCGTCACCCACGGATGGGAAGATAATGTCGTACTCGGGGGGAATCTGGAAAGCTCCCCGCAGGCCATGGATCACCTTATACGCTACTAACGGTGGGGAACTAGGTCGACTAGTGCCAACACCTGAAGTGCTCGGCGCACCACCTCGACCGCGAGGTGGTGCTTCTTCAGAAGAAGAGCTAACTCGAGGAACTCCCCTGCGTGGGGGCATGACTACGAAAGATGGGGAATGCAAGGGAAGAAAGGATCCTCACCGGGCAAGGGAGACGGATGCCTACGACGAGCACGGCAACCAGCGAGACGCGGATGAAGTCCGCAGGGAGACCACGCAGTAGCCCTTATAACCGCCCATGATCGGTCGGCGCCATCCCTCGGAAGGCAGGTGAAAAGGCGCTTGTCACAGGTGTCAGGCTACCGTTCGAAGCCCGCGAACAGGACAAGACGCGAGTCATCATTACCGGCGTGGCTTTTGCCACCGCCAGAAGCGCCTTGCGTGCCAAGCAGTCCCTGAAGCTCCCAACGACCACGATACGAGGAGTCCAACCTCGAGCCTCACACTCCGAGAAAATCCTCTCTTGATGGACTCTCAGCCCCTTGCAGAGTGCTCGGCGGCTGAGAGTAGGGGGTAAGTGAGGAGGGTAAATCCGGTTTGGCCCAGGAACGACCCAATAACGACAGGCCCACGAAGGTTTGTTCGCAATAAGCACTCCCAAAGGATGGACACACATGCTCGGCCCACCAAAGGTAAGCCCAGCCCAGAAAAGCATCACATTCTACAAAGGGTTACGGCCCAAGCGCAGTTATCGCCGGAGGATTTTCCGACGACTGACCGTTACCCCCACGACGTCGGCCTTGACCCCATAACGGGCGAGCACGCCCCATGAGCGCTGTAAGACTCGCCTCGGGACCAGCCAACGCCAGGGTAATCGCCCTCCAACGGGAAGTTCCCGCCATTGTAGCGGAGAAACGTTACTCTACTACGGACGCCTTTCCCTATCCAGGGATGAGACTCCTCGCTCCAGGACAGCCTCCTATAAAACGGAGATCGATAGAGGAGACACACACGGTGGTTTATTCCACTATAACGCTACTCAAGAGAATAGAGCTACTAGTCCTGCTACACAGAGAGAAGAAGGGAACGGCTACCCACGCTTTGAGACAGGTTCCTTCCGGCGACCTTACCACCCAGCGAGAACTCACCGAGTGATCACTAGGACCGGCGAGCACTCGTCTGGAAGATCTCCACGGCTCCTCAGCCTCCTACAGCGATATCTCTCTCTCTCTCTCTCCTGCTCTTCTCTATACTCTGTTTTTCGTTGCTGACTTAAGCATCGGAGGGTTGTCCCTTGGGGTAACACCCGGGACTCGTTCTGACGCCCTTGCTTCTTGGTGATTGCAGGCTTCCACGGGCCCGAGACGACTTCCCCAACAAATAAATAGAGAAGGTGGTACGTGACATAGGAACTATTTTTCAGCCTCTACACTTGGCGCCGTCTGTGGGAAACGCGAGCGAAAGGCTATGGCGTCCCGTGGAAGCCTCTGCAACACCAGCAACCGGGGGCGTAGGTCCCACCAGGGGCCCAGCTCTTGTCGGGAATCGTAGGAAGCTTCTTCTGCTCATCCCCGATAGGAGGTCACCCCGGGTGACCTCGACGAACTTCGCCAACAGATCCGAGTCCTGACGGAACTTTGCCAGGAGCTCCGGGACCAACGGGTTGACCCCCAGTGAGTCTTACCCAAGCGGCGGGGGGGGCGAGAGGGACCAGACTTGGGGGAACCCCTGTCAAGCGCGAGAGGCATCTCGTGCCTCGGCCACAAGGACCCGACGATCCCGCAGCGTGCCCGCACCGAGGGTGTGCAGCCCACTCCACCCCAACCCAGAGAAGGATCGCCGACTCCAACGCTTCGAAGAAATCGAGGACAAAGTCCGATACCTGGATGATGTCCTCTTGGCCGCCAAGAACCACGGTCTGATCGACGACGACCTGGACTTCCATGCTCCCTTCTCCAGGGAAATAATGGAAGTCCCTATACCGCCAAAGCTCCAACTGCCGTCGTTCACCTCCTATGACGGCACTACCGACCCGGCCGACCACATGCACAACTTCGAGTCCCATCTGGTGTTCCACCGGGCCTCGGACACTGTGAAGTGCCTGGCGTTCGTAACGACCCTCCGGGAGAATGCTCGGGCTTGGTTCGAGTCCCTGTCGACCAGGACTAATTCCTCCTTCCACTAGCTCAAGAAGCTATTCAAGGAGAACTTTGTTGGCTGCCGAAAGGTGGCCAAGTCTGTGGTGACCCTGCTCGCGCTCAAGCAGGGTAAGGAAGAGACGCTGTGGGATTTTATCTCCCGCTTTTGCATGGAGGCACTACGAATCCCACATCTTGACGTCGGCATCGCCATGATAGTGCTCACCCAAGGGACGTGGGACCACATCCTCCGTTGTGCCCTTGGGGTCGAGGCCCCGGTGACCCTTCCTGACCTCCTCGTCCTAGTGCAGAAGCACACGCACTGCGAGGAGAATACGGCGGCCCTGGGCCACCCGACCGGAGTCGATCGGTCCGACCGCAAGAGATTTGTCGACCTGCCGCGAGAGGGTCAGAGCAAGCAGGAGCGACGTGACGGAGACCGCTGTGACCGCTCTGAGAAGGAAAGGGGCAGTTATCGCCACTACATGCCCCTGATGGCTCCGCTCGATCAGATTCTGATGGAGATCCGCAAGGAGCCATTTCTCAAGTGGCCTCCCCGGATGAAATCAGATCGGAGCACGAGGAGCAAAAAGAAGTACTGCCTCTACCATCGCGATCATGGCCACGACACTGCTGACTGCATCAACTTGAGGGATGCCATCGAGGACCTCGCTCGGAAGAAGAGGAAGCAGGAGTAGGGAACAAGCAAGGAAGAGGGAAGCTAAAAGAAAAGGGAAAAGTCATACCGAACGAGCGCGGCTGCCGAACTAACCTCGGCTCCCAAGCTACTCCTAACAGCAACAGAAGGGCAAACTCAGAACTGGCGAAGTCAGAAGTTGTCGATCCGTTGACGAGACACCAGGCAAGCGAAGGCTTGCAAGGAAAAAGGGAAAAGACAAAAGTCTAGAAGAGATCTAGATAGACCCAACACAACTAAAACGTCGTGCACACAACATAACACTGACCTCGGGCAAAGCCACGAGATGGCTAACCCGGAAAGGTCACGACACTCGAGAAACATGAGAGTCACATGGAAGTCACGTGTCACGTGTCTGAAGTACTCCCCTCACTAGAAGAATAGTGTGGACGTGTAAAATTACATGTCCATATGTCATGGCCAATCCAATATTAATGACAACGTCAACTGAAGAAACTGTGGAGAGTACGTCCTATCTGGACTTTCTGAACAAATAACACACTATCGTGAAGCCGTCTCCGGGGTCACGATAGCAAAGAGGGGCCAACCCTTGGGGGGACCCACAATTCATGGGCCCCGAAGAGAACTAGGTGGATCGTCAATCGGGCTCAAAATGGGCCCTAATCTACTACAACGGTACGCCCATACGGGCCTCCAATGGTACATCCCGCGTGGTCTTCAACGGCGTGCCCTTGAGGCCTCCACCGGCGCACCACCAGCACCCCTTCAGCGGCACACTCATGCTGCCCCTCAGCGGCACACTCATGCTGCCCTTCAGCGGTACGCCCCCATGTCCCTTCAGCGGCACACTCATGGTGTCTCCAGTGGCATGCCTTTAGTGGGCTCTTCAACGGCACGCTCCACCAAGCCTTCAGTGGCACACCCCAAGGCCCCCAGTGGCATGCCCCTTCAGCGGTGCGCCCAGGCCATCTGTCTTCAACGACACACCCTAAAAGCCTCTCAATGGCATGGCCTACTTCTCCAACGGCACACTCTCCCCATGACACGTCCAGCAGGGAGGATCTTACGCCATTCCCCTACAGATTTTTAGCGCGCAGTGGGGTGGCTGAGGTGTCAACTGGGGAGGAGGACACGCTGCCTACTTCCTGTCAACAAAGGACAACCGAAGTCAAATCCCCATTAATAAACCACGTTCCCGCCTCCGTCGCCCCGCACTCGAAGCCCCCTGCCATTGGGGTTTAAAAAGGGCCCTCTCCACGATGAACAAAAGAAGAGAGACAAAAAATGCACAGACAAGGGGACGAAGAAGGAGAAGCCACCACCGCACACTAGGGAGGAGAGAAGAAGAAGAAGAAGAGAAGTGAAGGGATCTCTTCCCTTCGACAGCCACCAAAAAGAAGAGAGTAAGAGAGAGGGAGAGAACAAATGTAGTAGGGGAAGAGGGGGAGCAGGGGGTTGTCACCTCTGCTCGACCCCCATTCCTCTCTTTCTTCTTTCCCTTGCTATTCTCCTTCCCTTTCTTGCGTTTTGATGTAATTGGCCTCTCGTTTGCCATGAATAAGTCCCCCTTTTGTTCTAGTTCTCTCTTTAGCTATTTTCAGGTTGTGATGTCTATCGTTGGAGTGAGTTCCTCCTTTACATGTTTTCCCCATCTTCTTCTTCCCCTAGTGATTTGATTCCCTTTGAGGGACCTCTGGCCTTCACCCTTACTCATTCATCATGAAAAGGGAGTCCCTTCCTCTCCCTTGAGAGCCCGGCAGCCCCCAAATACAACCGTTGGCCACCCTTCCCCGGTACACCCCTGGCGCCTTCAGCGGCGCGCTTACAAGCCTTCCCTGGTACACCCCCAGCTCCTTGGCCAGTATACCTTCTTTTGCCCTTTGCCGCAGCTACCCATAGCCAGCCTGAGAGTGCCCCTTCTCTCATCATCCTCTCTATGTTCGGAGGTTTCATCAAAGGTGTCACCGTCTGCAAACGTCCACCTCTTATTGTTGGGTTCCGCCACTCCATGTGGACGCGTTCCCCGTATCTCCCTTACGCCTGGGGTCAAGGGTAGATGCCGTCGAATTTTTATCAAAAAATAATAATATGCTAAAAGATCAAAGGGGAGCAACAAACGAATGAATTACATAGAAAATCAATTACGAAAAGGAGGAAGAGAAGGATAAAAGAAGAAAAGAAAGGCCATAAAACAATGAAGGAGGAGTGAGCCCTTCACCGGTACACACCACTCTGGAACCCCCTTCACTGGCACGCTCCTAGACTCTTCCACGACATGCCCTTGGGCCCCTTCACCGGTACACCCTCTATTCCCCCTCACTGGTACACTCCTTGAACAGCACCTCCTCCCTTCGGCTGTTGTTAAAACCCTTCACCGGCATGCTCGTGGCCTTCTACGGCGCACTCATCCCCTCATGGATTCAACCCCGTGCAGCCCATGCACGGACTTTGTTCCCCTTGTAACCCCAACCCCGTGTAAACATGCACGGACTTTGGCCCCCACATGCACGGACTTTGGCCCCCACATGCACGGACTTTGGCCCCTACATGCACGGACCATGCACGGACTTCACCTTGCGTTGCATGGACTTCGTTCAGAGCATGCACTGACTTCACCTCGCATGGGCCCGGTTCGCATATCCACCGACTTGGCCTATAGCTACACAAACCCTTTCTGCATGTGCACAGACTTTAGCCCGCGTGCACTGACCTTAGTCTACATGTGCATGGACTCTAGCTCATGTGCACTGACCGTAGTCTGCATGTGCATTGACTCTAGCTCATGTGCACTGATCTTAGTCTGCATATGCACTAACCTTAGTCTGCATGTGCACTGACCTCAGCCTTCATGCGCACAGACTTTAACCCACATGCACTGACCTTAGGCTGTACGTGCACTGACCTTAGTCTGCATGTGCACTGACTCTAGCCCATATGCACTGACTCCCCCTGCACGTGCACTGACTTTGCCAGCACGTACACTGGCCTCGTCCTTGGCATATTCCATGTACCCGTCCCGTAGGAGGGCTCGTCGTGCTTCTCCTTTTGTGGGCCTGCCCTTGTTGGGCTGCTCTTGGGTCAAACCAATCTTACCCTCCTCACTTCCCTCCCTTACTCTCAGTCGCCGAGCACTTAGTTGGGGGCTGTGAGTAGGCCAATAAAGGGTAATCCTCGGCTTGCTGAGTTCCTATGTCGGGCTCCTCGCATTGCGAGCATCAAGGGTGTTGGGATTGGCTTGGCGCGCAAGGCACTTTTGGCGGTGGCAGAAGCCATGCTGGTAATGATGACCCACGCCTTGTCATATTCCGGGAGTACAAGTCCCGAACGGTTACCTGGCACTCGTGTCAGGCGCCTTTTCACCTGCTCCGGGAGTGGTGGCGTGATCGACCGTGGACGGTTATAAGGGAGACTTGTGCGATTTATCGACAGTCTCTTCCACGCCTGGTCAGTCGTCGCGCTTGCCGCTGTCGTCTCCTTCCTTCGGCTAGTGAGGATTTCCTCTTTTCCCGCATCCTCTTTCTCTAGTAGCCATGCCTCCTCGTAGGAAGGCCCTTCGGGCTAGTTCCTCCTCGTCGGAGGGGTCATCCCATAGCCGGGGAGGTATGCCTAGCACTTCCAACGTCGGCTCGAGCAGGCCTGTGTTGCCAGATGTGGTGAGATATAGAGTGTTCCCTGGCCTACGGGAATGCTACCAGATCCCCCCGGAGTACGATATCATCTACCCCAAGGTCGATGACGATGTCATGGCTTTCCCCGCGGGCAGGGTCATGATCCCCATAGTCTCGTTCCAGGTGGGCTTACGCGTCCCCATTCATTCCTTCATCATGGATGTCCTTCAGCACTATGGCCGAAATCCTGGGGCAATAACCCCAAACTCATATTCCATCCTCTGCGGGTTTGTCCATTCGTGTCGTAGGGCATCGATAGAGCCGACCGTAGACTTGTTCCGCTACTTCTTTCTCACCAAGAGCTATCCAGCCGATAGGTATTTTGCCTATTTCAAGTCTCGCACCAAATTTCACCTTGTCGAGGCTTCCACCACTGTGTCCAGCCGTAAAAGGTGGGCAGAGAAATTCATCTACCTTATCAAGTCATGGGATCATGAGGTCCCTACGAGGTGGATGTGTGGGAACTTCCCCCCTACTTAGCGTGATAGCCAGCCCAGGCTTAGTGCTAGAGAGCGTTAGAAGGTGAAGGTTCTCAAGTAGTACTCCTTGGCTGAGGTCGACTGTGTCCTAACACCGGTGCTACTTCGGGAGCTGGAGTTGTGCCCCCCGTTGCCGTAGGGTATAGGTTTTGTTGCTTCCTTAATTTGCTTCCTGATGAACGATGCTTGACCCAATTTTTCTTTGCTTCCAGGAGCGCTTGAGACTCAGAATTGGACCTCCGAGATCATGGAGTTGCCACTAAGTGCTCCCCGCCCCGTCGACCACGTGAGTCTAGGGGCTAACCAAGCGTCGATTGTCGCCCCCCCCAGCTAAAGCTGTATTTGCTTTGGGGAGGCTGTAGTACTCGATTCCCACTGGGGTTCCTTTGGTGCGCCCACCGGTGACATCCGCTGCAGCAGGGAGTGGCTCGATAGCGAGCGGAGGTCTTGCTTCCCCGGGGAATCTCATCGAGGAGGTTTCTGGCACAGTTGGCGAGGACTCCGACATGGCTGGTAGCCATTGTGCGCCCCTGACTAACGATGAACTGGCGTCCATGGACACTCATTGTCGGTCGAGGAAGAGAGCAAGGATTCCTTCCCCCGGTCGGATTCGTGCTCTGCCTCCCCCGACATTTGTGCATCCTCCAACTGTAGCTGTGCCGCCTCCGGCGTTGGGAAGATCGGTGGCCGCCCCCCCTGTGTTGGTACCTCTGGCGCAGGGGTGTGACAGGGGCAAGGCCCCAGTTGTTGACGTGGGTGCCCCTACTTCGTTGGCACCTCCGCGTCGTAGCTCATCCCCGCCTCTCTGGGCCCAGCACCCCATGTTGCCCCGACTTGCCACTATTACTAATCTTATGGGGAAGACCATTGAGTGGCACAAGCCCTATGACAAGTTTGGTCCCGGGGCCACCGAGGAGGTGATGACGAAGGCGGCATGGAGCCTTTGCGTGGTTGCGAGCGTCTTCAGGCTCTAGAGAGTGCATTTTCAGGGCCTTACCCAGATGCTAGAATCCAGCCAAGCGGCCCAAGCTGAGTCAGAGAAGCGCTTGAAAGAGTGCAAGTTGACCCTGGACGTGCTGCACGAGCAACTACACTAGTAAGGGCTGGCCCTCACCAGGACGGAGCGTGATCGGGATGCCTTTCATGCGCGGGCCAATGCTACCGATGAGCATGCTGCTAGGCTGGGGGAGCAGGCCAAGGCCGCGGAGGCTCGTGCTCGGGAGGCTGAACAGTCTGAGCTGTGTTCATCACTGTCAATCGTGGGTGAGGAGGCGGTGGAGAGCTTTCATTCCTCCCCAGCTTACCTGGAGGATTTGACGGAGGTAGCCCTGGAATTTTACGGGTCAGCCTGTGACTGGGGCTTCTGTGAGGGCTGGACCGTGGCCGTGAAGGTTACTGCAGCGAGCCTGTGATGTGAGGTCCTGGCTCTCCTTCCTCCTCTGTCGGCCTACGATCCAGAGGATGACAAGGACGAGGAGGAGTCTGCTCGTGTTGATGCTGGGGGCCCGGTGTTGATGGTGAGCACGGATGTCGGCATGCCTGCGGACTCCTCGGTGGCGGAAGCTCAGATCGTGGAGTTAGATGGTGACTCCCCTCCTACCGATACTACTGCTGCATGTGAGCCCCTTGAGCCTGGGTCACGTGCTGATGTATCTAGGGAGAGTCCTTAGAGGGACGCCCGTACTTGCAATTTTTTTATCTTTGCTTTCTTCTGCTTTTGCCCAAGGGTAGTTTTCCCTTTTTGATGTATCCTGATGTGGCATAGCCTAAAGATGTTGATGACTGATGCAATGAGCCTAGGACTTAGACCCGTAAGCATACAAGGACTAACACGGACTTACATTAGCGATACACCTCATTCGGGAAAAGCTAAAGATACCCTCCTGGCGCAGAAACAGATGATCGAGCGCATCGTGGAGGCGAAGTTTGCCCAACATGGGGAGGGTGTGGCCACTGTTGATTTATACAGTGTGCCTTACCCCCTCCACCATCAATTCAAGAAGCTTCCGCCTGACTACCCGAAAGTCCCGAAGCTACAGAAGTTCAATGGGCAGGACTCACCACATGAACATTTGGCCTATTATATGACGGCCGTGTGTGAATTAGCTCTGGAAGAGGCATATTTGCTGCGGTACTTCACCACGTCATTGACTGGCACCGCCTTCCAGTGGTACTCCAGGTTGAAACCCAACTCGGTCGCCGATTGGGCCGACATGCAAAAGAAATTCGTCGACCGTTTCCAAATGGTCGAACGTAAAGTCTCCCTGGCGGAACTCTGTTCCCTGTGGCAGAAGAAAGGTGAAACAACGTTAGACTTCATCAAGCGGTGGAGGGACATCAGCATGCACTGTGATAATCCCCCAATGCCCGAAGACGCGATCATCATCTACCGCAGGGGTTTATCGGCGGAAGTTAGTGAAAAGCTTCTGGGCTCCAATATCAGGAGTTTTGACCAGTTGAATACGGTGGCGGCGGAGACTGAAATGTTCTTCGCTGATTGCCCTCCACAAACTTTTGCCAAAGGCAAATCCTCCAAGGACCGTCTGGCCAGCGGCAAAGAGGTAAATGTTGTGGACTTCTCCCTAACAAATGGAGATAAGGGAGAAGGAAAGTCCAAAGGCAATGGCAAAAAGTCTGATGACAAGGCAAATGCGTCTTTCTTAGCGGAGCGCATGAAAACATCCTATTCCTTCAGGAAGGAGCACACCAAAATGCTCTTTGATCTATGCATGAAGGAGCAGCTCATCACTCTGCCGGATCCGCGGAAGCCCTCAGAGGTGGACAAGACAGAGGATCCTACCTATTGTGTGTATCACCGAAGGTTGGGTCACACCATCGGCGACTGCTATGTTTTCAAGAACATAGCAGAAGAGCTCATTCAAAAGGGCTTGATAAATATGCTGGGTCATGCAGTCGACCCACCCCAGCCTCATGCCTGGAGCCGATCGAATCGTCGGCCAATGTCGTCTACATGGTGGTGACGGCTTCAAGCTACAACGCCTCCGAAGCCGGGCCTTCAAACCAACAACCCAACACTGGCCCTAGAGCCGCCCCTCCTTCACTCCCAGAGTGTCTGGCATTCTGGAGAACTATTCAGAAGATCCGATGAGAAATCCGACAATTGCAACTGGAACAGAGGCGTCTACTGCAGTTCCTAGAGAGCATTGATCAGCAATTGGCCACTTTCCCCTTCCGCCCATTTGCCAGGGGGTTAGCTCCAGCCCATATACGGGAGGCAGGTATATCACCTACTGGCCGGGCTTCGCTCAGGGGTTGGCTCTCTGAGGAATCCTCAGATTCATCAGAAGACGAGGAGGACTCACCTAAAGGCGAGGAGCATACACCCGCAGCTGGGAAGCCCGAGAAGTTATACTCCTTCCCGCTTGAGAAGACTCTCGACATCTTCTTCGCATGCCAACGTGTGGGATTGATCACCCCGTCGCCTATTGATCAGACACCATGTGCTACTTTTCATCAAGGCTACTATTGCCCATATCATGAGGTGGTTGGCCACATCATCGATAACTGCCAGCCATTCAAGGACCTCGCCGAGGACCTAATCAGGCGAGGGAAGGTCAACATGGGTGAATTCCTGGTCGATCCACCGCAGCCGCACGCGCGGGAGAGTCCCTACTTTTCCGTCAATGTTATACATGTAGCAACAGCTTTCCAGCTACCCGAGCCGCAGAAAGAGGGAGTCAATTCCTAGGGAGCCAGTTCCCAGCCACCTAAATCCACACTGTGGTGTCCAGGGTGGCGACCTTCCCATCAGTGTTCTTTTCCCAAGGAAGACACTGAGAAGATTTTTGACAAACTCCTGGAAGATGGCCGGGTATTGACACATGATCCACCGGCCTACTACAATGAGACGGCTAAGAGTCACCCCTGCTATTGCAAATACGATACTCGGGTGTCTCACCCTACCCGACAATGCCCAGAAGTGCAAGATTGCATTGAAGTCCTCATCCAGAGAGGGGAGATCAATGCGCAGGGGAACTCTATGACAATGCGGCATCTTAAAGAGGCCGTCGAGAAGACTCTCCAATAAGCTCGGCAAGAGGTTAAGATTTTCTCTCAATTAGCCCGACCGAGTGAGCCTGCGGACAGCGGCAAGCCCTGACTAGACCCCAAAGGCAAGGCCAGGTGCGAGGGGCCTAAGGCCCAGAGCCCAAGAGGCCAAGCCGCAGGAGAAGGCTCCAAACCCCTCTCTAGGGCGAGTCAACCCGGCATTGTTATAAGGGAAAACCCTCTACCAGACAATAAAGGCAAGGCGAAGCTGAGGGAGCCTCCGGCCAAAACTCTTGTCAAGCCAGCGAGGCCGCCAACTGCAGAAAGGACTCAACTGCTTGACCTCGCGAAGGAGCCAGTCAAAGTAAAGACGGCGGAGTCACAATGCCCCCAAGGGCCTCACTCAAGACTGGCAGAGTTCCAGGAGCTGCCGCCTGAGATAATTGCTCAGGCGATTAATGCCACCTTCCAGGTTCAACCGGAGGAGGCCAACTAGACTAAGGTCGTCTCCAGAAAGAGCCAAGGCACTAAAGCTCCTAAGGAGCCATCCCGGAACAAAAAGCAGAATTCTGGGGGCAAACCAGTCCCACCTTCAAAGCAAAGGCCCCTTTCTTCTCAAGAGGCAGCACGACAGAAGAAGCAAGAGAAGAATCGCAGGAAGAACTTGAAGAGGAGATTGAAGAAGCAAGCTGAGCAGGCAGCAGCTATGGAGACCCCTAAGGAGCCGACTCCTCTACAACGGCTTCAAAAGCTCATAGATGAGCTGGAAGAATACACTCTCCTTCGTCCCACCAGGGTCATCACTCTGGACGAATATATCCCTTGGACCCCCAGGGGGACCCATTGCTCCCAGTTTACGGTCAAACCAGGGCCCCAACTCCTCACTTTCGCTTCCCCCCCCCCCCCCCTCTCCGCTTCTGGTGTCCATATCCATCCGTCACTTGTTCCTACAGGATCTTAAAATAGAAATTATTCCAAAGATCCAATTTTTATCCGAAATCAACCACGTGGGCTTTCCGGGGAGAAGATGGCGGACCCCTCCAATGGCAACACACCAAAAACGCCCTGTGAGCTCCCCGCCACTGCCCCGCCTTACCACCACGCCAACTCCAGCTCCCTTATAAATCCAAACCCCGAATGCTGTTATCACTTGCCTCAGAAACAAACAACAAACACCTCAAAGGGTGATCTCTCTCTCTCTCTCTCGGAACAAGTTAGAATCCCATCTCCATTCCAATTTATACCAGGAATCGTCGCCCTTCGAATTACCCATTCTTCTCTCCCTTTAGCACTCATCAGTGTGAGCCTTCTCAGATCCGTTTCGCCCCATAAGAATACCATGGCGGCGGCTGCTGCTCGGAGCGCTGGTTTTGTAGCCAATCCCGCATGCAAACCAGACCGGCCCAATCACCCATATTCGTCTCTTGGCACTTCAATCGAGCGAGCAAACCGCTGTAAACCAATCGCGACGAGCAGCAGGCCGTGGAAAATACCCATCGCCTCCATCCGCTGTGCCGCGTCCCCCACACCCTCCGCAAATTCCCTCCTCGACCCACTAAGCCAGACCCCTTCCCTCACTCATCCATCCCCCCTGACGACGGCGGCCACCCACGTCACGACCACCATTACCACACAGACCGAGCAGAAACACCCAGCTCGCCACAGTCCGAAGGAGAGGCCCAAGTGGAACGTCCTCCAACGGTGGGCATCTGCGGCCCTCGACACTGTGGAGGACGTCTTCATACGCAACATGCTGGAGCGCCAGCGGACCCTGCCCAAGACCGCCGACCCCGTCGTACAAATCGCAGGCAACTTCGCCCCCGTGGAGGAGCAGCCCGTCCACAGCAACCTGCCCGTCGCCGGGCGCATACCGCCCTTCATCAATGGCGTCTACGTCCGCAACGGCGCCAACCCGCAGTTTGAGCCCGTCGCGGGTCACCACTTCTTCGACGGGGACGGCATGGTCCATGCAGTCACCCTCCGCAATGGCGCCGCCAGCTACGCCTGCCGGTACACAGAGACCGAGCGCCTCGTCCAGGAGCGCGCCATCGGTAGGCCGGTCTTCCCGAAGGCCATCGGCGAGCTCCACGGCCACTCGGGCGTCGCCCGCCTTCTCCTCCTCTACGCCCGCGGCTTCTTCGGGTTGGTGGACCACAGCCGCGGCATGGGCGTCGCCAACGCCGGTCTGGTCTACTTCAACCGCCGCCTCCTCGCCATGTCCGAGGACGACTTCCCCTACCACGTCAGGATCGACCCGTCCGGCGATCTCGAGACGGTCGGTAGGTACGACTTCGACGGGCAGCTCGAGTCCTCCATGATCGCCCACCCGAAGCTGGACCCCGTCTCCGGCGAACTCTTTGCCCTCAGCTACGACGTTGTCTGCATGCCATACCTGAAGTACTTCTGGTTCTCTCCCGACGGCAGCAAGTCGCCTGACGTGGAGATCCCCCTCGACCAGCCGACCATGATGCACGATTTCGCCATCACGGAGAACTTCGCGGTGATTCCCGACCAGCAGGTCGTCTTCAAGCTGCAAGAGATGATCCGAGGCGGTTCCCCTGTCGTCCACGACAAGGACAAGATGTCCAGGTTCGGAATCCTACCCAAGTACGCCTCCGACGCATCGCAGTTGGTGTGGGTGAATGTCCCGGAGTGCTTCTGCTTCCACCTGTGGAATGCATGGGAGGAACCGGCGACCGGCGAGATCGTCGTCGTGGGCTCCTGCATGACACCCCCGGACGCCGTCTTCAACGAAGGCGAGGAGGAACTGAAGAGCGTCCTTTCGGAGATCAGGCTCGACCCCAAGACCGGCCAGTCCACAAGGCGCCCCATCATCGCACCGTCGGAGCACGTCAACTTGGAAGCCGGGATGGTTAACCGGAACCTGCTGGGGAGGAAGACGAGGTACGCCTACCTCGCCATCGCCGACCCGTGGCCCAAGGTGTCAGGCTTCGCTAAGGTTGACCTCCTCACCGGGGAGGTGCACAAGTTCTTGTACGGGGACAACCGCTACGGCAGCGAGCCCCTCTTCGTGCCGCGCGACTGCTCCCCGCACACGGCCTCCGCGGCAGCGGCGGCGCCCTGCAAGGAGGACGACGGCTACATTCTCACCTTCATGCACGACGAGAAGACGTCCCAGTCGGAGCTGCTCATCGTGAACGCCACCGACATGTGGCTGGATGCGTCCGTGAAGCTGCCTTCCAGGGTTCCCTACGGCTTCCACGGGACCTTCGTTAGCTGCAGAGACCTGGAAGCCCAGGCTTGAAGAAGGCAATTAGAGCGGCCACCGGCCGGCAAGGGGGGGTTTCTACAGAGGGATGCTTCCGTGTACGTTCCCCGGGAAATCTCCCTTGGTTGTTAATTATTTGGTCTTCGTGTAGATTCTGTACATTTTCTGTCTTCCTTCACCCGAAAGTGATGACCATGTCTGGTTCCATAGTTAGGGCAGGGTTTCCTTTTCGTGATGAGACAGAGACCGACATGTAGTTCTGTGTTGGAGACCTCCGAGCTCGTCTGGTTTCTGTCCATATGTTCGTCAACTTTGTTCGTTTCTTGTTTTACTCTCTGTCCATATGCACCGCCGAATCCTGTCTCTTGTTGGACCCACGTGCCACTTCTCTCCGCAGCTTGGAAGAGGAAGGGTCTTGTCGTGACGCACGAGTTTGTAAACTCAGTTTCTCTGTAAATAAATAAATAAATAACACTTCTGTTGCAGGCTTCTGTAAAGCGTATGAACGGCTGATCAGAAGATCTTCTTCTACAGGTGCAGATCAGAATGGACGATGTATATGCAATAAAATGATTAATTAAATGGTTATCGAGGTTGTGCCTGGTACTGGGCCTTTGTCGAAGGCTCCTTATCGTATGGCTCCCGCTGAGTTGAGGGAATTGAGGGCGCAGTTGTAGGAGTTACTCGCCAAGAGGTATATTCATCCTAGTTTTTCCCCTTGGGGTGCACCGATATTGTTTGTGAAGAAGAAAGACGGTAGTCTGAGGTTGTGTATTGACTACCGGCAGCTGAACGAGGTGACCATTAAGAACAAGTATTTACTGCCATAGATTGACGATTTGTTCGACCAGCTTCAGTCTGCTCTAGTATTCTCACGGATTGATCTACGGTCTGATTATTATCAGCTACGGATTCATGAGTCCGATGTAGAGAAGACTGCGTTCAGTACGAGGTACGGGCATTATGAGTTCTTGGTGGTGCCGTTTGGGCTCACCAATGCCCCCACAGCCTTCATGGATTTGATGCATCGGGTGTTTTGTCCCTACTTGGACTAGTTCGTGGTGGTGTTTGTGGACGATATCCTTATTTATTCATAGTCTGCAGAGGAGCATGCGTACCATTTGAGGGTTGTGTTGCAGACTTTATGAGACCATCAGCTGTACGCGAAGCTCAACAAGTGCGAGTTTTAGCTTCGTGAGGTGCATTTTTTGGGGCACGTGATTTCTGGTGATGACATTTCCATGGCTCCCGCCAAGGTCGAGGCTGTGATGTAGTGGCCGAGGCTGAGATCCGTGACGGAGATTCGGAGATTCTTGGGGCTCGCAGGTTATTATAGGAGATTCATTTAGGATTTTGCCCTTATTGCAGCCCCGATGACTAGACTTACGAGGAAGGATGTGCCATTTGTCTTGACCGATGAGTGTGAGTAGAGCTTTATGGAGCTGAAGAGGTTGCGCACCTCGACATCGGTGTTGGTTTTGCCCTCTGGATCAGGAGGTTTTGTGTTATGTACAGATGCTTCCAGGGTTGGTTTGGGTGCTATGTTGATGCAGCACGGTAGAGTTGTGGCGTATGCTTCACGGCAGTTGAAGCCACATGAGGAGAACTACCCCACCCATGACCTTCAGTTGGCGGCTGTGATCCTTGCATTGAAGATTTGGAGGCATTATCTGAACGGTGAGAAGTTTGAGGTATTCACTGACCATCAGAGTTTGAGGTATGTGTTCACTCATAAGGACCTTAACCTCAGGCAAAGGAGATGGATGGAGTATATGAAGGATTATGACTTCACCCTGTCTTATCAGCCGGGCAGGATGAATGTCGTTGTCGATGCTTTGAGTAGGAAGGTCGTGGTCAGTGCGATGATGTTGAGGAAATGGAGGCTCTAGGAACAAGTGCCAAATGTGACATTTAGGCTCAAGGTTCCCTGAGAGCCAGGGTTGGCCGTGCTTACGAGGTTGACTGTCACCCCAGCCATCCGTGGTCAGGTGACAGAGGCTCAGCACCCTGAGTTGTCCCAAATTTTGGCTATGGCCGATGTGGAGCTCGGCGAGGATGGTGCTGTGAGATTTCGAGGTAGGCTTTACATCCCACCCGAGGAGCAAGTGAGACGTGCAGTGTTACTAGAGGCTAATGGGAGTGGGTACACTGTACATCCGGGTGCGACAAAGATGTATCGGAACTTGAGAAGATAGTTCTGGTGGCCTAGTATGAAGAGAGATGTTGCTGAGTTCGTTGCCAGGTGTCTGACCTGTCAGCAGGTGAAGACGGAGCACCAACGACCTAGAGGTACGCTTCAACCCTTGGAGGTTCCCGCGTGGAAATGGGACCACATGACCACAAATTTTGTAGTGGGATTGCCGAGGACGCCGAGTAGGCACGATAGCATTTGGTTGCTTATGGATAGGCTGACGAAGATGGCTCGGTTGTTACTGATCAGAGTCAGCTGGAGTGCGCCCAACCTAGCATGTCTTTATGTAGAGCGGATCGTGCCTTTTCATGGAATCCCCATTTCCATTGTGTCAGATCGAGATCCGCATTTCACTTCTGGATTCTGGAGGAATTTTCAGAGAGCTCTAGGCACCGAATTAGCTTTTAGCTCGGCTTATCATCCTCAGTCAGACGGTCAGTCAGAGAGGACCATCTAGACGCTAGAAGACATGTTGAGGTCATGTTGCCTGGAGTGGCAGGGGAGTTGGATTCACCACCTACCTTTGGTGGAGTTTGCCTACAACAACAGCTACCATTCGAGCATCGGGATGGCTCCCTATGAGGCATTATATGGGCGACCGTGTCGGACTCCACTCAATTGGTTTGAGGTTGGTGAGTGTGTTTTGACGGGACCAGAGTTGGTGCAGCAGTGCGTGAATGTGGTGCACTTGGTCCGTCAAAACATGTTGGCGGCCCAGAGTCGACAGAAGAGCTATGCTGACCAGAGAAGGTAGCCCCTTAGTTTCGGTAGGTGCAGTCACCGACACCATCCGGGCGCACAGTGCAACTGGGGTCTGGGCCGTTGCCGAGCATTCCCCATTGGGTGATGCCGCCGGTGACGTCGATCGGGTAGTGCGGCGCCGGCAGCGGTTGGGGCGCGTATTGGTGGACAAAGCTCAGCGGCAGCCGATCTGCGGCTCTGAGGATCGGGAGCCGTCCGCGTTTACCGGGGAGCCGGGGTTGGATTGCGGTGTTCAAGGGTCCTCCGTAGGGGTTGTGTCGTCAGTAGCGGCGTGCGTTGTGCCAGGGGCCGGCGGTGTCGAGCGGTACTTCGGCGACGGGGCGTCCGGTTGCTGAGGCGTGGATGACCATGCCGTCTTGGGTGTAGATGCCGGTGTGGGAGGCGTTGGGGTAGAACGTGATCACGTCGCCGGGCTGCAGCTCGCCGCGGTCGACGGGCTGACCGCCGACGGCGAGGGCTTGGCTGGAATGCGGCAGCGTGATCCCGATCTGCCGGTAGACCCACACCACGAGCCCGGAGCAGTCGAACGCGTCGGGGCCGGCCGCGCCCCACCGGTACGGCATCCCGATGCGGGTGCGCACGATCGGCACCACCGACGGATCGGCCGCGATAGGCGCCAACACAATGACTTATAGTGTTAGCCATTATCAAAATCATGAGATACAAATGACCAATAACCACAGGGGCACAACAATTCTCTCCGGATGAAGACTCGCCCCTTGTTCCGGTGTGGATGGAGTTACCTGGGCTTCCTGCTAACTTCTATAATGAGGCCATGATTCGCTCCATAGCTAGTAGCGTTGGCCAAGTATTACAGGTTGACAGGAACACATTGTGCTTGTCCCGCACCCATGCTGCTCGGGTCTGCATTCAACTTGATGTCTCCAAGGAGTTTCCTCGTCGTGTGTTTGTTGGTTATGGCAATGATGGTAGTTGGCAGCCCCTGGTGTTCCCTGCTCCTCCTATGTTCTGTTTTAATTGCAAAAGACTTGGTCATATCCCTGCCAAGTGTAAAAAGAAGGCTATCCCTGCTGCTGATCCCGCCACTGGTGCTACTCCATCTGCTGCTCCCCTCTCTGAGGGTGATAAGGACCCAGGCCGGCCTGCTCCTCAGCCAAAGCCCAAGCGGGCCTGGCACCCAGTCGCTGCTCCTCTACCTGTTACCGTTTCTCCTGTCCCTGCTGCCAGCCCCGGCTGTGTGCAGCATTCAGTTGATGGTGATCTGCCTGCAGACCTGTGTCCTGATCGCTCCCTTGATGCCCCTCCTCCTGCTGATGCTCAAGCTCTCATTCACCTGCAAGTGGAGGCCCCTCAAGGTTCTGTCCCTGCTGCTAGAGCTAACTGTGGGCAGGTTGCTGGTGTTGCTGCTCGGCCGGCCGTCCCATGCTCTGCTTCTCCTCGCCAAGAGCCTCCTGCTGCCAATGCTCAAGTGCCTGTTGCATCTCTTGCCGATGCTGTTCAGATTTCTCCTGATGCTGCACCTGCTGTGGGTATTCCCAAGCTGGCCCCTCCTGGTCTACTTAACCTGCTAGCCGTGGACCCAGGCCCCTCCTCTCCGCATCAGGCAGGCCTTGCTGGTGTGGGCGCCCCGGCTGCATCTCCTATTATCACTCGCCCTGGTATTTCTTCTACTAGCTTCTGCCCTGCTCGTGGAGAGGAAGATGGTGCTGCTAATGCTTCTGCTCCTCTGCTTGACATCGAGGTCCCCCTTGGTCCTGTGGGTGTTGGCTCCTCTTCTAAGGATGCTATGGCTGGTGGTTCGGTTGAGGAAATTGGCAGCAATGGTCAGTCCACATCTTCAGCCTCCTCTGGTGATTCTATGCCCATGATTTATCAAGTCCTCACTGTTCCTGGTTGGGAACCTTCTGGCCTTGCTGCTGATGTTGTTGATGTCCACAACAATTTCGTTGGGAAGGCTCCTCCTTTGGCTGGTCGGTCTAATGGGCTCCCTGTTCGTCGTGGGCTTCGTAGATCCACCTCCGCTTCTTCTCAACAGTCGGTTGCCAAATGAAAGCTCTCATCTGGAATATTAGAGGCATCCAAAATGCCTCTTCCCTTAGCAGATTGAAGCTACTTATTCGGAAGCATGATATCACCTTTGTGCCTGTTATTGAACCCAAGCTTGCTTCCTCGCAGGCTGAATTGTACAAGAAAAAGATTCGTATGGTCTCTTGCTTGGCCAATTCCTCCCCTAGGGCCCGCATTTGGATCTTTTGGCATGCTCCATTTGACATTTCCCTTGTCTCTTCGTCGGACCAGCACATCACCTTGGCTGTGAGCTCGATTTTTGGCCGGAAGGTGTACTTCTCCATTATTCATGCTAGCTGCTCTCTTGTTGAACGGAGGTCTTTATGGAATTACTTGGCTGACTTTTCTTCTACCTGTGATGGCCCTTGGCTGGTTGGAGGTGACTTTAACAGCATCCTCGACCCCGTTGAGAAGCGGGGTGGCCGTCGTGCTTTCTCTCTTTCCATGTCTGATTTTCAGGCCTGCATATCGGCTTCTGGTCTGCAAGATGCGGGGTTTTCTGGGAACAAATTCACTTGGTTCAATGGGCAGCTTGCTAATGGTATCTGGGCCAGGCTGGATCGGGTTCTCATGAATGGTGATTGGCAGCTATACTGCCCGGTGTTAACTGTGCTGCACCTCTCTCGTGCTTGCAGCGATCATGCCCCCCTTCTTATATCGGCATCCTCGATGCCTCTCCGGGGCCCTTCTAGGTTTTGTTTCCAACATATGTGGACTGCTCATGATAAGTTTATTGACTGCTCCCGTGATGCCTGGGCTGCTGGCCCCCTCTCCTCCTTCCCTCTTCTTACTATGTCATTGAAGCTCAAACATATGGAGGATTTCTATCGTGGCTGGAACAAGAACATTTTCAAGGACATTTCCTCCAATGTTTCTTCTGCTAAAGCATCCTTTCTTGCTGCCCAAGAGGTTCATGACCAGGCCCCTTCAGATGCTGCCCATGCTGCTCTCATCCTGGCCAAGGAGTCCCTCGACCGTGTACTTATCCAAGAGGAGATGTTTTGGCGGCAGCGATCCCGTATCAAGTGGCTAAAAGAAGGCGATCGGAACACCAAGTTCTTTCACGCTTATGCTGCGTCTCAGCTGCGGCGCTCTTCTATCACTAAACTCTTTGTTGAAGACGGGTCTATTGTGGACAATCCTGGTGACATGGCTACTTTGTTTGTATCCCATTTTTAGACGGCTTTCACCTCCGCGCCTCACTCTATTCACCCGGAGATCCTTGCTGCGATTCCTCATATTCTTCTCGCTGAACACAACTCCATGCTATGTGCTGCCCCTTCTATGGCTGATATCAAGGAGGTTGTCTTCAGTATGGCTGCGGGCAGTGCCCCGGGACCGGATGGCTTTTCGGGTCATTTCTTTCATGCTTGTTGGGACTTTATTGGTGGAGATGTGTGTGCCGCTGTTCAGGCCTTTTTCTGTGGCCATCCCCTTCCTCAAGGATTCACATCTACACTCATTGCTTTAGTTCCCAAGGTGGATTCTCCGAGAACTTGTGCTGATTTCAGACCTATTAGCCTATGCAATTTCTTCTATAAAATTATCTCTCGGGTCATCAGTGACAGGCTGGCCGCTTTCCAAATCAAATTCCTATAGTAACAAGATCCATCTAATCAACCTTGGTTTGGCATTTTTTTTAGACAGCAGGTGTCTAAGGGCTGAGTGGCCAGAAAACACAATGACTTTGGCCCCTAGCAGATAGGACTAAAACTTTTCAAGGGCAAAGAACACAATAAGTAACTCCTTTTCTATTGTGGTGTACCTAAGTTAGGCATCAGCAAGTGAGCAGCTCGCATAGTAAATCACCACAGGCTTTTTGTCTACCCTTTACCCCAAAACAGCACCTAAAGCATAATATGAGGCATCACACATAATTTCAAAAGGCAACGACCAATTGGGAGTTTGCAAGATTGGGGCATTGGTCAACGCCATTTTCAAC
Organism: Amorphophallus titanum; assembly: GCA_024336825.1. Classification (NCBI taxonomy): domain Eukaryota; kingdom Viridiplantae; phylum Streptophyta; class Magnoliopsida; order Alismatales; family Araceae; genus Amorphophallus; species Amorphophallus titanum. Next base: position 2,074,912 of record JANBPO010009398.1, read on the forward strand.
AATTCAAAAGTCTCAAGACATGATTGGTTAAGATGGAATGGGACTTTCTTAGCTAGCAGATTAGTGAGAGGTATAGCAACTTTGGAGAAATCTTGAATAAATCGGCGATAGAAGCCGACAGGACCCAGAAAGGAATAGATTTATTTTAGTGAGGTGGGTGGTGGTAGTTTGGCAATGAGCTCAACCTTAGCTTTATCCACCTTGATTCCTTTTGTTGACACTATATGTCCCAGAACGATGCCCTCTTTAACCATGAAATTGTTGGAACCCTGATTTTGATAATGACAATCTATGAATCATGATTAGGACTGAAATGCATAAGTACCTTCATATTGAACAAACATAATTTCTATCTAAGTGTCAAACCAAAGGTCGATGCATGTTCAGGACGTAAACAACTAAGGTTGATGCACATTCACTCTGTCTTCTCATTAAGTCAGTGCATGTTTTAGACTTAAGTCTCATAGGTCAAAGCATGGTTTAGGCTTAGGTCTGATAGGTCAATGCATAGTTTCATACTATGCTTGAAAAGTTGATGCATGTATAAGTTTTTTAACAATTCAGGTCAATGCATCTTTACTTTGTCGAAACACAGGTCGATGCATGTCTCTGCATGGTTTAACAAAGGCTGATGCATGTTTCTGCTAGTAGCAACATAGGTCGATGCACATTGCACCATTGCGCACGCAAGGTCGATGCACATTGCACCTTTACGCATGCAACGTCGATGCACATTGCATCTTTATGCACGTAAGGTCGATGCACATCCTGCCTTAGTCATACTAAGGTCGATGCACATCTGCCTTAATCATACACAAGGTCGGAGCACATTGTGCTAGATAGCGCATAAGGTCGGTGCACATTATTATTATTGCATACCAAGGTCTGTGCACATATTCATTGTTGCATGTAAGGTCAGTGCACATGCATGTATGATGTCAATTCAAGTCGGTGCATACACTATAGCTTTCTCTACATGGTCTATGCATGTTGTGTAGCATTGTATATAAGGTCGATGCATGTTGCATATCATTGTCCATAAGGTCGATGCATGTTGCGTAGCCTTGTCTATAAGGTCGATGCACATTTTTTGGCATTGTCTACAATGTCGATGCACTTTTCTCAATATGCTTGTAAGGTCTATGCACATGATGCATTCAAGTCTTTGCATATGTTCAAGTCTGTGCACATATAGGTCTGTGCATGTTTAAGATCTGTGCATATGATAGAACAAGGTCGATACATATCTAGATTTCACATTACTAAGTCTGAGCATATGTTTTCATCTGATTGTTGCCTAAGTATGAGCTCTAACATATAAGGTGTTTGACTAAATGACTATTGGCAGGAACCTTATCAAACACATGAAGGGTAGAATGCATCAAGACTCAGGCAAGCACGTGAGCTCGAACTAAGGCTGTGGCATGTGATCCTAAGTCAACTAGTGAGTGGCACATGAGCCCTAGTAAGCATATCAATGGCACGTGATCCAAGATGAAGTGACACATTCTTTTAGAAGCTTCTAGAGGAATATTCTCCTGCCACATGGACCAGTGAAATTTCACTAGGTATTTGCCTCATCCTTATGGAGGGTCTGTTCTATATAAGGCCGCCCCATTACCTAAAGATAGAGAGAAGCCAGAGAAGAAAAAAGAAGAGGTGTGCTGCCTGAGAGGAGCTGCGAAGAAAGTAGAGAGTGAGAGTCTGAACGAAGAAGAAAGGAGCCCAGATAGAAGAAGAAGGTAGCAGACTAGAGGAGGAGACTTCAAAGTGAGAGATAGATGAAAAGAGAGAGTTGAGAGGAGCACGAAGCATTTGAGAGAGAGTTGAAGAAGTGAGTTCTAGTTGCTGTTAGAAGAAGAAGAAGACTCTAGGTGAAAAACAGAGTACCGTAAAAGCTAGGAAGAGGAGAAGAAGAAAGAGGTGTTCCTGTCATGATCTCTAGATCAGATCTAGAATCGTGTGCTCACATTTGAGCTACATAGTTTTCATCGATACATCTGATTTCTGATTTCAGTTTTCATTTGTTTTTTTCATCATCTCTTTCAAGCTATTAGCCAGCAGTGCAAGCTGTGATGCACAGTGGCGGGGAAGTGTTCCTTCGTCATCAAGCTGTGATGCTCAACGATCTGTAAGCAAGCTGTGATGCTCAGTGGTCAAAGCTATGAATCAGTGGAAGCAAACTGTGATGCTCAGCTGTAAGCAAGTTGTGATGCTCAGCGGTTCAAGCTGTTAGGCAGTGGAAGCCACACTTGGGTCTGAGTGTGGGGTGGATGCAGGTCTTGGGTAGAGACTGAACCACCTAAAAATCTCTGTACAGTGTGTGATTGTTTGTTTTGGCCCTTTATTCGCTAGATGGATGCTTAGGTCCATTGCTAGTAGAACTGATTTCTATATGCAAGATCACTCATATGATCTGAGTGTCTCATCAATCAAAGAAGTATATCGAAAGGCATGTCAGGAAAGTTAGGTCACGCATATCTGGACTGACATGTCTTGCGTGAGGAGATCCTCTGCCTAGTATAGTACTTGATTGATTGACCACTTTGATCATTTGAGTAATACTTGTTGGTGTCTTTCACCTCTGGCAAAATCATGATTGTTTTTAAATCTATCTAGAGCCACTACTGTTGAACACAAAGGGTGATTATATTTTTTCAAGTTTTTGTCTGTTAGATTCTTCATGGTGTGTCATTAAATTTATATGTAGTTAGATGAAGTTTGGAGGAGTTTGTCCTTAAGTGCCTGTTTGATAGGTAACTTTCAACATTACCTCTCTCTAGTGGGTTCTAGAGAGAGAAGCTCTATGGATGTTCGGTGAAGGTGGGTTCCAGGGGCTCGCCCCGGGGCCCCCCCGGCAGGTCTGGGGCCGCCGACCCTCTATCGGTAGGCTTCGGGGAGTTGTCTTAGCTCCGGTGTGCTTCCAGTGTGGTCGCCATGGGCACCTTTGGAAGTTCTGCAGCTTTCCGGCGTCGGGGCGTTGCCATTGGCCACATTCCGAGCTTCTGTGCATCGGTGGTCGGGAGCCTCCTAGGCAATCCTTCGCTGAGGTCGTCAGGGGTATCCTGACAGGATGCGGGCATGGGGAGGCTCCCCGGAGGCCGAGTGCTCCGGTGTGTTGGGAGGCAGGGGCAGCTCCCATGGATCTTCTCCATGCCTAGTTGGCTTGGCTGCGGCGGTGCGTCTGGGTGGCCCCGATCTATGGGGAGGCGGATGTGGAGAAGGTTCAAGTGTTGCTGGGAGGAGGTGGTGGTTCATGGGAGATCTGACAGGTCCGAGGTTGGGCTTTCTGGCAGTTAACTAACAGGAGGAGGAAGCAGCAACAACGGCGGTGGAGTTTGGTTTCATTGTGGCAGATGGGGTCCTCCTGCGCATCCTCCCTTGGGCCGTTAGGCGATAGATAGAGGTACTTTCCCTAACTCAGAGTACACTGTGCGCATCAGGCTGGAGAGAATCCTCTTCATCCTCTGCGATGAGGAGGGCATGAATTTTCTGGTCAGAGGGTTTGGTGGGGTGGTCGTCGCTAGCCTCCAACTAGCTCTGGTGGGAGGTCGCATGATGGTGGATGCCTCAATCTGGGTATTTGGAAAGGGGGAACTCCTGGAGATCATCTCGTTTACTATCGACGGGACGCCATTTGTGGTTCGGCTCAAGGTGCAAGCGGTGGAATGCACGACAATGGCAGCGGATCTAGGGTTTCAGAGGGGATGCCATTGGGAGGAAGAAGAACATGCTTTTTGAATTTTAAACTCCCTGCGAGTTCGTGTGAATTTTCGATAGGTCGACCTAATGGGGATTGGACTGGACATGGTTTATCGTGCAATGGGCACGATTCGTGCTTTTGGGTACAACTTGCCCGAATTTGGACCCGTTCTCAGTTCTGGGCCTATGCGAACCGCTATTGGCTGTTCTCCCTGCCCGTTAGGGCTTCCTTTGCCAGCGGAAGGTTTGCAGCGCAGTCAATGGGAAGATGGTGGGGACTCCGCCTCCGTCTATGATGCCGACTATCTCCAATCGGCGATCCTTGTGCTGGTGATCTAGAAGGCAGTTGCGGTAGGGAAGGAGGCCTCTTGCAGGCTATTCGTCTGTTCTGGCGGTCCAATAGGGGGTGAGGAGCGGGTGGTTTGGACAGTGTTGTCGGTCGATCTCTTACCCCAGGTGATCCTATTGGGGGTGAGTAGTGGTGTAGGTGAAGATTAAGGGGAGGGGTCGGTGGTGGCCAAGAAGTAGGTGGAGGCTCTTGTCACCGAGACGTCTTTCTCTTCGCAAGTGTCGAACCCCCTATCCCCATCTCCAGGTTTCAGGGGGTGGTAAGGTAGGGCGGGGCTGACGACGAGGTTCTTCGGTTCTGCCAGCAGCCATGAGCCCTCCATCCTAACCTGAGCAGGGTCGACAGTGGCCCCTGCATCGGCCACCTACAAGGAGATACTTGGCTCGTTGGTGGAGGGCTTGGTTGAGGATGAGGCAGAAGCGGTGCAAGGCAGAGGTTGCCTCTTGTGCAGAGGGTGTTGCACCCGTCAGTGCTTGTAGTCGGCCAACGGCTCTTCGAGGCAGATGGACGCACCGGCAGCGATCTTGCTAGGGGAGGGTGGGGGACTCCACGTGATACCATCCCCTTCTCCTATTTCGAGTGGAGGACAGCCGGTTGTTGGTCTTCCAGTTTTCGAGCCTTCCGCAGGCGGGTTTGTAGTGGTGGTGGGGAGGGGGAGGAAGCCCTTGAGGCCTTGCCTCTCCTCTCCATCCTATACGACGAGCAGCACAAACATGCGTCTTTGGCCCTGGAAGGAGGGGCTACAATTTGCATGCTGGAAGTCCCAACCGTTGGCATGATTGAGTGTGAGGAGCCTTGACTTCCGGAAGGGGATCTCGTGGCGGAGGCAGAGGCAGCTGTTTCGCTTCTGGAAGGAGTTAGTTAGTAGGCAGTCTTAGCACTGCCTCCCCCACCCAGGGAATTAGAGGATGCGCACTTTTGCACGGAGGTGGATGCAATCGAGGACGCCAATCAAGGGGGAATTGAGTGTTGATAGGGAGGGAGAGGGGGCCCTCTGCAAGGAGGAGGTCAGAGAAATCTTAGCTAACGTAGAGAGTTTTATGGAGACTCGAGCTAGAGAGGTTGCTAGTTTGATTGGCGTGTCTTGTGTGGGTGTGAATAAAGACTTGAGGTTTGTCTTCTGCAGAATCCAATGACGATGGCAAGTGGATATAGCAAGGAAGGTCAAATTAGAAAAACCAGTAGAAGCGGGGGAACAGAGAGGGACGAGGAGGGAAGATATCAGTAGAGGGTTGCTCTTTTGGCCTAGGACGAGGGGGGGAGATCAGCTCTATTCCCCCATTGAGCACTGTTTATTTCGACACGTTACACCTCCGTTTTTCAGCATTTTGGGTGATTTTTGGGCTCCATGTCTAGGCGGTGTAGACGGCGAAGTGTGGTGGTTGTTGTATAGAGTCTCTTGTTGTGCTTGATAGGGGGCAGTTTAGAGTGGCTAGGTGGTTTGCTTTTCTCTTTCGTTTTGCTCCTAGGGTAGAGAGTTGTCTGCCGTCTTTTGTATTTGAGACTTGTGTGGGAGCACTCCTCTCATACTCTGCACATTCTTATTTTTTTTGTTAGAAGGAAAATTACAATGATATGACTCAAGAAAAATATGAAAATTACATAACTCGACTCAGAAAATTACGACGGACACAAAGGAACCAAGCTGGTGAGCAACCGGGGCTGTGAAAAGAAGTGAAGGGCCAAAGATGCCCCCATCAGACTGGCTCCGTCTGTGGGAGTAGTCGGTGATTCACCATCACCCTCTTAAAGAGGAGGCAGAGTAGGGTGACCCATGAAATGACTGGCTCCAATTGTGGGAGTAGTCAGTGGTTCACCACCGCTCTCTTGAAGAGGAGGCAGGGTTCGGTGAATCATAAAATGACGAGTTCCGATTTTCAAGGGGGGTGTTCCGCTCTCTCCTGAAGAGGAGGAATGTTCATGTGCCGGCCTCTAGGAAGTACTGAGTTGGGTACACCTGTGGAGTAGTCGGTGGTCCACTGTCATACTCATGACCAAGAGGACCATGAATGGTCGGCTCCAATTTTGGAGGGGAGTTAATCTCTCCTAAAGAGGAGGAGACATCTTGCCTCTTGGAAGCGGTAAAGTCACCTTTAGTATTTTTTAGAGAGCATCCATATTTCTCCTAAAGAGGAGAAGAATTTTGCTCACCTCTTGGAAACAGTAAAACGACCCTTAAAATTTTTGAGGGAGTGTACGTCTATCTCCTGGAGAGAAAAAGATTATTGCTTGCCTCTTGGAAGCAATAAAGCCACCCATCATATGTCCGAGGGGAGTGTACATCTATCTCCTGAAGAGGAGAAGATTATTGCTCGCATCTTGAAAGTACGAAGCTACCAGAGTCCCTCTGAGTTCTAGAGATGGGACAAAATGGAGAAAACTATAGCCCAATCCACTCCTTTATTGGTAAAAGGCCTTAAGATTTATAGATTTCCAAGTGTAGGGGATTTCCTAGTCATTGAGGCATGACAACCTGTAGGCCCCTTTTCTGTGCACTTCTGTAATCTTGTACAGGCCTTCCCCATTTGGAGCCAGTTTTCCCAAAGCTGCATACAGGTCGACGATGTTGGCACGACGTAGTATGAGACTCCCAGGGAAGAAGAGGCGTTCCTTGACCCAAATATTGTAGTACTACGATAGTTGCTATTGGTAGGTGACTAAGCAAGTTCGGGCGCGATCCCTATCTTCTGTCAATAGGTTCAAAATTTTTCATAATGCTCGATTATTTCGTGTCTCATCAAATTGGCTGACCCTAAGAGTTGGAATGGATATTTTCACTGGTATGACTGCCTTAGCTTCGTACGCCAGATGAAATGAAGTCTCCCCGGTAACTGCCCAGGTAGTAGTGCGGTGTACTCACAAGACACTTGGTATGGTGTTTGCCCACTACTCACCGGCCTGATGTAGGCAGGTCTTAATGCCATGAAAGAGGGTCTTGTTAGTGTTCCCTACCAGACCATTGGCTTGGGGATGTCTAGATCCCCAGCGCCGAGCACTTCTCTTAGAAGATAGTGCCATCAAACTATCAGTTGTTATCTATTGTGAGGACGCATGGGATCCCAAACCGACAAATGATGTTGTGTATGATGAACTTACAGGATGTCTCGCCTGTGATCTTTGTAAGGGGTTCCATCTTGACTCACTTGGTGAAGTAGTCGATGATGGTGATGATGATGAGAAATTCATTCCTCTTCTCAGCTTCTAGGAAGAGATTTAGGATGTCCACTCCTCACCAGATAAACGGGTGAGGCTCCATTAGGGTGTGGAGCGGCGTTGTAGGTTAGTGATGCAGGTGGGCATACTTCTGGCACTGGTCATAGCTCCGCATGTATTTGAGACAATTCTGTTGTAAAGTGGGCCACCACTATCCTTGCCTGAGTAGACTAATTCTGGCGAGTGTGCATCCACCGACGTACATAGCTACCACAAGGTCCTTTGTGGACTTCATGATGGCTTGCTGGCTTGCTCGACTTCACTGGGGATAGGCATTTGAGGAGTGATGAGGATAACGAATGCCTGAGAAGGCATCCATTCACCATGGTGAAGCGAGCTGCTCGGGCTCGCACTCGTCTAGCTTCCAAGCAATATTCTTCGGGCAGGTGTTGCTGATGTAGGATTTATCTTAATAGGAACGAAATATGGTGTGTAAAGATGGAATATATCATGTATGAATGGTATATACATTGTAAGAATGAAAGTTTTATATTCCTATAATGTTATATTTCATTTCCAAAATATAGTTTCCATTCCAGCGACATGGGTCTCCTGTGTTATTTCTTCATGTCAAATGTGTCACGAGGATTTATGCAGCCATCTCGTCGAGGCAGACTAGCACGCCAACAGGTGGTTGTGCAATGTTTGTTTTCCTCGTATGCTGCCTCCATCCGGGGGAAGGTCTCCGCTCATCACCTACATCTGATGAGGTCAAGCAAAGGAATTACATAATATAAGAGAAGAATAGGGAATGCCAAAAATAGGAAGATCTCGAATGCCTTCTAGTTAGTTGGTTAGTAAGGCACGTGATTCGGTGACACGCGCGTATTGGGCGACGGTGGCGGTGGTTGATGGAGGAGGCGGTGCCCATGCTCGACGAGTTGGCAGTAGAGAGGAGACCGTGGAGGCAGAGGAGGACGATGCTTGGAGGCGTCGCATCGAGACAGAGGTTTCGAAGGGGGTAGCTCTTCCTCGAGGAGAGGCCTACCTTCGTTGTCTCGGAAGGGCGGGGCGTGGAGGATTGCAGCTTTGGTCGGAGCAAGTCCTTTCAAGGTCGACAGGCCATCCTAGTTCCACCCAACTCCTACTTCTGAGCTGAAGAACAACTTGAACCAGTCTGAGGAGTCTGTGCATTGTCTGGATTTTATCGGTGGCGCATCATGTGAGTTTTTTTTAAAAAAAATTGTTTGTTTATTTTTTTTGGGTGTGCCATTCTTTAATCTGCTACATAAGTCAATCTAAAAGATTGTTCGGGTTAAAAATGTGGATTATATGTGAAATAAATTTATCTTTTTGTCATGTGTTATTCGGTTGGAGTCTGGTTGGGACAGGGCAATTGAATAGTTCTGGGAATCGTTTGCCCATTGCTTCTTCCATTTCCCAAGTTGCCTCCAGTGGCCAAGATTTGTTCTATTAGATTTTGACCATAGGAATAGTTTTATTCCTTAGTTGACATACCTCTTGTTCAATTATTTTGATTGGCCTTTGCTCGTACGTCAGATCTTTTCCAATCTCCAGGTTGTCATAAATTATGACATGAAATGAATCAGGGATGTACCTTTTGAGCATGGACACATAAAATACGTCATGGACACCAGATAATTGTGGAGGTAATGCTAGCCGATAAGCGACCTCGCCCACTCTTTCAAGAATGTCGAAAGGGCCGATAAATCTTGGAATTAGATTACCTTTAGTGCCAAACCTTCGAATACCTCGACCCAGAGAAACCTTGAGAAACACATGGTCACCTACTTGAAATTCCAGATCACGTCTTCGGTTGTCAGCATATGATTTTTGTCGATCTTGAGCCACATGGAGTCTTTCTCGAATGAGCTTTATCTTTTTGGTAGTATCCTGAATGATTTCTGAACCTAGAAGTTGTCTTTCTCCAACTTCACTCTAGCAAATAGGTGAGCGACAACTTCTCCCACATAGTGCCTCGAATGGTGCCATTTGGATGCTAGCTTGGTAGCTATTGTTGTAGGCAAATTTTACTAGAGGTAGATGTTCATGCCAACTCCCACCGAAATCAATGACACCAGTCCTGAGCATATCTTCCACTATCTGATTTGTCCTTTCAGTTTGACCATCAGTTTGTGGATGGAAAGCGGTGCTGAAATTTAGTCGGGTCCCCAATGAATGTTGTAGACCCTTCCAGAATTGAGAGGTAAATCGAGGGTCATAGTCAGAAATAATAGTCACAGGGACACTGTGTAACTTGATGATCTATTTCATGTATAAGGTAGCCATGATATCTACATACCATCGACTTTTAATAGGTAGAAAATGAGCCGATTTTGTCAAATGGTCAATGATCACCCATATACCATCATGTCCACCTCTTGTCTTAGGTAGACCCATGATGAAATCCATCCCTATACTTTCCCACTTCTATTCGAAAATTTCTAAGGGATGCAGTTTGCCTACGTGCTTTTGATGCTCTGCCTTAACTTGCTGATAGGTAAGGCAGCGAGATACAAAATATGCTATCTCTCTTTTCATATTGGGCCACCAAAAAAAATTTTTTAAGTCTTGATACATTTTGTTAGTACCAGGGTGAATAGTATATTTTACCTTATGGGCCTCCTCCATGATCAGCTTCTTAGTGTCGGCATGGTCTGGCACATAGATTCGATCTTTAAATAACATCCTCCCATCGTTTATGATAAAGAATTCCAGCCTTTGATCAATATTAGCCTTGATTTTCATTAGTGTTGGGTCATTTTCCTATAATTTGACTAGATCCTCAATCAATGTAGGTTGTGATCGGATATTGGCAATAATACTCTTTTCTTCTACTGTATCCACATCTAGACTCAAATGGGTAAAATCCTCAATCAAACAAGTCATACCTTTCCGGAGCCTTGCTAGAGTCGCCATTGCTCTTCTACTAAGAGCATCAGCTACGACATTTACTTTGCCTGGATGATACTGGATAGAGAAGTCAAAATCCTTAAGATATTCTTGACATCTTCTTTGTCTCATGTTAAGTTCCTTTTGGGTGAAAATATATTTCAGACTTTTGTGGTCTAAAAATATAGTGAACTTCTCCCCATAAGGGTAATGTTGCCAGATCTTTAAGGCAAAAATCACAGCAGCCAATTCCAAATTATGAACAGGGTAGTTTTCCTTATGCCGCTTCAATTGCCTTGAGGCATGACAAATCACCTTGCCATGTTGCATAAGAATGCACCCGAGACCAATGTCAGATGCATCCGTGTAAACTTTAAATCCACCTCCTTCAACATGAAGTGCCAAAACTGGAGCAGTGGTGAGATGTTCCTTACATGTTTGGAAACTTTTGTCACAATCTTTGGACCATATGAAAGGATTTTCTTTTCTAGTAAGTCTAGTTAAATGAGTGACAATTTTGAAGAAGTCTCTAATGAATCACCTATAATATCCAGCCAAACTGATAAAGCTTCTAACTTCAGAAACGGTCGTTGGTCGGTTCGAATTCTTGACAGCTTCTACCTTTTAAGAATCAACAACGATACCTTCCTTCGAAATAATATGGTTAAGGAAAGAAACCTCCTTAAGCCAGAACTCGCACTTGCTGAGCTTTGCATAGAGTTGGTGCTCTCTTAGAGTTTACAAGGTTATCCTCAAATATTTTTCATGTTCTTCCTTTCTTTTGGAATAAACATGAATGCCATCAATAAATACGACAATAAATCGATCGAGATATGGCTTGAAAATATTGTTCATGAGTTGCATGAATGTTGTAGGGGCGTTGGTAAACCCGAACAGCATGACTATGAACTCATAATGCCCATATCTGCTTCGGAAAGTAAACTTGTAGATGTCTTCTTCCTTGATCCTTAGTTGATGATAACCCGACTTTAGGTCGATCTTGGAAAAATATTCGGCACCATAAAGTTGATCAAATAGCTCATCGATAGGCAGAAACAAATATTTGTTCTTAATGGTAAGTTGATTGAGTCATCGGTAGTCGATTCATAACCTGAGAGACCCATCTTTCTTCTTGACAAATAGAACCGGTGCACCCCAAGGGGATATGCTGGGTCGAATAAAGCCTTTGTCCAGTAACTCCTAAAGTTACCTTTTCAGTTCCTTGAGTTCTGTGGGAGACATCTTGTAGGGAGCTATTAAAATAGGTGCAACTCTTGGGATGAGTTCAATGGAGAAGTTTACTTCCCTTTCGGGCGGTAAATCGGGTAACTCTAATGGGAAGACATCGGGAAATTCTTTGACAATAGAGATTTCTTTTATAAGAATTTTCTTGGACTCGGTGATAAGTATGGAAGCAAGAAAGGCTTCACATCCTTACGATATGAGCATGCAAGCGTGAAGAGAAGAAATGATAGTAGGTAGTTTCTTATATTTGATGCCAAGGAAAAAGAAACGCGGGAGATCAGATTTTCGAAAAGAAATTCTCCTATTGCGACAATTTATGTAAGCATCATAGTCTACAAGCCAATCTACGTCTAGAATGGCATCGTAGCCTTCCATATCAAGGCATATGAGGTTTGCAGGGAGATTGTGGCCTTCTATCAATACCTCACTATTAGGGTAGTAGGTTGTAAGTTTGGTTCCAGGACCTAAAGGTGTTGTGATTGCTAGGTCTGCTGGTAGAGGAACAGGCACAACTGATAAGATTTTTGCAAAGGCAGAAGATATAAAAGAATGAGAAACACCAGTATCAAATAGTATAAATACAGGATGTGAATAAATATGAACAATACCTTCTGTCAACCCATCATTCTTGGGCGCTTCATCATCATCCAGAACGGTGTTAAGACGCATTTGCCACTTGCATCCACCATTAGAGGGTTGTTCCTTCATAAGAGGGCAATCAGACATACGATGCTCCCGACTTCCACAACGCAGATAGGCACTGAGGCACTTCCATCATTCCTCAGCTGAGTGGCCAAATTTCTCGCAAAATGTGCAAGCCATTGTGACTTGCGTTTCCTCCTTCTTTACCTTCTTATTGTTGTGATTATTTCTCCCATTCCTATTGCGGGACCTCTTCTTTCTAACACGGGAATTGTAAGTGCTTGTAATACTGAACTTTTCTTCTTTGCTCCCTCGCTTGTCAAACCGGTGGCTTGATCCCTCGCTCTTGCCTTTATACTTTCAACCTTCTCTAAGGTTCTTTCACACAAATGAGCCCGTTGGACCATCTTCGCATTAGTCTGGATATTCTGAGGTCCAAATTGTTGAATAAAAGTAGGTCTTAAATCGTCCATAAAATGATTGGCCTTCAGGATATCAGTGCTAACTAGATGAGGGGCATACGGTGCAAGATGAGAAAATTGGAGTTCATCGCCACAAACATCATGCCTTGATGAAGAGAGGCAAATTCTGCGGCTTTCCTCTCCTTAACATGTTTGGAGAAATACTTTTTCCTTAGAAGAGTGTGAGAAAACCTTCCCAAGTGTGTGGTGCATTTGGAGGTGGTGCGAGAATAGTCTTCCACCACATACACGCATCTTTAGTTAATTGCAAAGTGGCAAGATGGACCTTTCTTGATCGATGCATTGCATAACATCAAATATTCTGTTCATCTCATCAATCCAATTTTCTGCCTTGTCGGGGTTGGAGGATCCCAAAAATCTTGGAGGGTTCATACTTCAGAAGTTCCCATGTAGATTTCCCACGCCAGCCCTTGCGCCAGCTTGGGCCACAGTTTGTAGGGCCTGGGTAAGACCTACAACCGTTTGTTGCATTGCTTCCCAGTTAGCATAATGAGCCATGATAAAAATAAAGTACCTGAGAAGAGGAGCAATTTGTTAATTCCTAGGGAAATTAGTCGTAGAGAAAATCCTTAATTTACTAGCTCATCCCGGGCTCTACCCAATCTCTCATGGTTGGGAATTTCTTTCCTTAGTCCATAGGTGTGGGTCCTGAATCCTTCGACTTAGCCTATGACATGACATTCTGTCCTAGGAATAAGTAAATCCTAAGACCTATGCTCTGATACCAACTTAACTGTTACGCCCCAAGATTTATATACAGCGAAAGATATTCGGGAACCATGCACAGCCGGCTAGTACGCCGCAAGTGAGCAATATAATCAGAGCGCAATCACATCTACACATAAAATGAATGTACAATAATTTAGATAAAATCTTGACTTTCATTGAATATTAATCACAAGTACATAATGTTGACTCTTTGACTAACTAGACTCAATAAATGAAGAATTACATAATTGACACTTGACTAGAACTAGCTATGGCTTCTCTCCTTCTTTATTCGCTCTCGGATCCACCACTTGAATAATCTGAATCTGGCCTGCTAAAATGTCCTGAAAAGATTGAAAAAGTAGGGTATGATCACACTTGCCCAATAGGTATCTTCATATCAACATGAAGGTAATATTTAAGTAATTAGTATTTTAGCTGTAGAAAAGAAAAATAAATACAATACGATGAAATATGCGATTAAATCAAAGTAACCACGCCAGTAGCAAGACAAGATTATGAAGATAAAGATTTGATATAGAATTTTGAGAGAATGATCAATCAAGAATGTATAATGGTCTTTCATATAACAAGAATGTACTAACATGTATCAGGAATGTACTTTTCACAATCATAAAGGTCATACTCTAGAAAGTCATGTATTTCAAGAACGTATAAATTCATGTAGAGCCTTGTGGTTTTCACCTGTCTATAAAAAAAGTACTCCCAGCACAATGCGACGCCAGTATTCATCATACCGCATGGTTTATAGCATGTTTGCGGCAATCAGTCGAGAGGGCTAGAGTCGAGCCCTTGGACACAATCAGTGCCCGATCTGCATCTTCAAGTTATAGATCCAGCTACTTCCACAAGAAATATCAACGAAGTAGGTCAATAATGTACTAGTTCAAACTATAGTTTCACGATAACAAATATCAATATAAGAATGCTCAATTACGAGTATAAGAGTTCAAAGATGACTTAAAGTAAGGTCATGCCATAGAAGAAATTCGACAGCATAATGGCATATTATTTAATTTTCATAATTTATTAAATAACTTTTGACTAAGGTGTTAAGTTCTAGATAATCAGTAGACTATCTAGGAAAATTTTAACCCTTGGGTCAAACCGTGGGTTAAGAAATGCTGAGAACCCTTGCGGTCGTGACTAGACCGTTTAGGGTAACTAGCGGTCTTTTACTAGACCATTTTCAGTCATTAGCGGTCAGTACTGGACCGTTTGTGAACATACTGGACTTAATAAATGCACTAGAGCCATACGGTCATGGCAAGGCCGCTTGGCAATCCTTAGCGGTCAGGTAAATGGCCGCTAATCAGGCTCTTGCGGTCTCTATATGACCGTTAGGGTCCAGAACATAGAAAATCACGAGTAGTGTAAGTGCTTTCTAGATAATTGGGTTTTAAAGGTACAACTAGCTCGGCGTCCTAATAGGAATCTCAAGCTCACAAGGACTTACGGAGGCCTTGAAACAAGATCACCTAGTCCGGTAGAAGGAATATCTAACGGAGAGGATCACATCTCCAAAATTGTATGCTTAATAGTGCAATGTGTATCTAATGACTCCATACCAAAATACGTGTCATGTACTTAAGAAAAGACTCTAGATAAGAAATGATCTTATAAAGCAGCGATCAAAATAATAGTAAGCTAAATTATATTAAACTTATATTTGGAATTTCAATGAAATTTATTTCATCAAATTATATTGTGCCTTTATGGTTTGCTCTGATCATTCATGACTGTTCGTTGCCACGTTCCAAGCATGTTATTGGATTATGTGTTTTGATGATGTCAAAATAATATGGTTCTTTGGTTTAGTCAATAAATTCTAAATATATGTGTCAAGGTGTGTAGTTCAGATTGACTAAAAGACTGTCTAATCAAATTGTAGGAATGACCAAGAAGTGCATCAACGCACTTAGATTGGAGCCAAAAGCAAAAAGGATTCTAAGCAGCAAAGTCGACTCTTGCTTAATCCAAGAGGAAGAGAAGCCATGGGAGACGACACTGGGTCGATGCACCTGAACACTGAAAGTTCCCAAGGTCGATGCAGCTGAACAACTCTTGACAACACAAGGTCGATGCAGCTGAACATTTCTTGGCAACACAAGGTCAATGCAGCTGAACAACTCTTGGCAACACAAGGTCGATGCAGTTGAACATTTCTTGGCAACACAAGGTCGATGCAGCTGAACAACTCTTGACAACGTAAGGTCGATGCAACTTAACATTTCTTGGCAACACAAGGTCGATGTAGCTGAACATTTCTTGGCAACACAAGGTCGATGCAACTATTTCAACATCTGTTAGTAAGGTCAGTGCACTTAAGCAATTCAAGGCGAAAGGTTGATCCACCTGAATTATTTCATAAGAAAGGTCAATGCAGCTATTTCAACATCTATTAGTAAGGTCGGTGCACTTAAGCAATTCAAGATAAAAAGTCGATGCACCTCAGTTATTTAAGAAGAAAGGTTGATGTAGCTATTTCAAATCTACTAGCGAGGTCAATGCACAAGTCCATGCATATGTGCCTCAGTACAAGCATTTAATCAATCAGGTCGATGCATAAATATAAGCCCAAGAAATCAGGTCGATGCAGATCTTCATACGCTAATAGTTTGAAGATCCAAATCCCAATTTCGTAACCTGAAATCAAACTCGATAAGAATACTAACTCTAGCGATACCATGGCACGTGATCCAAGAAGAGGTGGCACGCTATTTTAGAGGATTCTAGAGGAAGAATATTCATAGTGCCAGGTAGACTAATGAGATTTCACTAGGTTTTCTACCTCATCCAAACCTTACGGAGACCCTATTCTATTTACAGGCTGCCACCTCCTTTGAAGATGAAGTAAGAAGCTGCTGCCGTCATTGCTATTGCATATTCAGAGAGAGAGCCACTACAGAAGAAAAAAAAGAGAGTATCACCTTAAGAGGAAGAGAGATTTGAGTGCAGTTAGCCCAAGCTCTTAGCAGAATGCTTCAATTTGAAGCTACATTTTCTTTATTACTTTCCGTTCAAACTTTTCTATTTCATCTGCTCTTCTTTTGTTTCTGGTTTCGAACTTACTCTTAGTTCCCTCTGAGTTCTTTCAGAGGAAGGGAGAGTATTCTCTGAGTTTTCCCTCTGTGTGTAGAGGAAGAGAGGATATTATCCTCTGGTCATGCGAGCTGCTGGGGGCAGTCGCAAGGTTCCCTTTGTGTCTCGTAAAGGAAGGGAGATCATATGTCCGGGGTTCTTCTAGAAATCCAGAAGTTGCGAGGAGTGTGTTCCTCATGGGTTAAGCTGTGTATCAGCCTTTGTTGTAGACTAAGTCTGCTGTGACTGTTGCTTGGTTGAGCAAGGAACTTCACTCTATTTGAGTGGAGGAGTGTGTTAGGGTGCAAGGCACAGATTCAGAGGCGGGGGGAATGAATCCCTATTTAAAAATTGCTTTGATTAAAACAATCTCAGAAAGATTCAAGCGTGAACAATACTAGGAGGCTCAGCCAAGTAGATGTTTTGTTAGGGAACACAGTCAAACACTTAACGAGCACACGCAGTCTAATGCTCTACAAAGCATGCAGAAGTACTAAATGGCAGGGTTGGGTGAGGACAGAGAGCATGCAGTAATGCTACAAGTAGAGAGTCTTAACCAACCAGCAAGGGGGATTAAATATATGGAAATGCACACCAAAAGTAAACAACACGACAATGCAGGTGATTCATTTTAAGCACACAATCAGATTCAAGAGATAGATGTAAATTCTGCAAATGACCTGCGATACATGGCGGAGGTTTAACACAAGAGTTTCCTCATGCAAGAAGCCACTCTTCAAGATAGGGGTAACTTAACGTTCAGACTGGGTCTTTTGATGTACCAGCTGAACACAGAGAATTCACACAGAATCGAGAATATCAATGAGGCAACCACACAAACAACCTGCGGGCTTGGAAGAAAAACAAGGGGCAAACGCACAAAGCAAACCACAGTGCACCAAGATTTTTAGGTGGTTTGGCCAGACACCAGTCTGCCTACGTCCAACCCTCACTCTAACAAGAGTGAGGATTCCACTAGCTGAAGCTAGAACAAGCAAACTTAGTCTGCAAACAACGGCTACCAAATAGCTTGCCTGAGGGAAACAAATCCCTCACACCGATCCTACAGCCCATAGGATCTGAACCCTGACCTTACAGCCGACAAGATCAGAACCGGAGGACCAATCCTCCCTTCCTCCAAACCGGAGGGAAATCATGAGCAACTTCCCATCACTCACAACCAGAGACTAAGTCTCCCTTCCTCTGAGTCCACAAAGGGCAACCCCTGAGTGACACCCCATCACCCACAACCGGAGACCCAAGTCTCTCTTCCTCTTGTTGTGCCCCCTGGGCTTTCATGATGGAGTGTTGTTTTGGCGATAGCAACTTCTTGAGTCACTACATTTGTTCCTAAATTAGTGCTTGATTGAGTGATTATTACGAGACTATTATGCATGATTAGTGCTGTGCTTGGTATGCTTGGTGTGCTTGGTACACTGTCCTGCATGTTGCATTTTGTTGCTGCAAGTCTGTGCATAGTTAGTGCATATAGGAGGTCTATCAGTGCATATAGGATGTCTGCATATGTTCATGTCCGTGCACATTCTTAGCTAGGTATTCAAAGGAGCTTCGTAATGGCACCAGTCTCGCATCGATCCAACCTCAGGTATGATCACAGCAATTATTTTCGCCGGGTCGCATAGTTTTGAAACTACAAAATAGGTTCGGTGGCAACAAGTTACAACGTCCAACAATCGGGCCGCCTCGCCTTCCATGAGGCAATCCAGCGCATTCCCCTCCTAGGGATTGTCCCTCCAGGAGTCCCCTTCATAGCGGTACCACTCCCAGCCCAATCGGCCCTCCGACCGAGGCATGGTCCCCATGTTTGTCAACACGCGCTACCACCGAAGCTACCCAAAACACTGCCCGTCAACCCGAGCCTACTACTCTCGGGTCCCACGTGTAGCCCTTTACCTCCCTACGTGGAGTGGGCATAAAATTCACTGCTGTAACTATTATTTAATTAATGTTCCGAGAGTACAATTCTCGACCGGCGTCATCTTCCCCACGCCCAGAGCCTAGAGGTACATTCGCCTCCCTTTGTCTCATTTGCTTAGTTCATGTGTGTTCTTTTATGCCGCTACTTGAGTGTTATGATTACTAACTCGTTCTAATTTTGTCGCCACTGCGAGAGAGAGAGTGAGTGTGACTCGTCCCGTGACTCGATCCGAGCACGGAAGAGCTAAACACCCTCGACTCACTGCCAATTTCTCAACCACGTAGATCCGTACATTTCCCTCCAGTGGGATGAGTAGTGAGCTTGCCTAGAGTCTCAGGTCTCGCATTAAATTGGTACCGAGTCTGTGTTGTCGTCCCACATCAATCACTATATTGCCAAGGGAGAAACGGTGTCTAAGGAAAGAGGTCCACGGGCAAACGCTTTAAGCGGACAAAGTGGTTTAGTAATTAGGACTCGTAATTACGAGGGGAGTCTCCCACTATCCCACCTCTTTCCTGGCCATAATTCTTCGGGTTTTAGCTAAACACTCGACTATGGAAAAATATGATCTAAACCCATTTTACGAGATTTTTTGCAAGGACTGAGTGTACCTAGTCCAACAATTCAAATCTCTTATCGACTTAATATCATTAAACATGATGCCTTCTTGTCGACATGATATCTTAAACATGATGTCTTCTTATCGACTTAATATCGTTTAACATCATGATGCCTTCTTGTCGACATGATGTCTTAAGCACGATGCCTTCTTATCAACTTAATATCATTAAACATGATGCCTTTTGTCAACATAATGTCTTAAACATAATGTCTCCTCATCGACTAAATGTCATTAAATATGGTGCCTTAAATCCTCTTGAAACTTCTCTTACAACTACTTGAATTTTTGCTAGATCTGTACTTTATTACATAAGCTTTACTTTGAAATTCTTTGGCCATACACATTAAGTGGAAGTCTAAATATACGTGGGATCTATAATCCATAACCTCAATGCCTAGCATTAATGGGGACCGGTCTAGTCCTGGGGGGAGCGCCTGAAAGTACTTGTGCCCATGGAAGTTGATTGACTAGGTGTGACATTGCACCGAAGTGCTTAACTTGCTAGATTCATTTATGACATTCCATAGTTTGAGAATTACTTTCTTGAATACATAAGGTACTTAAATTACTCGATTTGTATATACTTGTATGAAGTGGCCAAATTCCTTCATAATACTCTCTACATGTTCGATCTTTACTTGAACTTTACTCTTGATATCTCGTTTACTTGTTATTTCAATTACTTGCATATCTTACTCTGTCTCCTATTCGTATTCCATATTTTATTGACGTTTTCCCGGTATAGCACAATAACTATCTAAAATGTTGATTACTTTAAGTTGTCTGGTGTAGAGATATAAAATCTTACTGAGTGTTTTACTCACCCTACATTTTCGGTTAACATTACAGGTAGTCTCGACGATGAACCCCAGACACATGGGGATGGGCTAGAGTGAAAGAGGGATCAAGTACCTTAGTTACCTCGGTTTAATGAGTATTGCTCTTTAGAGAGGGGGAAAAATCTACCGCCCAAGAGCACGGCCCAACCAGGTCCAATATGACCGAACCAGACCCAGCTTCCCAAAGTGACAGCCCCATTCTGGGCCCACTTACGCCAAGCCCAAAACCCACTCGGACCAGCACTTCCTAGGCGACCCTCTGGTCTGAAAGTCCAAGCGACAGGTTGATCGGGAAGACCCTACGGGAGCCCAAAGCACCCCGTCTGAGCTACGTGCCCTCCGCTCGGGAAGAACCCCAGTTGGCATCTCAGGCTCGGATCGACCGTCAGAAGCTAACCCAAGTATCCGTTATGCAGCTTTAAGGACGGGGAACTCCAACGGATGAGGGAGAGCAAATGTCCTTGTGAATGAGCCTATAATAAGGATGTAACCTCGCCTGAATCCCCTCTACTCTCGAGACTCCCTAGATTCTTACATTAAACGGATAGCTATAGAAACCCTAGAAGACCCTCTGGTGAGGGGGGCAACAGTCCAGAGTAAGAGCCACCACACTCCTTGGTGGAGAGCAATCTCGCGCCCCACTTTTCCTCCTGCCATCTCCCAGGGCAACAGTCCTAAGTAAGAGCCACCACACTCCTTGGTGATCGTGATCAAGATTCTTTCGAAGATCACACGGCTCAGGACTGACGTGAGATTATGCTTCTTCATCTGGCGTCGTTTGTGAGAAATGAGCGAAGAGCCATAATGGTGTGAAGAAATTTCAACAAGAGGACCACCGTCAACAATGGAAACACCGTGGGGAGAGGGGAAGGAGATCTTGTGCCTTCCCACCCCACGGGAAGCCTCCCCTCTAAAAATAACAACCACCAAGCCGACGAGCTACCTCCACCTGCTGCGGGGGGGCAACCTCCCAATGGGGATCCTGACGCTCTCCAAAGCCTCAATGCTAAACTGGATATCCTCATGGACTTGATAAGGACCCAGGCAGCCAGGGAGGAGAAGTCCTGGCTTCCCTCGGAAAGCCCCCCCCCCCCGTGGAGCAGCTTCCGTACAAACCACCGGAGGCCGCTTCACCCTCCGGGGGCATATACTTCCACTCTCGAAATGGGCCCTTCTTCTTCTCAGCCCGGATCCTCTCATCCTGCCCATTATCATGTTCCTGGTCTGAATTTGCATTCTCTTGCTCAAGCTGGCCTACGCCATTCTCGATCTCTCCCTACCCAGGAGATGATTGCTCAAGCTCAATGCCAGCTTGATGAACTCCAATGTCTGATCGATCCCAAATCCTCTTTGAGTGTCCCGTTCGTATCTCAAGATCTTTGGCTTCCACCTTCTTCCCAAATTCTAGCATATCGCCGCTATGGTGGAGTCGGTGACCCCTAGGTGCACTTCGAGAAGTTTCTTCATGAGTCG
This sequence comes from Amorphophallus titanum, assembly GCA_024336825.1. Lineage (NCBI taxonomy): Eukaryota > Viridiplantae > Streptophyta > Magnoliopsida > Alismatales > Araceae > Amorphophallus > Amorphophallus titanum. The sequence goes on from JANBPO010009398.1 coordinate 2,096,081, forward strand.
GCCCAGTTTCAACATGACCAACGCTTGATGGTTTATCTATTTAGTCTGTCATTGGAAGGCTCGACTCAGGATTGGTTCTTTTCTCTTCCGCAAGAGCAGGTTGTGAATTTCAGATAGTTCAAGACAAGTTCCTTCAACAGTTTCAAGACCAGGCTGGGCCTAGGTTCTCCATGGTGGATCTGACCCATGAGATGATAAAGGTCGAAAAGGAATTCTGTACCTTTGCCGACCACTGGCGTCACTTAGCCACGCAAGTCCCGGGGCACATTCCGGAGGGAGTGCTAATCAAGATGCTGATTTCTAATGTAATGCCGAAATATCGCTTCATCTTAGCCCTTAATGATATCACCTCCTAGAAATAACTCTATAGTCGAGCCCGCTTCATCTGCCAATAACTCCAAAGTTCCCTTGATCCCGAGTCCCCTCCATCGTCTACCGCCACTTACACTTCACCTTCCACATATCCCTTTACATATCAACCCTCCACAAGTCAGCCTTCCACATCTTCCACCTACTCGCACTCCACCTCATATCAACCTTCCACTTACATTGCGCCCTCCGCATATCAACCTCCTGCATTCCAACCCCCAACGAGTCAGCCCTCCACCTCCGCATACCCACATTCATCTCCCCCTGTCAAGGGAACATCATACCCCGAGCAGGTGGATGCCATCGACTACATATCTACCCACTCCGCTCCACATACGCCTACATCGAGTCCCTCCACTAGTCACCACGCGTCCTTGCCTACGCAACCTTCACTTTCGTCTCCACAACCTTCCACTTCATCTAATATACCTTGGCATCAGCCTTGCCTGAAGCGGGCTCCTCCTTGTTCTCCATTGTCGGAGTGCTTCACCAATGTCTTCAAGGCTTTGATGGCCACTCATGCATTGTCACTCCCTTCGGTTGTACTTTTCTAACCCGCGGTCGGGAATATGCTCCAGTTTTATGAAGTTCACCACCAGTAGGGGCATTTGGTCGAGGATTGCCCCGAGTTATGGGATTATCTTTATGATATGGAGGATAATAAGATGATTGATTGGGCCGCCATGCATAAAGTTATTTTAGATCTTCGCAGCAAGGAGCAGCAAGAAGTGCCGGTCAAGCAGTCGTCACCATCACTACAAGACCAGGGGCACCCCTGAGATTCCTCTACGACTAGTGTTGCACCCGCACCATCATCCGCTCTGTCACGTAGTCCATCACCCGTTCCCTTACCTATGTCTCCACCTACCCCATCGCCATATCCTACCCTGGCTCCATCACCGCCACCTACCCAAGCCTCTGCTGAGGCAGGTACCTCTACCCCTTCCTTCACTCCCGTTGCCACCCTCGCTTTCGCTCCTAACATCGCCCGACGTGTCATCTTGGCACATCGACGATGGGCGCCGCGTGCCTTCTCGCCTTCATCATCGCCGTCTTCTTTGCGGGCACCATCTCCATCACCTCCCACTTCATCATCCTCATTGCCTGCGTCGCCTTTGTCTCCACTAACATCTCCACTGCCGTCACCATCTCCACCCTCTCCTCTGTCACCTTCGCCTGAGCCTGAGCAAGGTACACCTTTACCCTGACCTTCTTCGTCACCTTTACCTACATCCGAGCCTACCATTGCCTCCACACCTTCGCCTTTGCCTTTATCTTCGTCTAGGCCCGAGTCTATCATCGCCGCTATCCCTCTTCCACCACCTCCCGTATCTTCTACCTCCACCACTTCTCCACCTACTTCCACCCCACAGAGCAAGTGTGCATTACCTTTGTTGCACTTTGGGTCTGGTCTCCAGGGAGACAATGGGCAGAGTCAGGATGGCCCGATGCCGGTTATACATTTCAAGATTCAAGATTTCATCTGCTGTATGCCGGTCGGCGTCCCGGTCTCTGGCTATTTTAGGGATAATGAGCCTGTGTTTCAAAGGATGGTTGCTAAGAAAAGTTCCCTTGCCTTAGTGCCAATTTCTCCTCGAGCGAAGTCGGTGGCAATCTCATTGCCCACTGATGGATTCACCATTAATGCTGTTATTTCTTCTCACACCATTGCAATTCAATTCACTAGCCGAGAGGGGACCTCTACCCAGTTGGGGCTAACTCATACAGTCACCAAGCAGATTATGAAGTCTATGTTCAAGGGGCAATTGGCCGTATCTTCCATGCTGTCAAAGGACATTCAGCACATTCTATGCGATCTCCCTCACTTTATTGGTACGCTGGCCATGACACCGCCGTGCATTACTCTCCCTCAATTTCATCATGCTCTTCTAGTAAGGGAGTTATGCTTCAAGTCTAATTATCGATTGGAGTTGTCGAATCTCCATGTCTTGGTTCCAAGTTACAAAACTCCATGATTTTCTGATGCTCATCCATCTAAGTAATTAACTATTCAAGAGTGCCCGACTGTGGTTAGCACCAGGTGTCTAGGGGCAACTAGCCCGATGAAGCTGCATGTTCATAACCGGGCCAGGTTGTCTACTAGATGGGCCCGTTATTTTAGAATACATTACAAAACAAGAAGCCCAAAGGTCCGAGTCCATGCCAAGCGGCCCGTGTTCAAGAGATTTCAGCCAAGAAGAGGTGACAACGCAAGTTCAAGGGCCACATGTTGTGCACTCAGGGGTCCACTTCTTCTCCCTCTCCTTTTCATTCATCATTTCTTTTACGCAATTACCCCTGGGGTGGATAAAGAACCCACTTTTAGCAACATTGATCTGCTGGCCCGAGGCTCTTTCATAGTCTCTGAGAACAGTCATCAGATTCCTGACAGATTGAACAATGGCTTTGATAAAAATCAGTGTGTCATTAGTAAAAAGAAGATGTGAGATATGCTTCTTGAAGTCCAAGCTTAGTCAGGCTTGACTCTGCTTTACGAAATCCTAGCTTATGCTTTATGAAGTTCGAGCTTAGTCAAGCTTGACTCTGCTTTACGAAATTCGAGCATATTCTTGAAGATCAAGCTTAGTCACGTCAGGGTCGATTCTCGGAGGTTGACTCTCAGACTTGGCTACAGTCGCTTGGATAGAGCTTTGACAGATTGGGGTCGAATCAAGGTGTCGACACTTTCTTCTTGCTTCTTGACTTTTCTAATTTTCTGACACTTTGACTTAGAATACGTCTTCAACATTTCCAAGGCAGATCCAATGACACTTGCCGGCTTCAATAAGGCTTGTCTTCATGAGAGTGACATTTTGAGCTTGCTGGCTTCACTGGTATTGCTGATGGTGGCCTTGTTCATGCCCTTTAGTTCACTATATCATATCACATGACACCATTGCATGATATCTTCACATAATCTTGAGATCTTTACACAAGAGAGGCATCAAAAGCATTATCATGCACATTAAAGAATAGTTAAATCATTTTCAATAAACCAACAATGAGTCATAGTTGGACATCATCAAAATAATAAGATCAACCATGTTCTACATATGCACAACACGGCCGTCCACTAGCTGGCTTACTCTTCTGAATTGGAGTAGCAGTAACCGAGCAGTGTTTTGCTAGGAGGGCTTCAAATCAGTTGCAAGATCGTTTAGCTAGTTGAGGGACTTGACTTCGATGCCAATTGCCCTTATTAGGCCATCTGTCTTCATATTGCGTTTGCATAGTTGTATAGCATCCTTGTGGCCGGGTGGGTGTCTGCACCTCGCACCGAGATTTCCCCATCATTGGATGTAGTCCAAAGCGGACTCGCCATCCTTTTGATCGGTCATATATAGTTGTGCCTCGGTAATTTCTTCCTCAGCTAGCTTTGTTTTAGCTATTTGATTTTTGGCTTGCTCATTGATGCCGGGGCTGTCGAACTCAGACGCGAGCCAAATGATTGTAGAAGCCGGTTTAGTAGTGGGATTGCCTGAGGTGCCATAGTGGCGTGTCTAAAAAGTTGAAGAATGTGCCAAGGGCACGTGCTACATCTGCTGAGAGAGGGTGCCCCCTACCTAGTCATGCTTCATTCAGGGCATTGTCGGTACCGATGAGGCTTTGAGTGGTTCAGTATTGCCTTATAGAGCTTCGGATAAGGGTCCTGCCTGTCCAAGTGCAGCTGGGTATTAGCCTATTTCAATTGGCCTTCGTTTCATCACTTTAGTTTCTCGTAGCTTTTGACATAGTTCTGCCTGCATGGTAGGACCAGATTAGTAGGAGTTGGGTATGTTGCTTCCCATGTTATCTTCGGGTGGGACCGGTGGCATCCTATAATCATTTTCGGACGCATTTAGTCCCTCAATAGTTGAAATTTTTGCCTCCATACCCTCGGGTGGAGGAGGGGTATAGCAGCATGCCTCTTCATTAGGCGGTGGAAAGTGCCCCCGATTCTCTGAGGACCAATTACCATGTTGAGAAGTGGCAGCTTCAGCTCGATCAATGCTTGCCGGTGCGAGGCATGTCACATCATCATATTTTTCTTCAGTAGTATGGGCTTCAGATATCTCTTCGAGTGACTGCCGATATATAGATATCATGTTGACAGCTCTCTTCAGATCGGGCAGCTCGTGAGCCCGTGGAGGATCCACTTTGTATTCACCCATTTGGAGCTCCCCTTTCTTGATCGGCTGTTCAATAGCATCCTTGAATGGATAATAATCTTCAATGGTGTGCCTGATCATTTTGGTGATACGGGCAAAAGTGGGGATCGTCTTTTCTTCTGACGTCTCCTAGTTTCCTCTATTCCTAAAGAGTAATCTTGCTATATTTAGTGGCCCATTCAAACAAGACCCGGGTTCTATCCTTGGGAAAGAAATAGAGCTTCTTCATTTTGGTCCACAGGGACAGGCCTTTTTGTTGTTTAGCGACCCTAGCCAGAGGAGGGTCAGCAACCTATTTATCTTTGTCATTTAGCTACTTGAACACCTTGAAGTCCACCGTGTGAACTTCTTCAGGCACAGGCTGCCTATCAGCCAGTTTGGCTTTTTGGTTTGCAACAGTAGGAGAAGAGGAGTGATTGGAGAGGAAGGCCTCGATCTTTGCCACCACATTGTTTAGCCAGTCGAAAGACCTGATTTCAATACCGATCATCTTCTCGAGGATTCCCCACTTCAGGTTTTGCTTGTAGATTTGCACGACATCTTCCTGGTGTGGCGGGTGCTTGCACCTCATGTTGAGGTTTCACCATCTTTTGATAGATTCTGAAGCAGTTTCATTATTCTTTTGCTTGGAAGCATATAGCTCCGCCACGGTCACTTCTCTTTCAGTGACGTGGAACTGCTTTCGAAATTGCCGCTACATGTCCGGCCAATCATTGAAGGATCCAGCCAGTAAGTTCAAATACCATTCAAAAGTGAGTCCTGTGAGGGAGGAACCAAAGAACTTGAGTAGGTAGGACTCGTCGGTCACCAGATTGCCCATTACATTGATTCAGTAGACTATATGCTCCTTCGATGAACCTTGTCCATTAAACTTATCAAACTTCGATAGTTTGGTGATGCCCAGGGGCAGTCTCTTGGTATCATGATGGATCGGGTAAGGTACCTTGTATGCATCAAAAGTAGCATAATCATCATTGTCACTATCAACCAACTTCTTCTCGATCATTTGTTCTATCATCAGTTTATTCATCAGTGTTGAGCCATGCATATGTTTTGATGATAATAAACATGCTTTGATGATAACAAACCTCATTTCTTTGTATCACAACAAAATATCAAAAAGTATTGTGTATATATGCATCGACCTGTGTGACTTCATGTAAGAACATGCATCGACCTTATTTTCAACGTAGTATAAGGATGCCTAGACCTGAATGGATGAAGACATATGCATGCATCGACCTAACAGACGTAATATGAAAATGTGCACTGACCATATGTAAAGAAGGTGTGAATGTGCATCGACCTTATCTAATTACGACCTGAACATGTATCGACCTTAATGACTAAGTGCCTATATATGCATCGACCTGAGTTTTGATACTTAGACAAATAAATGGTTTGTTCAATGTGAAAGATTCTTATGTAGTTCCGTCCCAACATGATTCATAGAGTGTCATCATCAAAACTAGGGTTCCAACAGAAGAGAGGAGAACATGGGATCAGAAGAGGAGAGAAACACCACCCAAGGGTGGGAACTAAGTAAAAGAAAGGATGAATGAAAAGATGGGGAAGGAGAAGTGAACCCTTGAGTGCAAAACATGTGGCCCTTAAACTTATGCCGTCACCTTTTCTTAGTAGATATCTCCTAATAATGGACCTACTTGATTGGGTTTGGACCTCTTGACTTGCGATGTTTTTTTAAATAATGGGCCCATCTGGTAGATGGCCTAGCCCTGTCATGAACATGCAGCTTTATTGGGGCGGTTGCCCCTAGGAACTTGATGCTAACATTATCTGGACATTCTTGAACAAATAACTCCTTAGGTGAAAGAGCAACATGAATCCATGGAGTTTTATTAGATGGCACAAGGATCTTGAGATTTGACAACTCTACTCGGTCAGACATGAAGCATAACTCTCTTGATAGATGAGGGAGATGAAACTGTGGGAGAGTAATGAGTGGCATTGACGTGGCCGGCTTGTTGATAAGTCAAGGGAGAGTGCACAAAAATTACTGAATATCCTTGGGAAACTTTAAAGATACGACAAATTGTCCCTTGAACATAGAATCCATCAAATCCTTGGCAGCCATATGTGTTAGCATAACCTTGGTGGAGAACCCCTCTTGACCAGTCATTTGAAGTGAAATATAGTGAGAAGTGATAAGAGCATCAATAGTAGACTCCCTGGCAAGCAATGCGATTGCCACCGGTCTTGCTTTCGAAAGAACTGGCACCAGTGCAAGGGAACTCTTCTTGAAAACTATCTTCAGAAGTGTACGCTCATCATCTCCAAAGTAGCCAGAGATAAAGACCTAGACTGGCATGCGACTGACAAAATCATGTAGCTTGAGATGCACAGTGGTCACCAAACTGTCCTGACTTGTCTTGCTTTCTCCCTAGGGACTAGACCCAAGGGGCACCATAGGCAGTGCACATCCACTTCGTGGGGTGGAAGTAGGTTGCGGATTAGAAGTAGTAGGGTAGAAAGGCTTGGAAGTTTGAATGGGCATGGTGATTTCAAGTGGCGATGGAGGTATAGTGGCAATGATAGGCTCGGGTGTAAGTGAGGGTGAAGGCAAAGGTGTAGATTACTCAGTCTCGGGCATGGATGGAGATGAAGGCGATGAAGGTGGTGATGGCCTAAATGACTTTGGTAGAGTGGGTGGCGAAGGCGATGGGTTAGAGGGTTCTAGCAAAGGTGGCGAAGGAGAAGGAACGGAGGGAGCAGGTAAATTAATGGATGGAAACGCAGGCAATGAAGGCGGTGATGATGATGAAGAGGACAAGGCAGAGGGTTGTAGTGTCCACCGATGACGTATCGACATGATGCATAGGGCAGCGTTAGGAGTGGATGTGACGGTGGCAATGGGAGCAGAGAAGTGGAGGCACTAGCCTGAGCAGAGGTTTGGGCTGGTGGAGGTTGAGGCGAGGGAGAAGGTGATAGGATAGGTGCTGATGGAGATGGAGACGGGATGGATGATGGAGTAGGTGACAGGATAGGTGATGGAATAGGTGACGGGATAGGTGATAGTGGAGTGGGTGCAGCAGTAGACAAAGAAACATAGGGGTGCCCCTGGCTTTACAATGACGGAGACGGCTGCCTAGGTGACTCTTGCTATTGCTCCTGCTGCTTGCTGCGGAGGTATGAAATAGTCTTGTGAATAACGTGCCAATTGATCCTTTTCTTCGTTTCCAGATCATAAACATAATCTTGAAACTCGGGGCAGTTCTCGACCAAATGCTCCTGCTGATGATGATATGCACAGAATTGGAGCTGATTCCCGATCGTGGGTTGGCAAGACTCAACCAGAGGGAGTTACAATGCATGAGTGGCCATCAAAGCCCTGAAGACATCTGAGAGAAACTCTGACAATGGAGGATGTTAAGCTTGCTTCGGGCAAGGTGGATGCCAAGGGTTATGGGATGGAGAAGATGCTTGTGGAGAAGAAAGTAGAGGTTACGAGGAAAAGAGTGCATGGCGACTAGTGGAGGGACTAGGCGAAGGCGTGTAGTGAGCTAGATGAGTAGGTATGCAGTGGATGGCATCTACTTGCTCGGTGTTTTGTGCTCCCTTGATAGTAGGCGGAGACAGATGTGGGTATGCAAAAGGTTGACCATGGATGGCAGATGGTTGACTCGTGGAGGATTGATATGTGGAAGTGGAGGGCTGATGATATGAAGCAGATGATTGACTCATGGAGGGTTGATAAGGGGCAGAGGGCTGACTTGTGGAAGCTTGGTGAGAGCTATACGAGGATGTAGAGGGTTGAGAGGACTCAGGGTCAAGGGAACTTTGGAGTTGCTGGTTAATGAAGCGGGCTCGACTATAAAGTTGCTGCTAGGAGGTGATATCATTCAAAGCTAAGATAAAGCGATATTGAGGCATTGTATTAGAAATAAAGATTTTGATTTGCTCTTTCTCTGGGAGATTCCATGGGACTTGTACGGCCATACGATACTAGTGGTTGGCAAAGGTCAAGAACTCTTCATCGGGCCTCATCTTCTCTTGGGCCAAATTCACCATAGAATATCTAGGCTCAACCTAGTCTTCATACTGCATAATAAATTTCTCCTAAAGAATCTGAAAATCCTCAACTTGGTCATGCGCCTACACGACAATCCTTTTATCCCTTCGGAGCTTTACAGCTCTTGGGAGGCTTCACGGGTTCCAAGCGGTATCGGGTCTGCTCGGTAGTCCTATCAGGTATATCCAGTATCCAGGATCCGGGTCGTCACATCTGAAGCTCATGCGTTCAAGTTGGGGATGCAGGTCACGACCATGGGGCTTCGCGCTCAGGAAGTGGAGGCGCAGTTAGCCGAACTGCACGCGTCGATGTCGACCATCGGTAAGGAGGCGGTGGAGAACTTCCGCTCATCGTCGGCTTATCAGGAAGAGTTGACCTCGACGGCCCTGGAGATCTTTGGGCCGGCGCGTGATCGCGGCTTCAAAGAGGGCTGAGAGGCCGCTGTCTAGGCCATGGCCGAGCGCTCAGGTGCCTCGAAGTCTCCTCTCCTCCCCCCTCCACGCCTTATGGCGCGGAGGCCAGTGGTGGCGAGGAAGGGCTAAGGGATGAGGAGGTTGCGGCCGAGGAGTTGGCGTCAGGGTCGAGCACCATCGGTCGAGCAGTTGAGAGAGTTTCGTTGGCGGGGGAGAATTGAGTTGATTTGACGGACGTTTCTCCCGTCGTGGAAGCGGTTGCTACACACGTGTCTGAGGATGATGGGTCACGTGACCATGCTACCGAGGCGGGTACCTGAGGGGATATTTGCTGTACTTCATTTTTTTGTAACTCTTCCTCTTGCTGCATTGAGGCGGTTGCTTCTTTTTGTAATCCTTTTGTCGTTTGAATAGAACACTTTCTTCTTTTTCGCAAGCCTTGGGATCTCTGGGGATCTGCCACGTGTTATCTTTCCTTTACTCTCCTTGAGATCTCCAAGAGATACGATGCAATGTCTCGGGAGTTATCCTGAGAGGACACATCTTTTGGGATCCATTGTTTTGGTTTCTCAGGGTATGGGGAGGCGGTAAGACTCCTCCCTGCTTCGGAAACCTTTGCCTCCCTCCTATAAATGGAGGGTCCTATTACTCTACCAAGGCATTCTCAGTTCACTAGGTGACGGAGAGAGAGATCTCGTGAACTGTCGTCAGAGCAGTCAGACACTTCCTTCGACGATGGGTCTCTGCAGATTCCTTGCCAGCGGCTGCACCTTCGGAGGGAGCCCTTGCCGGCGCCCTCGCGGCCTTGGCCGGCGCCGGGGGAGAACAGAGGTGACACCCCAGAGCAATACAAGCTTGGGTATTTGGACGGCTGGCAGGAGGCCTTGGAGAAGGTCAATTGCCTGTATTCCGATCGGAGGATCCTGTACATCGAGCTGGAGAAATTTCGTCCCTAGGGGGACGAAAACTCCCTTTGTAATCCTCCCCTTTGTATTTGAATAATATTCTTTTTTCTCAGTCTTTGCGATGTGTGGCTATTTTACCATCATCTTCTTTGATCTGCTGGTGCGTGACGAGGCATTCCCCCTTGTCGGAGGGAACGTCTTTCTTCTTGTGGGTAGAGGTGATAGCAGGCGTGGAAGCCGTCTTCCTTTTGCCAGCTTGTAGGCTCGGGCTGCTGGCTGGACGGCATCGATCTCATTGCTTTTCTACCAACCGTTGACAATGGCCTGCGGGATAACCGGCCTCCTCTTGCCAATTTGCAGACATGGCCAGTTGGTCGGTTGGCGCTAGCTTCGTTGCTTCACTGCCCGCTGTCAACTGGGGTGGTCGGGTCATCTGGTTCTCTTTCCTGGTGCAGATCTCTTCGCCACCAGCGTCCCTAGTTGGTCTACTTTCGCAGAACAAATGGGATGGAAGGTGTCTGCTCATGGAGTTATCACGGTTGTTGGCAGATGCCCTGACGATGATGGCACCGAAGGGACGAGATGTTGGGGTTGCACGTCACCGTGGTCGGGCAAATCTTGTTTTCCATACGCTTGTATGTTGGTCGCGTGAGGGTGACTCGTCAGTTTTTGGCCGCTTGTATTTTGACTAAAGAAATAAAATTCTCTTGATTGAGTTCATGTCAACATGTACCTCTTGATGGGAGACCTCCGCGTGGTGTCTTTAGTTTGCGTGTGTCTACTCGTATTTTTTAATCCACACCCAAAGTTGTGTCTTCCCAAAGGTTTTTCAACTGCTACCGTCATTTTTGAGGGGATAAGAGTGCTTGCCTCTAGGGACCTTGTGGGTTGCCTTCTTATTTTCAAGGGGAGCGGTGCTCCCCTCTAGGGAACCCGTAGGTTACCTTCTTATTTTCAAGGGGAGCGGTGCTCACCTCTAGGGAACCTGTAGGTTACCTTCTCATTTTCAAGGGAGGCGGTGCTCGCCTCTAGGAAACCCGTAGGTTAACTTCTTATTTTCAAGGGGAGCGGATGGTCACCTTCTTAATTTCAAGGGGAGCAGTGCTCGCCTCTAGGGAACCCGTAGGTTACCTTGGTTGAATTCAGCTGGTGACGCTTCTCTGGGCTTGTTAACGAAGGTCTTTTAGTGATAAAATCTTCTGAGGTTTAAGGAGTTCCACGTCCTGGGTACCTCTCGCCCCTTCAGCGTCGTCAGCCTGTATGCTCCTTTGCCCAGCGACTCCGCTACTCGGTATGGGCCTTCCCACTTGGGTGCAAGTTTCCCCATGGTAGCCCTAGTGTCCGCCACGCTTGCTCGCCGTAATACCAGGTCTCCGGGGAGGAAGTGTCGCTCCTTAACACGAGCGTTGTAGTACTGGGCCAACTTCTGCTAATAAGCCACAAGTCTTACTTGGGTGCGTGCTCTGTCTTCCTCGAGCAGATCCAAGTTTTCTTGCATTGCCTGGTTGTTCTTGGCTTCATTGAAGTGTCCTACCCATAACGTTGGGTTGGAGATTTCTACTGGAATAACTGCCTCTGCTCCGTACGCGAGGTGGAAGAGTGTTTCGCCCGTTGCAGTTCTGGCAGTTGTACGGTGTGCCCATAAGATGTTCGGGATGGAATCTACCTAGAAGTCCCCCGCTTGTTCCTGTCGGGTCTTGATCCTGTGGAGGAGCGTCATGTTTACATTTTTCACCAATCTGTTGGCCTGGGGTTGCAATTTATTATGACGCCTTGCTGATCTTGATTAGTCGTCTTGGTCGGACTCGTTTACGATAGCCGTTCCATATCATTTTTGGTATTAGAGCCAGGTTAGGCTGTCTAGGGCAGTTCGCCACGTTATCAGTCTAGTTAGTTGCATTTTATTATTTATTGCTTGCCATCTTGCACTCATATCGTGGCCAACACGGATAGTCGCATCTTAGATTAGTTCATTCATTATCACATGCGCACTCATAGTGGTTCACAGTTCCACCGTTGTACATAGATGCCAAGTTCACATACAAGTTCCCCAATGGACCCCAACTTGACCGAGTTGATTCACCAGTTCATGCGTAGAATAGATCAGATGGACCAACGCTTTGGCAAGCGATTGGATCGCTTTGAGGTCACCCTTTAGTCATTTCAAGATAGGTTTACAGAGTCCGACAGTACTGTACAAGGGATGGTTGTTGCATCACCGCCGTGGCAGGAGCCATTTTGGGTCAAGATCCTGTTAGAGTGGCAGATCGCTGTGAGCCGCATCCTGCACCACCATCCCGACCCCCTAGAGTTGGTCGAGACGATGGTCGGCAAGATCAGGATGATAGATTTGATGATGATTCACTAGAGGTGACGGGTGAGATTCATAGAGTACTAGTTGTACACAGGTACAAGAGGTTTGATCGATGACATGATCATGATTCTGATGATGAGCAAAGACCGTACTGTGATATGAGGGGTTAGGATATCCGGAATGCCCATGCGGAGGTTCCCTGCTTTGACAGTTCCTTGGAATCGAAGGTCTATCTCGATTGGGAAGCCAACATGAACTACTACTTTGATTAGATGGAGATACCCGACTTCAGGCGAGCTCATTCTCCAAGGTGAAGTTGATGGGCCGAGCCTAGATCTATTACTCGAATGTCGAGGCCCTTCTTGAGCAGAGATATGGGGAGCCCATAGAGTTTTGGGAAGAGAGAAGGCAAAACTTCGTGAGAAGTATGTCCCTGCAATGTACCGTCATCGCCTGATTAATCAATGGCAGCGCATCACACGGTAGCCGATCCATTTCTGAGTACATTGATGAGTTTGATGATTACCTGTTGAGATGCAAAGCTCGAGAGGAGAGCATGTTGGCTCTTTCTCAGTTTCGGAAAGGCTTTGCCAGAGTTATCATCAGTTGTTCTGTCAACACATGATGACCATCTAGTATGCCTATCACGTCATGCGTGAGATGGAGCAGTTTGAGATCGAGAGGGATTCTCGCCCACGTGTGAGGCTGGCATATCAGCGACCGTTTGATCAGCGTGCCACACCAGGACCACTCCAAAGGAGTCCTGCAGTCATACTTTCTGAAGCTGCTCATCTGGATCCACTTTCCCGGCCTCGACTTCCTCCCTAGAGGGATCTTGTGCCTACCCTACTTGACCCCCCTACTCGCCCCCTGATTGGTGCTCCATCGACCAGGTGGGAGGATAAGGGGAATGGCCCCTATTGTGGGAGATTCGTTTCAAGAGAGTAGTTCCCATAACTGTTGTTATCAATGCCAGGGATTTGGCCACTATGCCGCTTCTTGCCCATCGAGGACCCTGACTATTAAGGGAGCTGACCAAAAGGATCCTTCGCCTGTTTTAGAGGATGTGAGCTATGAGGTTGGTGTCGATATGGCCGAGGAGTTTTAGTCAGAGGGTGATGTCGGCTATATTCGAACAAATTAAATTCAAGCGGAGGACGTTGAGGACTTGCCTAATGATGGTAGGCTTGGGGTCGTATGTTGCATCCTGACCCAGCCTAAGGAGACTGATGACTCGTGCTATCTTCTACACCTACCATCATTAGGGTGATAAAGTGTGCAAGGTCATTATTGATAGTGGGAGTTACATTAATGCAATCTCCACCAATGTCGTCTCATGCCTTAGGTGACCCCTGTTGATCACCCTTGCCCTTACCATCGCGCGATCTTCTACACCTACCATCATTTGGGTGATAAAGTGTGCAAGGTCATTATTTATAGTGGGAGTTGCATTAATGCAATCTCCACTAATGCCGTCTCATGCCTTAGGTTGACCCCTGTTGATCACCCTTGCCCTTACCATGTGTCGTGGGTGGACTTGACATCCATTCCCATTCGAACGAGATGTCTCATTCCGATATAGTTCCACGTGCATGAGGACCAGATTTGGTGTGATATTTTGTCCATGGAGGTTGGGAGCATTATTTTGGGCAGGCTATGGATCTATCATGTGGACACGACACTATATGGTCAGTCCAACACATGCATTCAAGTACGGCAATCATCACATCACCTTATAGCCCTCTGGACCATGGGCATCTCCTCCGCAAGAGAGCACCCCGCCAAGTACCCCAGCCACTTGATGTTCATCTTAGTCATACACCCTTGTTACACCTAGCACTTCACAGCAAGGCACTCCTACTACTTCCAGCACTCTCTAGTCGAATGGCATTCCTACACATAGGGTCTCTATACTAAGTGCACCATCCTCCAGGACCCTATAGTTGATCACTGCTCGGGAGTTTGAGCATGAGGTTCTTGAATGTGATTTGTTTTTTAGCTTAGTGGAGAGAGAGGTTGCTGATGAGGCCTCGAGCGAGCACCTTGTTGAGGTCGCCTCTCTCTTTCAGGAGTTCCAAGATGTTTTCCTTGAGGATCTCCCGGATGGTTTACCACCTATGCGTGACATCCGGCATTCTATCGATTTGGTTCTGGGATCTACGTTGCCAAACCTGCCTTATTATCACATAAACTTTGCTGAGCATGCTGAGTTGCAGAGGTAGGTTGAGGATCACCTGAGGTGGGGCTACATGAGAGAGTATGTTGTTCCCACATTTTTAGTTTCAAAGCAAGATGACACTTAGAGAATGCACCTAGATAGTCGAGCCATAAACCGCACCACGGTGAAGTACCGTTTTCTCATTCCCCCTTAATAGCATGTTGGATATGATGGCAGGAGCCACTATATTTTCAAAGATCGATATGAAGCGCTGGGACGTTTAAGGGCGCGACGTTTGAAGCAGGGACACCGGAGGCCGTTGTTGTGGCAGGAGGCGGGATGGCCTTTGCCGGAGAAGGGCCAAGATCCGTAGCGGACAGCGATGATGTGGGTGGCGGTGCAGAGCTCTACCCTTGAAGAACGATGGCCGGTGCTGGTAGGGCTTGGGGGGCGGGGACGATGGAGTCCAGCCCATCACAGGCAACGGGAGGGGGGGCAAGACCCACTGTAGGAACCGAATCTCCGCCAAGGTCCGGGAGGCTGGCAGCTGCACCGGCTGACATGGGGGAGACAGACGCGAGCCCTTCCGCCCGGCCATCAGCACCTAGAGGGGGGAGGCGACCGGAGCCCAAGAGAAGGGGGCAGCCATCGGGGCGGGAGACATCTGCTACCGGAGGACAGGTTACAGACGTTGGCAAGCGCGCCAAGTCCAGGCCCGTACCAACGTGGCGAGATGGGGGAGGCTCCTGGCTGGTGGATGCGACCGCGGGGATGGGTGGGGTGCCGTCAACAGAGGGTTTGGGAGGAGGATGCCGTGCTAGAATTGGCCGGCGGGGAGGCCCTTTGCCTCGCCCGCCACCGGCCATGGCCGGAGGCCACGCGCGGGAAACCTCCGCTCAAACCAGAACGGGGATGGGAGGGAAAACGGGATGAGGAGCGGTTTAATCCACCAGGACTTTACTCGAAGCATGCGAGTAGCAAGGAGGTCCCCTCCTTTACCGAATTTCTGTCCTCTCGGGAGGGCAAGCGGCCATGCCCGCAACCACAGTGGAGGGTCAAGGGCGCTTCCACCTCACCCTCAGTGGCCTCTCCTCTAGCAAATAAAGAATGCGCAGGCACCCCAAGCTTTACTGAATTTATACAAGGGAGGGAGCCGGTCGAGCCGGCGCAACAAGCTCAGGTGGCACCTGAAGAAAAAGATGAACCGCCTATCGGGCCAGCTCCTCAAGAACACAATGAGGGCAGGCATAAGAGGCCTGAAGAACTGAGGCTGACTAACGTCAGAAGCACTAGTAGAATATTGAAGCAGCTGAAAAGAATCCCCGCACACTTCTCTATCTGGGATATACTTTCCCTCGACGAAGAAACAAGACAAGTCATCATCACGGCCTTGTAAACCCCGACATACTTCGAAAGCTATTTTACCGAGGCGCAGTCGGGAGTGGCTATGACATTCACGGAGGAAGATATGCTTCTATCCTCCACCAATCACAACAAGCTACTCTACATGAGGGGGCAATTGAACAAGCAACCAGTAAGCAGAATATTGATTGACCTGGGGGCAGTAGTGAATATACTCCCCTACCAGGTATATTAGAAACACTACTTTGACGTGCGTCTGATCAAGGTTAGGGATATGAGAATTGCTAGTTTCAACCAAAAATTTGAAGTCCCCATGGGCGTGGCAGAGTTTGAACTCTCACTCGGCGACTTCATTACCAAGGTGCAATTCCATGTGATAAATTCTGACACGTCATACAAGGTGCTATTGGGCCGGTTGTAGCTGCATCAAAATCAGGTGATGGCCTCCACCCTCCACCAATGCATAAAATACTCACAGAATGGGAAAGAAGAGAGAGTGTTTGCTGACTTACACCCTTTCGAGGTGTTCGAATGTCACTTATTAGATGCTTCCCTGTACCTAGAGAAGCCGAAGAAGCCCACCCCTCCAACTCAGGATAAGGGGAAGAAGAAACTAGAATCCGGCGACTGGTTCCCTCCGCCGCCACCTGGCTATGTGGAGCCCCCAGAAGTGTCACTCATATCTGAGAAAGAGGGGGATCTCAGAGCAATTCAACTCAGCATTTACCCTAAACTGGGGGCACTAAAACTCGAAGAGTTACTTGGGGATGTTAAGGTCCCACTGGAGATCATCAAACCGGTAGCTGATACAGACTATCAAACAGTCGAAGTATTGAAGACCCTGGAGGTCCCTAATCCTGATGGCCAATCCACCATGTTTTATGTGGCCAAGGAGCAGCCTGCAAAAGGGGACGATGATTGCAGATTCCCTGAGGAGAAGTATGATCCACCCATCCCAATTATGGGTCTCCTATATATAATTGGCCACGCAATCAAGTTGGCCAGGAAGCAACAGATCTCCTTCTGTCAACCCTCTAGTCAAAACAAGATGTTCAAAGAATTATGGGATCCATCAAATATGGACAGAAGATTGCTACAAATTACTCAGCATCCGGAACTGGGTTTCTCTATTGAAGACTATCAAGAAATCGACATGATTTCTACCTACACTGTAACGAGTGAAGACCTCCTGGGGGCAATCTATGATGAATACATAGGAGACTACAAAATAGTCAAGCCATCGCCCAAATTGAAGGGCTCGGACCCATCTCGACCACGGGCGCATAATGATCATGGAGTTGCTACTCCGTGCAGGTGCTGGGAGTCCATCTCTATGAAGGCAACTACAATTCTCAACAACGACTCACAAGAGTCAAAACCTGAAGGAAGTCATCCCTCCCTTGAGGGCACTCCATCTGTGAGCCAACATTCAAGCCGCACGGAGTCCACACCGTCAACGGTGGGGCTGCTTCCTTAGCCTAGTGAAAAACCAACCGTCTTGGAAGAAGGCCAAGCCAAAGCCCCATCATCAGGCAAAATAAGGCAAGAACATGTCTATGAGGCACTCGAAGTTGAAGAAGACGATGACGGTTTCATCGACCTACAACCGGCTCCTCCGGAAATAGAAGATGGCGGCCAAGCCAGTGTCAATGAATTAGTTGAAATAAACCTCGGCACAAAGGATGACCCCAGGCTGACCTTCCTCAGTGCCCTCTTATCACTTGAAGAGAGGGAGGAGTATGTGAAGCTACTCCAAGAATTTCAAGACTGCTTTGCTTGGAGTTACAAAGAAATGCCAGACCTCAGTCCTGCAATTGCCTAACATACCCTGGCCATTGACCCTCAAGCTGAGCCAGTGAAGCAATCACCTCGGCGAATGAGGCCAGAATTAATGGACAACTCAGTTGTGACCCAGTGGTTGACACGTGACCTCATGAATGTCTCGGCTATCCCGTGAGGATCGAGACTGTGTTTTGGATGCTTGGAGATATAATCTTACCTCAATTTGTGTTCCTATGTGGTTCGGGGACTTTGGTGTTCCCTCATGTTCCGTGTTTATGTGTTTACGAAATCGAGAGTCCTATGTGCAACCTAGGGGCTGAGGACTTATGTTTTACCGTGATTTGGCTTAGGGACTAGGATGATTGAATGGTATATTACCAGGATGTGTGACGATCTTGACCCGAGTTGTGTGACTCAAGGATCGTTCTATGTAGATCTAATTGTCTATCTTGAGTCTGGCGACAATTTTGTATGCTACTTTATGCTTCGTGGTACGTGTGATAGCTGTGTGCTTAGTCTATCTGTACTTCGCTATTTTGAGTCTCTATGTCTAGTGAGCCTCCACTAGTCATAGGCTGACGACACTTCAGGTGTTGGCCCACCTGGGAGTGGTGGCGGGGCGAGTTCTCGGTTGAGATGGTTCTTAGGCTCGTTGTCGTGGGCCCCTTTGTCTAGCCATTAGAGTCCAAGAGGAGGGGAAAACCAGCTAGAGGCTTGGCTCAAGACATTGGGCTTGTGTGTGCACACATGGTCAGGAGTGTTGGCTGAGCGCCGACAGGCATGACCCTGACTAGTCACTTGTTACTATTGTTCCTTGGTACTTGGTACATTTTCTTAGTTACTATGTTCGAGGTGAGTGGGAGATGCTTGAGGCATAGTGTAAGATGTCAGTGGATGCATCTGGCTTTTTTTCTAGTGAGGAGGTGCTTCCATCACATGACACATGACTTGTGATTTTCGTGACTGGTTTCTATCATGGTTGACTTGACTTGGCAGGTAGTCTATGTTTGGCTTCACCCGTGGTCAGTTTAGCATACATGACAGTGAGATCGTGTATGTGTTAGTGCTTTTAGACCGTGTGGTGTTGTGTCGGGCTTTGGTCTTTGAGGACAAGCCTGCGCGTCTGTGTATCGGTTGGTGATTCCTGACTGTGTGTCTGGGGATCCGTGTTCTTGCCGATTAAGAGTAGTTTAGAGGGTTGAGGTTCTATCGGCTATCGTGTGTCTGTCCAGTACGGCTTTCCTCTTTACTTTTACTATTGTTCCTACACCTGCTGTTACTCTTGCTATTGTTGCCGCTTTGGTTCGTGGTGGGGATCTATGGGACCCCTACTGAGCTAGTGTCACGAGGCTCACCCCTTACTTTTCAGGTGTGGCTGCTCTTCTTCCTCATGGTCTGGAGGTGTTGTGCATGATTTTAGTGCCAGCTTTGCTAGTGTCAGGCTTCCCCTGACTTGAGGGTACGTTTCCCTTTCTGTTGTACTGCACTTTAGTTGGACTGGACTCTGCTAGTTATTGTAGTTTACTTTATTTAATTAAAAATGTAATTTTACTCCTGCTATTTTAGCAATCCTAGTCATAATAAAGTAATTGTTTACTATTTTATCTAGAAGTTCAATGTACTTACACACTCCTTTTATCCCTTCGGAGCTTTCTCACTCTTGGGAGGCCTCTTCGGATCCAAGTGGTATCGAGTTTTCTCAGTATCAGGGTTCTGGGTCGTCGCAGGTGGTATCAGAGCTAACTTGTGTTATTTTTGAGCTAGTTGTGAAAGTATATGGGAATTCGATATATTGCAGTGCTCAGAGTTCGTAAGGTCCAGTACAATCGACAGCTGGCATAGGTTTTGTGTTTTCTGTAATGCTTTGCTTCTCGCATGAGCGCTTGCCTGTGTTGTGTTGGCACTATGCATGGTGGTTTTTGCTCTCGTCAGGATGTGACAGAGAGTGTTCTTTTTATTGTGGTGTTGGTCTCAGTTGTGTTGTGCTGGGTAGAGTTTGCCAGTAGGTGCGCCTCTGTGGTTCAGTGTTCACCTTTTTCATGGCTTGTTAGGTGGCTGATGGGAATTGTCATTGGTGTGATGGCCGTGCATGTTCTTCGGAAGAGATTATGGTGTTTTGGCCATCCTAGCTTGAGGTTTGGTCAGCCCCTGAGCTGTTAAGGTTGCGTTGAGGTGGTTGTTTGGATGCCCTATTGAGAAAGTGCTAGGGCAAACCTAGGATTTCCTCCCTGGTAAGTTGTTGTTAGACGAGCTTGATCTTTCTCATCTTGTTTTGTGGCGTCGTTCTGAGTTGAACCTTGGATGTGTTATCTCAGTAAGGCCTTCATCCTGTGTCTGCTTATGTGTGGACTATGATAGTTTTGAACCTGATCTACTCTTGTTTCGGCAGTGGCCTAGCTTTGGACCGAGTTTGTGAATTAGGGGCCATTGTGCACCATGTTTGGCATGCTGTGTTTGGCAGCTGTTGTGCTGTGAAGGTTCAGTAATTGTTTCGGGGCATGAGGATAAGTTGAGACTGGTGTTCTTTATGGCTTGTGCTATGGCTCTTGGCATGATGGTTTGCACTATGGCGACTTGTGATCGGTTGTTAGCAGGATCGGTACTCGGGGCATAGTACCCTACAGTTTCATGAGTTGTGATGACACTGAGAGGTGTGTTGAGATGTAGATGTCAAGTTGTTCGAGATGCCTATGTGCGTTGTGTAGAGTGCGCAGTGGAAGCGTGTGGCCTTTTCACCCACAGGTTCAGGATCGTTAGGTTGGAAGATTCTAACCAACCGAGATGATTATTTCCTCGGTGTAGGTTTGTCTTGGCTAGGTGTGCCTTGATACAGTTGGTTGTCGTGCCATTGCTTGAGGCATTGTGGTTGTAGGCACTGACGATTTTGGGAATTGGGGGAAATTTATCTGCAAATATGCTGGTTGAGTACCCTTTTTCTGTGTTTCTTAGAAGTTGTGCTCTCGAGACATGATCGTGGTCCTAGAGATGCATTTTTTTGAGTGTTGTTGTGGGTCATTGCTGGTAAGCTGTGTGTGGCTAGTCCCTTTCAGCCATGTGGTCATCTATGATTGTGCCTTGAGGTCACCCAGCTTGCAGTTCCCGCAGAAACACGATCTGAAAATTTGGGGTCTTACAGCCCCCCCCTCCTTACAGAAATTCATCCTCAAAATTTAGGTCAAGGCACAGAACTAAGGGGAGAGAACTCACCAAATGGGTAGGACTTCGCGGTCATTGCACCACCAACCCACACACCGCACAACCGATACTGAGGGACACCACCGAACCTGCACAACCACAGGAGCTCTCTTGCTCCACCACACCAATTCACACTTGACCCCGCACCGACCGCGGTACACAAAACCAACAAGTCCGGCATCACCTCAGCCTCCTCAAGACTTCCAAGGCACAGCGCACCCAGCACCTCCGCATGTGGAGAAACACACAATCCTCAACAGGAAGACAGCAATTAGCACCTACTCGGGTCGACAGCTTCTCCAGCTACAGTACACCGAGCGCTCCCTATGAGGAACACCTCACACCTCATCCTCCGATGGCAACCTCGCCGCCAAGCACAGTTGGTCATCACACCTCCGTCAGCTCCTCACAACCAGCGACACACGCTCTTGAGCCGAATGCCACAATACTCACCGGCCAATGCCGATCCTAAAAACCAATGCTTCATCGAACGCCAACAACACCAAGGGGCACCTTACGGACCATTGCCAGGGCTTCACCACCCGAAAACCACCAGGCGTAACAACCAACTCTCAGCACCCACGCACACACAATGAACCATTGCACAGCACCCTTCGAGCCAAGGGAACACCACACTCTAAACAATGGCACCACCAGATGCACCCTGCTCCAAACTCTCTCGAGTCTTGCCACAGACAAGCACTCCATCCGTAACTGCCACATCTCTTGCTCGACCACGAACCTTACACCCGTTGAACAACTGGCGCAGTGAACCACCTCTCATCAGGGCACTTAACAGTCCAACAACTTCCTCGACTACACAACACAGCACCCGCACAGGATCTCCCTGCTAACACCAACACTTCTCACTCCTCGGATCCACATCTGGAACATCTACACCGACCAAGGTTGGTCAACCCCCAAGCTCATTCTTGAACACCGAACGTCAGTGCCAACAACCGGCACAAAAGGCCATGACCTGCCTCAAATACCAATTGCCAGGTGGCTCCACCCTAAGCCACGCGACACAATTCAAGGGGAAAATTGGCCCAACAAACAACTTCAACCAACCACACTCACCGCCAAGCCTCCCGATTCTCAGCACCACCAGCACCACTCAGCACGATACCGCCACCCACGTGCAGCAATCAAGGCCATTCACATGGCCCAACACAGATCTTCCCCCAAGAGCAACTCTCCACGACCGATTCCAAGGCCTCCAGGACACACTCAACATGAAACACACTCCATGCTCCACCACTAATCCAATCTTGGAGCCTGTGGGTTATGGGCCCACCATGCTTTTGCTGTGCAACATTACACCAACCATGCCGCAGAACTGAGGAAACCCCTACATCCGCCAAGATGATCCACCCACAGGCGCAGGACTTAACCAACAGGGCACCTAGAGGGACCCCACACTAGCCTTACAACACGACACAGACTCTCGGCTGGTGCCTCTACTGGCCCTCTTCTACGTGACCTCCACTACACCTACGCACCAAGACATGACAAAGGACAACCACATAGCCCTCATACACGATGCTTCTGAGGACTCTCAAACACCCCTCGGGAAGGACACGAGCACAAGGAAACACAATTATATTGAGAAAATAGTGGAATTAAACACAAGCACAACGTACAATACCTGAAAATTTACGTGCACCTTCCATAGAGTGATCATGACAACTCCACCCGGTCAAGTGCCTCGCGCACGCCGAGAACGCTGACCTGCCAAGTTAGTGGGACGCAGCAAGGATGGCCGGAACTGGGATGACCGCCATGGGTATTCATGAGCAAGATGACTGATCTGACCACACCTGAAACACTCTAGCTCAGCTTCACCCACGGCACACGGCCCGCCCTCACGAAACCTATCACATCTCAGACACTGTCCTGGCTGCTCACTCACACCATGTCGCAGTGGTCGAACTGCTGGATGCCAAAAAGTCACGGTAGACACCTACTCCTCTTGCTCCCGGCGCCTCTCGCCAGACTTGCACCTTCTGAACAACCTAGACATCCGACTGAAAAGTCGATTCCCACTCAACGGTCCACCATGACAAGGCTGGACCCAGCAACTGATAACTCGCCAGTAGAACCTCCTCATCCTCGGCACACTCCACAAACCAGAACACCCGATCCACCACATCAATCCACGACCTCACTGCATCAGATCCGGCTGGCCTTCGAACGTCAATGGGTGAAACTATCGAACTCTCACAAGAAACATCCATGGCCACCACATGATGAACTACCCTCGCCAGCCTCCCGAACATGGCACTGACTCATCTGCCACACGAAGAACCAAAACATGTCGGCATAAAACTCATCCTAACTCAGCACACCCCGAGCCACCACCTCCGGAGGAGAAGACTCGCCACCCAGCTCCTCCCTACTTGGCTCCTCCTGAGTCCTCGCTGTCACTCCGACGAAAACCGCGACCACCTTCACAACGCCAATGCCACGCACTCAACCTCTCACGCGAGAAACAAAGCAAAAAATAAACACAAGACCCTATGTCAGCTACCGATTGTACTAGACCTTTTGGACTCATAATCACTGCATTGTCTTGAATTCCCATGTATTTTCACAACCATTCTCTGATACCATCTGTAATGACCCAAAATCCAGATACCGGGAATGGCCCGATACCATTCGAATCCTGAATTGCCACCCACGGTCTGGGAGGCCCGGAAGGGTTAAAGGGATGGTGTGGTCATGCATTGAAATTCTAAACAACAGCAGGAAAGTGAATCTACAATTCTGATGGAAATAAATTATATTTTATAACAATTAAATAACTATAGAGTCTAGTCCACAAGTACAGTCAGGGAAAAGGAACGTACATTGCCCCGGGGCACACCCCCGACAACCTGGAGAGCTGGCAATAAAACACCCTAACAAATGAACGGAATATCCGAGTGAATTTTAGTGCGTCCACAAGTCTGGCACACCCGGTGGGACTCATCCACCCTTCATCTCTTTACCGAAATTAGGGACCCTGCGGCCCCCTTCATGTAATGCTAATTGTTCCATCTTTGCAAATGTAGGAAAATCACATTTCAACCTCGAGAATGGCAGTCTCCTTTGGCCCACGAGTCATGGAGAGCCACGTCCGAGAAGGCTACCTCATTGTCCCGCTCTGCTTCGGGAGCTTCCCTTCGGTCGTGGGCTTCCCCAACTTCCTTGGGGTAGCCTTTGTCAACATCTTGGATGTAGAGGCGTCCGATGAGCCCAAGCACAACGCTCCCATCCCGGGAGCCACTAGAGCTACTACCGGCGGAGCTGTGGCCAACAACAACAACAGCGTTCCAGCAAGGACGCTGAGCTACAACGTGCACCATGTGCACCAGGCTGCCAGTCCATCACACCAAGGATCGGCATCCCATAGGAGGAGGCTCCGAAGGAACAATGCTGGCGCTGCCGCGGGACGATGAATCTCCAGCACCGGCAAGTCTATCACTATCAGGACCATCTGAGTCCATTTGAATGGACAGAGGTCCGAAGTGGTCCCAGACCGCATCGTGTCGGCTATTCCAATTCGCAACTCCTTCCAGGGACTGGAAAAGATGGCGCCCGTCATTCCGACTGTGGCACCGAAGGACACGCCGGCTCACAAGCCTGCCAAACTGAAGCAAATTTGGGTTCCCAAGGAAGCCCAGCCCACTGCACCTGCCTAGGCGGGGCCTAGCTACACCCACCGCAGAAAGGGCCAAAGAGATAAAGGGATCGAGGTGACGCCAATGACCCACCAATCGGTAGTTGCTACACTAGCACTGCCCGAAAATGCCCGCCACCAACGTCGCAGGCGTCGTCACCATACTGCCCGCCCGGCATTCGCAACTTACACTCATCCTGCTATCGCCATTGGCACGCAACCACCGGCTACTCTCCCCCACCAGGAGTGGGAAGGGATCGAGCAAGCCATGGGAAACAACCTCCGGGGCCCGGGTAGTACCCCTATGGGTCGTCAGAGACTGCTAGGGGCAGTGGCCTCATCCTTTCGAGAAGAAGAAGAAATCCAACCTATGCCTAGCACAGAATAAAGGAAGTAGTCAGACGAACGATGCCAATCCCCTGTGCGGGAGGAAGTGCCACCCCGACGGTTGGTTTTTGATAGACTGGTGTTCGTAAATAAGCCGTCAAGGAGGATGGCAAAAAGAAACAAGAACTGGAGAGTTTTCACTTGCAACATGATAAGAGTCTCTAGTAGGTATGGGGCTCTACCTGTCGACCCCGAAGAAGTGGCCAGACTTGCCACCAAGCACGGTCCCCTCACCAGGAGAGGAAGAGAGGCGAGTGAAGTGACGCTGGTGGGCGTCGAGGAGACTTCCTTCGAAGAACCTTCCATGGCCCTGGCAGCCATTGTTGTCACCACCGGGGGCACGAGTGGCGGACCCTCCACATCGTCCGAGGATGCCCGGTCGAAGAGACTGTGGGCATGCCCACTCCCTCCACAACTGACCCCGTCATGCTATACATGATACAACAGTACCAGCGAGAGAATGAATTGCTAAAGAAGCAACTCAAAAAAAGGAATGCCCAACTCTCGATGTCCAGATAGATCGAGGTTCTGCTGGAAGCGACAGGGGGCAACGGGCAATCTTCTGAAGCAACTCTGCAAGCTATAGCATTCCTATTAACTGCCATCTTCCCTGCGAGCATGCCCCTACAACAAGCACAGTACCTGGCACTGGCCTCACCGCAGATCTCACCTCCCCAGGGGTCTCCTATAGCCCCTCAGGCGACTGTGCTGACCACCCCGGCTGCGCAGCACGCCCATTTCTATCCAAGACCAGTCGACCCGGCAGCAGTCAGTCAGTTGATGCTGGAACAAATGATAGATATGAAGCTAGCAGAAAGGGGAGATGGGGATCAAACGCCATTCGATGTCTACCGAGTGCCCTATCTGGCTCATTATGCCGCGAAGAAGCCGCCGGCTGGCATCACCAAGCCGTCGAAGTTTCAGAAGTTTAATGGGCAAGGGTCCCCCAGAGAGCATATTGCCCTATTATGTGAATGTTATGGGAGACCTAGCTACTGATGAAGCTTACCTCCTGAAGTTCTTCGGCTCGACACTCACTGGGCTTGCCATTGAGTGGTATTCGAGCCTACCGCCCAGGTCCATTGCCAATTGGCTGGACATGCAAAAGAAGTTCAAAGAGAGATTCTACATTGTTGAACGGAAGGTCACTGTGGCGGAGCTCTACGCCACGAGGTAGAGAAAAGATGAGTCAGCACTCAACTTCATTAAAAGATGGAGGAACCTCAACATGAGGTGCAGATGCCCCCCGCATCAGGAGGACGTAGTGCAAATTTGCAAGCAAAATTTAAAGAAGGAAATCCTCGAAAGGATGATCGACACGGAGGTCAAGACTTTCGACCGTCTAAACAACATGGTGGCTGAGATCGAGGCATTCCTTGCCTGGTACTCTTTCACCCTGGTCGCATCAAGCTAGAGGGTGAGGCAAGTCAAAAAGAAGCCCATTCCACCAGAAGTCCACACATTGGACTTTCAGGCTTTTGAGAAGCAGAAAGAAAAGGCCAAAGGCGCCGCAAACCCTCCACCGCCAAGATCCACAGAACGACGGGAAGGCCCCT
This sequence comes from Amorphophallus titanum, assembly GCA_024336825.1. Taxonomy (NCBI): domain Eukaryota; kingdom Viridiplantae; phylum Streptophyta; class Magnoliopsida; order Alismatales; family Araceae; genus Amorphophallus; species Amorphophallus titanum. The sequence continues at coordinate 2,122,361 of JANBPO010009398.1, forward strand.
CGCTCAGGGAGAAAATGAGAAACAAGTTATATTCTGTTTCTCGAGACAAGTCCCGGCTCTTGTTTGAATGGGAAACCAACTACAATAAAATCACGTTGCCAAAATCAAAGAGGCCTGACGACCTAAAGAAGAAGGATGACCCTCACTTCTACCATTACCATTAGGTGCTAGGGCATACCATCGAAGACTGTTACGTCTTCAAGGACGTCATTGAGTCCTCAATAAAGAAGGGAGAACTAGATATGGGAGAGCACAAGGTGGATCCTTCGCAGCTGCATGAAATGCTCAACATGACTTCCGGCGTCAACATGATATCTCTGTATCAAGAATTGCCTAAAGAGTGGGCGGAGGCTAGCACCCGCACTGCTTATGAAGCTTTATTGGCAATGCCGGCCCAGGATCAAGTGGGTTGGCAGTCTGCGCCAAAGATGGGCTCCTCAGCCCGCCCCAACAGTCCATCTGAAGGGTGTCACCTCCTGGCCAGCACCGCCACCGGTTAACCCTGTATGGCATGATACGGCCCCTCGACTGGTCATGAGGCGGCCAACCTTCAACAAGAAAGAACATATCTCAGCACGGCTCCACAAAGAAGTCAGTACGGCGGTCGAGAGACTCCAGGCCATCATTGATGGGCTTGAAGATTATGAACAGTCTGAGATCTGGCCCATTGAACTGAAAGAATATGTCCCCTGGGAGGAGTTCGAGTCCCTCGAGCTGATCCCCGAAGTAGAAGCCCAAGTAGAACAAGAGCCGCCCTTGTGGGGTGAATTCCCTCAAGAGCAGCCACCTGCTACTGCAGAAAAGAAGAAGAAAAAGAGAAGACCCAGAAGTAAGAAGAAAAAGGAGGTCACCGTCGCCTACAACACCCTCTCGGCGTTGTTCGACACCACCCTCTCTCTGGAGGAAGAAGAAGAAGGGGCATCTTGTGACCCATCGGAAGCGAATCAGGCCAAAGCATCCACCTCCCAGCACGCCACCTGGTCGGGGAAGAAATGGGAACGCCCTCCTTAGGACAACTACAACATCATGCTAAGGGGCGAGCAGCCATACCAAGTCCCTGAGCCCAAGGTTCGAGGCACAGACATCCCCCCAATGTCGGGTCTTTATCTTGAGAAGCCGAAGAGCCAGGGCGCTCCCTCATTCGCTGAGTTCCTTCGGGCCCGCACAGAAAAGCAGGTGTGCCTGCAAGGACCCCGACCAACCAAGGGAGCCAGCGGCCTCCCCGCTCTGCCTGCAAGCAATCCTTCGACTCTACCAGCGGTGGTCCCGTCGCAGTTGGCGGAAGAATTTGATGATGTCCCTAACCTTGCCGAATTCATGAAGGAAAAAGAGGAGGCCCAGCAGGCCCCGTAGGCTCAGGTAGCTGTACCAGATCCAGCAGAGGAGTCGCCTTCTGACCTAGCGCCCCAGGCCCAGGCTTGGGGCGACAAGATAGAAGAGATGAAGCTGCTCAAGGTTCGGGCTGCCGACCGAATAGTCAGGCATCTCAAGAAGATCCCGGCCTGACTCACCGTCTAGGAGATGCTATCCCTAGATGAAGAAACACGACAAGCCATCATTGCCGCACTCTAGACGCCACCACACCTTGAAGCCTCTTTGGCGGAGATGTCGCCAGAAGTGGTCGTGGCTTTCACAGAAGTTGACATGCTTCTGCCCACCTGTAGTCACAATAGGCCGCTCTACATGGAAGGGGCAACTGAATGGGCAGCCTATCAACAAGGTCCTGATTGACCCAGGAGCGGCAGTCAACATACTCCCCTATCAGGTTTTGATTTCAACCCAGTTTCGGCCAGGTAGTATCGGATCGTTTCGGTTTCAGCCGAAACGACCATCCATGGTAGGGAAGAGGGTGTTGAGAGAGTTGGTGAGAAGGTGCAAAATAGACATACTATGTCTACAAGAGATCAAGTGTGAGGGGGATGGGTAGTTATTATGAAGGAGATTGGGGGTTCTAGGCTATCGAAGGGGGTGGCCGCTCTGACTGTAAGGACGTCAGGACGCATTATAGTTCTTTGGAATCAGTTTGAGGTAGATGATAGATCGGTTGGTAGTGGGGCTATCTCTCTCCACTTCTGAAATGTCAGTGATAGTTTTTCATGGAACTTTTCAGGGGTCTATGTACCACAAAGTAGATAAGGAAAGAGACTCCTATGGGAGGAGCTGCTTCGCTATCATCACTCTTTAGGCCGCCATGGTGTGTGGGAAGTGATTTCAATGCAGTTGCTCCAGTCTAGGAAGGGAGAAGGGACAATCATCAAGCGGGGGAAATGGTGGATTTTCATGGCTTCATTGTTGATGTTGCTCTGATTGCTATCAAGATGTCAAATGCTCAATTCACATGGTCTAACATGCGGGTAGACCCCTCATGTTCTAGACAACATAGATTTCTGGTACCTATCGACTACGAGGATCATTTTCCTATGGTACAATCTACTTGTTTGGCAAGACCGATATCCAACCATAAGCCCAACTTACTGAAGACTTCTAACAGGTTCAAGGGAAAGTATGTTTTTAGACTAGAAAGATATTGGTTCAGAGAGGTCAACTTCATGGATGCGGTTAGACAGGCATGGAATGCTCCAAGGCAAAAACAGTCCACCATGACTAAATTTGTGTGCAAATGGAAGCATGTGGTACACGTGCTGAAGGAATGGGATGCAACCAAGATGTTTCTTGGCAAAGCTGCTAAGGAAAGGATCTTGCATTAGTTGGAGAATTTAGACTGTTTGGAGGAGGTTGGGCTTCTTGATGAACCAGACATACAGCTTAGGGGCAAGCTCAAGGCAGATTTGAAGAGATCGTCACCAAAGAAGAGATCTAATGGAATCATAGACAAAGGTAGAAATGGCTCAAGGAAGGGGACAAAAACACACCTTATTTTCAAAGGATAGCTTCAGGCAGGAGAAGGATAACTCAAGGAGGTGTATCAATGATGGTGACCAAGTGTTGTCTAGGGATCAGGATATCAAAAGGCATGCAAGAGATTACTCCTCACACCTTTTCTACAAAGAGGATATGACTAGACCCCTTATAGCTGATTACCTTCTTTCATGCATTTTCTTTAGAGGAAAACGAGGCTTTAACTTGACCATTCTCAGAGGAGGAGGTCCAAAAGGCCGTCTTTTCTCTAGCGGGTGACAAAGCACCCGGCCCTAATGGTTCCCCTCAACCTCATTTCAAAAGTGTTGGGACACCATTAAGACTGATCTTTTCACTGCAGTACAAGAACTCCAGGTGGGAAAGCCACATCTGATAGGTATCAACAAGACTACCTTAGTTCTCACCCCTAAAAAGCAAGGTGCATAGAGCCTCCAAGATTTCAAACCCATAAGCCTCTTGAATGGAACATACAAAATCATTCTAAGCTTCTAGCCAAAAGACTTGACACCATCATCGACAGAATAGTTAGTGGCTGGCTATCAAGGGCTTTTATAAGAGACCGCCACATAGAGGAGAACCTCTTAGTAGCTCGTGAATATTTGCATGCCATGAAGAGCCAGAAGAAGAGAAGAGTGGTTCTCAAGCTAGATTTCGAGAAAGCCTATGATAGTGTCAGTGAAGCATAGCAGTCCTGCCCTGGTCCGTTATGGTGTGTAATGGGGTGCTTCCAATCCGTTATATACCTAGAGATTTCAAAAGCATGCATGTGTAATTTCTACTGCATTCCATGTTCCATGTGCACCATGTTTAAAATATTTTGTACACTATGGCATTATTTTATATCCCAAGAGAGCAGCTTTCTCTTTCCTTGTGATGGAACCACTAGTCATAGCCCAACAGTGTCCGTGTTGGCCCACTTGGGAGAGATGGCGAGGTATTCCCATTATACGGTTTGTAAGCTAGTTTCTGTGGGCCCTCTCGCATAGTCAGTAGCGTCCTATGGGGAGGAAAAACTAGCTAGAGGCCTGGCTCATAGTGATGGGTTAGTGTATGCACACGTGGTCAGAGGCTTGGACTAACGCTAATGAGCGCTACTCTGATTAGTCACTCTGGGCGGTACTATTGTGTCACTCACTTGTCACGAGCTTGACTGCGAGGTCCTGGAGACGCAGTGTAAGACATTAGTGGATGCATCTGGTTTCCTTCTTCTGGTGTTCTTCCTTCTTCTTGTCACATGGATAGCTGAGGTTTAGTCTATTGGTAGATTTAACTTTTGATGCTATTACGTAAATGTAATTCGGCATGTTTACCTGTTTAGATAGGTTTTCCTGCTTTGCTACAACTGTGGTTTAATTATGTCACTGCCTGTTTACTGCATTAAATGTATATTCTAATTGCCTTTATGACTATATGCTTGTGTGTTTAGTACATGGTAGGGATCCGCGTGACCCCTACTGAGTCTGGCTGTGACTCACCCTTCCTTCCTACAGGTGAGCCATCCCAACCGTCCGTCGGTCCTTCATGTATTTTTGGAGACCGTGCCTAGAGCGCCAGCTATGGTCTGTCAGTCCTGGTGTACTTTTGTCCAGGGTATGCCCCGTGTAGTTGTATAGTGGGACTGCTGTGTTTATTATCGGACTTGTACATTTGTAAATATTATGGACTATCGTTTATATTTATCACTCTGATATATTTCTTTTAATTACTTCCGCACTTTAATTTAATTTCCTGCTCTAATTAATATTGCGCGCGATGTAATTCTAATTGTTTATATGCCTCCTCAACAACCCCCACTAACCCTTCAGGGGCCTCATCAGCCTCTTGGGTGGCGTCCCCAATTCACGGTGGCGATAGTCCGATATTTGTATCGGGTTATCGGTACCCTGAGCTCTGGGTCGTTATACACTGTGCGTACTCTGTATCTCTCTAGTTGTGTGGCTGTGTCTGTAGGTCTGTGTATGCATATATGTGTGTCCTTGATGGTCCGTTCATGACCCTATTTATACGACTCACCTTGAAGTAGTCCATTTCATGACTTAGCAGGAGTGTGATTAGTGGAGCAAAACGATGCTCGATCATGGGGATCGTTCGCCGCCCATTAGCTCGTTCTTTGAAGATTGAAAGGATATCGCGGCAGGCATCTCGACAATGTGAGAGAGACCAATGTCCGTTGGGGTAAGTCTCCGTACTGGTGGCCCCAACGTTCACCCGTTGGCTAGTTTCATGGCGTCTGGGTGCATGTGTGCGGGGTTCGACCCTGTGAGCTGGCCAATCTCAAGTGAGCCCTAAAAGAGAACATTCATAGATTGTGGGCTGACCAGTGAGAATTATACTAGACTTGGTGTTAATTGGCCGCGATGGACTGCTGTTAATAGGTCGCACCTGATCGGGTGATTTTTTTCTTCCTCAATATTTTTTTTCAGAATTAGAATCAGAATAACGGTTGATTCCGCATTCCATTCCTTCCGTTTCCAGCCCTAATTTCTTGAAAATATATATAAAAATACTTGCTCGCTGGGGTTTCAAAAGAAGGTGCCGCACCAGGAGGAAAAGAAAGCAGTCGCCCCACTGCGTCTTCCAGAAGCGTCCATTTCCAGTCGCTGTGGCAAGGAGGAGGACAAGTAGGTAGAGGGCGCCCTCCCATCCCCGGGCACCCCGGGGCTTGCGCGCTCGGGTTGTGGTGGCGGCGCGAGTGCAGAGAACAGAGGAAGCGTCATCGTTGTCGTCATCGGCGTGGACATGGCGGCGGTTGCTGAGGCGGCGCAGAACAGACAGCCCCAGGGGAGGCCTGGGGGACCTGTTCCCCCGGCAAGGGGACCTGCGGCACCGCCTCCCGCTCGGCCCCGCTTCCATCCCGTGGATCGCGAAAAGGTCCGTGTGCCCTCACGCGCTCCCTATCCACACCTGTCCACTTATTTCTGCTCTCCTCTTTCTATGCTCTTGTTTCCACTTTTCCCGTCTCGATTAGGTTTCCATGCTATGTATCGACTGATCTGTGACTAGTATGTGTGGAGTACCCGTATGAAGGGTTCGGCGTTTACAAGGTCAACTTCCATCTTTTTGTGTCTCTGACGTCTCTACTTCAAGTCTAGGTTTTTGTTGAAGTTTTTAAAGTTTGAGGCTTCAAAGTCATTTTAAGTGGAATGAGCTAGATAGGTTCTTTCGTAGTGAAAGAGCTCAATGAGATTCCTATGTGGATTACAAAACAGTTCCGGAGACTGATTCAGGAGTGGAGTTGATGTGCAGACGGATGAGTCGTGACTAAAGAGAGGGCTGGGTCTTTGCTTGGGATATGACGTTTGGCTGTTCCTCCATGTTTTAGTATGTAATACTGTTCCTTAATAAGTGTGTTGGGTCCTTTCTTGGGATGTGGTATATTTTGGTCTTTTGGCCGGACTGGTTTTCTTAGACGGTGTTTGCGATGTTGAATTTTCCAAGAAAGCCAAGATTCATTGGAAATATTTTACCAGAAAGTGAAAAACACGGGAATTGTTTTATTGGGAAGAAAAAATATTTGTTTACAAATTTATAGGAAATTGAACGGAAAACAAAAAACACACGTCTGTATTCTCACATAGGGGAAAAGAGAGGAAAGAGAGAGTGGAGATGTGGAGAGAGATAGTGGAAGACATGGCGAGTGGGTGGGAAATATTCCCTGTGTCAAATTGTTTATAGATTCCAGTCTACTAGTATAGTCAACAGAAAAAAAAGTGTACTGAAACCACCAAACACGTCCAGACTCTGGCAAGCTGGCAATTACGAATTGCTGCACTACACCTTCTAATCTCAAGGAGGAACCGTAACACTTGAAAAGAATGGGGGTGAGCCTCATCTTATTGTCTTAGTAAGGATCACCCGGATCCTCATCATGAATCAACGGCAGTAAACAGCAGCAATAACAACAATAATAATAACAATAACAACATTAGTGATAGACAACGATAGAAACTTGGCTCTCTAAGCTACTCCTACGCTCAACGAGAAATCTCGACCTCACGGTCGAAATCACTGAACGAACGGTGAAACTGTGGCTGCACCATTGGGAAAGGAACCACGACACTCCTATCGTGTAGGCCTATCCTCGCTGACGAAGGCCATAGCCCTAATGACACGATATAAGGGTACGGTCATGACCTCACCATCGTGAACACTACTCTATCTACAGGTGAAACCACAACGACTCTGTTGGGAACCCTTGACCTCAAAGTTAAGAACAACACACAGAGGTTACCTAGAGAACTACAACCTTGCTATCCAAAACCAAAACCTCGAGTGAGGAGAGTCACATCTCAGATGATGGGAGTACCTGTCCACTAGAAGTAATGCCAGATGCATCCACTGATGACTTAGTCTATGCCTCAGATGTCACCCTATAGGCCTAATAGGCGGTAACTGCAATACCATAACTCAACCAACTTAGGGCAAGGGTCAAGTCAGGTTTGTGCTCATCAGCACGTGTCCATCTTCCCCTAAACACTTGTGCACCCACTGATAGACTACACTACATCAGGCCCTCTAGCTAGTTTTCTCCCCAGCCCAGACTCAGACTGCCACAGTGGGGAGGCCTATGGAAACATGCCTAAAACCATCTCAACTGGGAAAGCCGCTCTACCACTCCAGGATAGGTCAACACCCACATGTCATAAAGAAGGCTACAACTAGTGGGAAGACATGGGATCTCATTGTAGGTATCAAGAAATGTAAGGCAGCTTAGTGGCACCAACTCAGAATAGCTAATTATACTGGCTAAACCATCAGCCGTCGAATCACGCAACTCATCCCAAGGTCGCTACACATTAAAGCTCCACGTCGTCAAATCATCCTATGCCGAGTTAGAAACTATGGTCAAAAGACTAACGGCACGACTCATAACTGTCTGGATCATTCCCTCTTTAAGGAAGGCAAAGAAGCCCCCAGCACCCCTGGTTGGGTCACAAAGCTCATGGTTATTGGCCATACTCATGGCCCATATGGAAACCACATTCCAAAGAAACCAACATTGTGCGAGAACAGCCCTCCGCATGCACTCGAGGGTACGGTGTCACGAACCAGCACAGCGAAGAAGCACAGAAAACACAGGGTCATCCAGACCCGCTAAATCACATGGGCACATTATTCAAGGTATCTTGACAACCATGGACACACAAAAGCACGAACTTGGTCCCCATGGGGTGTCCAGGACAACCACGGTGCAAAAGGTCAACCAATGGACTACAACTAGGTCTACAATAGGCCAAGAGGGGTGAGCGAAATGAATTTTGGTCGATCTACCCTGGGGGTCAGTTGACCTTTTTGCAGAGGATCGATCAACTGACCCAGGGGGTCAATCGACTGGCACCCTGGATCAGTCGATCGGCCCTCAGGGTCGGTCAACCCTTCTAGCACAGTCGGCCCCTCCCTGGTGAACTAGATCGGTTGACCAATTCCCCCCATTGGTTGTCTGATTCTGGTGTCAACCTTACGTTACCCCATTTGAGGGGTTCTAATCCATGCCCCAGTCGACCCCGATCAAGGGAGAATAATAGAAATGTATGCCCTATATGTTGGGAGAATGGTGCAAGCAGATATGCATACGGCCAAGATCGAGATAAAAACTTTTACAGAATTAAACTTTTATCTACACTCACTAATCTAAAGAGATAGCAGTGCTCTCTTACAGAGTGAACTCCTCACTTAAACCCAATGCCAATCACTTGATGTGCAAATGAATTCCTCGCATAAAACTAGCATCATGCGATGCCAGGGAATAACCAACAATCAATTTGTACGAGGCAGAGGCTCAATCTAGAATCTCCTCATGCAAGAGGTGGCATTCTGGATAAGCCTAACCTATCTTTCCAGCCACGCCTTTCTATATACTCCTTGTTTGAAGGCAAGCCCAATTCATACACATGAAACTACAATAATTCATATCTCTATGGAGCACGATCCTAAGCATGCATCTACTCGAAGCATAACAGAGACAAGTAATCACACAATTTAGACAGGAGTTTTAAGGTGGTTCGGTCTCAACCTTGAGGCCTACGTCCACCCCTCACTCAAAGTAGAGTGAGGCTTACCACTGATACACAGCTTAAGTCTGCTAATCCATAGCTTCGAGGATAAATCCCTACAAACTATTGATCCACAGCTTTGGGGAATAAATCCCAGACCGCTGAGCCTCACAGCTTACTTTTCGTTGAGCCTCATAGCTTGCTATCCGCTAAGCCTCATAGTTTACTGTCCAAGGAATACCTCATCGCCGCTGAGTAGCATAGCTTGCTCTACTGCCTAACAGTTTGAAGAAAGAGTCAAAAGAAAAATACAAACGAACAAAATGAAACACAGATAATGCATGAAAAATAGTGTAGCTCTAATGAGCATATCGATTCTAGATCTGATCTGGAAATCTAAACCACAGCTACTATCGCTTCTCTGAATTCTTCTCTACTCTTCAATACTCTATTTTTCTTCTTCCTCTCTTTTCTGCAATAGCCACTTTATCTCTCCAACACTCTGGCTTCTCTTCTCTCCTCCCTTCTACTCCCTGTGATCTCTGCTCTGGATTCTCTTCTCTATTCGTATCTTCTCTCTTGTTGTCTTCTATCTCTATCTTCGAATGAGAGATCTGCCTTTTATATCTGTGAACTAAATCTTGTGGTCCCCGCACACTCGACCAAGTCGTGGATCATTTCATCAAAAAATTTAGTCATTGCCCTTTGGTATGTGGCACCGGCATTCTTCAGGTCGAAGGGCATCCTTTTATAATTGAAGATTCCTTTGGGGGATCGAAAGGCAGTGTGATCCTTGTCCTTTACAGCCATGCGGATTTGATTATATCCTGATGATCCATCCATGAAGGATCTTCATACCCAATGGTCATATCGACCATAGTTTCAGTGATCGGGACAGGAAAATCGTCCTTCGAGTAGGCTTTATTTAAATCCATGTAGTCAATGCAGACTCGAACTTGGCCATTTTTCTTTTTGACAGGAACTATATTAGCGAGCCAAGTCGGGTACATACAAGGCTCTATGAAGTCCACCTCTAAAAGTTTGTCAACTTCGGCATTCACTTTGAGCTCAAGCTCATGGCACATGCGTCTTTGAGCTTGTTTGACAGGTTTAACAGTGGCAAGTATTGCCAATTGGTGTTCTGCCACAAATGGGTCTAGCCGAGGCATTTCCTTGTAAGTCCAGGTAAAGCAATCCTTGAACTCCGAGAGGTCTATATGCCTGCCTGTCTTCCTCACCAAGGAGGGCACTGATAAAAATTGGTCGGGGGTGATGGGCATCCCCGAGGTTGAGCTCGACTAGTTAGTCTACAGTTGCTTGTCCACCATCTTCAAGTTCCCGCGGAGCAGGCTGTAGATCGACAAGATCCTCGCTACCATCAACCTCAGCTATGTGAAAATCACAGTGGTCTAGGTTGTTGAGAACGGCCGAACGGAGCTGTTCGCCTTGGTCTTCAAGGGCCACTTCACTTGGTTGCTCACGGGTGGGGTCACCAGGCCTCTTGCCGGAGTCTGAGCTACTAGGCGAGGGTGACAACCCTACAGTGTTGACTGAGTAGTGGATCTTAACGTTCACTTCTCGATTGCGGGGAAGGCCTCGCGCCTCTCCTCCAGCGACAGGAAGCTGTCGTAGGAGTTGTTCACTTGCTACAAACTTTGGTAATGCAGGGGCAGCTCGAGTAAAAATTTCCTTAGCAGAGGTTCCCGACCGATCCCACTGGTGAGGTTGTGGGGGGATTCACCAAGTGGTTCTTAATTTGGATGACCCCTGACCGTATCAGGTCTTCAAGCTTGTCTTTAAGGACGTAACAGTCGTCTGTGAGATGTCCTGCCATTTGATGGTATCGACAAAACCTGAGTTCTTTTGGTTTAGCACCTTTGGCTGATTTTCGGGACTCTGGCAGCGTTATGAGATTCCGTGTTAGGCAAAAGTCAAAAAACGGAATGGTGTGTGCCTTGGTAAAGGAATAAGGCGTTTCCATTCGCTGCGCTAACGTCATGACGGGAGACTTTCCTCGGGAATCACCACAAGGTCTCTGCGAATAAGCTTCCACTCGGCCAGCTGATATTTCTGAGGAGACTCTTGAAGGATCGGTCCCGATTTGAGCCTTATAACTGATTTGACCTCTGGGTGAAGAGGCGAGATGCCTTAGCAAGACGTCCCGCTCTCGGAGTAACTCTTGTACGAGAGACTTTAAGGCTTGATTTTCTTGTTCTAATCCCGCCAACCGGATCGTCACTGGTTCCTGCTGGCTGTGCGAAAGGGCACTTGTAGTGTTTTGTTCGGACTCTTCCGAGTTAAGTCCGGCCAATTGGCACAAAGCCGCTTGTTGGCCATTCCTCAGCTCTGGCGAGATGGAAGTTATCATGATAGGCCCTCCCTGATTGCTCGGGCCAGTGGAACAACGGTCCTTTTTATCAATATCAAACGAATAAAGGGGATCACCTTGATGTTCAATCACACAGATATCATACTTCGGGCCGAGGCTGGCACCACTGGGCGAAGGCGTGAGTCCTATGGTGTTGACGGCATAATATGCTTGGAAGTCATTCTCGGGATCATAACCCAACCCTCTTTTATCCCTCTTGGAGAAGGGGGGTTGCCCTCTGACTTGTGAAGGGTACCATAGTTGCTGGAGATAGTCATGTCGAGAGGCTTCTTGGATTTGCAGAATATTCTGCTTTCAAAGCATTTATTTGATGCGACTGGGCATATCGGCCATTTCTTGGATGGTCTTGGGGATTTGCTGGGGCGTCGCCCACCCCAAGTCATCCTTGGAGGGGCCACGAGGAACTGGGTCAACCTTGTAGAAGACGATTGGCTCGGTGGCCTCCGCATTTTTTCTTTTCCCTTTCCTTTGATAGGTGACAATGAATGTCTTTAGTTCTTCAACCTTGTGCTCTCTTGTCGAGAAGGGAAGTTGTATGCATGCCGGCTGCAGGGAGATGCTTTTATCAATGGCCCGACTGATGAGATTGGCTTCAAAGTTGAGGTCTTGCCTTTCTGGCCGAGCCGACTTGGCATTTGAGGAGTCAACTTGCATGTGCAGTCGATGTAGCTTGGCGAGATCCTCATTTGACTGTGAAGAGCTCTTCTTCATTGTCTTCCTCTTCTATTACTGCCTTCTACCTCTCTTTGTTCTTAATCCCGGGGTGACGATTAATAGTGGGCTCCCCGAAGTACAGCTGAGTATCAGTTAGATTGCATTCATTCGGGGGAATAGGAGCTCGGTCAGCAAAAACTGTGTTGCTCTCCGCCTTTTGCATATTTAATGTATTGATGTAGGGTAGAAGGGATGACCCTGTTTTCATGTAACCAGGGTCTCCCGAGGAGGGCTTTGTAAGAAGTGTTTGCATTGATAATGTAGAATGTGGCTTTAGTAACAAAGCTGTCCATGGTCACTTCCACCTCCACCTTGCCCAATGCATCTTCCGAATCTTGGTTAAACCCCGAGATCTTTACATCGTGAACCCTTTGCAAATAAGGTATGAGAAACAAGGACTTGAAAGTCTTCAAAGGCATTATGTTGATAGACGCCCCTGGGTCTACCAGGATCCGGTTCAGCCCATGGCCATTTATCTTGCCTTGCATGTATAAAGGGCGATTGTGACAAGGAGAAGACAGCAACATGTCTTTATCTGTGGCGAGGCTTCAGGGAAGTGCGTCTGAGGCTCCACGTGATTCTCGGGCCCAGAGTTAGTTGCCAATTTCCAGAGCCGGGGTATGTCCTGTGTAGTTATACTTCCCTTTCTTTACTGTACTAGTTGTGGACTGTGGTTATATTCTAAACTGTTGTTATATTGTGGACCATGTAATTTGCTTAATGTTAATTCATTTTCCTTCTTATTCATATAAATTGTGTAATTCTATAATTATTTTAGATCATCGTATATTTCCACACCATCCCTTTACCCTTCTGAGTCTTCGGACTTGTGGGTGGCGGTTCGAGATTCAGATTATCGAGCTCATCTTGGTATACGAATCTTGGCTCATTACATTTCTGGTGGCATAGACTATACCGTCTGAAACATCGTCCAAGTGGCTTCGCAGGAGAGGTAGTCCCACCATCATCCGGCATCGGGGCCATCTGTGAGAGCAGATCTCGATGACTTGCGCACATCACCTCTGGCAGAAGACTTGAGCCCGACTGCAGATGCGACCACGGCTGTTCCTGTGAGGATTCTAGTGTGATTATCAAAGGAGGTCATCTTCTGCAAGTCCCCTACCAGTCCTAGAAGGAAGGAGGCCTTTTGAGAACCAGAGCACCACGTTCTAGCTACTTTTCATGACTGGCACAAATCGACTTCATCAAAATCAGGTCAGACCCCCTGTCACTCTTCTGCTTCCTATGCTCTAGTCCGACCTCTTCTCGGAGTCCCGTCGGTTCCTGTGTGAAGGAGACCCTCCCACGAATGCGTCGACGCTAGCCCTGCCCTCATCAGAACATGGAGGAACCTGTGGTGAAATTTTCTTCAGGCAACTGTAGTTCTAGGATGGATAGAGCGGTGTCTGACCAATCCAAATCCTAGGGCTGTCACGGCCACACTCAGACTCTGACTGGCACACAAATCGTACGACATACTCCTGGGACAATCCAGGATGTCTCGGAGCCAGTCCCACTACGAGCAATGTCCGGAGCAGTTCGTGACCATCCTGACATTGATCCCCTATCAGACAGATCCAAGATCGGCAGAACTAGAGCGGCGCTGGTAGTCTGACCAGCAACACCCTAGCCAGACCTCCGGACCGCTCGGGACCCCTACTGTGACCTACTACCACGACGCCAGATAACCCCGCCCTGGTCCCATGACTAGCAGCACTTGGAGGCATCCCTGGCATCCCCAAATTCGGCCTGCTGTCCTTGCCAAGTCAGTCCCGGCAGAACTGACTACACTTCGCTCCCCGCCCCACGCCTGGCCGGCTGACCACCCCTCCCTGCATGGAGGTAGTTTTGGGTATAATCTAAATTAATTCTAGACCTGATATCCCCCTCCTGACAGAGGTGTAGTGGTGCAAGCTTTAATTTACAGGTCAAGCAACACCGATGTGGTGTGCGGGTGCGTACCCACGCCTCCTCACTCACCCTCATCTCCAGTCGGGATTGGTGTCTTCACGCCGATCAGGTGAGCACTTGGTCACACCCTTGCTGGTCTTTCCTTTTCTTAATTTAGTATCACTTCTAAATTGCCCGCCAGACGGTGAGCGAGTGCTCGATCCTAAATCAACCAAATTGAGTGTCCACTGCAGAGTGAGTTGTGAGAGAAACCCCATACCCCACACCCTCGGCATGTTGGCCACCCGTGGAATTGGGCATCCCAAGCCCTTAGGGGTTCAGCCCAAGCTAGCCAAACCCCCGAAACGATGAGGTCCCACATCAGATCCTCTCTATCATCGCTGATTGACTACGGGAGAAGTGAGTGCCGCAAGAGTGTGCCGTCCACATGAGTCCGGTGCTTGTTCGTTGATTACTTGCGTGTCATAAATCCTAGGTGCATTCGAGTCATTCCCTGTGGCACCCTTAGGTTGTGTCACGTCACCACATTTCATCTAAACAAGGATGCTCGTACATGGTGGAAGGCCACCTTGGCTCATCTTCATAATGCACAATTCCCTTGGGAGGTGTTTCTTAAACTCTTTGGTGAAAAGTATTTCTCTGAGCATGTCCACGAGAGGAAGACGGCGGAGTTTGCCTCCTTGAGGCAAGGCATGATTACTATAGTAGAATACGAGCTGTAATTCTCAAGACTGGCCCCTTATGCTCCCCACCTTGTCTGCACGGAGCTTCTAAAGGCCAATCGCTTTATGGATGGACTACGTCCCATCTTCGTTAAACAACTTGGCTCATAAAATATCTGAACCTATTCGGAGATGGTGCATAGGGCCCATTTGTGCATGTGGACCCTTGAGAAGGTTGAGAAATTCAAGGGTAAAGGAGAAGAATCTAGCCGCAAGCACGACAAGAGAGGGAAGAAAGAATAAAAGTTTATCATCATGGGCACCTACAAATCTTGTGATAACAAGAAGAGGTCTCAGAATGGCAATGGCAATGGCAAGAGCAAGAGAGTCAAGGAGGAAGAAAAGTAAGTCATGATGGCTTGCAGTTTCTATAAGAAGTTCAGTCATTTGGCCGAAGAGTCTTGGAAGCGCCTCAGTGCTTGTCTCTATTGTGGCAACAGGGAGCATCGCATGCTCGATTGCCCCCTTATGAAGGAACAACCCTCCAAGAATGATGGTGGGTGTAGGTGATAGGCTGGTTTAAATGCCATGATGGATGGTGAAGCCCCAAAGAAAGATGGTCTAGTAAAAGGTACAATCTGTATTTATTCACATCTTGCTTTTATTTTATTCGATGTCAGTGCTTCACATTCTTTTATATCCACTGCTTTTGCTAAAACTTTGCTAGTTTCACCAGTTCCCTTACGTTCGGATCTCTCCATTACTACACCTCTAGGTTCAAGAACCGAACTCAAAACCCACTACCCAAATAGTGAGGTAACTATAGAAGGTCATAATCTTCCTGCAAACCTCGTATACCTTGACATGGAAAGAAACGATACTATCCTAGGTATTGACTAGCTATCTGAACATTTTGCCGACATAAACTATCACCATAGGTGAATTTCCTTCTACGGGATGCCCCCATCATGTTCTTTTTAATCTATTTAAGATTTTTAATTCTTCATTTTATCAGGGTTGCTACATATGCTCTAGTCCTTTCAGGGAGAAGTGGAAGAAATGTTGGGGGTATGCCTAGTATAGGGGTAGAAGCTTTTAGGGCTGAAATTTCTCTCATGACAACCCATTCAGAGATTCGGTCTGTTGCATCGGGCTTTGTGTCCGTCATCGAACCTTCAACCACTCTAGGCACGCATACGACTGGGCTCATGACGTCCTGTAGGAAAACTGTACTGCCACTCTTGCCATGCCTAGTTTATTTTTGTTTCTTTCACAAAGCAATTTTGACATTGTAGCTTGTGCTTTTGATAGAAGTGGTGACTTTTGCCTTGATTGATGCTCTTTACTTTTGACTTGATTTTTCTTTTCTTTTACTTGTGGAATTAGGTCATAACGGACTACCTCTATTTGAGATCTCCTCTCGTTAGAGTGTCTAGATTGGTCATCTCCCCCTTATTCACTCCTTGGACTTATGCTTGGCCAAAAAGAGAAAAGTAGGGACTTTTACTTCCTCTAGGCATGGCCGAAGGAGAGACGATGTCAACTAGTAGAGGAAACACCTGACTAGAGTTACCGTGTAGTGTGTGATTGCCGCACTCGGGATCCTCCTTGGTGGTCAAGGGAAGAGACACCTCGTTGCCGGGTTGGCACCGGTTTTGACTCTAAGGGAAAAATGCTTAAGATACAACCCATTCCAAGCGTGAGACATCTCCTCACCTTCCGTGTTAACAAGATGACATGCGTTCCCTAGATAGGCCTCTCTAACGACGAATGGCCCTTCTCAGTTTGGTTGCAATTTAGATCTAGGACCTACAGATCTAATGAATTTACGTTTGAAAATCATATCACCTATTTGAAACTTAAGCTCAATTACCTTCTTTTGAAAATAACGTGAAACTCTCTTTTGATAAATGGACACGTGATCAGTCGCATTAAGCCTCTTCTCATCCAAGAGTTCCAATTAGACGAGCAACGTCTCTCGACGTTCATCGAAATTAAGTTTCTTATCGAGCTGTACCCTTAGGGAAGGGATCAAGATCTCATATGAGAGCACCGCCTCCATCCCGTAAGTAAGAGTATAGGGGGTTTGCCCCACTGGAGTACAGACGAAGGTGCGGTAAGCCCATAGAGCCTCTACTAATCGTTCAGGCCAATCAGAGAATTTGTAAGATTCAATATTTTCTTTATGATTTTAAGAAGGGTTTTATTAGTGGCTTCAGCTTAGTCGTTACCTTAAGGGTAATATGGAGATGAATGATGCAATGAAATATTGAACTTCTTATAAAGGTCCTGGAGCTCTTTAGAGACGAACTGGGGTCTATTATCGGTGACGATGCTGCTTGGCACTCCGAACTGTGAGATGATATTCTTCATGATGAAGTAGCACACCGTGGTAGCTTTGATCTCCGCGTACGCTTAGGCTTTAACCCACTTGGTGAAGTACTCAGTGGCGGTAAGGATAAAGGATTTCTGTTTTGTTTGAGAGTTGGGATCACCGAGCGGGCCAACAATGTCGAAAGCCCACATAGAGAACGATTAAGGAGTAGAGAGAGGATGAAGAGATGAAGCAGAAGCATGGATTTTGTCAGTGTGGAGTTGGCATTTAAGACACCTCCGAACATAGAGGGAGCAATCTTCCTCTAAGGTGCGCCAATAATAACCCTGCCTAAGGATTTTCTTTGCTAATGCCTGGCCATTGACATGACCTCCACACTCACTTGAATGGGCCGCTTCGGCCACCTTCCAAGCTTCATCATCATCTAGACATCTCATGAGCATTCCATTGAGAGAGTGCATGTATGATAGTATACTTTGAGGCGGCTTTTCTAATAGTCTTACGTTGTTCGGCATTCGCCCCTTCTGGGAATGATCCATCCCTGCAATACAGCTCTATTTCGTGGTACTAGGGCAATTCTTCTTCTTCCAGGATCTCTTCTAATTCCATCAAAGATACTTCTTTTTTATCTTACTTCTCAGCCCTCGCCTCCATAGTCTTCCTAAGGTTGTCGTACCAAGGATCCTGAAGAGAGGGGGCATCCAGTCTCTAGATGATGATAGTCTCAGTGCTCCGACTGAGAGGAAAAGATAAGGAGGAAGCGAGTGATGCTAATGCATCGACAAGGATATTCTAAGATCGAGGAGTATGAATGTAGATTAGTTTACGAAATTGCCTAGCTCAGAGAGTGACCAAATGCTGATATGGCTTGAGCTTTTGGTCACGGGTGCGGTAAGTGGATAGAACTTGCCGCAAGACAAGTTGAGAATCTCCTATAATGTTTAGATAATGCGCGCCTAGGAGGTAGGCGTGCTTCAATCCGGCTAGGAGAGCCTCATACTCAGCAATGTTGTTGGTAGCAGGAAAACAGAGCTGATAAGCGAGAGGAATCGTCACCCCTTCTGAAGTGAGGAGAACAGCGCCTATCCCTCGGCCTTGGGAATTGAGCGCACCATCAAAGTGCAGAGACCAAAAGAGATGATGAGTAAGGACAGAGAGATGTTCATCAGGGAATTCATCCTGAATAGAATCTGTGCAGGGGAGGGCTAGGTGCTTAGTGATGGCTTATCCTTTGATTGCCTTCTGAACGACGAACGTGATATCAAACTGAGAGAGGAAGCTCTGCCAGCGAGCTAACCTGCTAGAAAGGACAAGCTTTTCTAGGAAATAACAGATTGGGCCCATTCTAGAGATCAGCCTAACCGGGTAGGCTAGGAAGTAGCATTTCAACTTCTGAGCTACCCAAACTAAGGCAGCACAAGTCTTCTCCATGGCAGTGTACTTGACCTTTGCCGGGTTAAATAACCTAGTGAGGTAATAAGTTGCCCGCTCTTTGCCTTCATCATCCACTTGTGCTAAAATCGCCCCTAGGGAGTCCTTAATGACGGAAATGTATAGGCTTAGGGGTTTTCTAGGGACAGGAGGTTGTAAAATCGGGGGATTAGATTCTCTTTAAATCGGTCGGCCGATGAAGAGAGTTTTCCTTTATTGATTACCCTTGTAAAAAATCAACAAATACCAAAGAAATATATAAATTAGGAACAAGTGTGTAGCATCAAATCCTTAAGACAACAAACATGATAATATGAAGATGAACACACCTTGTTGGGTGTTGCCCTTTTAAACCCCATGCAATAGGTGGGGAGATTTGTGATGCATGATGTATGAAATAAGAAGAATAAAGTGTGAAAGTGTTGCACTATTGGAGGGACTATCTCAACTTGGTTGAGAGAAAAGGATGAAAAATCAAAAGATATGCATGCGTTCATAGACTAATGCAATAAGAAAAGAAAGAAGGAACGGAGGAAGATAACATAAGAAGTTAATCAGAAGAAAATAACAGAAGAAGAACAAGAAAAGGCCTGGGCAGTTGTTCTCCTTGGGCTTTTGATCGACGTTCGTGAGGAAGACTCTGCAGGATGAAGCCTTGCAGTGCAGGAGAGTTCCCTCCTTTTGCCAAGAAAACAGTAGCAGCACCTCCTGTAAACTAAAAAAAAAACCTCTTTGAACAAGAGCCGCAGGGCCTTATTTATAGGGCTAAAATCCTTGTTCTAATAGAACTAAAACAAGGGAAGCAATCATCCAGCAAGACTTTCCCTTCCCAAATCGAATACGGTGTTAAAACAAGGAAGGACTCTTCCCGGGAAGTTAGCAGACGAAATGGAGAGGAAAGCTGAAATGACGCCTTCAGAAGGGTCGCTATTTAGAATGACGCCTGCGCAAATAGTCGTCCATTCCTGGATTTATTTATAAAAAAGTGAAATTAATGCCTTCATCCAACCCGTCAATTAATTGAATGACGCCCACTCCGTTTGTCGTCAATTAATCAATTTATTTATAAAAATATTAGAATTTCAGTTAAAAAATGGAATGACGCCTCTCTTGACTCGTTTAATCAATAAATCAGCGACTTGTATGATGTCGTCAATTCTTCTGAGTTTTTATTTCGGCCAAGATTAAAACCAGGAACCAATGCCTGCACATGGCGACGTCAATTGATTGAATTAATTCCAAAAATAGATTTTCATAAAACCCAAAATGATCAAGAAAAGACGCTTGTCAAATGGTCGTTAACTATGTAAATGACAACCCCTCATCTAGCCAATAATATAAAAAATGATGCCCTAGACCATGGCATTAATTCCAAAAATATAGAAAAACTCCATATTAAACCAATATTGAAGTCCAATTTGAGATTTACAAGGTAATACGAGATTTACTCAACATAGCATCGATTTTGGCATGTCTACAGCCAGCACTCGACACAAGCTCGCAGCCTCGGGTCACCGACACTCCAGCACCTTCAGTGATGTTGGCCTCCAGTGCAAGAGCGTCATCTCAGGCGTCGGTGACACTTCTATCGGCTTAGGCGAGAGCCTACACCTGAGTATCCCGGCCATCGGCTCACAACACGGGCACCATGTCTCGGGCTTGATCTCAGTATTCCCTGCTGACTGCCCTCTACCGCTAGCAGCTGCAGACTGGGTCTTCTTGGTTTACAACCTTGGAGCAGGGTCTTTCTCGGCTCCCCAGAAGAAGCGTCACCACCGTCGGAAAGGTAGGCTACTCACCGCTGCAACCAGTAACTCTAGTAAGACTATTCTTGTTGGTGATCTACGGATTCACCTCAATGGGGGTGAACCAATCATACCCCAGGAGCGGATCATCCCTACAATTCCCACCTCCAACCACTTTGGCCTCCTACGGCGAACGTGAGAGGATAAAGCAGAACTCAGAAAAGTAAGCACCCTAGTAGTAGCCCGGAGGCACCCACACCAGCCTGACACGCGAGCTCCTAAGCCCCGTCAGAGAAATGGTGACAGGGGGATTAGTAGTCTGACTTGAGAAGAATCTATGTCACCTCGAAAGAAACCCAGGTAGTTCAGAGGGCGCGCCTTGGAAACCCCCTTCGGGCACTCAGATGTGGCGTCAAACAAGGTGTGACCAAGTTTACAATGATGCCGTCCGATGACGCCCAGCTATCCAATGCCTCCCATCTAGGTGGGCGAAGGCAAAGATGGGCTCGCTCAGGGCCTTACCAACACCCAGCCCCGAGCTTCCCTCAGGTCGACATCGTGATGGAGGATCCTCTGCAACGCACCTTAGTCTTTGACAGACTAGGGGCACCCGTCTGCTCCGAAAAGCATTCCTAGAAGAAGTGGGCAATCCCGCACCTTAACGACATAGTTAAGGTGTTCACATGCTATGGTACTAGACACCAGCCCGAGACACAGTCTGATGATTTGAACTAGCAGCTGGATCAGCGTAGGGGGCCTCACCATCATACACAGCCTCCAGATCTGGTAGGCCACGTTGGCACTTCTATCGGATCTCAGACATCGAAACGAGCGGAAGAAGTTTTGGTCAAGGACCGTGCCACCCCTGTCAATGCAGAGCCGATCAATAATGAGCCTCCAGCAAATGAAGTACAAGAGGTGACCCTTGAGGCTATTATGAAGGAGAACCAGCACTTGAAGTGATGGGAATCAACACTGGGTACTAATTTTTATTTATTTTTTGTATTTGTGTCCTTTAGTTTATTTTTATATCCTTGAAAAAGTATGTTGACAATTGTAAGATTTTATAAGCCAATGTGTCCTTCCCTAGGATCTTTGCGGTTTTTGTGCAAAATGTGAGCAGGTCCAGCAAGGGGGCCCTTAATCCTTTCCCATTGGACCACCTAAACCCTGGGACCCATGTGGGGCTGGTCAACATCCTAGGTGACATCTAGAAGGATCCTTTCCTTCATGGAGAAGGAAAGGAGACAGGAGATTAAAAGTCCAAGATGCTTCCCCCTTATAATATAGTTTATTCCATATTATATTTTTATTTAATTTGGTCATTTGACCACATGGGAGAACCCCTCCCCTCTCTCCCACGAAATTCTCACCCCCTCCCCTTGCCATTCTCTATTTAAGGGAGTGTATAGTGTCAAATTCAAAGGAAGTGTATTAAACTATATTATAATCATACATGCAAGAAGGACGAGCAAACATTCAAGATCAAGTTTATGCGATAGATTTTTTCCCTTTCTTTTTTTCTTCTCTTCTTCTTTCTTTCTTCTTCTTCTTCTTTTTTTCTCTTTTTTTCTCTTTTTTAAAGCTTGGTAGAAACACTTGAAGGATGGAAGAAGGGTTTTATGTATTGAAGTGAATCTTGGTAGGACAAGGAGTTGGTGTCATTTGAAGGAGAGTCATTTTGCTCATTGACTCAGACGGGAGATCTGGGTCAAAGGTAGGATAGTTATAAACAAAGTGTTTAGATGTCGAGGTGGCAAGGGTCTTTTTGTTTATTGGTGTGGATAGTAGTTTTGGACCAAAGATAGGATAATTGTCGACTTAGATAAAATGTCATGACACCGAGGCAGGTGGGGTCTTTTTGTTCATTAGTGCGGATGAGGGTTCCAGGCCAAAGATAGGATAGTTGTCGTCTTAGACGAAATGTCATGATGCCGATGTAGGAGAGATCTTTTTGTTCATTGGTTGATCTGATTTAGCAAGTTTCTTCGAGTTCATTGGGTTTATTGGGGTTTATTAGATTTGTTAATTTGTTGGGTTTTATTGGGTTTGTTAGTTCATTAGGTTTATTGGGTTTGTTGGTTTATCGGGTTTATTGAGTTTATTGGGTTATTGAGCTTATTGGGTTTATTGAGGCTTATTAAGTTTTTTTTAGGTAAATAGGATGACACCATACAACTTGGTCCGGATGGAGGGTCATGACGCCAAGATAGGATATTTATCGGCTTAGACATAAAGTCATGACATCGAACAACTTGACTTAGATGGAAGGTCATGACACCAAGGCAGAATATTTATCAACTTAGACATAAAGTCATGATGGCAGATAACTTAGATTAGACAGAAGGTCATGACACCAAGGCAGAGTTTTTATCGGCTTAGACACAAACTCATGACGCCGAACAACTTGGCTTAGACGGAAGGTCATGACGCCAAGGCAGAATATTTATTGGCTTAGAATGGAAGGTCATGATGCTAAGGCAGAATATTTATCGACTTAGACATAAAGTCATAACGTCGAGGCAGAATATTTATCAACTTAGACATAAAGTCATGACGTCGAAGGACTTGGCTTAGAGAGAAGGTCATAACGTCAAGGCAGAATATTTATCGACTTAGACATAGAGTCATGATGCCGAAGGACTTGACTGAGATGTGGGGTCTATGCCAAGGGTAGCATATAGATGTCGACCCGACGAGATGTCAAGGTCAACCAACCTTGTCCAGACAAAAAGTCTGGGCAAGGGCAGAATATAGATATTGACCCGATGGGGTGTCAAGGTCAACCAACCTTGTCTAGTTGGAAGGTCTGGGACAAGGGCAGAATAAAGATGTCGACCCGATGGAATGTCGAGATCAACCAACCTGGCGAAGACGAGAGGTCTAGGCCAAGGCAGAATATTAACGTCGACTGGATAGGATGTCGAGATCAACCAACCTTGTCTAGACGGAAGGAATGGGTCAACAGTAGAATATGGATGTCGACCAGAAGGGGTGTCGAGGTCAACCAACCTTCTCCAGACGGAAGGTCTGGGCAAGGGTAGAATATAGATGTTGACCTAATGGGGTGTCGAGGTCAACCAACCTTGTCCAGATAGAAGGTCTAGAGCAAGGGCAGAATAAAGATGTCGACCAGACGGGATGTCAAGGTCAACCAACCTGGTGAAGACAAGAGGTCTAGGCCAAGGAAGAATATTAACGTCGACCTGACGGGATGTCGAGGTCAAATAACCTTATCTAGAAGGAAGGTCTGGGTCAAGGGTAGAATATGGATGTTGACCCGACGAGATGTCGATGTCAACCAACCTTATCTAGATGGAAGGTCTGGGTCAACGGTAGAATATAGATGTTGACCCGACAGGATGTCGAGGTTAACCAACCTTGTCCAGACGGAAGGTCCGGGTCAAAGGAAGGATATAGACGTTGACTCTGATGGGATGTCAAGGTCAACCAATCTTGTTTAGATGGATGGTCTGGGTCAGGGGCAGAATATAAACGTTGACTTGATGATATGTCGAAGCCAACGAACTTGGCGAAGATAAGAGGTCTAGGGCAAGGCAATATAGGTGTAGAAATTGACTCAACATAATGTCAAAGTCAACCAACTTGGCGAAGACGAGAGATCTAATCCAAGGGAGCATAGGTGTAGATGTTGACTTGATAAAATGTCGAAGCCAATGAACTTGGCGAACACAGGAGGTCTAGGCCAAGGCAATATAGGTGTAGAAGCTGACTCGACATAATGCCTAAGTCAACCAACTTGATGAAGGCAGGAGGTCTAGGCCAAGGCAATATAGGTGTAGAAGTTGACTCGGCATAATGTCAAACCCAACCAACTTGGCGAAGACAAGAGGTCGTAGCCAAGGCAGCATATATGTATATGTGTTAACTCGACGGAACATCGAAGTGCACGAACTTGGCAGAGACGAGAGGTCTGGGCCAAGACAATATAGATGTATATGCGTTGACTCGATGGAACATCGAAATTAACCAACGTGGTGAAGACGGGATATCTACGCCAAGGCAAAATAGATGAAACGTCAAAGCCAACGAACTTGCCAAAGACGGGAGGTCTAGGCCATGGCAGTATAGATGTAGGCATTGACTCAACGGACTGACGAAGTCAACCAACTTGACAGAGATGAGAGGTCTAGGCCAAGGGAGAATAGGTATAGAAGTTGACTCAACATAATACTGAAGTCAACCAAATTGGCTAAGATGAGAGGTCTAGGCCAAGGAATCATGAATGTAGATATTGACTTGATGGAGCGTCGAAGTCAACCAACTTGGCAAAGGTGGGATGTCTAAGCTAAGGCAGTACAGATATATAGTGGGACCAAAGTTGGTACCCGCCAAAGGTGTCTTCTTCTTTTTGTTGATCATGCATCATCATTTCACCATCATAGCACCCGAAGGTACTTGTGCCCATGGGAGTTTATTGACCACGGTGTTTAGCATTGCACCGAAGTACTTGCTTGACTTGACTTGAGACATTCCCACTCACTCTCTCGTGACATGCTTGACTTACTTGACATGAATTGTTTGGCCCGAAAAAGGACAATTACTTGTTTGAATGAAATAAATGAAATAGCCAATTCTATTACACTACTTATTTCATGTGTTGGATACTACTTGCTTGAATATCTTGCTTGAAAGTGGAAACATTACTTTCTTGGAAAGACTTGTGTAATTTCTTGGCAATTACTTGCTAGTTCCTGACTGATACACCTTATTGAAATTCATGTGATAATCTTGTGTATAATTCTTGATATCTTGCTCGTTCCAACATGCATCATTATACCTGCACTGAACATGTAACTAACTTAAAGATTGTTAGAACTTGAGATATAATTCCTACTGGGCGATTCGCTCATAAAGTTACAATTCTAATATTTTTCAGGAAACTTGGATAGCGACCACCACTCGGATGGGACTGATACCGAGTGATGAGTGCTAGATTTGATGTACTGTCAGTAGTCGTGTATTTTGTATTTGTAGGACCTACTACCTTGTATTCTCAGTTATTATCAAGGCTTGTAATCTATGGTACAATTCAGTCAGTTATGAATAAATTGGATTGGAATGTTCAAAAATTTGTAGCTTTATGAATTAGTTCGGAATATTACTATTCTGGTTAATTAATTGTCATCTTGGACTATGGATATTATGTTTAAATTT
This sequence comes from Amorphophallus titanum, assembly GCA_024336825.1. NCBI lineage: Eukaryota > Viridiplantae > Streptophyta > Magnoliopsida > Alismatales > Araceae > Amorphophallus > Amorphophallus titanum. Next base: position 2,147,599 of record JANBPO010009398.1, read on the forward strand.
AAGTTAGTGATAAAATTACCGAGTAGTACGCGCACTCCGTCTTTACATGAATGACATGATCAATATAAGCGTGTCGCGCACCCGGGTATCTTTCGCGCTCGGGACGTGACACAAGGAGACCGCTAATCAGTGTGTTGCGGTCATGGCATGACCGTTTTTATGCTTCTTAGTCGTCTAGGTTCGGGTGGAGTAGCGACCTTGCGACTAATCGCCACCTGAAGGCGACGGTCAGGCCAAGGACTGCTACTGTGCTTGGCAGTCTGGGAGGTGACCGCCTTCGGTCCAAGTGTCTCTAGGGTTTTGTAGTCCTGGCGAGACCTCTAGCCGAGGCTTTGCAGTCCTGAGAGGGCCGCTATTCGCTATGACGGTCCGGGGAGGACCGCCACTCGATTTTTCATGCTAGCCGTGTTCAGTTCACCTTGTATTGGCCTCCGGTCAACCCGGTTGTGACCCAATGGTTGACCTTCCGCCTCGTGGATGTCCCGGATGCCTGTGGGTTCCGTGTTCATGTTTTTGGGGTGTCCGGAGACACCGTGTTATTTCGATTAGCATGTCTGTAGGTCTTGGGGGTATGGGTGACCCTGTGTGTGTTTTGAGTTTCCATGTTACGCTTGGGCGAGTCGCTGTGAGTCGACACGAGTGCGGTGGGCCTTCCCCGCATCATGTGGGTTTCTTCGGGAAGTGTTTTCTGTATGGGCCATGTGTGTTTGGCCTTGGACTGTGAGTCTAGTTAACCAGTCTGGGGCTGGAGATTTCCCGTGTGTCCCTTGGATAAGGGATCAACTCAGCGGCTTGTGAGTTGCCTTGGAAATCATGTCACCGTAGTTTCAGACCTAAAGATTAGGCTAGATTGACGGTGCTATGTTGTCACGTGCAGCGGTCTTGACCCGAGTCGCATGACTTAAGAACCGTTGGGTTTATTAGGTCTAGTGGGCTATCCAGAGTCTGGTGGCCTCGAGTCACCTGTTACTCTGTGTTACTTACGATGGGTGCGTACGTGGTTTTCAATGTTCACATTTAGTGAGCCCCCACTAGTCGTAACTTTCCTGCGCACACGTGTGCGGACCCACCTGGGAGTGATGGAGAGCGTGACCCGAGAGAGATGATTTTTAGGCTGGTTACCGTAGGGCCCCTCCCCTTTGCAGCCTGAGTCCAGTCTGGGGGGAAAACCAGCTAGAGGATCCGACCTAGAGCACATGGCCTGCATGTGCACAAGTGGCTGGGGGCGTCAGACCCGCGCTGACGAGTGCGACCCTAGTTAGTCTTTGTTCTATGTTCCTGGTTACCGTACAGTGTCTCAGTCTCTGCTTGGGGCGTCATAGAGAGACACCTGAGGCTGCGGACTAAGTCGTCAGTGGACACATCCGGCCTTGCTTCTAGTGGGCAGGTACTCCCGTCACTTGACGTGAGTTCTTGTGACTCGAGGTTTCATTTCTTGTCTGCGAGATGTGATTTTACATGCAGTTTCGGGTGTTTTTTCGGAGTCGAGGTCTGAGATTGTGGTGAGCGTCACCGAAGGTTTTCCCCTAGATAGCGTAGAGTTTACGACGGCGAGGTCGTAACCGTGTTTTCGGACCGTGTGGTTTCAGTGTGGGCCTTCGTGTGTGAGAACAGGCCTCCACGACAAAGGTGTCGTGATATTTTCCTAGTAGCATGACTAGGGTGGTTCGTGTTTTGGCAGTCCTCCGACTGTGAGATCGGAGTGTTGGTTTCCATTCCGGTAGGAGTAGTTGTAGAGCCGTGGTTCATCGACTATCATGTTTATGGGATTTGCGTACGACCGTGTTTTCCACCGTTGTTGTTGTAGCTACTTCTGCTGTTATTGTTGTTCTTGTTGTTGCTGCTTTCCGTACCATCGTTGTTTACGGTTGGGGTTCCACGGGACCTCTACTGAGCCAGTGATAGGAGACTTACCCCTACTTTTCAAGTGTTGGGGTCCTTCCTCGTGGTTCGAGGGTGCTGCATGGAGATTCTTAGTTGCCAGCTCGTCGGGCCGATTGTTCACTCGGCATTGGGTACATTTTCTTGCCTTAGACTGTACTTTTATTAGACTGGACTCTGTTGTAGTTAGATTATTTATTTCTATTAATTGTTGAATTATCCTACTTTATTTTCTATTTCTATGTACACTATACCTATCTTTTTAACCCTTTCGAATCTTTGGGCTCGTAGGTGGTGGGCCGAGGTTCGAGTCGCGTCGGTTCCTTTCTGGTCCCCATCCTAAGGCCTCCCCTTCTCCCCCCACCCCAGCGGTCCCCCTCTCCCTTGATGACTTCTTCTTTGTCTTCTCTGATGACGAGGAAAATGTCCAGATAACTGCAACCTCCGCCGAAGGGGTCAAGGGAGAGGAAGACAACATCGGATCTATAGGGTCAGATGAGGAGGGCAACTGGGCCCTACTTTTCATGCCTGTTGAAACCCTCGGTAGGGGAGGAGGACCACTTTAGGTGGGGGAGAGGGTGGTTCAGCTGGGATGGGGGACAACTCTGATGCCGCCCCGGGCTTCACCATTGCGCCTCCAAGAGAAGACCCACACATGGGTTTTCCATCCTTTACTCCGTTGGCCTGTGGCAGGGCCTACTCCTTTGCTGCCCAGTCGATTCCGCTGCTCATCAAGTCCACAAGTTGTACCAATGACTCTGATGACGGCTCGACATTCTGCCTGGTCAAGGTAGAAGGGAGCTACTCAGGTGTTGTGGATGGGGGGCACCGGGCATTGGTCGTGCTCACCAACGATGTGGGCTCAGTGTTGTGCCTGGCCCTTTATATATAGGGAGTTCATCCTTAGCACGACGCAAGGCAAATGACATCATCATTTGGTAGTAGTCAGACCTCAATTGGTTCTTGTAGTTCGGTGCAAGGAGGGGTCGGTCAAAGCCTTGGCTATTGTAGGGAACAATGTCTTCATGGTGCACCAAGATGGGAGAATCCAGGCATGGAAGGTGTCAATGCGGTCGGCTCTCAGCAGATGTGACAGAGCTTGTGGAGATCACCAGTGGGGGTTTCCTTATGACATTAATTTAGGGGGCTCTACTGCACCTCCCGTTTCTTGCCATCAATGTTGCCTCCAAGCTCCTCTCCTTGGCTAGTTCACAGATCGTCGACACTGCCATGCGTGAAGGTAGTAAGCTAGACCAAGGGCAATGGCGGCCATCGCCAGCTCCATGCATACTCTAAGGGCCACTTTGGTAACAGGTTAAGCTGGGTTAGGGTGAGTTAACCGGGGTCGACTGGGTTATTCCTTTTGATATTTTTTTCTTAACCCGGGTCGGACAGAGTTAAAGTGGATTAACCCATTCTTAGGAAATAGGTGGAATGAGTTAATCTACCCCGATTAGAGTTAGGGTTGAGTGGGCCACCTCGAGTAAGTCACCCGCCCCTAACCTAATCCATTACCAAAGTGACCCTAAGAGAGAGAGAGAGAGAATTCTAACCTGAGAGTTAGTTTGTCATTCTCCCTCTCGAGTCACACTTCAATTATCTTCGTTAGTGCACATGAAACTTGTGACAAGTATATCTCACACTCTAAATATGTTGTTTTATGCTTATATATGTTATAGGCATAGGAAGCTTATTTATCCATTCATTATGGATGAATAACACTATTTCTCCTCGAAATTAGAAGTAACACCAAACGAATGATTTTTTTTCTATTCCTATATTTATAATGGTAATCATGTAACTCTGAGTTCTTCGTAATGAATATATACTACTATTTGGGCAATAATTTACAATCAATTTAATATGTTACGAAATGATACAGCAAATGTTATATTAATTACAGAGGTTGGGACACGATGGTGGTTACAAATTTTACAGTCATTGTAGATAAATAAACTACTGAAGGATTAGGAATCGTCAGATGTAAAAGAGGATGTTGTTAGAGGGGAGGTAGGTCTATTCGTGTGTGTGTGTGTGTTTGGTGGGGGGGGATTGGTGTGGGAGGAACTCTTCGATGCTTAGTGAGGTGGATAAAGTCCACCAGCCCAGTGTGGCCCATCTTGGTGGCTCACCATCGAGACCAGGGCTCCAAGCCCATCTCTAGTAGTCCCAATCCAACATGTGACCGGTCACAGCTTGCCGCGGTGCAAGTGCAGGTCCAAAAGTCTTACCCACGTGTGCCTCCACCTTCCAATAGCAACGGTGTACATCTTCGACGGGTCTCATCACATTAATGGCAGAAGTCGCACCAGTCCGGTGAAAGGGGAGGGGAGGATGCCGCTCACGCCGTTTATCCTTGACAAAGCAACTCTCACGTCTCCTGTGAGTCCTGCCGCATTAGTAACGGGGCTACCTTTTTTGACGAAGGAACGGTGGGTCAGTGTTGACATCCTTTTGCCTTGTCATGTGAGCAGGCTAGAAGACTTACATCTTCACAGCCGCGGCAACCAAACGAAGGTGAAAGTTAACCCTAAGATAGATATATAAATAGAACCCTAGTCTGATGACTGAAGAGGTATGCAAGTTCAACCTCTCTCTCTCTCTCTCTCTCTCTCTCTCTCTCTCTCACTCACTCTGGTCCCTCATCCTCTCTTCTCTCGAGAGCTCGTTGTCACTTTGTCAGTTGCCTAACTTAACCATCAGAGGATTCTCCCCTAAGATGTCTCTCGAAACTCCTTCTGACCATTGTTCGTGCCTGCATGTCTCTCTTCAGCAATGCCTCTTCTTTCTCTCATCAAACAAATCTTTTGAGGTGTAGTTCGTGATTGGGGTGATGAATCTCAATTGCTACACTTAAGTTAAAGATGTGTAGGTGGAGAAGGATAATCTAGAAGGGCTCAGGAGCTTCTAGTGTTTCAGATGACAGACTTTGTGATTAGTTTTCCTGGTACCTTTTATGACTTTTTGGATGCATCGGATCGCTTCCAAGTTGTGGACTTACCCCATGTCAACCTAGTCAGGCACCCAAAATAAATATGGGCACATGCTGTGTGGTTCACAAGCAATTGGCACACATACTGTTTGTGGGACCGATGCACGATGATGTTGGCCACACATGCACTATTTCACTTATTGGGCTGCTGCAATGGATTAGTCTGAAAAGTCCATAGTCTTGTGGACCTTTCGATTGGTCAAAGTCAATCAGATAGACCATCTGGATTTCTCTTTTTCAAAATTTGTATGCATAAACTTGTCTAATGCATGAAAATGTTAGTTCGGCAAATTCATCGACCACAAAGTTAAATTATTATTTGTTGATACGCGTTTTGCAGAGGCTCCTCCAGATTTCTCCAACTCTGGTTTTCATAAACCCTCCAACTGCATGGGTAAGGTCAGGATGACCGATCTCAACGCACGACATCATTCGCGGGGCTGGTGAGCGGCGCGAATCTTCGCTGCGTCGGCCTTGTTCAGGAAGCTGGACTTCGACTGGAAATCGGCCGAGGGCTTGAGGCCATCGATATAGCTCAAGGTAATCGGGCCGGAATGCAGAGGCGTATTGGGAGTGGCGGCGGAAGCTGAGGCCATTTGTTGCAGAGCAATGACGTGCTGGGTCCAGAGGTCGATCTCGGCCTGCTGGAAATTCGTAAACTGCGCCGAGAGGATGAACCGGTCGGAGACCTTGATGGTGAGGAACGTCGCCGTGCCGTTGACAACTTTGTTCGCGGGCAGACCCTGCACGAGAAGAGAGGAGGCCTTGGGATCGGCGCTGGGCTTGAAGTTGTCGAACGGCCGCATGCGCTCGGGGTCGTGACCTGTATCGAGAAGCGTGAGCATGACATCTTCCGGTTGAGCGGGAGGCGCCCCGGGAAGCGGCGGTGGCGGCGTGAAATGATACTGGCGGACGGCGAGGGTTTCCGGCTGAAGCGCGTAGGAAAGACGCTCGCGCGCCATGGAGAGGGTGAGTTTCCACTTTTCCGGCGGAGCGGGCAGCAGGGCGAGCAACTGCGCCGGCTCGACCGGAACGTAATCTCCACCCTGGTCGTCCTGGGCTTTCGACGGAAGGCCGGCCCCGAGGCAGGCGAGTCCGATTCCGGCCCAGCACCCAAGCCGCTTTTGCATTGTGCGGATCATTCCCATGAGCGGTTGTTTCTCAAGGTCAGGCCCGCACTTTGCCAAGGGTCTGTTGCTCCATCAAGCGCGGTTCTGACGGCGCTTGTGCTGGACGAAGACCAGCAGGGCGAGGCCGCCGAGCATCATCGCCCAGGTGCCGGGCTCGGGCACGACGACCACGTCGATGTCATCGACGCCGGCCGACTGGTAGAGGACGAGGTACGAGTGGGCGCCGTAGTACGACTGGTCGAGCGCGCTGCCGAACGCGAGCTGCAGGTTGTTGCCGGTGATGATCGTCTCGGTGGCGCCGTTGCCCAAGTTGGTCGTGGCGCCGAGGGTCAGGCCGGTGTACTGGTTGGTCGAGCTGGTGCCCGCAATCAGCGTGTACGTCGTGTTCGCGCCGATAATCGCGGGCTCGTTCTGCAGGTCCAGCGTCAGCTTCACCGAGCCTACATCGGTGCCGAAGCTGATGGCGGTATTGCCGACCGCGAGCTGCGTGCTGGCCGTGCTCTTGGCGTCGAGGTTGAAGGTCAGGTTCGCATCGGCGATCGTGCTCGTGGAGCTGCCCTTGACCGTCAGCACGCTCGTTGTCAGGGTATCCGTCGCCGAGGCAAGGCCCACTAGGACATTGGCCCGCGCGTTGGTCGCCGTGCCCGTGCCGGAGATGTTGAAGCCTGCGCCGGAGCTTATGCCGCTGCCGGCCAGTGTCGCGCCGGCGTTGACCGTGAGCGAACCGGTGCCGGTCGCGGAACCGCTGGTGTTCTGGATGACCAGTTTGCCGCTGCTGACTGTGGTGCCGCCGGTATAGGTATTGCCCGTGGCGTTGGCGAGGGCGATGGCGCCGGGGCCGGTGGTCGTGAGGGCATGAGCGCCGCTGACTTGTCCGGTGACTTTCAGCGTGTTGGTGGCGCTGGAGACGGACCAGCTCTGGTCCGCACCGAGTGCGATCGGGGCGCTGACGGTTTCGGTCGTGCCGCCCGTGGCCGCGTCGGCGAGGCCGACGCCGCTGTTGTTCGTGCCGAGGAGGGTGACCGTGCCGGTGCCGCCGACGGTGGCGCCCGCGCCGTTGGAGTTGAAGGTCAGGCTGTCGATGGTCGTCGCGCTGTTGACGGTCGGGGCGGCTTGCGTGCCGGCGTTCGTATTGGCCGAGATGAAGACATCGCTGGTGGAGCTGAGCGCGCCCGACTGCGGCGTGGTTCCGGCGAGGTCGGAGGTGTAGTTGCTTCCGGTGCTGAAGTCCGAGCCGTTCGCGCCGGAGAAGTAGTAGCTGTTGGAGACGACGGGCGCGGCGACGATGACTTGCAGGTTGTCGCCGTTTTCCACCAGCGTGAGCGTGTCGCCGTCGAGGGTGTCGGTGAGTTCGCCGGTATTGTTGAAGGCGAAGTCGTTCAGCGAGACCTGCGATCCGGTGTAGGACATCAGCGTGTAGGTGCCGGAGCTGAGCGTCTGCGTGCCCACGCCGTTCAGGTTCTCGAGGTTGATGTAGACAATTTGGCCGCCGGCGATGGTGAGGCCGCCGCTTATGGCGAGCTTGTCGGTGCCTTGCGCGCCGGTGCCGATTTCAAACTGCATGAAGCCGCCATTGGGCGTGTTCACGGACATGCTGCCGATGGTCAGGGTGCCGATGACGCCATCCTGCAGGTTGATCGCGCCGAAGCCGCTCATCGCGACGAGGCCGTTCACGGTGCCCAAGCCGCCGAGGTTGCCGTTGGCGAGGGCGACCGTGGTGCCGGTGCCGGCGGTCATGGTGGCGCCGGAACCGACGTAGATTTCGCCGACGGTGCCGGCGCCGGATCCGATGGTGGTACCGCCGGTATAGGACGTGCCGCCGGTGATCGTCAGGGTGCCCGTGTTGTTGTACGTCAAACTATCGGCTGTGGCACCGCCCGAGATGGTGCCGACAGTGATGTTCGCACCCCCGCCGAGGGTCAATGAGCGAACCGATGCGCTGGTATTGATGGAGATCGCGCCGATGTTGAAGGTGTTGTTGCCGCCGGTATCGGTCAGGTTGAGCGCCCCGTTGGCGGCCGCCATGGCCGACTGGAGATTGCCGATGCTGAGCGTGGCGGCGTTGGAACCGGTGATGGTGATGCCCAAATTGTTACTTTCCACCGTCAGCGTGCCCGTGCCCAGGTTCAAGCTCTGGGAGCCCGCAAAGTTCATGGACTGGTAGAGGTTGATGTTGGGGTTGAGTGTTTCCGTCACCGCCGCACTGGAGGTGTTGTCGAGGGTGACTGTGCTGGTGCCGGCAGACACGCCGAAGTTGTTCGTCGTGCCATTCGTCAGCGCCTTCGCGTGATTGAGGTCGAGCTCACCACCGGTGAAGCTGATTGTACCAGTCTGGCCGGTGTTGTCGCCGGCGAGGATCATCACGCCGTTCTTCTGCGTGAGGACGCCGTGGAGGCCGCTCGTGTTGGCGAGCGTCGCCGTGCCCGTGCCGTTATAGGTGAAGTTGCTCGGCGCGGTGGATCCTCCGTTGACGAAGCCGCCGATGGCCACGTTGCCCGTGCCCTGGAAGGTGGCCGTGGCCGTAAAGGTGTTGGTGCTGGCGGACAACTGCACCGAGTTCAACGTCAGGGTATTGCCCGCGCCGTTGACGTTCATCGTGTAGTTGGGCGTCGTGCTGGTGCCGGTGTTGATGAGGCTGGAAAAGGTCAGGTCACTGTTCGTTCCGCCAAGAGTGATGGTGCCCGTGGTGAAACTGGTGGCCGTGCTGAAGGCGCCGAGAGTCAGGGCGTTGGTGCCTCCATAAGTCAGGCTGGAAACGCCGCTTCCCGCCGTGAGCGTCACGGCGTTGCTCGCGGTGACCGGGGAGCTGCTCGTGTTGTCGATCGTCGAACCGGAGCTGATATTGAGCGTGCCGGTACCCAGCGCCGTATTGCTGTTGATATCCAAGGTGCCGGACACCAAATTGACGGCTCCCGTTGTCGTATTATTTCCGGAGATGATGTAGGTGCTGCCGCCAGTCAACGTGGTGCTGCCGGAGTAGCTGTTGTTACCGGCGAGGACGAAGATGTTGTTGGCCGACGCGCCCTTAAGACTGACACTGCTCACCTGAGTTCCTGTTCCCGTGGTATCGATCAGGTTATTGTCGATGACCAATTCACCACCGGCCGTGTTGGCTAGGGCAAACGTCGTGAGGCCGGCATTACCCGAGGTATTGGACAGCGCGAACGTTCCCGTTCCAATCCCGCCGCCCGCACCCGCGAAAGTCAGCGTACCCGTGCCGATATCGGTGAAACCACCCGAGGTAAGATAGCCAAGAATCGAGTCGCTTCCCTCGAAGGTGATATTGCCCGAACCCCCGAAGTAGGCGCCCGCCGCGCCACCGACCCCAGTCGCGTAATACTGGCCGGCTTCAAACTGAATATTGTTCTGCAAAGTCACTGCAGTGGCGCTCGAAGTCAAAATCGTCGTTGTTCCAGTAGTGCCATTCGTTGTAGTCCGCCGCCGATTTGTTAGCGGGAACTGCATCATAGCCTTTGGGAACGTCACCATTCTTTTCGTTGGGATTAACGAGAAGCGGGCTGGAAATTTTCAAACCGTTCTCGGCGAGAGTTTCCGGCCCCTGCACCGTTTGCGGGGCTCCGAGGGTATATTGAACGTCGGTCTTAGTCTGCCCGATCGTCACTCCCCTGTAGGTGGTCAGGTCGGCCTGAAATTGCTTCCAATCGTTTCGCTTTACCGCGATCCAGATTATCGCCACGAGGACAAAGATAGCGGCAACGATCCAAAACAGGATGCGCTTGAGTAGCCGGCCCCAATATCGCGGCGGCTGAGTGCTGTTTTGGACTTGAACCGCGTCCCCCATCGTTTCATGCTCCAAAAGCGTATTACTTTGGCTCATTAAGAGCCCATTTTGCTAACACACACAGGTCCAGCGTCCGGCGCCATCATCAGGCCGAAAGCGTTCTCAGCCTACCGCGCCGGCATCGTTTTCATGGCTGGATCCTTCGATCCCAGTTGCACCATTAAGGACGAAATGGCCCTTTCTGCCAAGGCCCTGCTATGACTGCCGCAGCGCTTGGAAGGACCGCGGGCGGATTGTAGGCGTTTCGGAAATCACAGTGCGGGACAGTATGGCGCCAGAAATGAAGAAAAGAATTATGGCAAGATAAAGCGAACTGCGTTCGCACGCCATTCTGGCGTAAGTGTTTGTCTGCACATCGTTTTTTAGGGAGACACCACCGCTCCCTTTGAGCAATTGGGGAGACTGCCTGCTTCCTCACCGTTCTTTTATTCAGAATATTCAAGCATATACCAGGGAGATACTTGCCGACGACTGCCCAGCGGCCCAATTTCAGCAATTATGGCACAGGACGGAGATCGCTTCGAGCCTCGGCTGGGCCGCTCGCGCCGTGACACGGTTCGCGAGCCGACGACGCTGCGCACGGCGCTGATGAGCCGTGTCGCTCGCGCTGGCGGCAATCCGCGCCGACTGCCGAGCGCCCTGCCCGGCGCTTCGATGCAGCGGGTGCCGACGTCCTCGCCAGGCCGATTCAACGCTCGCGGTCGAGGGGCGAAGATCGCCGCCGGCTTCCCACGTGGTTCGGGCTGGTCGTTCGACCACCGATCGGGCGCGCGCGTGCGACCTCGCCGCGTGACGGTGAAGGTCCGCATCGTCAAAGCGACCGGCAAGGCCGGCGGCGTGGAGGCCCATCTGCGCTATCTGGAGCGCGAAGGTGTGAGCCGCGAGGGCGAGCCGGGCCGGCTCTATTCGACCTTCACCGACGAGGCGGATCGCGGCGCCTTCATCGAGCGCGGACTGGAGGACCGCCACCAGTTCCGGATCATCCTCTCGCCGGAGGACGGCGCGGCTTACGAGGACCTGAAGCCGTTCACCCGCGATGTCATGGCGCAGGTGGAGAAGGACCTCGGCACGACGCTGGATTGGGTAGCCGTCGATCACCATGACACCGGCCATCCTCACGTCCATGTCGTCGTGCGAGGCATCACCGAGGACGGGAAAATCCTCAACATCGCCGGCGACTATCTTTCCCACGGCATCCGGCACCGGGCGGGCGAGGTGCTGACCCGTGACCTCGGCCCGCAGACCGAGCAGGAAGTGCAGCGGCAGTTGGAGCACGAGGTCGAGGCCGAACGCTTGACCCGACTCGACCGGACGCTGATCGGCCGCGCCGAGCTGGCGTGGCTGCGGACCGCGGCCGGCGCCGCGGGCGCGGCCGGCGCAGCGGCGGGCTGCTGAGCGAAGGCGGGAGCCGCGCCCGTAAGCACGAGAGCCATGGCGCTGCCGGCCACGGCGAAGGTCTTGAAAGTCATTTTGCTTAGAACCTGGTTGAAGTGGAGAACCGGAAGGTTTCTTCCTTGTCGTAGTCTTCCTTGGCCAAAACACGGCTGAAGTCGAAGCGGATCGGACCCATCGGCGACTTCCAGAAGACGCTGACGCCCGCCGAAGCGCGGAACGAAAGGTCGTCGCGGATACAGACGTTGCGCGCGCCCGGCGTGGCGAGATTGTATTTTCCCACTGTGGCATCCCTCCTAAACCCGATGAGAGTTGGAAACTGAACCGGGTCATAAGGTGGGGTGTTACATCTACTGATGGGGCCTTCGGTTCCCCTGTCCTGAAGGGCCAAGGGCATTTTATCACCTCAGGAGGATTCTTCATTCAGGTGGCGGGCCACCAGGTATACCCTTGTCCTAGGTCAGACAACGGATGTTGTTTATGCGGTACGACTGAGTCGTTGCCGGTTCATTGGGCAGGCTTGTTGACACTGCCAGTTTGTTGTGAATTCTCCTCGATTCCCCTGAGGTGAAGTCCCTGGCGTTGATACTGGGTGACCTGAGGCTCTGACAGCTCGCGAAGTCTTTGGTGTATTGGCTTCCTTCGGCTTCTCAGCTTCAGTAGGCCGTATCATTCTTGTCTTTTAGGCTTGATCGCCATCGAGTGTATTTTGAGTGTCAACAAATGCCCCCCAGCCGCGGGTGCTGCGAGTAGGGCACAAGTGAAGCGAGACCAGCGGATGAGCTTCGTCTGGACATATTTCCTATCTGGATGACAGAGGCTTGGAATGGCCCTCAAACCAGCGCGGTGGCTAATCCAGCGCGGTAGGGGCATTGGTTAACATGGCACGCCCGTACCTGGCATGCCCTTTTGGAAGGGAAGGGTTAATACGGCACGCTATTTAGTGCGCCAGATTAACCCAAGGGGGAAACTCCCTTATATAACCCATTTTCCTTTGTTTATTCTTTCACCTCTCTTCATTTTCACCGCTTCTTTCTCTCTCCTCCTTCTCTTCTCCTCTACGGCGCCGAGTGAGAGTGGAGCATGGCCGTGGCCTTCGAGCGGGTGGGGGAGAGTTTTTGCCATTCAGGATTTGAATCCCTCTTTCCGGGCCCCAGGAGGCTCCTAGTAGGGCTTGCCCTGGGAGCTATTCCCCTGGGTGTTCTGTTTTGGCCTCAGTGTAATACCCATGACTTGTTTTAGGGACCGTTCCCTTGGTGGACGCGTTCCTGCTTCTTTCTGGAAATCTCCCGAGCTGGGGAGACTCTGTCGAAATTTTGTCAGAAATTCTATCTTGATCAACCATTTTCTGACCTTGTTTATTTTTTCTTGATATGCTTTTGCAGACAAAATGGCATCTAGCTCTTCTTCTTCTGCGTCCCGTGCCATGGTGACATGGGAAAATGTTTATTCCTTGGACCGGGGGCACGAGCAGCTTGCTGTGGTCGCGGAGTCCTCGGACTCGAAGACTGATACAGTGGATACCAGCTGCCTCCTGATCATTGGGGGCGATTCCTTCAAGTATGACCGCTGAGATGCCGTCAGGAGGGATCATCCTAAGGACAAGCACCTGATGGCCTTCCTTAGGCGGTTTAATATTCAAGGGAAGCGGGACTTGTTCCTCGTCCACAGGGCTGAGTAGGCATTACTTGTCGAAAGAGATAGCCTGACTGATTTCATTGTGCGGGGGAGGCCCATCTATCTCCCCGGGGAAATCAGGAAATGGAGCGTTGTGCTTGGATTGCAAGACCTAGCTCCAGAGGATAGGCTGCTGACCAGAGCCCCTGAATTCACACCTGCTCGATGGAACGAGTCCGCAGGCTGTGTTGACCGGGAAAAGCCAGTCTTCGGTTTGTTTCTTGCCCCTTTGAAATGGGGATACAGAGAAGAATCCTTCCTGCTGGACTGTCTGGCAGTCTGTTTCAAGCATCAGATTTTCGTGGGATGGTTTGCCGAGCTGAAGGCCATCGACGCCCATGAATTCAGACCTGGAGCTGTGGAGTTTACAGACTATGTACTGCAGCATTACACTCCTATCTTGGTCAGGGCTGGCGTATATCATAGCGTGTATGCCTCACGGTACCGCTACCCTATCTCGAGGGGTCTATGTTGCGGCATGATTGAAATATTCTGTCCCGAGTATAATACTTTCTACACTTCAGAGGGAGAAACTTCTTTGGATCTTTGGAGTCTTTCGTAGCTCAGTGGCTTGCCAATCGACGAAGAGCCGTACGAAGAAGTTTGCTGGCCAGATTGGCTGAAAGACCAGACTGACGACGAAGGCCGATATTTGACAGGCTTTGCTTACTGCTACCTGATGAAGGTGTATCGTACACTCTACCATTCATCATACGATACGAGGGAGGCACACAAGCCTGGAGAGAAGAGGCGTGTGCGGATGGGCACTTGGCTTCAGCATTTCTTCGGTGGGGAGCAGAAGTATGAAGACTTTCCCACTGTAGCACCGACTGCCTTGAGGCGAAAGAAAAGGGTCTGACGACAGGCCGCTTTCCCGTCCACTTTGAAAGGAGGTCAATAAGGAGGCCTGAACCCCGTCGGTGTTGATGCAGTCACATATTGTGCTGCATATTTCACTTATTGGATTTGTTCTTTTGCTCTCCTGCAAGGCGACGAGAGCGTGATCAGGGCAGAGGCCATCTACCCTGCTTGTCTAATGGCTTGGGGTACGAAGCTGTCCCTTTGTCCAGTGGCTTTATGCCTGATTTACAAAATGCAGGGAGACTTGCACAGGACCCGTGTTCCCAGGAATTTGTGAACCGTCGATCTGTTACATTTCTTCAATGCCTGGGTCTGCACCCTATTTTTGGAGGCTAGTCCTTGGGGGCTACAATCAGATCGCCCTATTCCAAGGATGATAGAGTTTGCAAGTGCTGAACCGACTTCAATGGCGGAACAACTCTTCGCCATTTGGGGCAAACTGACCCAGGTTCCCATGGACTCGCCCGGAGTTCTGTACTTCTGGAGCCTGGCGGCTCATTCCAACCCGCTCGTGAACAAGATGCGAAAGTGTAGTCTGTTTGAGATAGAAGAGTATATACATCCAATCTCTGGTGCCAAGTGCACAAGGCCAATCCTAGAGCTGGAGCGGGTTGATTAGGCGCTAGCTATCAGACCAAGCATCCTTGTCTTTCGGAAGAGCGGCATCCTATGGCTGGAGCCGTACTATCCATTCCAATTCAGTCAAAATTTTGGCTACGATTTCTTCGGCGCGTACTACACAAGTTGCACCCCTGGGTCTCTCTGGCAGCCTTCTTCATAGAACAACCTAGAGAAAGCTTTACTGAAATCAATCATATCATCAACAGGCTGCTTAGGCAGTAGTGGCAGGCCAGCATCTGTACAAGATGTATCTTCTTTCTCGAGCTGACTTGGCAGTGCCCTTAAAGTACCCAGCTGGAGAGGGCCTCTGATAAAGTGCTGACGGTAGTCCCAAGTCAATGGCCCCGCATCTCCTAGAACTGATAATGAGGACTCTCGATAACCGAGGCCCCTCCTATTCATTTTTCTGCCCCTAGTGACCGGCTTGGTCCGCCCCTACAATTGTGCGTCGAGACCTCTCCCTGGCTGATAGCCTAGCTTCAATATAATGCTCCAACCCTTGGAATCTCTTATCTTGGGCTTATCTTTGATATTCATTGGTGCAATAGTTGGCTTGCGTGGCGCATAGGCCCATGGAAATCTAGTACTAAGATAACGGGCCGATCACTAAGTCAGAGTGTTGGTAAAATCTTTTCAGAAATAGCCTTGACAGACTGGACCATGGAAATGCTTTTGACCTTAACCACCCTCCCTTGGGAAGTGAATTTGAGGCATTGATGAGCAGTGGATGACACAACATTAAGATTACCAATCCATGGTCGACCCAGAATAGCTTTGAACATGGGGTCGATATCGGGGACATAGAATTCAATGGGCATTGTGAGCGGCCCAAGTCCAGCCTGAATGGTGACCACCTCATGACACGGCCTCCTTGAATTATCATACGCTGTAATAGTAGTTAGGGTAGGCCTTAGTAAATCTTCTAAAATATTACAGGCCCTTAAAGTGCTGAGAGGATAGACATTAATAGAGGCCCCGGTGTCTACCAATGCTACATCTATGCTTACTTTATTCAGAATGATAGAAATGCATAGCGGCATCTGATGAGCCTCGAGAGGTGCTAGCTCGGTTTCTGAAAATGTAATAGCTGGCCCCTTGGAGATTGTAGCCAGGGTGGTTGGTAAACTATCCACTACCATGTCTTCACTAACCATGACATTTTGTAGAAAATCCCACAGCACATCTTGGTGAAGCTTAGACCGCTTAATCAATTCCAGAACTAAAATCTTGGTAGGCATTCTATCTAGATGATTCAACAGGTCATACTGAGTGCTCGACAGTGGATCTGCCTCCTCTTGATTAGTAGTGTGTTGTGAGGACTGGGGATTGGGTGCTGGCGCACCGGTGGTGGGATAGTTCTGATGGAACAAATGCCCACTCCGCAGGGCAAGGTTTTGGACTGGCACGGCATCAAATGGGCTCATAGTGGGAGGCTTAATGAACACAACGGGGTGGATGAATGACGTAGGGGTAGGCAAAGCGGAGATAATGGGCGTAATGGGAGTAGTGGTGGCAGTGATGGGTCATGTTGGGAGGATAACTGGCAAAGGGTTGGATGGTGGCGTGGTGATGATAGGCAGTGCGGGCACTTGTAGGGGAGCAAGGACAGGAAGAACAATGGGGGAAGCAGGTGGTAGGATGAGGGGTTTAAAAGGAACAACGGATGCGGATGATGGAGGGATTTGATGGTTCGGCGGGAGGATGATAGATGTAGAAGGCAGAGGAGGATTGCGATAGGTGTAGTGGAGAGCCATGAGTCACTGAACCGAAGCTTCATCATCATAACACCACCCGGCATTGGGGGCTGGGCGTTGGACAAAGTTGACCTGAGCCGGTGCCGGTGGCTGAGGTTGTGGAGCGGGCGGATGATTCAGCATGGGATTTTGATGGATCCCCAAATCCTGAACAGGCTGCTACTATTGTGGCTGTGGCTGCGGCTGTAATGCTTGCTACTGCACTTGCTGTCTCGGCACTTGCCTTCTCTTTTCTTTAATTTCAATGATGGCCTTATACATCTCAGCCCAATCAATACGCTGGCCTTCATGCAGATCATACACAAGATCTCTAAACTGGAAACAACCCTCAATGGTGTGCCCGGGCTACTGGTGGAACATGCAATATTTGGACTGATCAACGATCGGGTTCCAATTAGGTCGCTCCGAAGGAAGTTGAATTGCACCAATGGACATGAGAGCTAAGAAGATATCTGGGAGGGACTCGGGCAAAAGAGGATATTGCACCCTCTTTAGAGGCAGGCGTTTGGTTGCATAGCTATTAGGTGGAGGGACATTATGATATTATAAGGGTTGTTGCAGTTGCTGAGGAGCGGGGAAGGTATTTTGTGGAGCGGGGAAGGCATTTTGTGGAGCAATTTGTGGAGCGAAGAACTGAGGGTTGTGTGGGGGTTGTGGAAAGTGGAGTGGAGCGGACCAGTTAGGAAAGGGGAAAGCAACAACTTGCACTTGCTCATTAGTCTGGACTCCTTCAGTGATGGACCCCTGAGGTTTTCTATTGTATTTGGGCTTTTGGGCCTCAAAAAGAGAGTGGATAGAGGAGTCCTTGAATTGGGTCTGGATAAACCTCGCCCGGCTATAGAATTGGTTCATGTTGGCGATATCATTCATGGACAAGATGTTGCGGAAGGTAGGTGTACAATTAGAGATGAGCAACTTGACCTTTTCCTCCTCTAGAATATGACCGGGCACACGGGCAGCCATCTGCCTCCATCTGTCAGCATAGGTAGTGAAATCGTCATCGGCCTTCATTTTCTCGGCAACCAAGTCTGTGAAAGAATATTTCGGGCCAACCCGGTCCTAGAATGTTTGAATAAATTTCTCTTTGACAACTTTGAAACTCTTAGGATCCTCCAGTGGCATGGCATAAAACAACTTTGGAGTGACTCCATCCAATGATTGGCAGAATAAATACGTCATAAGGTGATCATCATATTGGAACTGCGCCGATTCATACATGAAATTCCTCACATGAACATATGGGTTACTGTTCCAGTCTTACTTGCGGTATGTGGGGAGCTCGGATTAAGGAGGGAATTGAATATTGTGAAATCTAGGAACAGGAACATCTGCCCAGGCATGAGGGCTTTGTTGCTATCATCAATTATGCTGGACAATGTGTATGAAATGCAATCAAGCATAATATGTTGATAAGCTATATTCAAGCAGTATTCAAGCAGGCAGAATGCATTGACAGGCACATATGATGAATTATAAGCATGTACAATGTGTCCTGAATAAAATGCAATCAGACATAGAATAAAATGCCAATCAGACATAGTTTATTGACAGGCTCATGGTGACAAGAGGTGCTTTGTTGCTATCATCAAAACATAATAATATATATGTTGCTAAATAACATATACACAACAGTGGTTCAATCAGTGTTATGGAATGAACAACATCTTCAATCATCTTCCAATCTTGTTGCATTAGTGTTCTCTTCCGACGAAGAGCATCAGCTACCACATTTGCCTTCCCAGAGTGATATTGAAGCTCAAAATCATAATCATTCAAGAATTCTATCCATCTCCTTTGTCGCAAGTTCAGTTCCTTCTGAGAGAATAAGTATTTGAGACTCTTATGGTCTGTGAAGACTTTAGATTTGACTCTATAGAGATAGTGTCTCCAGACCTTCAGCGCATGAACAACAGCTGTCAACTCTAGGTCATGTGTAGGGTAGTTCTTCTCATGCTCCTTAAATTGTCTGGACGAGTACGCCACAACCCTACCATTTTGCATTAGGACACAACCAATTCCGACCCTCGAAGCATCAGTGTAGAGAGTGAACGTGTCGATGCTATTGGGCTGGACCAAAAGTGGGGTAGATGTCAAATAATTCTTCAACTCTTGGAAACTTCACTCACAGTCCTCAGACCATACGAACTTCACTCCTTTCCTTGTTAATCTCGTCAAAGGTGCAGCAATCAAAGTAAAACCTCTAATGAATTTTTGATAATGTCCAGCCAACCCTAGGAAACTCCAAATTTCAGCGGGAGTCTTCGGAGCCTCCCACTCCAGCACAACTTGAACTTTTGATGGATCGACAGCTATGCCATTGCCAAATATTACATGGCCAAGAAATTGAACCTCCTCGAGCCAAAAGTTGCACTTACTAAACTTTGCATACAGCTTGTGCGCCCAAAGAGTCTCCAAAATAATCTTCAAGTGTTCCCTATGAGAAGCTTCATCTGGGGAATAAATCAACACGCCATCAATAAATACAACCATGAAGCTATCCAAATAGGGATTAAACACTCAGCTCATTAGGTCCATAAATGTTGTCGGGGCATTCGTTAGACCAAAGGTAAAACTAAGAATTCATAGTGCCCATATCTGGTTCGGAAAGATGTCTTTGAAGTATCCTCCTCCATGATTCAAAGCTGATGATATCCTGAGCATAAATCAATCTTCAAAAATACCATGGCACCTGGCAATTGATCAAAGAGATCATCAATGCGAGGCAGAGGAGAGCGATTCTTCACAGTTACCTAGTTGAGCTTCTGATAATCAATACAGAGTCGAAGTGATCCATCCTTCTTCTTCACGAACAAAACTAGGGCTCCTCAAGGTGAGACACTTGGTCAAATAAAGCCTTTGTCCAATGGCTCTTGCAATAGCTTCCTCAACTCAGCCATCTCTACTGATGCCATTCAATAAGGTGCATTAGATATCGGTGTCGTACCGGGTAAAAGATCAATAGAGAATTTGATCTCTGAGATAGGTGGCAACCTTGTCAAATCCTCAAAAACGACATCGAAGAAGTCTTGAACCGCTTCAATCCTCTTCAGTGATGGGGCTTCCTTGACCTCAGCTATGGTCAGTACATGAGCTAGGAATGCACTGCTACCCTTGAACAATGATCAAACTGCCTTCATGGCCGAGACCACAAACTTTCCCAACCCAATCTTGGGCAAAGGGTGCAAAACTCCTTCTCACCAGGAATGTGAAAAGCAGCATGCTTCTTCCGACAATCAATGGGACCATAATGTTCCTCCAACCAATCAAGACCGAGAATAGCGTCGTAGTCCTCCATCTTCAAAAGATAGAAGTGACCAGGCAATTCCCGCCCTTCAACAACAACGGGCAAGGAAGGATAACTCTTCATAGTGGAAAATGCTCCGGCTAGCGTGTACACTAGAAGGGGCGCATCTAAGTCCTTTACTACCAAACCTGACTCATCATACAACATATTTGAAAACAAGTCAGACATGAACGAATGAGTAGCACTAGTGTCCAACAAGACACTAGCATAGAAGTCAGATATCAAAAGTGTACCTTCAATCACATGGTCCGCTTGCTCTACATCCTCCTTATCCAAAGGAAACACTTGTTCTAGCGCTCGAGACTTCCCAGCTGGTTTCGCTGCTGCAAGCACTACGATTGGTATCGTCAGGGCTTTAGTGGGAGTAGATGATTGTGCCTTCAGACAATCCTTAATCTTGTGATCAGGGTTTCCACATCTCAGACACCTGCCAGTCACCATCCAACACTCCTCACTCCCATGCCATTTCTAGCAATGCTTGCATTCTTCCTTTTCTCCTAACGATCCTACCGATCCTCTGGCTTGAGGTGAAACTAACTTTGTCAGTGAAGACTCTGACGGTCGAGAGAAGGACTTCTTCTTCTTGCAGCCTTGTTGTTGAAATGTTGACAATGACCTCTTCATCAGTGCTTTCTTTTCTTCTTGATATTGCTCCATTTCACTTTCTTGTCGGCATGCTGCACTAAGAGCTTCATACATCGTTCAATGATTGAATGCCACCAATCTGGTTCTTAGGGACGATCAAAGGCCCCTCACGAACTTCTTCACCTTCCGCCATTTGTTGATCATAATATGAGGTGCATATCTAGCCAACTTCGTGAAACGTGCCTCATACTCGAGCACTATCACGGATCCTTTAGTGAGAGTAAGAAATTCCTACTCTAATTTGTCTTGGACATGCTCGAGGATGTACTTTACCTTCAATAGATGAACAAAGTCATGTTATGTCCCCTAGGACTCAAGTAAATTGTGTTTTTGTTTTGATGATAGCAACACATATTCTAACTTGTTTTGATCGTCGATTCGGACATAAGGCCCATAATGGCGATGATGTGTAAATATCAGCTTGGGCATGAAGCCATACGCTGGAAAATGGTATATTCATTGGCAAGGAGATAATACCAATGTAAAGAAAAGAGTTTATGCACCAGTTCGGATGTAAGGCACCTAATGATGATGGTGTGTAAATATCGGCTAGGGCACGAAGCCTTGCGCTGGAAAAGGTATATTCATTGGCAAGGAGATAATGCCAATGCAAGGGAAAAGGGTTTATGCGCCAGTTCGGACGTAAGGCTTGTAATGACGATGCTGTGTAAATATCGGCTAGAGCATGAAGCCTTGTGCCGAAAAAGGGTATATTCATTGGCAAGGAGATAATGCCAATGCAAAGAAAAGAGTTTATGCACCAGTTCGGACGTAAGGCCCGTAATGGCGAACATGTATAAATATCGACTAGGGCACGAAGCCTTGCACTGGAAAAAGGGATATTTGCAGGCACGGGGATAATGCTAGTGCAAAGGGAATGGTTTGTGCACCGAAGTGGACGTAAGGTCCAACACGGTGATGGGTGTAAATGTCATCTCAGGTATGAAGCCTTTCACCGATAGATGTATGTTCGCAGGCGCGGGGATAATGCCAGCGCAAAGAAAATGGTTTATGCACCAATGTGGACATAAGGTCCAACATAGTGGTGGGTGTAAATGTCGGCTAGGGTGTGAAGCCTTTCGCCGACGGATGTATGTTCGCAGGCGTGAGGATAATGCCAACACAAAGGGAATGGTTTATGCACCAATGTGGACGTAAGGTTCAACATGGTGGTGGGTGTACATGTCGGCAAGGGTGTGAAGCCTCTTGCCGAAGGATGTATGTTCGCAGGTGTGGGGATAATGCCAGCGCAAAGGGAATGGTTTATGCACCAATGTGGATGTGAGGTCCAACATGGTGGTGGGTGTAAATGTCAGCTAGGGCGTGAAGCCTTTTGCCGAATGATGCACTTTCACAGGCACGAGGATAACACCAGTGCAAAGAAAAGGGTTTGTGCACCGATGTGGACATAAGGTCCAACATGGTGGTGGATATAAATGTCGGCTCGGGTGCGAAGCCTTTCACCGACGGATGTATACTCGCAGGCATGGGGATAACGCCAGCACAAAAGAAATGGTTTATGCGCTAATGTGGACGTAAGGTCCAACATGGTGATGGTGTATAATGGTAGCCCAGTGGGACTATGTGGGGCTCTCAAAAACCTTTATGGTTTGTGTATATTGGGGAGGCTTCTGCAATCGCGGGCCAACGACCTCGAGATTGGTTTGAGCTGGGTACATATTTTGGGAGAGCTCAGCCAGGGAGGAGTACCACTAGATCAAGTTACATTTTAGTCATTCTTTGAACGCCAGCAAGGCTGTGTAATACAGCTTCAGGTGTTTCCCATTGAGAGGGGAGAATTAAACTACGAGAACGTAGGCACCACCCTCATAGACTCGGTGGACAACATAAGGTCCCACCCAGTTTTCAACCAACTTTCCTTTGGGATTGGAGGTCATTACTTCTCTTCTTTTGACCATGACTAGGTCACTCTTTTTGAATTCTCACTCCTTGACCAGCTTATCGAAAGCACGGGCCATGCGAGCTTGGTACAGTTGGATGTTCTATTGCACCCGGAGGTGTTTTCCTTTGAGCTCAGCAAGCTCCTCCAGTCTTCTTTCTATGTTTGTTTGTTCGCCACCAGCCAAACCGTGCTGAATAGCAACTCGCAATGATGACACCTCTAGCTTTATCAACACCACTGCCTCTGATCCATACACTAGGGAGAATGGTGAGTAGACAGTTGGGGTCTTGTAGACTATACGATATGCCCACAGTGCCTCATACATTTTCTCTTCCCAGTCTTTCTTACTGGAGTTGACAAGTTTTGCTAGTAGGGTACAGAGGGTTTTGTTGAGTGCCTCTGCAAGCCCGTTGGCCTGTGGATTGTAGGGGGATGATGTCCTCCAATCAATTTTATACTCGTTAGTTAACTTGTACACCTTTTGGTTCCTAAAATGCCTGCCATTGTTGGAAATAATTCGGCTGGGGACCTCGAACCAAAATATTATATTCTGACAGAAGAATCTGGCCACCAGCTCCCCCGTCACTTCTTTTAATGCCACAGCCTCTACCCATCTGGAAAAGTAATATGTGGCTGCCAGAATATATTTACATCTTGATGAAGATGCTAGCAAAGGGCCCACCATATCTGTGCCCTATTGAGTAAATGGCCAACTAGGAATGGTGGGGTGTAATGGCGCTGGTGGCCTTCTAGGCACGGTGGCGTGCTCTTGGCATTTCTGGAATGACTTGACACATTTGCAGCAATCATCAAATATAGTGGGCTAGTAGTAGCCCAATTTTTTATTTCAATCTTCATTTTTGGACCCGCCTAGTGTGCCCTGGCTGACCTGGCATGAACCACTTTCATCACCTACCATGCTTCCTCCATAGGCAGGCAGTGGAGTAGAACTTTCTTCTGGGCATCCGCCATTATTAGGAGCAAGGTTCCATTCCTCATCTCGTAGGAATCTTTGATTCTGAGCAATTTAATTCTTTGTTCTAACTCCTTCGGTAGCCGCTGGTGCTGGAACCAACGCAGGAGGTGTTCTCACCAATCAGGCTGTTGAATTTCTTCCATAGTCATTATTTCATTCTCCTCTTCATTGGCTAGGACCTCTATCATGTTGGGGACCTGGCATCTATTGATGATGGTTATATTCAGGCTCGTGTCTGGTGGGACCACTAAGGAACTGGCCAGCTTTGCGAGGGCATCCGCCTGAGTATTTTGTCCTCGATTGATGTACTTTACTTCAATAATGTAGAATTTCACCATCAGGCGTAGCACCAACCGGTGGTATGGAAAGAGCTCCGGCTTTCGCACATCAAATTGCCCTTCCACTTGTTTTATGACTAACACGAAGTCCCCAAACACTTCAAGCATTTGGATCTTCATGGAGAGAGTAATTTGTAGATCCCTATCAAGCTGTCTTGAGAGCTGGCAGAACCGACGAGCTCCCTCAATTCGGCTTCTAGCTCACCTTTTCCCCTCCCCGCCTGGCCGACTGACCGCCCCTCCCTACGTGAATGTACATTTTAGTTGTAATCTAATTCCCCACCCCTAGTCCAACCCCCTTGCAAGGGGCGTAGCGCATGTAACTCAAATTTTCTGGTTGAAGCTTCATCGGCGTGGCGTGCGGGTAAGCCCACGCTTCCTCGCTCACCCTCGCCTCCAGCCGGGATCGACATATTCACGTCAATCAGGTGAGCTTCTGGGCCCCCTATTATTGCTGGTTCATGTTTCTTAACTATTATTGCCTCTTAGCTCCATTGGACAGTGAGAGAGTGCTCGGTCCCAAATTTTCATCAATTGAGCGCCACCGCAAGTGAGTTGTGAGGGAGATACTTTATCCCACGTCCGCGGCGTGCTGACCGCCCATAAAAGTGGGCATCCCAGAACCCTTAGGGGTTCAATCTTAGTCTAGCCAACCCCCCGGAGCAATGAGGTCCCATGCCAGACCCTCAACACCATCACCGGTTTGCCCATGGGCCCTAGTGTGCACCAAGTGTGTGAGTCCGCTCGAGTGAAATCACCGGTCCATGTATTGCTTGTTTGCTAGGACCGAGGGGTCTTCGGTCTTGTGACTATCACCCCCAAGGTGGTGTCACATCAGGTAGTCTCCATGTTGTGTTGGGTTCTAGCATGTGTGTGGATCTCTTTTGGCCAAAGAGTGGAAGCCTTACCAAGTTGGTTTGGGGTGGACGTAGGTGTGCCTTGTGGCAGCCGAATGACCTTAAAAGTCTTGTGTTGTGGTGTGATGCTTGTTATCCATCTCCTCTATCCCTCTTCACAGGTCCTTCGAAGTTTTTCTAAAGGCATTTCAATTCATTCCACTCACGACTCTTTATTTTCAACTCTGTTCTGTATTTAAATCAGCTTCCTACTTTCAGTTCTGTTAAGTATCTTTTAAAGTGTTCAAAAATAGGGTGGAGGATCTATTCACCCCCCCTCTAGATCCTCTCATATCGTCTAATAGAAAGTAACTAGGATGTCAATCCCCTACCGAGTAAAAGGATAAGGCTCGGTAAGCATTACAAGTGTTGAATCCGGCTGATGGATCAAATGGACAAATCGTTGACAATAATCACACTCTCGAGCATAAGCCGAGCAGTCATGCAACAACGTGGGCCACCAGTACCCCTATCGCAGCAAGATCCTCATGATCGACCTCCCTCGTTGGTGTGCAACACAGATCCCCTCGTAAATTTCCTTGACTGCCAGCCGGGCCTACCGAGGTTCAAGGCATTTAAGGAGGGCTCCTGTGAAGGACCATCGATAAAGAGATCCATCTAGTAAGACAAACCGCCAGGCTTGATACTTGAGTCATCTGGCTTCCCGCAGATTGACAGGCTCTCGAGTGTCACTTAACCAGGCTACGTAGGGTACTGTGGATGCCCTTGGAATATTCATCTTTTATTTCGTTGATTCTTCTTATTATCCTTTTATCTTTTGTCATTTTATTGAGTTCAAGGGCGCTCTAGTCACCAAAGTGATGATTTATTTGGATTCCGAGACTAGAGTGGGCCAGAACCCACAGTGCGCTCCGTCTAACTCATCAGACGATGGGGGTATGGGGTCAAGATTGGAGACCCACCGTGTGATAAAAGTCACAACGTTAATTACATCTCTTAGGACAGGAGAGAACCTTTGATTAATTGCTAGGATAAGGGGCCTCATGGCCTGGAAAACAACTTTTTATAAAGAGAACAAATAGCATGTTAAAGAGAAACATTGAAATTCCCCCATACTGGGGCAAAGGGGATATTTGGGGTGAAATCGGTCATATATTGACCATTTCATGTTCGAACGGGTGCCTAAGTTGAAAACATTGTAAATCTGCATAAGCAACATCAGGTCATATGTATGACGGGGCACAACAGGTTTAATATTTGAAGACAGGGAGAAATTTGGTTAAATCCAGGTGAAACAGTATTAACTTTAGTGGATTATTGGCCTGGAGCAAAATTGAGTCATGGCCATAGTGGGGTGGATCCCCAGAGCCTAGGCTGATAGAAATCGAGACTGTGATCTAGAAGGGGGGGATGAATAGATCACTCCCAACTTTTACCGATGATGAAATTTAATCGATGAAGATGAAAACACAGTAGGTGTATTAGCTAGATGCCAGGGATACGAGGCGGACGTTGGACCCTAGAGTCTCCTCACGCAAGAAGGCAACTCTCCAGATAGGCATGACCTATCGTTTGAGTTACGTCTTTTGGTATACCTCCTGGGCACACCGAATCCACACAAGTAATTTGTGAAACAATCACGCAAACAACACAAAATCACATAGGATTTTTAGGTGGTTCGATTGCTAACCGCAATCTACGTCCACCTCTCACTCCTTCGGAGTGAGGCTTCCTTGCTTCAAGCAAAATTAAGTAGACTCAGTCTGCAAACATACACTACCTAACAGCTTGAGTTCAGAGGGAGACAAATCCCTCAACACAGATCCTACAACCCATAGAATTTGAACCCTGGCCTTGCCACCTGCAAGTCCAGAACTGGAAGACTATCCTCCCTTCCTCCAAACCAAAGGGAAAACACGAGTAGCAACCTGCCACTCGCACCCTGAAGACTTAGTCTCCCTTCCTCTAACACTCAGAGGGTAATTGGAGAACACTCTCCCTTCTCCTGAGTCCACAGGAGGAACCCCGACCTCAAACCAGAGGATCAAAAGAACAAATTGGAAATGAAAAAGACAAAGAGATGACAGACGAAGAAATAAAGATGTAGCTCTCAATAGAGCGGTGCAGTTTAGGATTTGATCCTACAACTGACAATTACAGATTCTCATTTGGCTCCTTCTTCCTTCAGATTCTTCTCTCACTCTTTCTCTCTCTGGCTTTCTCTTTAGCTCTTCTGCTCTTACACTCTGCTATTCTTCGTGTTCTTGTTGTGAGGAAGATGGTTCCACCAACTCCTTTTCAACCTGCTCAATGGACTCAATATTGACTGGGGCAGGGACTTCAGCCTCGACCTCTATTAAAGGACCAAAGTCTTGAACTTCGAGGCCTACACGCTCAGAGGTGAATTCATCATGTTGTCTCGGCTAGGCCACCTATTCCAATTCAGTAGTGGCCGTGATTGCCAAAATGGAGGTATCATCGGCCGTCTCTCTAAGCTCTGCACCTGTCGACATCTTGGTAGTAGCAGCATCAACTAATTCTGACCCCGTTTCCACAGACTGAAGCTGAAGCTGCTCCACGGAGGGTTGATCAAAGCTCACCGTTGAAATAGACCCACTCGGGAACTTTAAAGCAATTGGCCTCAACACGGGAGTCGTGCCCACAATAGGAGTAAAAGCTGTGGCCCTCACTTGAAAGGGGGAGAAGGCAGTCATGGTGTCCACTGCTAGCAATGTTAGCCTCACTGAAACCACGGGCTCCTACAAGGGACCAAATACAAAAGAGGTGGAAAGAAAGAAACGTGTCAGATATCCTGCTATGAATGGTGGCAAACATGAAGAAAAGTCATGAACAAAGGAAAATCTCACCTCAACTGGTACGACGCCCGACTCATTAGTCCCTGGGGTCTCCAATGCTGGCTATGCTAGGCTTGAAGTGATCCCCCCTTCCTCTGTAAGGGGGCTTGGCATACTAAGGGCCCTAACGCTAGTCGGGGTGGGCTGAATGCGGAGAGGTCGCTCCCATAAGAGAAGGACGGGGTACTAGCTCCCGACTCCAACTCTTGCCCCTCTTCATCGCTAGAGGGTTCATAATCAACGGGTTCTTCGGAAGGCGAACTCTCATCCAACTCAGTAGCTGTCATGCCAGGACCCTCCAAGCGCACCGAGCTGTCCAGAGCTGCCTCCGAAGAAACCCTTTTTATAGCCAAGGAGGCCAACCGCTCCGAAGATCGCCAGGTAGACAACACACCTGGAGTTGAGAACTTGGGAGAATGAACTACAACAAGCTCTGAAGGGGCGATGCCTAGCCAATGGAAATGAGGTCAATGGATAAAAAGAAGAATAGTGACAAAGAAGCATTCCCACTCAAAGTCCTACGAGCAACAACATTACCTTCGCCGCCATGGCTAGGTGTTGGTGAAGGGAGGTCTCTTTTGACCAGATCAATAGGTACCTCGGTACCTTCAACCCCCTCGGTACCGCTGGCAGTTGCGACCTCCTCCACGGTTGGAACAGAATGGGTCGCTGGGTCTGAATGAAGAAGATAAACTAATACAGACCCAATCCATGTCCAGATGGGGAAGTCCAAAGAAGTGTACCTGTCGAAGAGGGTGTCTGCTCTTGCGCAGCCTTAAATTCCTTGAAGGAGGGGACCGCTGGTAATAGAATGCTGGGTTCTACTGCCACCTGCTTCCCTTGTTCAGAGACCTTCGCTCGAGCCCTCTTAGCCCGAGAAATGGCCTCCTTCACTCGGGATCTTCCGCTCTTTCGAGACCCTTTGGAAGGCAATGGCGTAGTGGTCGGAGCCGTGACTGGAGGCTCAAAATACCCAGGCTTCTGTGCCTTGGAAATCAACTTTCGATATTTCGAAGTTGTTTTGGAAATTGGGAAATCTGTAAAAGAGATGCGGGCACCCGATGACTATGCAAAGGATATGCATATATGCCGAAAAGAGAAATGAAGAAGGTAAAGAATGGGCAAAACGGAATAGGATATACCCGGTGGGCCAGAATATAATGAAGAAAGAGGCCAATAATGCAATGGGAACTCCTTGTCCCTAGACGCACCCTCCTGAACCAACCAGCAAATATCACCAATATTGGCACAATGCTCAGCCAGAAGTGCCAGATCTTCATGGCCATGAGCTGATAAACTATAATATAAGCCGAGATGGTCTATTCCCCATCCATCGGCATATCTGAAGATAATAAACAAAAGCCTTTCTAATATCACCTTGGCCTTATTAGTAATGGAGAGGTCGTGAATATGCAACAAAACAAATAGGCAGGAGGTCTGGGCATACAGAGTTGGCCGCCGATCCTCTTTCTGTACAAAAGTCCTATAAGGACATAAGCGGTCAATCTCTGGACGCCACGAAGCGGGAGATGTGATGGGCTCCTCAACCGGTAGCGAAAATTGTTGCAGAGATATCCTATCGCTTCCAACCCGGCATAAGCCCCGAAGAGTCTCCATAAACTCATCCTTCTCGATTTCAGGAGGCACAGGCTACGGTTTGGATGTCTTCTGCTTTACAGATTTCCATGCAGCCAAATAAACTTGCACTCTAGGTTCTCTACGAGATTTCAATCTCCGGAGATGATGAGAATCGATCTCAAATATCGAGGAAGGCTGGGAATTCAAGAATTTATGCTCTGCAAGATCCCGACAGTCATTTCAGGAGAGCCTGTAGAAGGCAGAGCAGGCATTCCACCATTTAATATATTCTGGTGTCACATGAGGGAAATGCCCGAGAACTGACACCCTAAAAGAAATAGCCCCACGGCGATGGAAATAGTCCCACCATGTGCAGGCTTCCTCAATTACGGCCGACCCTGCTCTCGACCGGCTCTCCAGCAGCAACTGTGCTGAACATGGTGGAATTTCTTGGTCATAGCCAAAGTTCCTACTGAATCGGAAGGGATAATAGGGTTCCAGATATGTACTCCCGCCCTTCCTGAAGACCAAGATGCTGGGTCTGATAGATAATGCCCAGTCTACTAGCTCTGGCTCTAAAGATGGCATTGTACAGACTCTGCCTGAAACAAGGTGAATATATTCCTCAACTTCACCAAATTTACATTCCCTCAGGTAGTTTACCAATGGGCTGGAGTGGGCAGCCAAGCTCCAGAAATGTAAAGCCCCAGGGGCATTCACGGGCACCTTTGTTAACTGCCCCCTGATTGAGAAGAGCTGGTCCGATGTGTGTTGGGGCTCAGCACTGTAGACACGCTAAATTTGACGTCATTTTGAGTACATTTCAGAATCTAAAGAGGCGACTCAAGAAACAAGCCGAGCAAGTGGCTACCATGCAACCCCCAGCGGAGCTAACGCCTCTCCAAAAGTTACAACAATTCATCAACGGCTTAGAGGAGTACATTTCTCTTCACCCCTACCAGGCTTATCCCACTCGATAGTTATATCTCGTGGGAAGAAATGCAGAAACGAGCTTGTCTCAGAAACTGGGTCCAAGAAATGGTCCAAGAAGTCAAGGAAGGCGGAACTCTTCTCATTCCAGAAGAGCTCTCCTTATTCTATAAGGACAAAGAGATCACAGCAGAGCAGCTGGAATAAATGCTTCGCGGCTGCACCTGCAACATGGTGGCCATCCCACCCCCAGATAACATCAATGCCTCCCGACGAGGCGAGCCAATAGCTTCTCAAACCCGACAAAGGACCACTACCCTGCTGGGGCTACACCTGATCCCGGAGCACACTGGCTGCGGCCGGGGTCATAGCCGTGGATGTGGAAGAGGCCACAGAAGGATCCCCGAGTCACCTCCTCACTCGTCTACCTTCGACCCGGAGCGAGTCATCCTATTTCGAGGAGAACAAGCCACCCCAATCCCACCGGTGGAGATTTGGGGGGAATCTAGCATTTTCGACCCTATTGGCTCGGAGGAGACCACTGTTAGCACGTCAGTCTCAATGTCAACTCTGATTCCTCCAGCAGAACAAGCTGGGCCATCTAGGAAGGACGGTTCGATTCCCCAGCTACCTCCGGAGGAGTCGACATTGGCGCCCCTCTTCCAAGAGCCTACGGGTGGCCAGAGTCAGGCTGACCCCAGCAGCAAAGGCAAGGCAGTGCACCTTCTAGACAAGGAGCAGCGTGAAAACCCACTAAAAAATTAGCCTGATATATTACCATCACTGGAGAACACTCTAGCTCAAGCCGACCGAAAAGGTCCTCCACCAGATGGAGCACTTCCCTGCCAATATTATAATTTGGGAGGCCATTGCCTGGAGTAAAGTGTTGAGGGAAACCCTTATCAAGATACTCCAAGAACTAGAAGTCTACGAAGCATACGCGGCAAAAATGAAATCTGCTGCATATGGGGCATTTGCTGCTACTGTCACTTTTACGGAGAAAGATCTGCTGCTCTCTCCTTCGTGCCATAATCGCCCCTTCTATATGAAGGGAAAAATCAATGGGCGTGATGTAAACCGGATCCTGGTTTACGCCGGTTCCGCGGTCAACATCATTCCCCTCAAGACCTTCAAAACCCTGTATCTAATCCCCTACCTTCAGAAAGTTCAGGTGGTCAAGGTATCTGGCTTCAATCAGGATACTGAGGATATCCTCGGTCGGGTCAATGTCGACTTGGTGCTCGATGACTTCACCGCCAAGGCAACTTTCTACGTCATCGACGCCAACACATCCTATAGGGTGTTACTGGGCAGGCCCTAGCTCCATGAAAATTGGGTCGTCCCTTCAACCGTCCATCAATGCATTAAATACACCAAAGATGGAGAACAACATACGGTCTTTATGGACTTATCTCCATTCACTCCTACGGAGTACAATCTAGCTGATGATTCTCTTCACTTCAAGGGAATCAGCCCCTACCCCGTGATCAAGAGCAAGAGCAATGGCTGGCTCTCGGAAGAAGAAGAGGATCACCTCTTCTCCATTGACGAAGAGAAGGCCAAGTTTCATCGGCTACGCCTCAGCACTAAGTCAATCGCCGACCCCCCGGAGAGGCGTAAAGTCAATTTCGAGGCTAATCTCGTCAGCTGAGCAATCGACAAGAGCATATGCCTACCACCAAACTGCATCCAGCTCGCATGTGCCGCAGATGAGCACAGGGTTGAGCAGCTCACGACGTTTATCGTCACTTACAGACGATGACACAGGTCCAAGAAGAAGGCTAGTAGAGATAAGTCCATTATTTTTCACAAAGGAGACATGGTCTCTCCAGCCCCACCCGAAGATGACTTCGGCTAGTCCCGACAAGCCGACTACACCCCTGAAGTCGTCCAAGTTTTGGACGACATACCACCTCACATCTGGGAAATGTACCTTAAGCAGCAAATCCCCCAGTGGTAAGGCTCCACACAGCGGAGCTATTTCCACAATTTGTGTACACCTTCACAAGTTCGGGGGCAACCCCTGTTCTCCTATAAAGACACCAGGGGGCTCGGCTACGACCAAGACCTGGACTTCCACATCTACCATGTGGTCCACGTCATAGGCCTGATGCAGCCAGCCGTCGACTCGATTGCTGTTAACACCAAGTTTGATAGCTCTGGGGACGAGGAAGAGGAGATTTTAATCCCACTCCCCGCCACAAACAGTACCCTAGCCCTAGCATTCGATGAGGTTTCCTCACCCGTCCGTGGAAATGGTGGGATGGAAGAGACCCCTGGAGCCTCCTAGCCAATCGGCGATCCTAGTTTGCCAGACTTTCCCCATGAGGAAGGTCCTTATGACGAAGACTACGAAGCGTCACCGGTGTTAGCAGGCAACTCTAACCAAGCCTCTGGGATGCCAGGCGACGGCTGTCAGCCCGATAGGGATGGCCTAAGACAACCTCAGTCCGGGCCTAGTAACGACAGTCTTCCAGTCCCCGGAACCTCAACTGTTGGCTCCGAGGACCCTCGGGTGTACGAAGTCGACACTGACGATGAAGACTTCATCGACTTCCAGCCAGCACCTCCAGAACTAGAGGACGGTGGGCAGGCAACCGTCGATGAGCTCGTCGAAATTAATCTGGGCAAAGATGAAGCCCCTCAACCAACATTCCTCAGCGCTCTCCTCACCGAGGCAGAAAGGCAAGACTACAAGCAACTCCTACTCGAATACAAAGACTACTTCACCTAGACATACAAAGAAATGCCAGGGTTAGATCCCTCCGTAGCAGAGCATGACCTGCCTATATCTCCCTCAGCCACTCCAGTCAAACAGCCCCAGCAGTGCATGTGCCACGAGCTAGAACTACAGGCTACGACCGAGGTCAACAAAATGGCAGATGCAAAGATTGCAATTCACAAAACTATGATATTCTTCTTATTCATTCTCCTCTGCAATCTCAGAGGGACATAGATGGGGGGTATAGCAATCGGGGAATTGAGGGGGAGCAACTAAAATAGAAAAGAAAAAGAAGATAGAATATAGAGTATAGAAAAAAGAAACAAAAATCTCTCACCTTCCACCCTGCCTTTCCTTCTTTCCTCTGGATATCTCCATCTCAGAAGCTATTGCCCTCTCCTACTACTCTGTCTCTTTCTTCTGTATCTTCTTCTCGTCTGTTTTTTTTTCATCGAGGGCAGAAAAAGCTTGTTGTATAAGGCTTTGGAAGCAAGACAAGTCGGTGGGGTCGCCACCGAATCGCTGGCCCGCCCCTTCGCATGCCACTGATTCACCAGCATGCATTCTGCCAGGGCACCGCCGACTTAGCCATGCAGGAAGCGCTGTCGAATCAATGCCACATTCAACGCCACTAATTCAACAGCCAAGGCTCCACTGATTCATTGAGGGGCATTTTCATAATTTTGACATTTTACCCCAAAATTGACCCGTTGGGAGCTCGTAGCCCAGAGTAGCGCCGAGTTTGATTTAGTGGCCCCAGAATGTACTTCGAAACCCTGATTTGAGATTTTTGATGATTTTCGGCACGTGGTGAACCCGTACCGATTTTCTCAGATTTTACCCTGATTTAGCATTCGTCACTTTGATTTGCATTGCCATGCTTGCTTTAGAGCCACGTGGGGCTTCTTCATCAAGTGGGACATCCCTCGAAGCATTTTCACCTTCATTGGGACTCTCTAAGGTTATCTATGACCCCTTTTCTTGTGCCCTGTGTACCCGAATCGGGTAACCTAGGTTTTCCCTGATTTAACAATCGGCAAGTCGATTTGTGCCGCCAATTCCGCTCTAAGGGCATGTGGAGGGTCTTCATGAGGAAGACCATCCCTTGAAGTGTTTCCACCTTGACTCAATGTCTTTATGGCTACTTACAGACCATTTTGACATTTTGTGTGTGTTAAGTAAATTTCTCAGATTATTCGCTGATATTGCCCTCGACAATGGATATCGTGCTTTCGGGACTGCTTTATGCTTGTATGAAGCATCTTCGTTGAGTGGGCAACCACTTGTGAATATTTTCGGTCACTTATGGACCACTTCGGCATTCCGGCGCCATGATCGGGTCATCCGAGTTTTCTACTGATTTAGCCTTCGGCTCCCTATTTTGAGGAACCAGGGTCATTTCTTCATCTCGGGAGGATTTTTTTTTTATCGGGTGGAGGATCACCTAGTACATTCTCGTGCTAGCTAGACAGGGTATGGAGATATATCCGGCACGATTGCTTCGTTGTTGGGTTCATTGGCTCTGACCGTTATTTGGCCTTAGTGAGCTATGGTAGATGTTTTACCCCGAGATGATGAGATGTGGAGTCCCCAGTACTTCTTATGAGGTGACGTGAGGCTTCAACGGTCTGAGTGGACCCGTCTTTAACTTTTAGTTGACATATTCGGGCACACAATTAAAGCCCGGTAACATTTTAGACGTCAACAAATGCCCCCCAGCCGTGGACATTGCGAGTGAGGGATGAACGGAGCGAGGTCCGTGGATGTGCTTGTTTCACCGGGCTCTGCAAGTGGGGCTGACATTGCCAGTGGTGGACACCATGGCTACTTTCTTTCCCTTTCAAGCAAGGGCCACAACTTTCACCCTTGTTATGGGTACGGCTCCCGTGCTGAGGCCGATTACCCTAAAATTCTTAGGCGGGTCCATTCTAATGTTGGGCTTCGGTCAACCATCCGCGGGGCAACTTCAACTTCAACCTGTGGAAGCTA
The DNA here is from genome assembly GCA_024336825.1 of Amorphophallus titanum. NCBI lineage: Eukaryota > Viridiplantae > Streptophyta > Magnoliopsida > Alismatales > Araceae > Amorphophallus > Amorphophallus titanum. Next base: position 2,181,806 of record JANBPO010009398.1, read on the forward strand.
GGTGAGAATTCATGGAGGCTGCTCCTGCTAGGGCGTCGATAGGCATGGAGCTCAAGGAGGGGACCGACGATACTTCTATCTTGATAATCGAGGCCGATGCCTTACCAGAACAGGCAGCCCAGCTCAGACACCATAATGAAATCACCTCGGAGGGTGGAGACTTTGGGGAAGAGACAGTCGGTGACATGACTACTCTGATGCTCATGGCTAGTACCGAGTTGGAGAAGGTGACACAGCCATAGCAACATGTAGAATTCACCTATGTGGGCGTGGGCCTTGACGTTCAAGACTTCGTTCCTTTAATGGAGGTCGAGGCTGAAGTCCCTGCCCCAGCTGGTACTGAGTCTATTGAGCAGCTTGAGAAAGAATTGGTGGAACCATCTTCCTTATTGCCTTCGTCTTCTTCACAACATGCCGATGATATCTGGGCTGAGGTTGACAATCGGTTAGAGTTTCATCTCCCTGACACACCATCACTTGGCTTGCAATCATCTGCTGAAATGGTGTGGCAGAATTTGGAGATGTTGAAGCAGGCTGTGCTGGCCCGTTGGGACTTATCCTATGCACAACTGAGGGAGCTGGTAGAGCCCATGTCGTGCACCCTTATGGCTTTCGGCTATCCTATGCTACATTGGACACCTCGAGTGATCTTGCTACTCCGGTATGTGAATCGGTGAGAATTTATTGATCACGACTTGAGGGATCAACTGACTACCCTGAAGCTTCAAAGAAAGGAGGGCCTTATTATGCTGCAAGCCTCCACAGAAACTGCTGGCCAACAAAGGTTCATTGCCGAGGGAGCCACAGATCAAATTTCACTATTGGAGAAGCGGACTTTCGATCTTCGTGATGAATAGGCCAAGGCTGAAGAGGATTTGGCACATGCCAAGCAACTACAAATACAGAGTTTAGACGAAGCTGCATTGGCGGAAGGGCACGTTAAGTCCATCCAAGAGGAGCTGCTAAAGCTTGAAGCTGAAGAGTGTCGACTACAAGACCTAGTCGACCACCCTTCTATCGGGCTCATGGAACTTGATGATATTTTTCGTTGCCCTAGCCAATAATATTTTTTTTTGAAACTTCATGTATATCGGGGCTCACTCTGAAACCCCATGTATCTTTTCATTTTTTATGTAATGAAATTCTTAAGCTTTGCCTATGATATAAACTGTCGCATGCCAGGTTCCTTCTGTGCTCGGGGCGTGATAGTTTTTATGGTATTAAAGCCTAGATTTTCTAAGTCACCTAGGTTGCCAAGTCCAAGGTTAAGTTCATACTTTTTACCCGGTGAGATTGGGTAGTGCCATGGGTTAAGTTGATAGGCCGATGAATCCTATAGCTTAAGTCAACATGTTAATGACATTTATTTCTTGTAGGATCATGGCTGTCGAGCGAGCTCAGTGGAGAGATTTACAAAGGACCGTCCAGGGTCTTATGCAAGCACTACAATAAGTAGCCCAGGGAGGGGCGAATCGAGGAGATGAAGATCTATACAGAAGTTTCTGCAATATTAATCCCCTGAAGTTCGTTGGATCGACGAACCCCGATGAAGTGAAACATTGGATCAAGGAGATAGAGCGGATCTTCCACGTGATGTAGTGTGCAGATAAAGAGAAGGTCTTAGTAGCTACTTTTTAGCTGGAGCGTGATGCTCCGTCTTAGTGGAAGTCAATAGAGGCTACTCTGCCGCATGATCAAGTTACTTGGGGAGAGTTTGTTGAGTACTTTAATAGCAAATATTTCTCCGACCGGGTGCAGGAGAAGAAGGCTACGGAGTTTGTCACATTGAAGCAACGGAGTTTCTCTGTTGCACGGAGAAGATGAAGGCCCGGAGATTCTTAAATGGGCTCAAGCCTTAGTATATTACTCAATTGGTACCTATGGATGTGCAGACCTATCCCGAGATGGTTAGGAGGGTGATGTTACTAGAAGATGCGATTGAGTTGTCGTACCAGATTCGTGGGTGAGATAAGAAGGAGCATGTCACAAGTTTTGGTTCTTTCAAGGCTCCTTTCTCTAAGAAGAGGACCAATGGTGGAGGAGATTTCTCCAAGGAAAAGAAACTTAAGAGGAATCATAAGCAGCTAGTCCCTGTCCCTACTTCATCCAAGGAAGTGTGTAAGCATTATGACAAGGCAGGCCATTGAGTCGAAGAGTGATGGAGGAGGTTGGGAGCTTGCCTCCGATGTGGAAGCCGCGATCACCGGATCCCTAACTGTCTGTTACTCAATGAGAAAGTCAGCAATGAGAAGCGTCAAGCCGGAGCCAAGAAGCAAGGCAGTCTACAAGCTCTACAGGAGGCTGAACCAAGTGAAGAAGGTGTCATGGAAGGTACTTTAGAAGTTTGTTCCAAGACTGCTTTTGTGCTATTTGATACCAGAGTGACTCATTCTTTCGTCTCTCATAGTTTTGCTATCTCTTTATCTGTGAAGCCCATTTTACTAGAATCTGAGTTAGTTATTGCTACCCCTATTGGAGTTGGGACTGAGATTAAGTATCATTACCCTAATAGTGAGGTCTTAGTTGAAGGTCAGAATCTACCTGCTGATTTGGTGTGCATGGATATGGAGGGGTATGATGTTATCTTAGGCATAGATTGGTTATCTAGGCATAAGGCTATCATAGATTGCAGGAAGGGTCTAGTAACCTTTAGTGGACATCCTAGACTTATCTATTCTGGTCTTTGGAGTCATGGTAGTTCACCTTTGATTTCGGCCCTTCGAGCTAGCAAGCTTATAAGGAGGGTTTGTGTGGCATTCTTAGCATTCGTCATTGTTACGGAGCGTAAAGGATTGAAGTTGGAATATATCCGTGTCATTATGGATTTCCCTGATGTGTTTCCAGAGGACTTTCCTAGTTTACCTCCGGAGAGAGAAGTATCATTCACTATTGATTTGATTCTTAGAGCTGGACAAGTATCCAAAGCTCCTTATTGAATGTCCCCTACTAAATTAAAGGAGTTGAAGGAGCAATTGATAGAACTATTAAAGAAAAGATTTATCAGACCAAGTACTTCCTCGTGGGGAGTGCCAATCTTGTTTGTGAAGAAGAAGGATAGTTCCATGAGGCTATGCATAGACTATCGATAGTTTAATCAACTTACTATCAAGAATAAGTATCCACTGTCGAGGATAGATGAGCTATTTGATCAGATTTCAGGAGCTCGATATTTCTCCAAGATCGATCTCAGGTCTGGATATCATCAATTGAGGATTAAGGAGGGAGATATTTTCAAGATAGCATTCCGAAGTAGGTACGGGCATCATGAATTTACTGCCATGTCTTTTGGACTAACCAATGTCTCTACAGTGTTTATGCAGTTGATGAATAGTATTTTCAAACTGTCTCTAGATCAGTTTATTGTTGTATTTATTGATGATATTCTAGTATATACTAAATCCAAGGAAGAGCATGAGGAGCATTTGAGGATATCATTGAAACTCTTAGGCCATCTTTGATAACGAAATTGTCGGGTCTCTGTCGAGAAACCTCGGTGGCAGGCCCACACCCCCCACTCACACACAATCCCTTAACCGACCTTGTTCGACCCCAGAGTGTCGAACAAGGTATCCTGTCCGAGAATCAAAGATGACCTTAAAGAATAATCAATTATATGTCAAGTTTAGCAAGTGCGACTTCTGGCTTGAAGAGGTATCATTTCTGGGGCATGTGATCTCGAAGAAGGGAATTTCTATGGACCCGTCCAAGGTTGAAGTAGTGAGGAATTGGGAGAGACCCATCAATGTTGCAGAGATTCAAAGTTTTTTGGGTCTAGCTAACTATTATAGGCATTTTTGTCAAGGACTTCTCTAAGATTGCTATTCCATTAACAACGCTGACAAGGAAAGAGAATCCGTATGTATGGACTAAGGAATGTGAGGAAAGCTTTTAGACCTTGAAGGATCGTTTAACTACTGCACCTGTGCTAGCACGACCAATTGCATGAGAGAAGTTCGAGGTCTATACCAATGCATCTGGAGTTGGACTCGGTTGTGTATTGATGCAGCAAGGGAAGGTTATTGCATATTCTTCAAGACAGTTAAAGAAGCACGAAGAGAATTACCCAGTGCATGATCTAGAGTTGGTTGCTGTGATTTTTGTATTGAAAATTTGGAGGTATTATCTTTATGGAGAATAATTTATTGATTGCACTGCGCTTCATTCATGCATGCCTGCATTGACCTTCCCCTCAGGACCCACCTGCATAGACCCTTCCTTTGATTCAGCCACAGCTGCACTGACCTCGGGTCCTCCCTGCGTCGACCTCCCCCTAGTCCAGCTGTAGCCTGCACCGACCTAGGGTCCTCCCTGCGTCGACCTCCCCTTAGCCTAGCCGCAGCCTGCACCGACCTCGGGTCCTCCTTATGTCGACCTCCCCCCAGTCCAGCCGCAGCCTACACCGACCTAGGGTCCTCCCTGCGTCGACCTCCCCTTAGCCCAGCCGCAGCCTGCACCGACCTCGGGTCCTCCCTGCGTTGACCTCCCCCCAGTCCAGCCGCAGCCTGCATCGACCCAGGATCCTCCCTGCGTCGACCTCAGTTCCCCCTGCGTCGACCTCTCTCATCACCACCGCTGCATGAGTTGACTTCAGGCCTTCTTGCATTGCTACCCAAACAAAAGAGCATTAAAGAATTTACAAAGGAGAATAAAACCCGTATTCGAGTTGCATTAAGAATTAATAAAAAAGAGTGATAAATAAATGAATAAGAATTTGCATGTATTGGCGAAGATCTCGGAGGTCCCGTCTCCCCTGGACCCTAGATTTGGGAATACTAACGATGCCCTTGTAGGTTGGGCTTTTGCCCCCGGGGGTCATCCCCGTCATGGTTACTGCTCGCCCTTACTTTGGGTAAATATCTCACCAAGGTCGCTCCCTTGCCACCGGGATCTGATCCCATCTTCTTATCAAAATTGCCGTCTCCTGACAGACATCTGTATGGGTTTATCTCTGTTTTCGTCGTGCTTTCAATACGGACCTTTGTCCGAACATGGAATGGTCTATGAGCGACCGACATAATTCGACCTTATACAAAAGGGAAACTAAAGCTGCCTTGCGACGTGAGCACGGATCCTCGGGATTCCTCCCATCATTGCCACGCTCATGTGTCGCTCTGGGCTGATAATCCATTCAAGGGAATTCGTCCGTATAAAGGGATTAATCCCTGTCCCTCGAGAAATTGAGCTTTAAGCACACCATATGCATGGTGCACATTGGCCCGTATCCTGGGCCCATTTCACGTGTTTTAAACCGAGTTATCACCCGAACATTGAAAGGCCGATGTGCGGCCAACAGTGAGCCGATCATTTTCGATGATTTAATAAATGAATGAATACATGCATCAACTTAAGTTTCCAATGCTTTCCATGCTTGAACCGCTAATCTTAATTTTCTGACCATGAGGTTGTTATTCCTGGTGACTAATCAAGGGTGTTCCCCTCTCCAAGGGGATATAAATAACGTCGTGACCTTTATGGCACGATGGATTTTGATCCCAATACGAACTATACAATTGTCTGACTGAGTCAGATCGAGCACACCAAGGACTTCCTTGAAGCTCGAATAAATCATCACTTTGTGACTGGCACGTCCATGCACTTAATAAACTAATAAACAAATAAACCAACGATTTAACAAAAGTGCATCCACAACATCCTTCGCATTGCCTCCTTCCTACTGCTGCTGTTACATGTGAGGAACTTCTTCCTTGGCTTCCTCCTGTTCTTACTGCCGCATCCTCCAACGGTTGCTACGTGAATAGCATCTCCTTCCTCTGCTACTTCTTCATCCTTCGTAGGGGTGTTGTGCTACTGCTTTGAGTGTGAACGTCGACGCCTCTGCTTCCTTTACTCTCTGATGGAGGTCGGCTGCTACCTGCTGCGACTGTTTGTAGTTGTGGCCATTGCTGTGAAGAAGGAACTTCTTCTTCTTCTTCCGTTTCCTACGTCCTCCCGTGAGACCCCTTCTTCGTCAAAACATAGAGGTAGGCAATCTCCCAGATGCAAACCCCTAATAGCATGTGTTAGAAGTTAGTCATGGCATGGTTTAGTTTCAGTCGTTTGCATGGTTTATTTTAGTTAATTAATAACTACAACATGCTTGAAAATTTTTATCTATATAATCAGGTATCTAAAAATCATAAAAAAATATGACTGGAATCCCATTATTTTTCTTTAATTTTTCACGCCTTTATATGATAACATTAACTAGATAACAATTAAATTTAGAAAATAATTGTGAACCCTGTCACTTGACGTTAGGGATCGTGAAACTAATAAGTACTGTCTAACATGAAGATGCGAACCAAGGAAGGGAAAAGGGAGAGCACATAGTGCTCTCAGGGGTGGAAAGGAGCATGTGGTGCTCAAATAAATGTGATCACCAGAGGAGGGAAACTCCTCAAAATAAGAGAATTAAAAGGGATTGCGTGGGTACCTGTGGAAAGGGGAGATGTGGAGATCCTACTTCCTCTTCTACTGGCCGGCCAATGAAGAGGGTTCCTTCCACTATTGATTACCCTGAAAACAAAGAAAACCAAGAAACAAAAACTACCTAATTAGTTTAATGCATAGTGTAGTGACTGTTCAAATGAATAATCAAACATGCAATAGGTGACCGAACACACATGTGTGGTGTTTTAAACCCCTTAGTAGTTAAGGGAAGGGAAAATGCATGTAATGAATGATGAAGCCTAAAGTGATCTAGGGGTGCCAGATAAATGTGCTGTGAATGAAGTGACTGTGAAGATGGGTGATGCAGAGATTAAAAGAAATGAGATAAATGGAGAGAATGGAGGGGATTTCCCTCCACCGGGCAACGTGGCAAAGAGAGTGAAAGAAACCTCCTGTAGCAGAGAAATGGCAGCAATAAATGGCTCTTGTTGGTTCTCCCTGAGCCGCCTCTGATCGTATTGTCTCTCTCCTTTCGCGAGCGCTGAAAGGAGAGATGATTTATAAGGGATGAGTCTCTTAATCGAGAAGGGTTCAGATCGAGGCAGGGATTCCTCCCCAGAACATGGTAAGAATCAAGAAATGGCAACGATCAACCTGGGGAAGGAGATCTTCGATGAATAAAAATGGAATAGCGTCAGCCATGAAAGTCGCTATTTAAAACTGCGTCCGCCTAGACGGACGCCAAAATCCGTGTAAGTTACCAAATCAAAAGTGCAACTACGTGGAAACTAAAGACCAAGATTCGTGGTGCCTAACAAATATCTAAAAATCTTTTTGACCGCTAACATGTGTGGTTCTCTAGGATCAGATTGAAATCTCACACACATGCAAACACTAAACATCGGCCTACTAGCAGTCAAATACAACAAAGAACCAATCATGTCTCTAAAAAGTTTCTAATCAACAGACTTACCTTTTTCATTTTTGTTCAATTTCACTGTTGTTGACATCGGCATCTTTTGTGGCTTTGCATTGTCGAATTTGAACTTCTTGATGAGCTCCTTTATGTATTTCCTTTGATTTATGAAAATTTCATCCTTTTGTTGCTTCACCTGCAAACCCAAGAAGAAAGTTAACTCCCCCATCAAACTCATCTCAAACGCCCCCTGCATCAATTTAACAAAATCATCATTTAATGAATCAGAAGTGGCTCCAAAGATAATGTCATCAACGTATACCTGAATAATAAGCATGTGTTCATTGTTGCTCTTAATGAAAAGGGTTTGATCGATATTACCTCTTTTGAAGCCATGTTTCGAAAGGAATGTACTTAACCTTTCATACCACGCACGGGGGACTTGCTTCAGACCATACAATGCTTTGTCAAGTTTGTACACATAGTCTGGGTTCTTTTCATCCTCAAATCTCAGTGCCTGCTCAACATAGACGTCTTCTTTCACTACACCATTTAAAAAAGTACTTTTAACGTCCATTTGAAAAAAATTTATATTCCTAGAGCATGCAAATGCAAGTAATATTCTAACTACCTCAAGCCTAGCCACGGGTGCAAATGATTCATCAAAATCAATTTCTAATTCTTGGCTATAGTCTTGGGCTACAAGCCGGGCTTTATTCCTAATCACTATCCATTGATCACTAAGTTTGTTTCGAAAAATCCACTTAGTTTCTATCACCGGGTGATTCTTAGGTCTAGGCACGAGAAACCACACCTCATTCTTTTGGAATTGGTGTAATTTCTCTTACATAGTCAAGATCCAGAAATTATCATTTAATATCTCATTTACAAATTTGGGCTCAATATCGGAAAGAAATAAAAGATAATCAAGTTGTTCAACTCCCTTGATTGAAGCCCTTATCCTTATGCCTTGTTCCATGTCTCCTATAACATTGTCTTGAGGGTGGTCCTTGTGGAACATCCATTGTTTGGGGAGATCTTCATTTTGGGTTGGAGCCTCATCATTTTTGGTGCTCGACTCCGCTTGATCTACATCTTGATTTTTCTTGTCTTTCTTTTCTTCTCCATCTTCTGCCCTACATCAATAAAATGATTATCTTTATCAGATTACCTTAGAGTGTATTCATCAATGATCACATGTGGACTTTCTTCTACCACAAGAGTGCATAAGTTATATACTCTATATGCTCTAGATGATGAAGAGTATCTAAGAAATATACCTCTATCACTCTTTGCAGTAAATTTTTCTAAATTTTCTTTAGAATTATTCAAAATGAAACATGGAGAATCAAAATATTTAAAATATGTAATATTCGGCTTCTTACCTTTATAAAGCTCATATAGAGTTTTCTTAAGAATAGGTCTTACCATGACTCGATTGATGATGTAGCAGGCCGTGCTCACTGTCTTGGCCCAAAAGTATCTTGGTAAGCCATTTTCTGCAAGCATTATTCTTGCCATCTCCACGAGCGTCCTATTCTTTCTTTCCATGACTCCATTTTGTTGTAGGGTTCGAGGTGCTTAGAAATTGTGTGTAAACCCCTGTTTCCTATAAAAATCATCAAAGTCATGGTTGTCAAATTCTCTCCCATGATCACTCCGAATAGCTTTAATTTGATACCCCTTATCAGTTTGTAAATTCCTGCAAAGATCTTCGAACTCCTACAGGGCATCATTCTTGTGGGTTAAAAATAATACCCAAGTAAATCTTGAGTAATCATCTACAATAATAAATTCATAAAATTTCCCTCCAAGACTGTGTGTCCTAGTGGGACCAAATAAATCTAGATGAAGGAGTTCAAGGGGTCTAGTGGTGGTGACAATATTTTTAGATTTAAAAGACACCCTGGTCTGTTTCCCCATAGCACATGCATCACAAATTTTATTTACATCAAAATTTAATTTTGGTAAATCTCTTACTAATTCTTTTCTGTACAGTTTAGAAAGAATACTAAAGCTAGAATGACCAAGTCGTCGATGCCATAACCATGCATCAATCGACTTATTTGTAACTAAATAGAAAATTTCTTTTAGAAAGCTTTCAAAATCAACTGAGTAAATGTTTCCATCTCTAAGTCCAATGAATTTTATTTCATTTGTATCTCTATCTACAATTGAGCAATGTGTGTTTTCATAAATAACTTTGTGACCTTTGTCAGAAAGTTGACTAATGCTAAGCAAACTATAATTTAATCTATCTACAAGCAAAACATCTTCAATAGACTAGTTAGAATCCTTACCTATCCGTCCAATGCCCACAATTTTACCTTTATCGTTTCTACCAAATGTGACCAGTCCACCATCCTTTTCCTTCAGGTATGAAAGGAGGTCTTTATTTCCTACCATGTGTCTGGACCATCGACTATCCAAGTACCATTTGTTCCACTTGGCTCTTAAACAGACCTGCACAATCAAAACACATCTCACGCTAGTTTAAGTACCCAAGCAAGCTTGGGTCCCAAAGTGTTAATTCTACTTTGAGCAAAAAGTATTCTATTTTTTCTCTTCATACTACTCATCATCGGCCCTCATCAAATCATACAAAAACATGGAATGGCTGAACATACCACACTAAAACAAATGACATTTGGCTTTCTAAAATGACTCTTATGCATATGTGATCTATCAACATATGAGTTCATGCATGAGTCAACAGGAGAATAACAATATGAATCAAATGATTTTTGAAATTGATTTCTAACAAATGAGTTTTTCTTTGTGGGTGAGTGTCCCACATCTCTCTTCTCAATCTTACCCACATGTGGGCTATAAAGCCCTAGACTTAGGAATACCCGGTGGGGCGGCGATACGCCGAATAATAAGCCCCGTGCCGGAATACCCTATCGGATGGTGATACACCGTACCGAAACCTCATCACATGTGGAACTAGTTTCTCAGAATTTTGGTATGACTAATTACGGGTGCAACACACACGCACGTGTATATACGCATATAGATACACAAAAAAACTCAGAATTAGATTCACATACTCATTACTTTAAAAGGTGAGCAGGAAGGCCACAATTCATTGGAAAGAGGAGGAAAATATACGAGATAGAACAGAATACCAAGAAAATAGACAGAAAACCACCGCTTACATATCAAAACAGGAGCCCAAGTAAAACCTAACACAAAACAAAAGCCCCCCGCCCTCCCTCACCACCGAAAAATCCCAACTGCAAAAGAAATTCTTCCATTTACATATCCTTGCAATGATGCGGGAGTCCTTATTCTTGCTGTTCAAGTTGCAGATGCTCACATATTAACTATCATAAGAATTTTATGTATATTTATTCTTTTTTTTAAGTGGGTAGTATCATTATTGGTATAAAATGAAAAAGTGGGTATACAAGTGTAGTCAAAAAATTGTCAAAAAGAGATCTTGTACAAAAGACCACACCAAGGCGGTGTGTGATAGGCTAACCCTCCAACAAAACAAAAAGAAGAAGGGAGTTGAGGGCATTGATATTACAAAGCAACTTCGCCCATTCCCTCACAAACGAAAGAAATAAGAGAGTCCTCCACTCCAATCTCCCTCCTAAGCATCCGGTTATTCCTTTCACTCTATAAGGACCATAGAGTGACATGTAGAATGAGCCACCACACAATGCAATCACCTCTGAGAGGTCAACTCCTCCCCCAAGTCCCAACAAGGTGGTGAACATCTGCGTCGGCCAAGAGTACAATGGGCTCTCGTAGCCAACCCGTATCACACTGCCTGCGAGTAGGACCAACCAACGAACAAGTGGTACATAATCTCATCCTCCAGGCCACACAAGCAACAGGTCGACTGGATCCTCGGTACGAAATGATGAAGCCTATCTTGAGTGAGAAGCCTTCCGTGTGAAATCCTCCAAGTCAAAATCTTCACCTTCAACGGACTCCTCGGCTTCCAGATCTGAGGGGAAAGATTGTGTCGCACTCCGCCGTCCGAGATGATAAAGTAGGCAGACCTAACAGAGAAAGTCCCCTCCCTACCCCACCTCTAGGTCCACGCATCCTCCCTAAGGGGATGCGGGGCAAAGTCAAAGAGGAGGAGGAGTAGGTCCTAAAACTGTTCCATCTCAGCACTCCTGACTGAGAGGTGGGAATCTAATACCCGGGCGACCGATCCAAAGGATCGGCCGACACAGCAAAAAGACTAGGAAAGGTTGTCTTCAAAGTGAAGTCGCCGCATCATCTATCCTTCCAGAAAAGACAATAGTTGCCTTTCTCTAGATGGACTTGAACGTCGAATGAGATGAAATCCCTGCAAGAGAAGATGCCACACCAAATAGAGATGCCTGGGATGGAGCTGGAGAGTTCAAATCCCAAACTCTCCTCTTGCCGAAGTACCTCTATATGATGACCTGCGCCCAAAGTCCTTCCATCCCATGTCCCCAGCCTCCATAACCACTTACTCAAGAGAGCCAAATTGAAGTCCCCACCCTTCTTGATCCCAATTCATCCCTGTCCCATGGTAGCAGCTACACTCCCCCACCTGATGTCGTGCCAACCCTTACACCTCCCCCCACTCCCATGCTAGAAGAACCTGCCCTGAATGGCTTTCATCTTTTGACCACCATCCTCGGTATACAGAACACAGAGAGGAAGTAGTTAGGTAAGCTGTCCAACACAGATCTGCAAAGAACTAATCTGCCCCCCATAAGATAGCAGCCTCGCCATCCGACCAACCAATCTAGCCTCATACCTTTGGACGATAGGGAGCCAATCAACACACCGAAGATCACCTGGAGTGAGAGAGAGACCCAAAGAGAAGGGAGGGAAAGCTCCTATCTGACAACCTAACATGCATGCTGCCCTCTAAAGTGGTCTATCCTCCATGTTAACTCTAACAAGTAAGCTCTTGTTAAAGTTAACCTTCAAGCCAGTAGTCACCTCCAACAGCTCCAACAAAATTCTGACAACATACATCTATCTCTCGTCCTGTGCCAAGAATAGGATGGTACAAGTGGGAGATAGAAAGGCCCCCTCTCCTAGCCTGGAATCCCCTAATCAGCCCTGTAGACTTTAATGTCTGCCACACTCTACTAAGGACATTAGCCACCAACACAAACAGGAGAGCGGACATAGGGTCTCCCTCTCGAAGTCCCCTACCACTTTGAAAGAAAGAAGTCGACTTTTTATTGACAAGAACCGCAAATGAAGAAGAAGAGATGCATGCCCGAATCTAGCCAATCCACTTATCCCCAAAACCCATCTTCTCCAACACATCAAGCATACAAGGCCAGTTGACCCTATCAAAAGTCTTTTCAAAATCCAACTTTAACAACACACCTTTCTTCCTTCGAGTCTTCACGGCAAACAAACACTCATGAGCCACTAAGAAATTATCGTGAATATGACACCCCCCTGATGAAGGCTCCCCAGAAGCAATTCACCATCCCGTCCATGACTCTCTCCATTCTCCCTGCCAGCAGTTTGGTGATGCTTGTATGTACAATTCAACAAACTAATAGGCCTGAAATCAGCGAAAGCTTGGGCTCCTTATTTTTTGGGGATGAGAACAATGAGTGTTTTGTTAATACCTCGTAGTGGGCCCTCCCCAAATGAAACTCCCAAATTGTTGTGAGAAGGTCACCTTTGATAACATCCCAACAATGCTGAAAGAAGGCCAAGGGGAAACCATCTGGACCAGGAGCTCTATCCCTTATAAGAGAAAAAACTACTTGGCGGACCTCCTCCTCAATGAAGCTCTGCAAAATGTCATCCCTCTCCTCAAGAGAAAGCCGAAGTAAGTGCGTCGCCTAGGACCCATCATCCACTCCTTTGTTGGGCCCATGGTTTGCCATATCGGATCTCGACTTCGTCCCGGGGGGGTTGGAGAGAAGAGATTTCGGAGAGATCTCGGAAAAATCTTGAGAGAGCGGGTTCAGTGACTTCAGAAAATTTTTCATATGTATAACCTATTTCTAAAAGAATCTTAATTCTTTTATACTAACCACTCAGTTACACACACATTTTTTTTGTAATTGACAACCCAATTTTACCTAATAAAAATTAATGATAACAACAACAAATCCATTCATCGTCTATCTTCCCCTCTCTCCCTCTCTCTATTTGTCTTCCTCTATCTCTGTCTCTCTGTTTCCCCACTCTGCGTCTCTGTATCCCACTCTCTCTCTATATATCTGTCCCCCCCTCTCTCTCTCTCTCTCTCTCTCTCTCAGTCTCTCTGTCTCCGTCTTGTCTCCTCCTCTCTCTATATTTGTCTCCCTCTATCTCTATCTCTCACTCTCAGTCTCCCTCTATCTCAGACAAAAGGGCGAGACACATAGATAGAGAGAGAGAGGGGGGGAGAGTGTGGGAGGTAGAGAGAGAGACAAAGAGAGGTTGAGAGAGAGGGTGAGAGACAGAGAGAAAGTGAGAGTGGGAGAGGGAGAGAGGGTGGGAGACAGAGAGAGGGCGGTAGGAGAGAGACTGGGGGGAGAAAGAAAGACAGACAGAGAGGGAGTGAGGGACAGAGAGAGAGGGTGGGAGACAGAGAGAGTGCGGGAGGAGAGAGATCGGGGGGAGACAAACAGACAGAGAGGAAGAGAGAGAGAGAGTGAGAGATAGAGAAGAGAGTCTGGAGAAGAGGGGGAGATAGAGGGAGTTCGAAGGAGAGGGGAAGATAGAGAGAGTGTCCAGGGGAGAAGGGGAGAGCTCAGAGAGAACTCAGGGGAGAGGGAGAGCTCAGAGAGATTGAGAGAGAGGGTGAGCCGTGAGACAGAGAGATAGTCTGGGAGAGAGGGGGAGCTAGAGATAGAGTCCGAGGGAGAGGGAGAGACAGAGATTGACCGGCAGTCTCTGTGGAAGGAGCTCCGACGGGGAGAGGGAGTCCGAGGGAACTCCCGCTTCAACGAAACCTGATGCCTTGATCGCTTGCCCGCTTCGAGATCCGACGTCGGTGAACTCGATCGCACACCTCTCGCCTTCGGTTGAGGCGGCCGGCCGACGGGGAGAGCCACCTAGGGCTCCGGCGAGCGTGTGTAGAGAAGTGGGGGAGAGTGAGAGTGTCGGGGGTGTGAGAGGGAGAGCGTCGGGGTGGGGAGGACGAGGGCTCGACCATGGGGGGACTTTTAAGTCATCCCCTGGTTCACTCGATCGCTTCGCCTGCCGAAAGACGATCCCGCCCAAACATAAACGAGAAAAGGGAACTCGGGTGTTCCGTTTCTCGCGGACTCGCCGAGACCGAGATCTCGTCGAGATCTCGCCGAGATGGCATTCCATGGTTGGGCCTCACATTATCCACTGTCTGTACCATCCAAAATTCACTTAGACGTTGTATCGTCTAAGCCTTTATTGTCTTTATATACTTTGATGATATATCGTCTAAGTCATCAACTTAGACGTTGGATCGTCTAAGTCCAATTCAGCATCGACTTAGACGTTGTATCGTCTAAGTTTTCCACTTAGACGAAGTTTCATCTAAGTCTGTTCCGTCCAAGTCACCTGCAACCCTTGCTACTTAGACGATGTATCGTCTAACTTTGCCTTGCCACTTCCGTCTACAGCTTTTGTCTACCTTGCATCATCTAAATTTGGCACTTAGACGATGCTTCGTCTAACTTGTTGAGGCTTCATCTATCCTGGACTTCGTCTATCTTAGACTTAGACAATCTATCGTCTAAGTCTCCTGAATTGCTCCAACTACTGAATTAGTCCGAATATGAGCTATAACTCAACAAATCTCTACCTTGGGGAATATTCACCACTTCGAAGACACTTCAGACACTTTCCTCTACCTAGAGCAATAACCTCCACCAGTTAACACTTGGTGACATGGAGTAAATTCAAGCAATGTTTGAATTTCTCCACTGTGATTGGCTTTTTCAACATGTTAGCTGCATTCTCCTTGGTCCCTACTTTCACAATATCAATTTATTCGGCACTAAGCAATTCTCTTATCTTGTGAAACCTGGCATCAATGTGCTTTGTCCAGGCATGATAAACCTGGTTCTTCGCCAAATATATTGCACTCTGACTGTCACACTGCAACTGAACTACCTGTTGACTCACACCAAGCTCTGCCAATAGTCCTTTGAACCACAGTGCTTCCTTCGTTGCCTCTGTCACTATCATATACTCTGCCTTAGTCGTAGATAGTGTTGTCATTGACTGCAACATGGATCTTCAGCAAATGGGTCCTCCTCCCAGAGTGAACACATACCCTATTGTACACTTCTTGTCATCTAGATTCCTAGCATAATTAGCATCCACATATCCCATGATTGAAACACTACTGTCATTACATGTACCAAATTGAATTCCATGATTCGATGTTCCCTTCAAGTACCTGAACACTCATTTCACAGCCTTCCAATGCTCTTTACTTGAATTAGTCATAAACTTGCTAATCACACTTACTGCATGAGCAAGATTTGGTCCGGTACATATCATGGCATATATAAGACAACCTACTGCATTTGCATTGGGAACTTTTTGCATCGCCTTTACTTCAACTTCTATATGTGTTGACTGAGAAGCAGAAAGTCTAAAGTGACAGGCCAAAGGTGTACTTAATGGTTTGACATTGTTTGTAATGACCCAAGATCCGGATATCGGGAATGACTCGATACCATTCGAATCTTGGCCCGCCGCCCACGAGCCGGAGGGTTCGGAAGGGCTAAAAAGGAGTGTGGAGGTGCAAAGAAATAGAAAATAAAATAAGACAATTCAACAATTAACAGGAATAAACAACTAACTATAACAGAGTCTAATCCAATAGAAAGTACAATCTAAAGTCGCTGAAAGGCTGGGAGGTTGGGTTGCACCGGCGAAAGACCGTGCCGGCGGACGGAGGCCCTAGGCGTGAGGGGTGTGCCGGCCAAGGGTGGAAGGGGGGTGTACCGCTGGAGGGTCTGAAGTGTGAAGGGCGTGCCGGCCAAGGGCCGTGCCGGCGAAGGGTATCAAAGCACAAGGGGTGTGCCGGCCAAGGGCCGCACCGGCGAAGGAGTTAAAGGGTATTAGGGTGTGCCGTCGAGGGGGGATGCCGGTCAGGGAATTCAAGGATTACAAGGCGTACCGGTGAAGGGTTTTGAAGCGGTAGAGGGTGTACCGGCCAAGAACCCAATTGTGCGTGCCGGGCAAAGGGAACAAGGGTGTACCGCCAAGGAAAAGGACGGGGGCATGTCGCTGGGGGAGTGCACCGGTAAGGGCATAGCTCAGGGGCGTGAGGATCAGCAAAAGACTAAGGGATTGCGGTGGAACAACGGGAGGGAAGCTGTGAGGGCTTTCTGATCTTGACCCGGCAGAGGGGGGTGTTTGGTGAAGGCGTAGAGAGGTAGGGACTAAATCTCCCAAAAAGAAAGGGACGGTGGGGGTAGGCAAGGTAGAGGTGGAGACACGGACGTTGCCGGGAGCGGAGAGATCACCAAACGCAAACACCGATTAAGTGAAAAGAGATGGCAGAGGCAACCAAAGGACCAAGGTGATTTATTTATGCAAAGCACAAAATGGGGGTTACAGCGGGGAGAAGGGAAGGAGACAGGAATGGGGGAGAGGGGAAGAAAGGGACTTGGGTTTAGACCAGAAGCCACAGAGCCCCTGCTCTCCTCCCCCACCCCGTATGCTACCACTCTCTCTCCCTTTCTCTCTCTCTTACTCTCTCTCTTGAAGTGGTCGTGGAAGGGGGAACAGGCAAGGCTTTTCTTCCTTCCTCTTCTTCTTCCTTTCTCCTTGGAGCTGGTCGTCTGCCTCCTCTCCGGGAAGACGCTGCGTCCTTGGTCTCCTGGTGCCCCCCTGAAGTGTGTCTTTGTGTGGGGAAGAGGGGGTTCTTTTATACCTCCATTCACCTGTAGAAGGCGTGACCAAGTGGCGGGAACCGGGGAGCATTGATGGGGATTTGACTCCCCGTCACTCGGTTGACAGGGGTAGCTTCCGTGTCTTGGCCTCCGGTCGACACGTTAACCCATCCGCTGCGCGCCAACGGCTGGTAGGGGGGTGGGCGACTGTGCCGCTGAACGGGGCACAGGCCGCTGTGCCGTTGGAAGGCACAGGGCGTACCGCTGAGAGGCCAGCGGGCTGTGCCGCTGAAGGGGGGCCATTCGAACCGTGCCGTTGAAGACACATGGAGGGTGTGCCGCTGAAGGGGCACCAGGTGTGCCGTTGAAGGGGCACCCTGGTGTGCCGTTGAAAGCACCAGGTGGCGTGCCGTTGAAGGCCATTTGAGTGTGCCGCTGAAGGGCATTGAGTGTGTCGCTGAAGGGCATTGACAGCGTACCGTTGAAGGCCATTGGCAGCGTACCGTTGAAGGGTTAACGTGGTCTTCTTCAATGCGTCAACGCTGCACCCTGAAGGGTTGACGCTGTGGTCTAGACGGGTTAACGTAGCCCCTGGTTGCCCTTCATACAAGCTTCTGGAAGATATAGGGCGTCAACGCCGTGGGCTTGCAGGGTTAACGCAGCCCCTGACTGCACTTCACAAAGCCACCCCAATGATGTCGAATGCCTACATGGAGAAAGGTCATATGGAGGATATTGGATGGAGTGAGGAAGATGGGTAATGAATTTTATCGGCATGAAGTTGACACTTAACACACCTACGGACATAGACAGCACAATCCTCATCCATGGTGGACTAGTAAAAGCCTTGCCGAAAGATCTTCTTAGCAAGCATCTGTCTATTCACGTGGCCACCACACACACATGAGTGTGCTTCCTCAATACATTCAGACCTCATTGTCATCAAGACATCTTAAAAGAACACCACTAATGCTTCTTCTATACAAAACTACTCCAACCAATATGTACTTCTGTGCCACTCTTCGTATGACTTTTTTATCCTCCATTGTGGCTTCTTCAGGATAAGACTGATCTTTAAAGTATTTGATAATTTCATAGAACCATGGCTTCTCTGCGTTTGCCAGTTCTTCTTCTAATTCCACTAGCATGATTAATCTCTTCTCAATAATTTCTCCCTTTTTGACCTTCCTTGATAAATCCTCCTGAATCCTTAGGAACGTGGCGTCTTGGACAGCAGGGGTGAGACGCCTGTGAATGACGATAGACTCAAAACATCTACCTAGAGGGAAGGTTAATGATGATGCCAGGGAGGCGAGGGCGTTGACCAGAATATTCTGGTCACGTGGGACATGGACAAAGATCAACTTGGTGAACAGCTTGCCATAAGCAGAAGTAAGCTCTTGATAAGGCTTGAGCTTGGGATCGAGGGTGCGATATTTGGTGAGCACCTGGCAGATAATGAGTTGACTATCACCTACAATTCATAGTTCGGTGATACTAAAAGAATGGGCAACTTCCAGGCCAGCTAGAAGAGCCTCATATTCAGCTATGTTGTTGGTGACTGGGAATGCGAGCTGAAAAGCCTGTGAGATGGTGACACCTTCAGGTGATAGGAGGACAATGTCGACACCTCTCCATTGGGAATTCAAAGCTCCATCAAAATGTAATGTCCACATGTGATCAGTTGAGTGGTTGATGGACATTAGTTTCTCATCTCGAAACTCTGATTGGATAGGGTTAAACTTGGGGAGAGGATGATGAGAGAGATGCTCAGCTATGGCATAGCCTTTGATCACCTTTTGCTGAATATAGGTGATGTTGAACTGAGATAGGAAGCTTTGCCAGTGTTCTAGCCTATCAGTAAGGACAAATTTCTCTAGGAGAAACTTGATAGGATTCATTCGGGTAATCAAATGGACATCGTGAGCCAAAAAATAATGTTTTAATTTCTGTACTATCCAAACTAGGGCGGCACAGGTTTTCTCCATGCTCTTTGCCGGTTCCTCAACCGCGCACGGTCCGATCGCTTCCCTCGCTAAGGGACGTGTCCGAGCTTGCCTAGAGTCCTAGGTCGTCTCGCGGGTCCGTCCCGCATCAACATCCAAGTGGCTTCGCAGGCGAGGTGGTCCCGTATCCATCTGATGTCTGTGCTACCCGGGAGAGCCATTCTCCCTCAACTGCATAGAGTAACTCTGGCAGGGAACCTGAGTCCAAGAGAAGAAGCTACCACGGCCACTCCTGAGCGCTTCTGGACGTGATTCTTGGCTGAAGTCTTCTCCTCCAAACCCCCTACCATCTCCAAGAATCAGAGTGATTTTTAGAGATCTGAGCACAGATTTCCAAATTATCTCCCCGGGGTGCACAGGTTAGTCTCCCCTGAGTTAGATCTGACCCTTCTCACCATTTTGGTTCTTGCGGTTGACTCCGACCTTCTCCAACAGCCCCATCGGTCTTCGTTCGAAGAAGACTTAACCACGATCGCAACAGCTCTGGTCTCGCCCTCAATAGAGCATGGGACTGTTCGTGATGCCCCCATCTTCCAATAGCATCACTCTATGAGCAGCTAGAACCAGAGCAGTCCAGCCCTGTTCCAGACCCTACCCCGGCCAGCGACCTCAGTAAGAAATTCCACGAAAATTCCAGCGTCCCCCGGGGTCAAGTCAGAGAGTTTTGGCACCATTTGCAGCGTCTTCTGAGCACGGCAGAACCCGTGGCGGTGCCATCTTTGACTGTCTATTAGGCTGTTCTAGAAGCAGGCAGAATCGGCGGATCACGACACTTCGATTTCTAGCTTAACTCCCCCTCCCCGCCTGGCCGGCTTATAGCCCCTCCCTGCGTAGAGGTAGTGTTTGGTTGTAATTGGACTTCCCCACCCCTAGTCCAACCCCTCTACGAGGGAGTACTGCATGTACTAGCAGGTCTTCTGTCGAAGCGTCATCGACACGGCGTGCGGGTGCTTTCCCCCGCCTCCCCACTCGCCATCGTCTCCGGTCGAGTTCGACGTCTTCACACTGATTAGGTGAGCTGCTGGTTCCCTCCTCTTTGCTGGAATACTCTACTTGATTAGTATTATTTTCAACTCCGTTGGCGGTGAGTGAGCGCCCGGTCCCAAATTCGATCAAATTGAGTGACTACCGCGAGTTAGTTGTGAGAGAGACATTACATCCCATGCCCTGGGCGTGCTGGCCGCCCGCGAGATTGGGCATCCCAGGCCCCTTTGGGGTTCAACCTAGAGCTATCCAAACCTCGGAACAGCGAGGTCCTACCCCGGACCCTCTCCACCATCGCTGAATTACCTATGGGCACTTGTGTGCGCTTAGCGTGTGAGTCCGCTCGAGTAAAGTTGTTGGTCCGTTACATTCACTTGCAAATCTAGGTCTGGGGTCATTTGTTCAGTCCCAACTCATCCCTTGGTTATATCACATCAAGTGGTATCAGAGTAAGACATTGACTTGTTCTCACAAGTCAAGTCTATGAGCAAGCTTGCATTAGAGTTCTCGTCACACCACTCCATGCATTGTCCACCTCCCATTGCCATTGAGTCCACAGACCAAATGGCCCATATCCCCATCACATTCCAAGCATACCTACCTAATGGGAACCCCACAGAGATTGACATCATTGACATGATAGGTGGTAATTGGGTATCCCCCGATATCGTAGCCACCCTTTCTAAGGCTGGACAAATCGTGCATAATGGAGACCAAGTTTTCATTGAATTTCACAAATGGTTTGAAAAATCCCAATACTTCGATGGAGCTTGGTGTCAAGTGGGAATGTTGACAGGCCCATGCATAATCTTAGGAAAGCAATAGCTAGATGATAGGAATGCCACCATCGACTCGACACGGGGGTCTTACCAAGTACATCCGCCACACCTCCCGGGAGCCTTTAGATTCAACAACCTAATGTTCTCCCATCCTTCGGAGTCCCGTACTTGGTCACCATGCCCTCCCGACCCATCTCCAAGAGTTAATGAAGCCATTGGTGAACTTGAGGAGGTCACGGCCCACAAGCCCGATTCCCTGAAAATAGAAGCCGACCCGAAACCTCTCCCCACCCTTGAGGAAATCCAGGCTCACACCACTGAGGAAGAAGGGCATCACATCAACCCCACCCAACATTGCCCGGCTCTTCAAGAGCCGCACACCCCCACACATGGCATGATAACCATAACCGGGTCCATACCCAAATGGCTCAAGGTAGACCCCATCCTCCATAGCTTGCACCCATACCCCCTACCCATGGGACACCAATCCCAAATAGTGCCCCTCCAGCCTCCCCATGTCACCTATCGGACCTCCTATTTGGTGGAAGATTTGGGAGACTTAGTGGATTGCCTACACTGGCAAGTCCACTTGATCGGTCTGCTAGCCAGGGAGCCATCAAGGTCTAGCACCATTAGCTTCACTTGCCCCGCCCTGGGCTCCATCACTGCTGTCTGCACGAGAGGCCACTGCACTAGTGAGGTCGTCCTCCTTCTCCCCATGGAGGAAGAACCCATCCATGTCCACTCCCATCCCATCTTTATTCCAGGCATGAAGAACATTCAATTCACCCGCGTCACTAGCCCAATTGTCTTATTGGAAGAAGAGGACCCACTACCTATAGAAACCATTGAAAGCATAGAGTTTCTGTCTCTAGGTGCCCCTTTCCATGATCCCTTTGACCCCTTCCCATGGGAACTCAGGTACCCAAGTCGCCCACCTGCCTTATTCACCACCCACTACTTCCTACCCCCACCCACAATGTTTGATCAAACCCACCTCTTCCTACACCCCGACCATATGAGGGAAGCCATGGCCATGGGTAACATACACCTAGGGAATAAAGGAGCACCCCACTCCAAGATGTCTCCCTTCTTAGACCCATTTGACCCTTATGAGTGGAAGCTCAAGGGCCATCCCCTACACTCACGCAGACATAGAACTCCTCTCCCTTGGTAACCCTTTTCTTGACCCCTTTAACCCCTTCATATTTGATGTGATTAAGATTCATTTATTTTGACTTTTGGAGTGAGGGCTTTGAGATCAAAAGTCACCCCATGAATGTTAACTATACTTGAGGAGGGTAAATCTAGTTCACCTCATAACGGGTCTATCTACGACGAGTTTAAATCGACTTAGGGTTTGCAACATGTCCAAGGTCGCCTGACGACCGTGGCTCGTGAAGGCGTGGCTCACGGCGACTCGACATTGGATTCTACAATGCAGAAAGATTTTTTGATCGGGCGTAATGACCACCGGATGACTCTTTGACAACCGATTGTTATCCCCCATGATGTTGACTCCGACCCCGTAACAGGCGAGCAAGTCCCACGAGCGTCGTAAGACTCGCCCAGGGATCGGTCGACTCCGGAGTAACCGTCCCTCAACGGGACACTCCCGTCACGATCGCGGGGGACGTTATTCTACTACTTACGTCCTTCCCTGTTAAGGGATAGGCCTTCGACACCAGGACAACCCCCTATAAAAGAGACCTTGACAGAGAAAAGGATGACACTTTAGATTTTCTGTCAAAAGTCACACACAGAGAATAGAGCTACTAGTCCTACTACTGTGAAGGAGAGGTCACGCCAGTCTACGTCTTGAGAGAGAACCCCCCTCCTCCACGACCTTACCACTCAGAGACCACTCTCTGAGTAATCACTAGGAGCGGCGAGCATTCGTCCGGAGAGTCTACACGTCTCTCAGATCCTCGACAACGACCTCCATCCTTCTCTCTCTCCTATACTTCTCTACTCTTTTTCTAAACCGTTGCTGACTTAAGCATCAGAGGGTTGTCCCCTCGGGTAACGCCCAGGGCTCCTTCTGACGTCCTTTGCTTTTGGTGTTTGCAGGCTTGCATGGGTGCCGGACGACTTTCTCAACAAACAAATAGAGAAGATGGTACGTGGCATAGAAATTAAATTTCTATCTCTACATTTCTTGGCGCCGTCTGTGGGAACCCCGAACAAAAAGTTATGGCACCATGTGGAAGTTACCGCAACGCCAACAACCGTGGGCGGGGATCTCATCAGGCCCCCGGTTCCTGCCGGGGATCTCAGGAGGCTTCATCCTCCCCCCAGGTACAACCGGAGGTCGTTGCCAACGAGCTGTCAGAGATGTGCCAGCAAATACAATTCTTGATAGAGCTATGTCAGGGATTTATCAACAAGCCTGATGAGGGGAAACGCGCCCCCTCAGAGAATCAGCAGAATGGGGTGACTCCCACCATAGTTAACTCTCGCCGGGTGCGGGAGGTCTCTCACGCCTCTGTTGCGTGGACATGACGCTTGCGCAGCTTACCGACACCAAGAGTGCGGAGCCCATTACACTCCAACTCGGAGATGGATCGGCTGCTCCATCATATTGACAAAATCGAGGACAAGGTCCGCTACCTAGACGATGTCCTCCTCATCGTCAAGAATCGAGGACTCATCGACGACGACCAAGACTTCCATGCTCCCTTCTCAAAGGAGATCATGGAAGCCCCCATTCTGCCCAAGCTCCAGCTGCCGTCTTTCACTCCATATGACGGCACGACCGACCCGGTCGACCACATGCATAGTTTCGAGTCTCACCTGGTCTTCCACCGGGTCTTGGACGCTGTAAAATGCCTTGCATTCGTCACGACCCTCCGGAAGAACGCCCGGGCATGGTTCGAGTCCATGCCGGTCGGGACTATCTCCTCCTTCCAATAGCTAAAAAAACTGTTTAAGGAGAACTTCATTGGGTGCCGAAAGGTAGCCAAGTCTGCAGTGACCCTGCTTACCCTCAGGCAAGAGCGTAAGGAAACACTTTGGGACTTTGTCTCCCATTTCTAAGCGGAGGCGCTCCGGATTTCGCACCTCGACATCAGCATCGCCACCACGACACTCACTCAGGGGACGCGAGACCACATCTTTCGACGAGCACTCAGAGTCAAAGCCCCAGCGACCCTCACCGACCTTCTCGCTTTGGGACAGAAGCATGCACGATGTGAGAAGAACACGGCGGCCCTAGGCCGCACGGCCGGAACCGAATGGTCCGACCAGAAGAGATCCACCGACTCGCAGCGTGAAGGGCAGAACAAGCGGGAGCAACGAGACTGGGACCGTCCAGAAAAGAAAAGGGGTAATTACTGCAACTACACGCCCGTGACGGCTCCCCCCGACCAAATCTTGATGGAGATCCGCGAGGAGCCATTCCTCAAGTGACCTCCTAGGATGAAGTCAGGTCCGAGCACGAGGAGTAAGAAGAAGTACTGTCGCTTCCATCGTGACCACGGCCACAATATAGCCGACTGCATCAATTTGAAGGATGCGATCGAGGACCTCGTCCGGTGAGGACTCCTCGACAAGTTCATTGCCAAGGCCATGGAGAAGTGACCATGGACCCCTCCGCCCATTGACAACCGGCCCAACGGGAAGGAGATCATGATGATCTCTGGAGGGTCCGCCTCGGGCGGAGATAGTGCCAGTAGGCGACGATGGTACGTATCAGCCATCAACACTGTGGAACGAGGTGACAGTGCCCAATGGGAGGCTGTCGCCCAAGAACACCTAAAAGGCCCCATCGTCTTGTCCGACGATGATTTAAATGGTGTAACCACTCCCCATTCCGATGGGTTGGTGGTCTTTGCCACCATCAATCAATGTACCGTACGCCGCATTTTAGTTGATAATGGAAGTGGTCCCTGAAAGAAGTGTATGCCCTGCAAGCCAATCACTTATGGAGTGATAGCATCATTTCTCATACATTCTCATTCATATTTATGGCAATTTCTTCATTATGTCTTATTTATCTATGCATATTACCGCTAGACGTGATGAAGTCCTTGAACGCAGGCTATGAAGGTTGAATCATAATGAGATTATGATAGTGTGATCAACTTTCTAGATGCATGTGTTCTAAATGTTCCTGGTCATAGGATCTTTGAGATAGGACATCAAAGAATCCGGATAGACCAGTGCACATGATATCCTCTCATATGATGAGGGGCAGTCGCCGATGGTGTGACCCAACCTTCGGTGATACACGCAATAGGTAGGGTCCTCCGTCTTGTCCACCTCTGAGGCCTTACGTGGATCCGACAAGGTAAGGAGCTGCTCCTTCATACATAGGTCAAAGAGTATTTTGGTGTGTTCTTTCCTGAAGGAGTAGGGCGTCTTCATGCGCTCCGCTAAGAGAGACGCATTTGCCTTATCATCAGACTTCTTACCCTTGCCTTTGGATTTTCCTCTCCCTTATCTCCATTCGTCGGGGAGAAGTCCACCGCATTCACCTCCTTGCCGCTAGCCAGACGGTCCTTAGAGGATTTGCCTTTGGCAGAAGTTTGTGTAGGGTGGTCGGCGAAGAACATTTTAATCTCCGCCACCACAGTGTTTAGCTGGTCAAAGCTCCTGATATTGGAGCCCAGAAGCTTTTCACTAACTTCTGCCGAGAGACCCCTGTGGCAGATGGTGATCGCGTCTTCGGGCGTTGGAGGGTTATCACAGCGCATGTTGACGTCTCTCCATCGCTTGATGAAGTCCAATGCTGTTTCACGTTTCTTTTGTTGGAGGGAACAGAGCTCCGCCAGGGAGACTTTGCGTTCGACCATTTGGAAGCGGTCGACGCACTTCTTCTGCATATCTGCCCAATCGGCTACTGAGTTGGGCTTTAGCCTGGAGTACCACTGGAAGGCGGTGCTAGTCAATGACGTGACGAAGTACCGCAACAAATATGCCTCTTCCAGTGCAAATTCACCCATGGCCATCATATAGTAGGCCAGGTGTTCATGTGGAGAGCCCTGCCCGTTGAACTTCTGTAGTTTTGGGGCTTTTGGGTAGTCTGGCGGAAGCTTCTTGAATTGATGGTGGAGGGGATAGGGCACGCTATACAAATCAACGGTGGCCACACCCTCACCATGTTGAGCAAACTTCGCCTCTATGATGCGCTCAATCATCTGCTTCTGCGCCATGAGGCTGTCTGCAGTAGGAGTGGTAGACGATCGCGCATTGGCTTCATGCTGCAGGACTTCAAAGTCCGCTGCCAATGGCAATTTCGCAGCTGTGACAGAGGCATTAGCCGCGGTCGGAATGGGAGACGACTGTTGTTCCACTCCAGTGGGTGCTGCCTGAGGTGGGACAAGAACCTCTTTTTCACGCAATAGCGTCTGTAAGAGATTCTTGAGCTCTTGATTCTCGCGTCGGAGCTCTTCCAACGCAGGAGTCTGTGTATCTTCCCCCAGGTCTTCCTCGTGTCGGGCGTGACTATCCCCATCGACACTATGAACGTCCTCCTTGCGCTCTTCATGCCGTGCTGGTTCGAGCTGAAACGTCCCAGCGGCTGGCGGCTGTTGGGTTTGCGCCAAGATCTGGGACACAGGCCTTGACCTCCTCAAATATTGAAGAGGCTGGTTGAGCTTCCCCGAGGTGTCCTCGGGCTGCTTATCGCCGGAGGTAGCGTAACAGGTGAACACTTTGACAGTGTCATTGGTCACCTGGACCACCCGCTTCTTCCTGGGTGGTTGTCGATCCGGCTTAGGCGGCCTCCCCAGTCTGTCAAAGACAGACACTCTGGATGTAGAAGCTTGAGGGGAGCGATCCTCCTCATGCGTGGAACTGGCCCACGGGGAGGTGGGCCGCATTGCCGATTCCTCAGCGTTTTTACCCCCCCGTAGGAGCGGAGTCGTGGACCTCAAGGATGTCAAGGTCTCAGTACTCGTCAGGCTCCGCATTCGCTGAAGCTCCGACATGCGGAAAGGCTCCTCCGCCCTTGCGCGCCTGATGACTCGGGCCTCCTCTTTGGTGACCCAAATTTTCTTCAGGTGGAGCTGGCGCTCCTCCAGTTGGTTGCCCCCTGTCCTTGATCGGGGAGCTCGTGGCTTGGGTCGTTGCAAGGGACCCTGGGTTGCCGCCGATACGGCAGGCTTTTTCTTCTTCACTCCGTTCTCCCGAACTTGTCGGAGGAGTTCGAAGCGGTTGGAGGTGGGAATGGTCGGAACATGACGGTCCCGTGGCAAGATCGGCTCGCCTCCATCGAGCCGGATGCGGATGTCTCCCACAATTATAGTCTTGCCGGAGCGAGATGCTGCCACTGCAGGCTTGGTACCCTTGCGGCCATGGCGCTGCCCCCGTTGAGCAGGAGCGGCACTGGCGACGCCTGCCATAGGCTTGACGTCACTTTGGCGGCGACGCTGCCCCTGTTGAGTAGGAGCAGCACCTCTGAGGGTGGCCGCCGTAGAGTTGGCGCTGTTGCGGCGATGGCGCTGCCCCCGTTGTGTAGGAGCGGCACCAACAGTAATCTGATTGACCGAGAAGACTCGGCCACTTGCTGGGGCAGGAGGCCTAACACCTTCGGCCGTTGTCAAAGCAGTCGAAGGAACTCGGCCAGTTGTTGGGGCAAAGGGCCTGACGCCCCTAGTTCGTGACGAGGTGGCTGGGCGAACCCGACCAATGGTCGTAGTGGAGGGCCTGACACCCCCAAGAGCTGACTTGTCGGCCGAGCGGACTCGGCCACTTGTTGGAGCCGAGGGCCTGACACCCCCGACGACTGGCTTGTTGACCGGGCGGACCTGGCTGGTTGATGAAGCGGATTGCCTGACACCCTCGGTAGTTGTCTTCTTGGCCAAGCGAACCCGGCCAGTTACTGAGGCGGAGGGCCTGACACCTTCAGTGGTTGCTGCTGCAGGCGTGGCTGAGCTGGTCTCAACCACGGGCACCACGCCTAGGAAGAAGGGCGAGCCGACGACTGCAGGGAAGTCGCCGAAGACAATCGGGGTCGCCAGGTATCCAAATCTGGCGTGGTTGGCGACGACTTGAGGGCCGTAGGTGACAGCGGCCATCGCTACTGTTGCAGTTGTTGGTGTGGTGGTGCGTAGCACAAACGCAGAAGTGCGCCAAGACACATAGAGCTCTCAAGTGAGTAGAGATGTGTACCCTCCTCTTCTCGTCCTGTAAGAGGAAGAGGGGGAGATCATAACCTTGAAGAAGGTTTGGAGGCGGATGGTTGTTTTTATATAGCAAGTAGTTCTTAAACAGGAGGTTCCAGGCATAGAAAATAATGTTAAAGTTTCAAATCTGAAAAGTCTCCTTTGTCGTATATAAACTACACCGCGATCGTAAAAATAGTTTGTAAATGTTATAGTCTTCATAGGCAGTTAGGTTTGGTAATTCAGGGATGTTCACATCCCTGTTTTTATTTGATACATGTCCTAAAATAGGGAACCTATTCCCGTATTGGGAGGGATTCCGTTCGTTTAAATTCTACAAGTATATGAGTATTAGAATGTAAGGATTTGGTATAGGTGTTGGGTTCTATCTATCAAATCCGATTGTATGAAACTCTTAACCAACCCTGTCGCCAAAGCCCTTTTCCTTATACTTATACTGGTAGTGCCTGCTACCCTGGTAGAAGGAAAGAATGAAACCGTCTTTAACCGCAGTGATCTTGCGGTATACAATTCAGCCAATGTTATAAAGCGCTATTTACATTATTCGGTCTCTGCTGCCGCTGTGTATGCGCGGACTGCAGAAGTGGCGCGTGCTGCTGCTTTTAAAGCCGCGGAAGAGAAAAAGGCCAACCTGCTGGCGGCCCGCAAAGTGGAATACCGGGCGGTGATGAGCGCTGCGGCGTTTCTCTATAATGATATGGATCTTGAAGACAGTGGGTTAAGTCAGAAAGCATTTGAATATGCCTGGCTGGGTTATCATAACCTGGTGAAGCGTGGTGTTTTGCATAAAACAGATGTATTGACCATTTGTGACTTTAGCCAATCCTCCAGCCAGGAGCGTATGTATGTGATCGATGTTCGAAACAGGAAAGTATTGTACCGGACGTTTGTGGCACATGGCATCAATTCCGGCGAGGAGTATGCCAGCTCGTTCTCCAATCAAATGGAGTCCTGTAAAAGTAGTCTGGGGTTTTATGTCACCCGCAGGATCTATAATGGTACGAATGGTTTGTCGTTGCGAATAGAAGGTGTCGATAAAGGATTTAACGACAATGCGATGAGAAGAAGCATCGTGATCCATGGCGCTCCGTACGTCAGTCTGCGCATTTTGCATAAATATGGTGTGATGGGGACTACATTTGGCTGTCCTGCCATTCCTTCGGAGATGGCTGAGCCAGTGATCGCTTCAGTAAAGAACGGGAGCTGTTTCTTTATCTATTACCCCTCTAAGAAATACCTGGCGCAATCGCCCGTGCTGAATGCGCTGTAGAAGAGGCTTGTAAAAGAGACCTGTAACGGCCTGCAAAGAAGGCAAAATCCGTTGCAGGTTGATCAATATCAGACAATCGTTGGAGGGAACAATTGGATATTTTTGGTGATGAAATATCTGATTTTCCCTCTCTTTTTTATTTATACTATCCCTCTTACCGTTGTGGGTGCGCCGGGGCGGAAAAAGCCTGAACCTTCCATTGTATATACGGTTTCGATGCCGGAACCAGCGACGCATTGTTTTCATGTGTCGGTGATCTATACGCAGGCTGCGGGTGATTCGCTCGATTGGTCTATGCCGGCCTGGACACCGGGTTACTATCAACTGATGGATTATGCAAAGGATGTAGCGCATTTTTCTGTGGCTGCTGTACAAGGGAAAAAAGAGATGCCCTGGAAAAAGGTTGCTGTCAATACGTGGCGATTATATCCCGGTAAAGAAAAGACGGTGTATATCACGTATGATGTGATGGCCAGCACCCGCTTTGTTGCCAATAGCTATCTGGACAGCACACATGCCTATATCGTTCCGGGGAGTGTTCTGCTATATCCGGAGGGAGGGATCAGTAAAGCAGTTACGGTGAAGGTGGAACCGGCGGTGGGGTGGCATCGGGTGGCTACGGGGCTGGACTCCATTGCGCATGTAAAAAGTGATTTGAAGGAGGTCTTTATTTTTCGAGCGCATGACTTTGATGAACTATATGATGCCCCGATCCTGGTGGGGAATCTGGAAGAGCTGCCTTCTTTTACAGTGAAAGGGATCGTGCACAAATTTATAGGTATTGACCTGGGGACATTTGACCGGGCGCAATTTGTAAAAGACCTGCAACGTATTGTGGAGGCAGGGGCGGATATGATGCGGGACGTTCCGTATCGTCAGTATATTTTTCTGGCGATCGGAGAGGGAAGAGGCGGTATCGAGCATGCCAATTCATCTTCGTTAAGTTTTGAAGGCGCGGCGCTGAATACGCCCGGGGGACGGCGTCAGATGCTGAGCTTTATAGCGCACGAATATTTTCATTTATACAATGTAAAGCGGATCCGTCCGGTAGAGCTGGGGCCTTTTGATTATCAGCATGCCAACAGGACGCATTTGTTGTGGGTATCGGAAGGCTTTACGGTGTATTATGAATATTTGCTGCTGAGGCGGGCGGGATTGACCTCCGTGGACGATCTGCTGCATGGCTTCCAGTCCAATATAGCGGCGTATGAGAATACGACGGGGCACCGGTATCAGTCTTTGATAGAAGCCAGCTATGACACCTGGTCGGATGGACCTTTTGGGAATAGCAGCGGAGGATTGGATAAGACGATCTCGTATTATGATAAGGGACCTGTTGTCGGCCTGTTATTAGACTTTGCTATCCGGCATGCGACGGCAAACCAGCGGTCGTTGGATGATGTGATGCGATCTTTGTATGTCCGGTATTATCAGCAGCAGGGCAGGGGCTTTACCGATCAGGAGTTCCGGCAGACCTGTGAGGATATTGCCGGAGTGTCGCTGGAGGAAGTGTTTGCCTATGCGACTACGGTCAGGGACCTGGATTATGATAAATACCTGGGGTACGCGGGACTGCGGCTGGTGAAGGAGGATGCGGGGGAGGGTGTGAAGAAGGGTGGGGCGCGTTTTAGTATTGTGCCGGTGGATAAGCCGGATGATCAGCAAAAGACCATTTGGGAGGCCTGGAGCCGGAGCAGGCCATAAATGATCAGGTAAATGATCTGACACAGAAAGCCTGGAATTGGACCGGGCGAAATGATGCCGTGAGCATGAGGTGTCGACCGGTGATTTGGCTTAATAATTTGGTAACATATAAAACCATCCCCTTTTTTTCTTTTCTGCACACTTTATTGATAGAAGTATGCAGCAAATACAAGTTCTAATACAAAAATACTGGGCAGGGACAGCCACCGAAGCGGAAACCGCTTTTCTACGGGAATGGCTGAGCACCCACGATACAGATCTGAAGGAATGGCTGGAGGCGCAATACCAGGATGACCATGTCAGCCAGCGGCAACATTTGTCCGAGGCCCGGTCGGAAGCGCTTTTACAGGAGATGCTACATAAAACGGGGCAGCAAAGCGCTCCGGTATTGCCGATACGTAGCGCCAGGCGTTGGATGGGCTGGGCTGCTGCTGCGGTCCTGCTGGTAGCAGTGGGCTCCTTATTTATTTATACCCGGACACATACATCTCACGCGTCAAACGCCGTGGGGAACTTGAAATCGCCGGTCAGGCCACAACTGGCCAGTGTGACCAATCCCGGGCCGACAGAAATGGTGCTCACCCTGAGCGATCAATCCATCATTCGTCTTCAACCACATAGTTCCATTACTTATTATCAGCCTTTCGATAGTGCAAGGAGAGACATCAGCCTGATGGGGAAAGCCTTTTTTAAGGTGGCGAAAGATCCGGGGAGGTCTTTTACGGTATATGCGGGCGATGTTGCGACGACGGCCCTGGGGACATTATTCTCGGTGAGTACGTTGATGCCTGACAAGATAGAGGTAAAGCTATTTGAAGGTAAGGTAAAGGTGGCCGGGGATGGGCAGTCGCTTACCATGAAAGAAGTTTATCTCGTACCCGGGCAACAGTTCCTGCTGGATATGCAGCAAAGGCAATTTGCCGTCAGCGCCTTTGAAGAGGACATTGCAAAACGTAAGAGCGTTGGTGCAAATGATAAGATGATGCTGACGTTCAGCAAGGATCCCTTGAAAAATGTATTTGAAAAAGTAGGAGAGCAATACGGGGTCCATTTCATGTATGATCAGCAGGAGATGAAGCATCTTTGTTTTAGCGGTACGTTCCTGCCTTCTGATTCCCTGGAAACGGTGATTGCTGTCATCTGTAATATGAATGATCTCACCTTCAAGCGTGACCAAAACAATATTATCATCACTAAACTAAAATAGCAAAACCAACGTGCTGTCCGATACAGTTGCATGCTTGTACAAAAGCTAGCTGGGAAACTATTGTCTAAATCGAAAAATATATGCTATTGTCGAAACAGAGCCTTAATGGTTGGATTGTGCTCGCTCTCTTTTTAATGATGCCGGGCTTATTGACTGCGCAATCGCCCTCTTCTGTGCAGCTGAAAGGAACGGTCATTTCAGATACGGGAGAATTGCTGACGGGCGTTACCGTTTCCTGGAGCAGGGTTGGTCACAAGGAAAGGCAAATGACCGTTACCAATGAGAAGGGCGTATTTATTATAGAAGGACTGAAGGATGGAGGACGTTATGATCTTTTATTCAGTCATGTTGGATATGAGGAAAATAAGCTGGCGGATTATAAGGTGGATGGCCGGGATAATAATTCGATCCTGATCCGGATGAAGCCAGCTGCGGCGCATTTGAATGATTTTGTGGTGGTGGGATATGGCAATCAGCAAAAGAACAGGGTGACTTCGGCTATCAGCACTTTGAAAGTGGATGATGTGGATCAGGGCAGCTCTTATGATCCGATCAAGCTGCTGCAGGGAAGGGCTTCGGGGGTAAATATTCTGACCCCTTCCGGTACGCCGGGCGCCAAGCCCATTGTCATGGTCCGTGGTGTAGGGTCTATCAGCGGGGGGAGCTCTCCTTTGTTCGTGATAGATGGTGTTCCTACGGAGACAATGCCCAATCTCAACCCCAGCGATATCGCCTCTATCGAAGTATTGAAAGACGCGTCATCTGCCGCCATCTATGGTTCGAGGGCCAATAGCGGAGTGATCATCGTTACGCTTAAATCAGGGAAGGAGGGGAAGACAAAGATCGATATCAATGCCCATACTGGATTGGGGGCCATCTATCATGATATAAAGATGGCCAATTCGGCGCAGTATATCGCTGTTATGCAAGATGCCGTAAAAAATTACAATGCGGAGAAAGGTACGAATCTCACTTTTTATATCCCTCCTGTTATCCAGGAGACGAATTGGGTAAAGACGATATCCCGGGAGTCTGCCCGAACGTCCGTTGTCGATATCAATGTATCAGGAGGCAATAAGACGACCAGCTCATTTACCTCTTTTGGTTATTATGGTCAGCAGGGTATATTGAAGAACAGCAATTATGATCAGTATAATTTCAGGAACAGTACGGACCACCTGATCTCGCCCATGCTTACTTTGCACACCAATTTATCCGCCTCCTATACCAATCAGCGTTTGCTGGAAGAGTCCAATACGGGGCTGAAAGTATTGTATACAGCGAGAGAAGAGCAGCCCTGGTACGGGCCTTATAACGCCGATGGCAGCTATCGGGTAAATGGCGTGAACGGGATTATCCGGCATAACCCGGTGATGTTGATCAACGAAGAGATCTGGACCCAGCGGACCTATGAAGGAGTGGGCAGAATAAGCCTGGATGTCACGCCCATAAAAGGCTTGAAGTACACGCCCTCCCTGAGCGCCTATGCTTCATTGGTAGATGTTCATAAGAAATTGACGGATAAGATGGTTGCCCGGTCTACGACGACGGGGTCGGGGGCTGTCTTACAAGATCGGAACGTTGCATTGCGCTATGTGTTCGACAATATCATCAGCTATAATAATCATGTTGGCGGGCTTGACTATACGGTGTTGGCGGGGCATTCATTTGAAAAATACACGAATGATCAGCTGGGAGTGTATAGCAGCAATTATGCAAATGCTGCGTATCCGTCGGCGGGCCTGGATGTGGTCAATGCAGGGACTACTATTTATCCTGATGTGATCGGTTACAATGCTTATGACCTGGAAAGCTATATCTCCAGGATCAACCTGGGCTATAATGATAAATATCTGCTGAATGCCAGCTTGCGGAGCGATGGTTCCTCCAAGTTCACGCAGAACAGGCGTTATGGCTATTTTCCTTCTGTTTCGCTTGGCTGGAGGGTCATCAAAGAGCCGTTCATGCAGCAGGGCAGTCTGACGAACATATTGTCCGATCTGAAGTTAAGGGCCAGCTATGGGGTGACGGGAAGTTTGGCGGGCATCGGCAATTTTGCGAATCAATCGCTGGTCACAGGTGGAAATTCTTATAACAACCAAGGCGGGCTGGTCGTGTCACAGTCCGCGCAAAATATTAAAATGTGCTCGGACTTGAAGCATTGGAGAAACATGCACGGACATTAAAATGTGCTCGGACTTGAATTGTAAGCAACGAGCACGGACTTGACTTGGACATCATGCATGGACTTTGGTTAGTCATAAAGTGCACGGACTTTAGTGTGCATGGACCTGACTTAAACGTGCACGGACTTCGTTTTGGTCCAAGGAAGAAAAAATGCACGGACTTAATAATGCTCGGACTTTAACTCAAAATAATGTGCACGGACTTTACAGAAACGTGCACGGACTTAAGTGAACATGCACAGACTTGATAGATGGAGAAGTGCACAATGCGCACGGGCTTGGACTGAAGAAGTGCACAACGTGCACGGACATGGATTTGAAGAAGTGCACAACATGCACGGACTTCATCTGTGCACGGATGCACAATGTGCACGGATGCACAATGAACAAATGTGCACGGACTTGTTTTGAACGTGCACGGAGTTAGTTGCGTGGAAGCCTAAAATGTGCACAGATGCACAATGTGCACGGATGCACAATGTGCACGGATGCACAATGTGCACGAACTCAATTTTTCTACTAAGTCCAAAACATGCATGGACTCATAAGAACGTGCACGGACTTTGCAAAAGAAGAATCAATCTGCACGGACTCAGTTTTTCTACTAAGTCAAAAACATGCATGGACTCATAAGGATGTGCACAGACTTTGCATAAGCTAAACCTACATGGAGTTAATAAAGTGTGTACCGATATGCACAGACTTGGAGAGTAAAACGTGCATGATTGCACGGACTTGGAGAGTAAAACGAACACGATTGCACGGACCATGCATGGACTTGGAGAGTAAGTCGTGCAGGAAATGCACGGACCATGCACGGACTTGGAGAGTTAGTCGTGCAGCAAGTGCACGGACCACGCACGGACTTGGAGAGTTAGTCGTGCAGCAAGTGCATAGACCATGCACGGACTTTATGAGAAATGCAAGCACCCACTTGACTTGTATGAAATCGTGCTCAGACTTAGTGTGCGACCCAAAATATGCAAGGACTTCAATTGTGTAAAACAGCATGCGTGGACTTGTTAAAAGAACTAATAGAGCTTTATTGCATAAAGGCCTTATTGCAGAAATAATTCAGAAACTGAAACAATGAAAAGCACAATAATCAAAAAGAGATGTTTGAAAACTGATCAACCATTATTTGACAAGTAGTGTTGAACATCATCAAAACTATAGAGGTGCAACAGTGTGCAACAGGCTTCCTTCAACGCCCTCACTTTACCCCTCAGCTCCCCCGCCTCTATACGAGAGTGCTCTACCTCTGCACGGTGGTGCGTCACCTCTGCTGCCTCCACTCGAAATCACTCTGCCTCCTCCCTCTGCCGAGTGGCCTCGCTCATCGCTACCTCTAGCACCCTCGCTTGCACATGCATTCATTATAGTTAGTCATTTCCATCCATGATCATAAGGTCAAAGGGAAGTGTGGTTGCTTACTTACCCTCTCCGCGAGTGTGGCCTCAACCTCCTCGGCCCAAGGAAATGCCCGAGCATAGTCCACATCTCACTCATCCCGATCTGCTGGTGGCTAGGAGGAGGAAGACGGAGCATCCGGTCCCTGTCACTATACTCCCTTGGCCCGCTACATATAGGAGCCAGTCAGTCAGTTGCATGGCATTTGCACTTTAGGTCTAAGGCTGAGTAGAACTCACCAGGAGCTCCAGCGTGCGTTGGAACTCATCCCGCTGCTGGATAGTGGAGTGAAGGAGTCCCTGAAGCTCCACTATGCATCCCTAGGGGTCTAGTTGCATGTAGAATGTCAGGTTGTCAGTGCATCAAGTATCACTAGAAAGCATAAGTTTGAGAAGTCGTACCGATCATCGAGTGCCATAGAAGACCTGGTCTCGGTAGCGTCGAGCGTAGGCCTTCAGATAGGCCTCATGGCTGGTAGCTCGGGCTCACACCGCCCGACCTCGCCTAGTCCAGTCTCTAATCTAGTCCACTGCTCGGGTGATCCAGTCAATCTCCCCAGTCAGTCTGCGTAAGGGCCGCCCCACGCGTTCCTCTACCGCCTCTCACGTCTAGAAGTCCACCTCCGGCTAGTGAACTCCCCTAGTCCTCATGATCAGTCGATGGTGTAGTGGCTCGATCAGGTTCATACAATGGAGCTAGATGTCACGTCCCACATAAGCCTAGGCTGCCTCCACCCATGGCTATCCATCGTGGCCTTCATCTCGGTACGATGTCTAGCGCACCTAAAAAGGAGAGGGCAGTAGAGTCAAGCATCGATGTTAAAAGCATCTAGTTGCATTAAAGGTCCAAGTTTAAGTCTTACCGATGCGTATGGCAGCGTGTCTATGTCATCCAGAATAGCCCGCACCAGGCGTCGTAGAGAGCCCATGTCCCGGACCGCCATCCATCGCCTCACGATGGGCACTGGGTCGGGGTGTACCTCCTTCCCTCTCCCTAGACTGAATAGGTACACGTAAGTCCATACTTGCATTTCAGATGTCAGCATATAGCAATCACAAAATCGTAGTAATTGCACAAGCATTTACGATAGAGGGTTACCTGTAGTAGTGGAGAGAATCCGCCCAACATCGTCTGTCAAGCGGTGGTGCTGAGTGAGTCAAAAAGAAAGGCGAGTGGGGCCGTGCCCCAAGCATAGGCTCCAGCCGTGTCCAAATCTGCCAGCAAGGGGAGGAGCTTATAGCTCACTCCATCGGCCCTCGTCGTGAATAGCAACTTCCCGAATAGTAGCATTAGGAACCGCCAAAAGGATGACGTCTGCCTCGGGACCCGGTCCCGCCGCCACTCTCTCTCTAGCTCGATCTGTCAGTCGTCCCAAGTGCTCCTCGGGTAGCTCTTTATTGACACTGAAAATATTGCTAATTTTTCTTAACCTTTACTTTTACAAGTCATAAACTCTGGTCGAATGCCCCTGGGTCCTCAAAATAGGAAGCTGAAGGCCAAATAAGTGAAAAACCTGTGTGATCCGATGTCATTTACATAGATTTGTATTTTTCAACTTCAACTCATCTATTTCATTTCTCAGACTTTCATTTTCATCCTCCAAATCTCTTGTCTTCCCTCCTCTAGGTTTTCATTTATTTTTCTAAGATCCTCAATCTCAGTTTCTAGGGAGATTATCTTTTCATTAAGGGTTTGATCATGGACAAAGGAGTCAATCTTCTTCTTTAGGGCTTTGTTTTCTTTTCTGTACACTTCATACTTGTCCATCAAGTTAAAGTAAGCCTCTTCCCAATCATCAGTTGAAAAGTGTTCAAAAGGTGAGCTTACCTCACTGTCCTATCTCCTTTGGCCATCAGGCAGAGATCATCTTTGTCCTCTTCAGAGGAACTATCTTCATTTTCTTCCTCTTCTTCATCACTCCACGTGCACACCATGGCCTGTTTCTTCTTGCCCTTCCACCTTGACATTGCTTTCTTAGCTCCTTTTGGACACTCAGACTTGATGTGTCCTGGTTTCTTGCAAGAATAGCAAACAAGCTTCTCAGACTTCTTAACATTTTCAGGTCTTGGCCTAAAATTTCTTTTTGCCTGAGGCTTCCTCTTTGTGAAGCTTGTACCTTCCTTTCTTAAAAATTTTATAAACTTCCATGTCAATAGAGCAACCTCATCCTCTTCTGAGTTGCTGCTTGAGGGCTCTTCATCTTCAGATAAGTCCTTGGTACTTGGCCCAACTTTGAGAGCCAAAGGCTTCTTCTTACTTACCTCAGCCTTTTCGTTCTTCATATTCATCTCATATGTCATTAGGGACCCTATGAGTTCCTCTACCTTGATAGTAGTCAAGCCTTTTGATTCTTCGACTACAGTTGCCTTTGTATACCATGCAGGAGTTAGGGATCTTAATATTTTTCTCACAATCTCCTACTCAGAATAGGTCTTACCTAGCTCAGTTAAACCATTAGTGAGTATGGTCAGCCTAGCATACATATCAGAAATGGTCTCTTCAGACTTCATTCTAAAATTTTCATATTCAGAAACTAGCAAGTTTCCTTTAGTTGCACATACCTGCTATGTTCCTTCATATATTACCTCAAGGTGGTCCCACATTTCTTTTGCGATGGTGCAGGTTGACACCCTTGAGAAGTCCATTAGATGAAGGGAGCACTGTATTATGTGCTTGCGCCCCAGTTGAGCGTTGATCTCCTGATCTGCTCCTTGGTCCATGTGTCCTCATCTGGAGGCAGCTCGAATGGACCCCTACTGATCACTCACCAGATCTCATGATCTTGGGCTCTGATAAAGACCTGCATGTGATTTTTTCAGTAAGGATAATTTGTCCCAGTGAAACAGGGAGGTCTATTTATGGAATGGCCTTCAGCCATGGGAGTCTTAGTCGCCATATCACCCGTTCTCTCAAGGTCGTTAGACCATATTCAGAGAGACCCGCTCTGATACCATGTGTGAAGCGGTGATAGGCAAATCTAGAGGGGAGGGGTGAATAGATCAGCCCTTTTTTGCCCTTCTATGTGGAAATAAAATATAACACAACCCTAAGATCGGTTAAGCACGAGATAAATGATAGCTAACAGACTAGAGGCACGGATGATGAACAGAATGTTCCTACCAAGCATCTAGCTCCAGAACACAGTGAGAGACAAAACACACAAAACAAGATTTAAGGTGGTTCAGTCTCTATCGAGAGACCTACGTCCACCCTTCACACAATACGGTGAGGCTTCACTAGTGCCAATGGACTATGGCTGATTCATAGCTTCCAACAGAGAGATGACCTCTTACAAACTCCGCTGCCACACAGCTTGAGGGTGCACGACCTAAAAACCCATAGACTGGTGAACACACCATCTGTCTGTGTATTCCTACACACAGGTAGGGAATAAGGTACGAGTATTTGTTTTGAAAAGAGAAACAAAACTGTAGATGAACAACCAGACAAAGAATGACAAAGGAACTCTATGGGAAAAGAGAACTCTTGTCTAGAGGAGAATGGACAAGGCCTGGCTTCTCTTTGTCTTTCTCCTGGGTCTTCACCGCGATCGCAAGGGGAACAATGGATGAGCTCCTCAGCTTTCACTCCCACTGGATGATACTGTAGATGGACGCTATCCCTCTTGCTTTGAGAGCTCCTAAGGTGGAAGAAGAGGATCTGCTTTGTCGCCCTTGTACCAGCAACACCAGGAGGGAGAGGTCTATCTTGGAGTTTTTCCCGCTGCTCTTTCTTCTCTCTTTATTTTCCTCTCTATCGCTCTCTCGCCAGAACTGGAGCTTCTTCTTTTAAATATCAGTAGCTCACGGCAACTCTTATGTTGTCCACTGTAGAGAGCAAACCTAGAATGTCGCATCCACATTATTTGATTTCCTTCCACAGCAGAGTTGACCTTTGTCTGTCGGCCAACTGGTATGTGGGTAGGTAGAGAATCGTATATGCAACGGTTTTAGCATTTCAGAGGATGTCTCTACCAGACAATAACTCCCCTGACAAGAAGAGCCTTCTGACGGCCTTTTTAAGTGTGAGAGGATCCTCCAAGACCGGTTGCAGATCTTGGAAAGCGGTTGCTTCCGGTTATAGATCCATTCTGGGCGATCATGAACGTGTTGACACTTTACTCACAGGGTGTCGACACATCCCATTGCGATCTTGAAGAACCGTGGCTTCTGCATAGAACAGGTCAACACTTCGATGAGCAAGTGTCGACACATTCGTCATACTTGCATGCGGAACGTGCCATTGTGCCGAGACTTCATTGCGAGGTGTCGGGACATACGCACCAGAAGGAGGTAAGGCTTGCTTCTTGGAACTGAGGTGTTAACACTTTTCACACAGGGTGTTGACACTTGGTGAATCCAGAGCCCAGATAGAGACGGCATCAAGTTGGATTTCTTCTTGGGGTGTCAACACGTTGTGGGAGGCGTCGACACTCTTAGAGTGTTTGTCCTGCAAATGTTCAGTCTAGAAGTTAAGCAAAACTTTTTAGATATTTCTCAAGGATCTAATAATGCACGTCATCCTGATATTGGGTACCTGGGACGTCAACTTGCTCTCCCTCCATCAACTCATCAAAGAACTCCTCAGCTAAATCTTGGTCGGGCTCATAGCTGATCGGCACCAACTCAGGCGTGGGTCATGGGCAGGCGTGTCTGCAATAACAAGCGATTCCCGAGTGGGACACTTGCTCGGATAATGGCTAACTCCACCACACCAATAACAACTATCTCACGTCCCGGTGCCCTGAGATGTTCCACCGATCATCGGCCCCTTATCCTTGTCCTCACGACGGATCGGGGGTGTTAGAAGCAGGGGTCGAGTTGACATGATGGGCTGATGAGGTCTAGGGACAGGGACGAGTGCCGACTGGTGAGGGGGAGGATCCCTCGGAAGGAGGGTGCGAGGCCTAGGAGCAGTGGGGTCCTGGCGAGGGGGTTCCGAGGGACGAGCCATTGGCCACCGACTATAAGTACTAGGCATGGTATGAGAGTCAGACCCACATGGATAGGTGGTCCCCTAGCACTGGATAGAAGCAAAGTCCTCCTCAAACTACTCCACCTCGAGAGTGCGGCTTCTAGAGTGGTCACATTGCGACAAAAAAGCTCATACTGAAGGTGTGGCCATAGACCATGTCGAAAGCGGGAAACAAGCATGGAGCTTTCCTCCGAGACACCACATCGCAGAAAATACTCATCAAATTCGACGATGTACTCAGAGACAGACCGATCTCCCAGGCTGAGACTCTGCCACCTATCGATGAGCCGCTGACAGTATGTGGCAGGAAGGTACTTTTGCTGGAGTTTGACCTTCATCTACTCCCATGTCTCAACCTGGGGCTCTTGATGCTAAAACAATAGGCCCTCCACATTCTTCCAATAAGTTTGCGCCTACCCTAACAGCTTCATTTTTATGAATCAGACTTTATGGTGATCCATCATCTTAAATCACTCAAAGTACCAGTCCATCCCGGCCTCCCAATCTAGATAGGCCTTCAATTCCAAAGCCATAGATCCGTCAAATGTGTGAGGGTCTGCACGAACGGTCTTGAGGATCCACACGTCCTCATCATCCCTTTGTGGTCGGTGACCACGTCGGCGTCGGCCATTTCCCTCATAATCATTATCGGACTCGTAGTCCTCAAAATCGAGGGCACGTGGCTGTCGCTCCTCAGCCCTAGGTGGGGCGGGCTGGGCAGCAGGCGCCTGAGGGGCCTGAACAACTCTGGGTTGGTCCTAGTGGGGGGTTCTCTCCACTATCTCTAACCTTCTAACCAGACCTTGGACAGATCATTCGGAAGCCTCAGTGCGTTCCTCCATATCCTTGAGTCAGCTCTCTAAGCGGTCAGTATGCTCCCTAAGAGTTTGATCGGACCTATCCATGCACTCCATGAGTTGAGCCATCATATCCTCCAGAGTTTGGCCTCCCTAGGCGGCACCTCGGGGTTCACCGATAGTGTCAGGGTGATGGTACTGAGTACCTCCACGAGTGGGCATGCAAGGGGACCTAAAAGGAGCTAAAGGGTGACTCACTGGACCTACCCGGATGGACCAATGCAAAGTGAGGAACCTAGACTCTCCCAAAATTTGGTACGTGGTGAAGATATTAATCTGAAGATCCAACTCACGCAAGCGTACTACCTTCCCAATAGGCTTAACCTATCCTTCCAGTAATGCCTTTTAATATACCGAATATATGAATGAAATATAACACCTTGGGTCGACTACCCTAGACTTAACCATACTCTGATACTAATTTGATGCGGGGTGATATGAGACTCGAAACCGATTTGATGCAAATCTGGGACTCTAGGCGATGATGCGACTCATTGGATGACGCGACTAGCAATGACACGAACAACTCGGCACCTAAAGTGTTCCAGAAGAGGCGAACATGCCCCCAACAAGAAGTACAAGCTCACAATCGTCCCAAGCAAGGGAAACGTGTTGATCTGTGTGGTTGAAAAATTGGCACTGAGTCTCGGGTGGTCAATACTTTCACGTGCACAGATCGAGTCACGGGATGGGTCATACACTCACTCTCACAGTGGTGACTAACTTTAATCGAGCTACGAACCTATCATGCTCACGAGCAGTGGCATCAAGATCATATACGGGATAAGCAAATGCGAAAAAGAAGGGTGGTATACATACCTCCACGCTCGGGGTGTGGGGAAGACGTCTCGGCCAAGACTCGTAACTCCTGGTAAAGTAATAACAAATAATTACATATCTTAATTTTCAGGCCCACTCCACACAGGGAGGTAAAAGGCTACAAGATGGACCCGGAAGCACTGATCTTGGGTTGATGGGCAGCACGTCGGTGGGGTTCCTGGGGTGGATGCGACTGCTTGTCCGGATAAGCACAAATCAGGTCATCAGGACAGCAAGCAATGGCGACCACTAGAGCGGGGGACTCCAGAGATCTTCTGATGGTGGCAATCGGTTGGGACGATGGCGGGGCGTCCCTGGTCGATCCCCAGGACCGGCGGTCGCTAGATCTGAGCCGACATATTTCTAGATGATTTAAACAAGGAATGTTCTTGCTGCCCTATCATGGGACAAAACTACGCGATTAGACAAAAACAATCACCACGCCCAGATCCGATGTCGGATCGGGACAAAACTAATACCGTTGTGAAGAGAATGTGAAGAAATACAACATATATGAAACTCACAACCATCCAATGGCATGATTCTCCATCAAAAACTCTGCAACAAGGGATCTTGATCTGGTAGGGGTCCAAGGCAGACTATGATCTACCTTAAGAAGTGGTTTGACCAAAGGGAAATTGGTAGATCTAGATCTTGGAGATTTTATGGATCAAATAGGGGAAAGGAAGGATCAGGTACACCAAATTTGGTGGCGATCTGAGGTGGTATGGGAGGTGGAAAAAGTGGGTCTTCAGGTTACTGTCTCGCAGATCTACACACAGGCAGACTGTGAGGAGTGGAAAGACAATAGTGCGAAAGGACTCAAACAGAGGCTGATCAACGTGAAAAAAAATATAAAAACTACATGCCATGACTCAAAGAAATGTGAAGAACACGATGGTACATGATGACGATCCATCCGAGCTTTGAAAAATGTGGAGAGGGTAAATGATGCCCCCATCACAAGGTCTAGATAGAAAGCTTAAGGGAGGTTACTGTGGTGGTCACCGTTGACATAGCCGGCAACCGCTTCCCGGTGCAGATCAAGCTGTGGCGGCTGGCTTTGTGCAAGATTGCAGCGGTCACTGGCGCCGGAGAAGACATGCCAGCAGTGGGCGGGAGTTCAAATTTGAACTGCCGGCCCACAGGTCCGTTCCCCTCTTCTTTGTCTGGGCCAGTCAGTCTAGGTCGGGCTAGTCAGCCGACCATGGTGCGTGGGCCATATGTGGAACGGCCAGTGGGCCAGATTCGAGAGATGGGCCTTACTGACAAGCAGGTTGGGCCAGCAGGTAGCTTCGACATGGGCGGATCTCCGAAAGGCCCAGCTCCCGACCTGCCCACCTGCAACTTACCCGATGGATCCAGGAAGTGTGGGGTTAATGGGTCCGAGAGATCTGGGCAGGGTCGTCTTCTCTGCCCGACTAGGGGCGCTGTTGGCCTCCTGCAGGCTGTGCCGGAGCAGACTGAGGAAGCGGCCGCGCCGGCAGCCGTAGGCGTCCACCCCTCTCCAGCGTGGGCGGCGGAGCTACTGATGAGGGAGCAGCTGTCTTGCCCCTTGCAGGGAGGAGGGCAGATCGATGGTGGGGCGGTCTACCCATCGCCAACCCAGCCCTTTCAGGGGACCATTCCTCTGCAGTTTGTGACGCTCAAGGACGTCCTTCCTCAGACGCTGTTGCTAGAGGACGGGGGAAGGCGAGGCATGGCCCATCTGTCCCTGGCCCATCTGGAGGGCTCCGGTGGGGGCAGGTCTGCCGGAAGGGGGACCATTAAACAGCTACTCCCCAACACGACCTGCCTCGTCTCTAGGGTTGTGGGGCAGGAAGGGGCGGGCGGGAATCTAGTCGAAGGTCCTGGATCTCGTCCAGCTTCTCTGCCTAGGCAGGGCCGACAGAGGTCACCCCAATGGCCTCTTGCGAGGTACTGCAAGCAATGTGCAGCTCGCCGGAGGAAGGCACGAGTGAGGCTGAGACAGAGGCGACGAAGTTCAGAGACTATCGTAGTCGGGCTAAGCCAGCCGAGCCATGGCTGTGCAATGTCAACTTGGCTGCTGCCGACTCGGGTCGACAGGATGTCAATCCCCTTGCGAGTGTGTGATCCGAAATCGGGGGTGGTAGTGAGGTGGGGGAAGGCCTCGAGGCTCTACCCTCTCTCTCATTCCTGTTCGAAGAGCAATGCGGACAGGCAACTCAGGCGGTAGAAGGGGCTTCGCAGTGTCTGCCCACGCTAGAACCTCCGTCCGTGGTGCAGGACCAACCACCCGGTGGCCCTGTGAATGGAGGTCTAGTGGCAGAAGCGGAGGCGGCAGTCATGCTTCTAGAAGGATTCGGCAAGCAGGAGGTATTAGCGCGCCACCCCCCCGCCGGAGGAGTCGGACGTGGCGTTGGATCAAGTAGAGGAAACCTATCAAAGGCTAGATAACAAGAACATCAGCAAGGAGGAGGCCAAAGATATTTTGACAAAGGTAAAGATCTACATGGAGACACAGGCAATTGAGACTGCTACGTTGATTGGTGTATCGGATGCGAGCGTGGATAAAGGCTTGAGGTCATCTCTA
Source organism: Amorphophallus titanum (assembly GCA_024336825.1). NCBI lineage: Eukaryota > Viridiplantae > Streptophyta > Magnoliopsida > Alismatales > Araceae > Amorphophallus > Amorphophallus titanum. The sequence continues at coordinate 2,226,774 of JANBPO010009398.1, forward strand.
TACTTGATCAAGTGGCGATGGCTAGCGGACATAGGTAGGAAGGAGACAGCTGAAGCTGCAAGTAAGAAAGTAGGATCGGAGCAGGCGGACGAGTAGGTGGTCGAAGGTTTGTGTGCAGCTATCTACGTCGAGGAGGGTAGCTTTCTTTTGTTGGGGTATTCGTGTCCATCTATTTGTTGTTTGCGAGGTGTATGGTTGGGAGGTTGGTGGTCGGAGGTGCTGCACATTTTGTGTCCGCTTGTGTTTGATTGGGGTTCAGCATAGTGGGCAGGCTTCATTTGCTTCTCTTCTTTGCTCCCAACGTAGACGTTTGTCTGCCACCTTTTGTATTTGGGAGTTGAGCGGGAGCACTCCCCCCCTTACATGTATATTTTTTTGTTTTTATATGTTCAGTGATACTATCCGCGTTCAAAAAAAAAACAAAACAAAACTATATCTTGTTTGCATCTGCATCCCTCCCCTTCAGTTTTTTGCCATGGGCCAAGCTTAAATTTTCTCCAAGAGAAAGATGTCGCAGATGTTGTGCTTGGTCTATAGTGCCTCCAATGGTTACTTTCAGGTCATTCATAGCCTTTGGCAACCATCGAAGACATGCAACCTCCTTTAGCAGACATCGAGACTAAATTCCTGTGGATGTAATATGATATTCCATATCACTGTCAACAATACCATTGCTACTGCTCATCAATTGCATGACAGGAAGCATGCCAAAGTTTATGATTTTGCTTTTACGTGGACAAAAACAGTCAATTAGCATAGAAGCATGCAATGCTAGTGAAAAATGGACACGGGATATAGTTGCAACCACAATTACCAGAGAAGACACTAGCTGAAGGTCTGGGCTCAGAAGAAGACAGATGTGCTGCATTTGGCATGTCACAATCATAGATTGAACATCAACATTGATGTTCAGCATTGATAGCAGATCCTAGTGACTGGCCTCAAAGATGATGGGATCAAGTTAACCAAAGCACCACCACCACTATATGGCTTCCTGTCAAGGAGATAATGCTCTTATCATTTGCAAAGCCTGTGCTCAAAAACCATTTGTTAGGTTGGGTCTATCAGTCCATGGTTTTGTGGAACAAGAGAGCCCTCACCCTATACAATAATTACGTTTTAAATTCTCTATCTGATTCTTTCATATGACTCTGTACAAGTGCCAATGTCTAACATGCTTCTTGGATTCGACCCTCTTATTTGACTCCAAGCCATAATTAGATCAATAACCATAACCCTACACATAATACTAAAATAATCTAACACACACATAATCTTCCCGAAAATTTTACTTAAATCAAAACATTAAAAGGCCCATCAAAACTTTACAAAATAAAATATTTCCCATAATTTTCACTTGTTTGACTTGGGTGAAAACTCTGACATTGTTTGTGTTGTTTGGGCTTGTCCAAAGCCCATTTTGTGGTATTATGTTGCATTCCTTCATCATTAACATATCCTTTTATTGTTAGGCCCATTTAGGTCAGTCTATTTTGTGTGTCCATTGTCTAGTCCATTGTCCCTTGGTCTTTGCATTAGTGGATTAGCCACCCTCTTGTTCTCAAGCCCATTAAGCCATTGCTTCCTCACTTGTATTCTCCTTGATATTTTTGCATTAAGTCTCTATTTGCCCTCATGGAGCATCATTCCAACCCCTTGTATCATCATTCTCCCCAATTTTCTTCTTATTCCCACGTGGAATCCTCCTCCCACACGGGCCCATCTTCCTATGGTCCCTTTGATCCGTTCGAGGAACAGGCTAATCTCATGGCCCATCTTTCAAGCCTTGTTCGCCAAATGGACCCGGCCTAGGCCCAACGTCTCATTGCATCTCATCTTAATGGGTCTTATTCTCATAATGGGCCTTATTCCCCTCCTACTTATGTTGTCAACCCAATGAATCCTCACGTTTATGTTTCTTCCTAGTCCACATATCCTTCCACTCCTGGAATAGACTTTTCTTCTCCTTCTCAGCCCGGATCCACTCATCTGGCCTATTATAATCCTGGTTCAAATTCACAACCTCTTGCTCAGGCTGACCTGCACTATTCTCGATCTCTCCCTACCCTAGAGATGATTGCTCAAGCCCAACGCCAGCTTGATGAGCTTCAATGTTGGATCGACACCAAATCCTCTTTGAGTGTCCCATTCGAATTTCAAAATCTTCGGCTCACACCATCTTCACAAATTCCTACATATCATCGCTATGGTGGAACTAGTGACCCTTATGTGCACTTGATGGAGTTTCTTTATGAGTCGGCCTAGTTTTGACATGACCAATGCTTGATGGCTTATCTATTTGGTCTGTCATTGGAAGGCTTGGCTCGGGATTGGTTCTTCTCCCCCCCACAAGAGCAGATTGTGAGTTTTCAAGCTGTCCAAGACAAGTTCATTCAGTAGTTTCAGGACTAGACTGGGCCCAAGTACTCTATTGTGGATCTGGCCCATGAAGAGATGAAGCCCAACAAGCATTTTTGCACCTTTACTAATTACTGGCGTCGTTTGGCTGCGCAAGTCCCAGGGTACATTCTGGAGTAGGAGCATATCACGATGTTGATATCCAATGCAACGTCGGAATATCGCTTCATCTTAGCCCTCAATGACCTAACCTCCTGGCAATAACTATACAGCTGAGCCCGCTTCATCCGCCAACAGCTCCAGGGTTCCCTTGACTGCGAGTCTTCTCCACTCTCTACCTCCACTTACACCTCACCCTCCGCAAGCCAACCATATGCTCGCATGAGTCAACCCTCCATGAGTTAGCCTTCTACCATATATCCTTATGCCACCTCCACCTCCAACTCAACATGTCAACCCTCCATGAGTCAGCCTCCCGCCTCCTCATGCCCACATCCGCCTCCACCCCCAGTCAAGGAAACACCACATCTTGAGCAGGTGGATATCGTCTATCTACCCCCTCATCCCGCTCCACATATGCCTTCACCAAATCCCTCTACCACTAGCCAAGCACTCTTGCCTATGCAACCTCCATTGCCAATGCAGCCTCCACCACCCCATACCCCTGGGCATCCACCTTGCCTGAAGCAGGCTCCTCACCCTTCATTGCCAGAGTGTTTCACTGATATTTTTAGGGCTTTGATGGCCACTCACGCGTTGTCGCTCCCTCCGGTTGTGCCTTGTCGACCCGCAGTCAGAAATTTACTTCAGTTCTGTGAATATCATCGCCAGTAGGGGCATTTGGTCGAGGATTGTCCCGAGTTCCAAGATTACATTTATGACCTAGAAGATCAGAAGAGGATCGAATGGGTCGCCACTCATGAAGTTATTTTACATCTTAGCAGCAAGCAGTAGCAACAAGAAGTGCCGCCTAGCTAGTCGTCCCCATCCCTACAAGACCAGGGGCACCCCAGTGATTCTATGCCTATCGCGGCGCCCGCTCTATCATCTACTCAGACATCTACTCCATCTGCCACTCCATTACCTATTCCCTCACCTAACCATTCGCCTACCCCATCAACTTCTCCATCTCTTAAACTGGTTCCACAACCTCCACAAAGTCAAGCCTCTGCTCAGGCTAGTGCCACCCCTTCCTCCACTTCCTCTACCACCACTCCTTCTACTCCCAACGTCGCCCGACGCGTTGTGCCAGTACGTCGACGATGGGCACTACACTCCTCCTCTTCACCTTCTCCAACACCATCTCCATTACCCCCATTGCCTGCATCACTACCCTCACCGTCTCCTCCATCGTCTCTGCCATCTCCACCACCTTCGTCCACTCCATCTCCACCCCCACGACCTTCTCCCTCTTCACCCTCACCGTTCCCCAAGCCTGAGCAAGCCACACCTTCATCATCACCTTTGCCTCTACCCACATCTGAGCCTATCATTGCCAACTTGCCTTTGTCACCTTTACTTCGCCTTCCCCACTACCGACCAAACGTATTCCCTCCATCTCTCCATCCACCTCCACCCCACAGAGCGGGTGTGTGCTACCATTGGTGCCCCTTGGGTCTGGTCCCCTGGGAGATGATGAGGCCAGTCAAGAGGGTTCGGTGCTAGTTCTGCATTTCAAGCTTCATGATGATATCTGCTAGATGCTGATCCATGTCCTGATCTCGAACTATTTTGGGAATGATGAGCTTCCACTGCCTATAATGGTTGTCAAGAAGAGTTCCCTTGCTATGGTGCCAGTTTCTTCTCGAGCGAGACTAGTGGCAATCTCTTTGGCCTATCACCACATAGACAAAGAAAATCCACGAGTCGAAGTAGAAATCGAACCACTGCACGCGCAGCAAATGCCGTTTTCCATGGCCCTGGCAGCTAATGTCATCACCATCGGGGGCACGAGTGGCGGACCCTCCACATCATCTGAGGATGCCCCGGCCGAAGCGATATGAGGCATGCCCACTCCCTCCACAACTGACCCCGCCATGCTATACATGATACAACAGTACCAGCGGGAGATTGAACTATTGAAGAAGCAACACAACGAAAGGAATGCCCAACCCTCAACGCCCGGACAGACCGAGGTTCAACTAGAAGCCCCCGGGGGCAATGGGCAATCTTCTGAAGCAACTCTGCAAGCTACAGCATTCCCATTAACCCCCAGCTTCCCTACGGGCATGCCCCTACAACAAGCACAGTACCCGGCGCTAGCCCCGCCGTAGATCTCACCTTCCCAGGGGTCTCCCATGGCCCATCAAGCGACTGTGCTGACCACCCCGGCTATACAGCCCGCCCATTTCTATCCAAGACCGGTCGACCCAGTAGCAGTCAGTCGGTTGATGCTGGAGCAAATGATAGACATGAAGCTAGTAGAAAGGGGTGACGGGGATCAAACGCCATTTGACATCTACCGAGTGCCCTATCCGGCTCATTATGCCTCGAAGAAGCTGTCAGCTGGCATCACCAAGCCGCCAAAGTTTGAGAAGTTCAATGGGCAAGGGTCCCATAGAGAGCACATTGGCTATTATGTGAATGTTATGGGAGACCTGGTTGCTGATGAAGCCTACCTCCTGAAGTTCTTTGGCTCGACGCTCACTGGGCTTACCTTTGAGTGGTACTCTAGCCTGCCACCTTGGTCCATTGCCGATTGGCCCGACATGCAAAAGAAGTTCAAAGAGAGATTCTACATTGCTGAACGGGAGGTCACTGTGGCAGAGCTCTATGCCACGAGGCAGAGAAATGATGAGTCGGCACTCGACTTCATTAAAAGATGGAGGAACCTCAGCATAAGGTGTAGACGCCCCCCGCATCAGGAGGACACAGTGCAGATCTGCAAGTAAAATTTAAAGAAGGAAATCCTCAAAAGGATGATGGGCACGGAGGTCAAGACTTGCGACCGTCTGAACAACATGGTGGCTGAGATCGAGGCATTCCTTGCCCGGTACTCTTCTACCCCGGCTGCATTGAGCCAGAGGGCGAGGCAAGTCGAAAAGAAGCCCATCCCACCAAAAGTCCACACATTGGACTTTCAAGCTTTTGAGAAACAGAAGGAAAGGGCCAAAGGAGCCGCAAACCCTCCACTGCCAAGATCCATGAAATGGTGGGAAGGCCCCTTGCTCAGGGAGAAAATGAGAAACAAGTTATATTCCTTTTCTCGAGACAAGTCCCGGCACCTATTCGAATGGGCAACCAACTACAACAAAATCACGTTGCCAGAACCAAAGAGGCTCGGTGACCTAAAGAAGAAGGATGACCCTCGCTTCTACCATTACCATCAGATGTTGGGGCATACCATCGAAGACTGTTATGTCTTCAAGGACGTCATTGAGTCCTTAATAAAGAAGGGAGAACTGGATATGGGAGAGCACAAGGTGGATCCCCCGCAGCCCCATGAAATGCCCAACATGACTTCCGGCGCCAACATGATATCCTTATATCAAGAATTGTCGGAAGAATGGGCGGAGGCTAGCACCCGCGCCACTTATAAAGCTTTCGTGGTAGCATCCACCCAGGATCAAGTGGGTTGGTAGTCTGTGCCAAAGAGAAATAGAAGAAGACCGGCCCCTCAGCCTGCCCCGACAGTTCATGTTAGGGGTGTCACTCCCCGGTCAACACTGCCACCGGTGAACCCTGTCTGGCACGATACAGCCCCTCGGCTGGTCATGAGGTGACCTACCTTTAACAAGAAAGAGTATGTCCCGGTGCGGATCCAAAAAGAAGTCAGCCCGATGGTTGAGAGACTCTAGGTCATCATTGATGGGCTTGAAGATTATGAACAGCCTGAGATCCGGCCTGTTGAGCTGAGAGAATATGTCCCCTGGGAGGAGTTCGAATCCCTCAAGCTGACCCCTGAAGTAGAAGCCCGGGTAGAGCAAGAGCCTCCCCTGTGGGACGAGTTCCCTCAAGAGCAGCCACCGACTGTCGCAGAAAAGAAGAAGAAAAAGAGAAGAGCTAGAGGTAAGAAGGGAAAGGGGGTCGTGGTCGCCTGCAACACCCTCTCGGCGCTGTTCGACACCGCCCTCTCTTTGGAGGGGGAGGAGGACATAGTACCCTGCAACCCGCCAGAGGTGAATCAGGTCGAAGCATCCACCTCCCGACACGCCACCCAGTCAGGGAAGAAATGGGGGTGCCCTCCTCAGGACAACCGCAATATCATGCTAAGAGGTGAACAACCCTACCAAGTCCCCGAGCCCGAGGTTCGAGGCGCAGAGATTCCCCCACCGTCGGGTCTTTATCCTGAGAAATCGAAAAGTCAGGGTGCTCCCTCCTTCGCCGAATTCCTTCGGGCCCGTACAAACATAAATCAGGTGCGCCCGCAAGAACCCCGGCCAACCAAGAGGGCTAGCAGCCGCCTGGCTCCGCCCGCGAGTAACCCTCCAACCCTACCGGCGGCGGTCCCATCCCAGCTAGCGGGAGAATTTGACGGCATCCCTGACCTTGCCAAATTTATGAAGGAAAAGGAGGAAACCCAGTAGACCCCGCAGGCTCAGGTAGCTGTGCTAGATCTAGCGGAGGAGTCACCTTTTAACCCGACGCCCTAGACCCAGGCTGGGGCCAAACGCGGCATGGCCGAAGAAATGAAACTGCTCAAGGTTCGGGCGACCGACCGAATAGTCAAGCATCTTAAGAAGATCCCAGCTCAGTTTACCGTCTGGGTGGTGCGGACACCAGCGCGATTGAGAAGCATGATACGCTGAGCCACCGGTACTGTATGCGGAGCACCACTCGAGCCACTTCGGCGTCCATCTGGCTCAGAGACAGCCTGGAGATTTCCCCTTGAAGTCTTGACATTTATCATATTTATTTAGACTTTATTTGTGTGCATTGTGTGTTTATTTAGTTTTAGATTTTTATAATTTCAAAAATTCAGGGTTGCTACATCAAGGATCCTATCGTCTTCTCAGACGAGGACCTGGAAGGCATGACCACTCCCCATTCTGATGCTTTAGTGGTCTCGGCCACCATTAATCAATGTACTATCCGACAAATTTTAGTCGATAATGGAAGCAGTCCTGGCGTTATTTCGTACGATTGTTTGGTGCTAATGGGTATAGATTTGTCATGACTCACACCACTACACATGCCCCTATATGGATTTTCTGGCACCACCCTCATCTCGGAAGGGCGTATATCACTGCCGGTCACATTCGAAACTGCGCCTAGGGACGTGACTTTCTTAGTAGACTTCACCGTGGTCTGCGGAATGACTGGATACAACATCATCATTGGGTGAGGTATCCTCGGCACTCTCTATAGTGTCCCTTCCTCCTTCCACCAAAAACTAAAGTTCCCCACTCCTCACGGAGTGGGAGAGGTCCAAGGAGATGAAAGGGAGTCGAGATGGTGTTACCTCATATTCACGCGCAAGAGGCAATCTGAGGAAACGTCACCTGAGAAGAAGGCAAGGATGGAAGATCCAAGTCTGAGCACGAGCACTCCAGCAGAGGATCTATACCTCATCTAGGTAGTGGAAGATCCGAGTAGAATGCTGAGGATCGGGGCCACCTTGTCTGAGCAAGAGAATGAAGCTTACACCAACATCCTGGTAGCAAACCAAGACGTGGTCGCTTGGTCCAAGGATGAACTCCCCGGGATCCCACTAGAGATCATCACCCACCGACTAAAGTTGGACCCGAGCTGCCACCTGCTTCAGCAGCGCAAGAGGCGCTACAACCGTGAGCAACAAGTTGTTATCAGGGAATAAGTGAGTGAGAAACTACGCTCAGAACTATTGCCCCCCACCCAGTACCCCGACTGGGTGGCTAACGTCGTCCTAGTTCCGAAGAGCAACGAGAAGTGGTGGATGTGCGTAGACTACACCGACCTCAAAAAAGCTACACCCAAGGATAGCTTTCCTATGCCACGAATCAACCAACTAGTCGACGCCACGGTCTGGCATGGGATGTTGAGTTTTCTAGATGCCTATTCTGAGTACCATCAGATCAGCATGTACGGGCCTGACTAGGATAAGACAGCGTTCGTAATCGATCATGGCCTATACTGCTACACGCGTATGCCATTCGATTTGAAGAACACGGGGGCCACCTACCAGTGCCAGGTCAACCATATGTTTAATGCACAAATAGGCCGTAATATGGAAGTCTATATTGACTACATGCTCGTCAAAAACCTCTGGGCCGCCGAACACATCAAAGAGCTGGCAGAGACCTTCGCGACGCTCAGGAGGTACAATATGAAGCTCAACCCAAGCAAGTGCACGTTCGGAGTTAAGTCAGGAAAGTTCCTCGGCTTCCTCGTAACTTATAAAGGAATTGAGGCCAATCCCAACCAAATCCGAGTAGTACTAGAGATGAAGCGACCAGCCCAGGTAAGGGACGTGCAGTGCCTCACGGGCCGCGTCGCTGCCCTGGCTCAATTCCTATCCTGAGCTGCTGAGAGATGCCTCCCCTTCTTCCAGCTCATCAAGTAAGCCAACAAAGCACCAGAGAGAAAATGACAAATCGAATGGGATCAGGAATGCGAGCATGCATTTGAAGAGCTGAAGCAGTACCTGACGTCACCTCTCGTGCTCTCCAAACCATAGATGGGAGAACAATTGCTCATGTATTTGTTAGTAACTCTGAGCACGATGAGCGCAATGCTCGCACGGGAGGAAGGGAACGTCATAAAGCCCATCTGCTACGTGAGTCAGGCATTATAGGGGCCGAAATGTTGATATTGACAGACTGAGAAGTTCACACTGGCCCTAATAACAACTGCGCGTAGGTTGTGGTCATACTTCTTGGCCCACCCAATCGCCATCCTCACCGATCAACCTCTGTGCCAAATTCTCTAGAATCTCGATGCCTCAGGGAGGTTGATCAAGTGGGCCATCGAATTGGGTGAGTTTGACATCAAGTTCTATCCAAGGACTACGATCAAGGCCCAGGCCCTCACTGATTTCGTCGTCGAGTGCATGATACCCAAAGAAGACTCACCTGAGTAGTCCCTGGGACCAACCTAGGAACTCTATGTTGATGGTTCATCCTGCGCCGCTGGCAGTGGGGCGAGACTAGTCCTACTATCTCCAGAGGGCGTAGAGCTACAGTATGCCCTCCGCTTTAATTTTTCGACAATGAATAACGTGGCTGAATATGAAGTGCTTCTTTTAGGGTTACAAATGGCGAAGCACCTAGGGGCGAATAGCGTGTGACCCTACAGTGACTCCATGCTCGTTGGCAACTAAGTCAAAGGCGAATTTGAAGCCTGAGAGCCAGCCATGATCAAATACCTTGAGAAGGCCAAGGCAGTAGCCTCAGAGTTCTCTCGTTTTGAGATAGTGCATATCCCGAGGGAAGAGAATGTCCGAGCAGATGCTCTATCTTGCCTAGCGCCTTCAACAATGACCTCCGGCTCGAGATCCATCTTAATAGAGGAACTATCTACGTCGAGCACGGAAGAACCAATGCCCCAAGTGAACACCATCGACTATGAACCCTCATGGATGGACCCGCTCTCAGACTTCCTCTGGCGATAACAACTCCCGAGCGACCACGCCGAGGCCCGCCATACACAAGCATGCACGGCACACTTCACATTGGTTAATGGCCACTTGTATAGGTGATCACTTTCAGCTCTACTACTAAAGTGCTTATTCCCTATAGAAGCCAAGCAAGCGATACAGGAAGTACACGAAGGAATCTACGGGAGTCACGTAGGAGGGCAAGCACTCACACGGACCCTAATCCGACAAGGATATTGGTGGCCGACTGCGCAGTAAGATTGTCTCGACTATGTCTGGAAGTGCCCACAATGTCAAAAATTCTCCAACCTGCACCATCAGCCGACGATACAACTGCATGTACTGATGGAGCCTCGCCCATTTGCTCGTCCAAAACGGAAACATGGTACTCATGCGGCACGCTTGCCAACATATTCCCCCAATTCTCCATCCTGCCAGTGCCATGAACCACAATATCTCAAGCAACGGCACAACAACAACACGTCTCACGCAACCTGAGACAACGCTTACTGAGGAACCAATCCTCCAATGCTCTTCTCAATCTCAAAAATCCACCCGTAGCAACCAACGCTACGATCTTGGACTCGTGGGTTATGGGCCCACCACGCTTCCGATACGCACTCTGATCCACGCGCACAGTCATCACAGCAACTCGGGATCCTCTATCCCGACAATCCTCTGCACTTCGCAGGCTCCGATCCTTGACACATCGGGGATTACAACACCAGCCACCAATTCTCACGCACACCGCCCAACCGGCACTCGTCCTTCCGGAATAGCGCGAATAGCGCCAACACCCTTACACAACAAGGGAACGGGCACAACTTCTCACAGGCAACCACCTTGCCAAGACAGAGAACACGTCTCGCACGAACTTCATGGCACACAAAGGCCAGCCAATCCGGATATACAATGCAAGACGGCAAACTTTAGCCAAGGACGATTCTCTCTAACCAAAAGAGAACCCAACACACCTCTGACCAACGAAAAATCTCCACGCTTGACCTGACCTTAATCCTCGCGCACGCTGGGAGCAACACCTGCCAGCATCGAGAAAACCGGCACTTCCATCAGGTCAGCGCCCCCGACACACTCGGCGAGTGTCACGTCGGATCACGATCACAGCATCCCTCAATGCACCACCACTGCAATTCCTCAGACTGCAACACGCCACGCTAATAGCCACAACAAGAACCATAATCGGCAACCCCCAACGTTCATCCCCAAGTCCTGAACTCGCCGTGGAGCCTTCACATCTCAAGCCAACCCCAGGGCGAACGCAACCCATTCACACGCAGACGCGCAGGAGCAAAAACTTACTGGGTCAACCCTGCCCAATCCTGCCATGACATCCGCAAAAATAGTCGGGACCGACACGTCATTTCTGACGCCACAGGGCACGACGAGGACATCGGGCTCGATAATCAGCAACTCAACAGAAGGTCCTCCGCTCCCCGAGCGAATCTCTCGATCAAAGCACCCGCTCCGACACCTTAAACAATGACCTTAACACCTCAGGGGCTGGACAACCGCAGACTAGGGCGGCCAAAACCAACAGCATCTCCCTCAGAGCACACTTTCGGCCACTTAACTACGAACAATCCTCGCCAGCCACCTGACCTCGTTACAGATTCCTCGAACGCAACACCGCAGCGACACACCTGCCGGCAACCTCTGCCCAACGCAGCACAACCGGGGTCACTATCGATGAGAGAGAAAGTTCTCGACCTCGATCCTCAGACCCCACGCCAGCACTCCAACGAAAAACGACAACCACCTTCACAGCGCCAACTCAACGCATGTAAGCTCTCATGCGAGAAACGAAGAGAAAAACAAACACAAAATCCTAAGCCAGTTGCCGATTGTATTGGACCTTATGGAATCTGATCACTGTAATATCTTGAATTCCTATGTACGTCCATAACCACGCTCTGATACCATCTGTAACGACCCAAGATCCGGATACCGGGAGGAGCCCGATACCATTCGAATCCTGACCAGCCGCCCACGAGTCGGAGGGCTCGGAAGGGCTAAAAAGGAGTGTGGAGGTACAAAGAAATAGGAAATAAGGAAGGATAATTCAACAATTAACAAAAATAAACAAGTAACTACAATAGAGTCCAATCCAACAGAAAGTACAGTCCAAAGCAGTAAAACGTACCACATGCCAAGAGAACACTCGGCTCGACGAGCTGGCAGCTAAGGACCTCTACGCAACGCCCTCGAACCTCGAGGAAGAATCGCCGCACCTGAAAAGCAGGGATGAGTCTCCAAACAGAGACTCAGTAGGGGTCTCGCGAAACCCCAATCGAGAAAAACAACTGCAGAAAGGAAAGCTACGCTAGCTAAGCAACAACGACGACGGAAGGAGTACAACGACGACGAAGGGGATAGCCGTACTAAACTGCGGAAGCCAAGAACTCACGGCAGTAACGCTACTCCTACCGGCAACAAAAAGGGAAAATCCCGATCTCACAACCGGGAACTAGATCACTTTAACACCAGGCCTACCGAGGAAACACTCGCAGCAACCCTGCCGTGGAAGTCTGCCCACACATGCACGACCAACTGGGACCGCACGGCCCCACATTGGCCCGACGAGGCCTCGGTAATCCCTACGAGCACCTCTGGCCACCACCTCGGGAAAACACGCTGGAACGGTCCAGAAGCCACATCTTGCAGACGGGAAACGGAACCTGAAAACAGGAGAGTCACGTCTCACGTGACAGGAGTACCCGCCCACTAGAAGCCAGGCCGAACGCGTCCACTGACGTCTTAGACCACACCTCAGGTGTCTCGCTACAACGCCCCAGGCGGAGGCGAAGATACCGTACAGTAACTGGTACTACCAACAAGAACTAGCTGGGGTCGCGCTCGTCAGCTCGGGTCCAACTGCCCCCAACCACATGTGCACACACTGACCATGCGTCCTAGGTCAGGCCTCTGACTAGTTTTCCCCTCAGGCGGACTCTGGCTGCAAGACGTGGGGCCCTACGGTAACCAGTCTAAAAGTCGTCTCTCTCGGGTAAGCCTCGTCACCACTCCCTGGGACCACATGCGTGTCGGAAGGCTACGACTAGTGGGGAGTCACTGATATGACCACTCTCCGAGGAGAAACTCCGAGAACCACACACGCACCCTGCGCGAAAGTCGCGAAGAACCAAGTGGCGCTAAGTCATTGGACTCTGGGCAGTCCTCTAGACTCACTAAATCCAACGGTCCTTGAGTCACAAGACTCGAGGTCAAGATCGTTGCACCGAACGGCGCCATGCCGTCAATCTGTCCTAAACCTAGGGTCAGAAACCTCGGCACAATGACTCACGGGCAGTTCACGACTGCCGAGATCATTCCCTCATCACGCTATTAGTTTAATTTGCTTTCACATTTAATTATTAATTATTGTTTAAATTAATTTGCGCATTGTAATCCCAATTCGTTATACAACTCCTCGACAAATTCACTAACCCTTCAGGGGTGTCATCAGCCTCTTGGGTGGCATCCCCAGTTCTTGGTGGTGGTAATTCGATATTATCGGTTTATCGGTACCCTGAACTCTGGGATGTCATAGGGAGCCCTGGTGTGGCGCACCCGAGAGAGACGGTGAGTAGGCTAGTTACCGTAGGGCCCCCGCATGCCACCGAGTCTGGACTGGTGGGGAAACTACGAGCTAGCAGATAGACCTAGGGCGTATGGTCTGAGTGTGCACACGAGGCTGAGGGTTCAGACCCGCACTGACAAACGCGACCTCAGCTAGTCATTATTCGTGGTACTTTGGTTACTGTGCGTGTCTGAGTTTCGCACCCGAGGTGTTATAGCTAGTCACTTGTGACGCAGTGTAAGACGTCAGGGGACGCATCCAGTCGTTCTTCTAGTGGGAGGTGCTCCTGTCTGTCGTCAGGTGTGGAGTCGAGTTTTGACAGACCGAGGTTCAGTAGTACGGTATGGTTATAATAGATGATTTTTCTATTTATTTATTCCCGCTTGTTGGTTCTACTGTACTCCTGTTAGGTAGGGTACTTTCCTGCTTTCCTACTTCCTGCCTTGTTTTTCATGTGAGATAGGGTTCGAGGGATCCCTACTGAGCCTATCAAATGAGGCTCATTCCCTGCGTGTTTCACCGTGTTTCAGGCGAGGTCGGTACTTCATGTGGTGCGGCGAGTGTTCAGTGTGGTTCCAGTATCTGAGGTTAGTGCCAGTTACTAGAGCCGGGGTATGCCCCGTGTACTTGTACCTTTCTTTCTGTTGACTGTACTTTATTTTAGACATGAGATGTACTAGACCTTGTAGTAGTTTAATTATTTATTTAATTTTTATATTATTATTTAGTTGTTATTGTGCTATCTCTGCAGTTACTTTAGCTTCTTACACACCCTCACACCATCCCTTTTTTCCTTCTGAGTCTTCGGGCTCGTGGGAGGCGGGCCGAGGTTCGAGACGCGCCGGTTCCTTTCCGGTACTCGGATCTCGGGTCGCCACAACTTGTCTCTCACCTCTTGAGCAAAATCAGCAGATTCTGGCAGAGAGCAGAGGAGACAGGTCTTATTACAGATTTCCAATCCAAGAACTGGGGAGGTCATATTTCTCCTATTCTTTTCTTCTCTGAGGGTAAGGAATAGCTATTTATTGCTAGATTTTTATTGGAATTGCTGGAGGAGGTCACAGAGTTAAAGGTCAATTTTCACAAGACCCAACTTCTAGGGATTGACATGGAGGATGACACCTTACAGAGGGCAACCTTATCCTTGGATGCCAAACTGGCCAGTTCCCGATCACATATTTGGGCCTCCCCTTGGCTGACGGTGCCATTCAATGCAAAGATCAGTAGCCAGTTGTCCAAAAATTTGAGACTAAATTGGTCGGATGGAAGGGAAGATTACTCTCTTATGGGAAAAGGACAGTTCTGTGCAGCTCGGTGTTGGAGAGCCTACATGTCTACTTCTCCATGCTTCGGATTCCCTATTCGGTAACTACAATACTTCATAGCATTCAAACAAATTCTTCCGGCGAGTGATGCAAAAAGAGTGAGAGGTTGGCATGATGTTAATTAGGGTCAAGTATGCCAAGGCAAGATAAGTGGTGGTATAGGTTTCAAAGATATTAAGTTGTTCAACCTAACTCTTCTTGCAAAGTGGTCGTGGAAGATTGGAACGGTAGAAAATGGCCAGTGGCTTCAGCTCATAAAAGATAAGTATTACACTAGAAGCCGCATTTGGGAACTAACCCCCTCTCAGGCCTACTTGCTATCTCCAGCCTAGAAAGGTATCTTGCATGCCGCAGATGTCATCCAGACCTCTGACGATTAAAGTTGGGAATGACAGGTGGGACTCTTCTCGTTGGACAGACGGTGCGAAGGTGAGCCCCTGCCACACAGATTTCCCAAGCTCTACAACATTGCTACTGACAAGCGGATGCTAGTTAGACAGACATATGACTTCAAAGACAGATGGTGCCGACTTTCAAGAGGGGGCTGAAGGAGGATGAGATTTCGGAGGTGACACAACTGTTGTCCTTACTACAAGGTTACAAGTTGGATTCCACTTCTAGGGACCGGTGGGTGTGGAGATAGAATCCTTTGGGAGTGTTTTTTGTTCGCTCGGCTTACTCCATTATTACTGACGGGGCTGTGAGGTATCCTCTACTCCATAAAGTTTGGAAACCAATCAGCCCCCTTAAGGTGAAAGTGCTCGTATAGAGGATATCCTTTGCCCGACTAACTACACAGCATAGGCTGGCCAGATTCATGACTAGGGTGGGCACTGTGTGCATCATGTGTGGGAAGGTAGAGGAATCGCTGGATCACCTTTTTTCTAGAGCGTGACTATGCTTCGGAAATTTGGCCACATATTCTCACTAAGTTCAGGCGCAGCAAACCTGTTAAAGGCTTTGTGGAAGAGTTCATCAGAAACTAGCAAGTGTAATGGATTGCAAAGTTTGATTGTCAGTTGTGGTGGCTGATTTTGCATGCAATCTTTTGGATCGTTTGGAGGAAGAGGAATGGCAGAATTGTCAAAAGAGAAGCACAGGATCTTGCTAAATGTTTGGATTTGATTTTCTTTTTTCAGAAATGTTGGAGGACACTTTTTGTAAAGGAGAGAAATGTAATTCTCTTATTTTTACCCTACTTCAAGGGTAGGGAAACATATGTATCTCTTTTGTATAAAAGAGTTTTTGGGAGCAATCAGCAATCCCCCATTACTTGTACATTATTCACTTTTATAAATGATGTGGTACCATCCACTTCCAAAAAAATTATGTAAGCATCCCCAAGCACCTTGGCTCCTCTATGTGATTCTTCTAAATTCAAACAGTCCATTTAAGATAATCCAATAAAATATGTAACCCAGTCCCAGCATTCCGGCCTATCAGGAGCTACCACCAGAAGTCATCGAACAGGTGATCAATGTTACCTTCCAAATACAACAGTCGAAAGGTGCCTGGATTGAGATCCAGGCAAAGAGGAGCCGCCGACCTCGCTCTGCAAACACATTAGCTCGATGATATCCCCACAAGGATCTGTCAGCTCCAACTCTAGTGCCTCTTCTTCCTACTCCCCTAGAGGCGGCCATCGCCAAGAAACGAGAGAGGAATAGAAGGAAGAGTCTCAAGAGGCGACTTAAGAAGCAAGCCGAGCTAGCGGCTACCTTGTAATTCCCAGCGGAGCTAACGCCTCTCCAGAGGTTACAACAATTCATCAACAACTTGGAGGAGTACATTCCTCTTCGCCCGACTGGGCCTATCCCACTCGATAGTTATATCCCGTGGGAAGAAATGCAGAAACGAGCTCGTCTCAGAAACTGGATCCAGGAGATGGTTCAGAAAGTCAAGGAAGGCGAAACTCTTCTCATTCCAGAAGAGCTCTCCTTGTTTTATAAGGATAAAGAGATCATAGCGAAACAACTGGAACAAATGCTTCGCGGCTGCACCTACAACATGGTGGCTATTCCACCCCCAGACAACATCAACACCTCCTAGTAGGGCAAGCCAATAGCTTCTCGAACCCGACAAAGGACCACTGCCCCGCTTGGGCTACAGCTGATCCCAGAGCACATTGGTCGCGGACGGGGTCGTGGCTGTAGATGTGGAAGAGGCCGCGGGAGGATCCCCGAGTCACCTCTTCACTCGACTACCTTCGAACTGGAGCGAGTCATCCTCTTTCGAGGAGAACAAGCCACCCTAATCCCACCGGTGGAGATTCGGGGGGGATCTAGCATTTTCGACCCTGCTGGCTCAGAGGAGATCACCGTCAGTATGTTAGTCCTGGCGCCAGCTCCGCTTCCTCCCACAGAATAAGCAGGGCCATCCGGAAGGGACGATCCGATTCCCCAGCAACCTCAGGAGGAGCCGTCATTGGCACCCCTCTTCCAAGAGCCTGCGGGTGGCCAGAGTCAGCCCGACCCCAGTGGTAAAGGCAAGGCGGTGCAGCTCCCAGACAAGGAGCAGCGCGACGGTCGATAAAAAATTCAGCCTGATATACTACCATCACTGGAGGATGCTCGAGCTCGAGCCGACTGGAAGGTCCTCCACCAGATGAAGCGCTTCCCTGCTAGTATTACAATTTAGGAAGCCATCACTTGGAGTAAAGAGTTGAGGGAAACCCTTATCAAGATACTCCAGGAGCCAGAAGCCTATGAGGCACACGCGACAGAAATGAAAGTCGCCGCATATGAGGCTTTCACCGCCACTGTCACCTTCGCAGAGAAAGACTTGCTGCTCTCTCCTCCGTGCCATAATCGACCCCTCTGCATGAAGAAAAAAATCAACGGGCGTGATGTAAACTAGATTCTGGTGGAAGCCGGTGCGGCGGTTAGCATCATGCCCTTCAAGACCTTCAAAACCCTATATCTGACCCCCTACCTTTAGAAAGTTCAGGCGGTCAAGATATCCGATTTCAATTAGGATACCGAGGATGTCCTCAGCCGGGTGGATGTTGATCTGGTACTCGATGATTTCTCCTCCAAGGTGACGTTCTACATCATCACCGCCAACACGTCCTACAGGGTGTTATTGGGCAGACCCTAGCTCCATGAGAATTGGGTCGTCCCTTCAACCCTTCATCAATGCATCAAATACCCCAAAGATGGAGAACAACATACAGTCTTTGTGGACTTATCTCCATTCACTCCGGCAGAGTGCAATCTGGCTGATGCTGCTCTTTACTTCAAGGGAATCAGCCCCTATCCCATGATTAAGAGCAAGAGCAATGGCTGGCTCTCAGAAGAAGAAGAGAATGATCTCTTCTCTATTGATGAATAAAAGGCCAAGCTTCATCAGCTACGCCTTAGCACCAAGTCGACCACCGCCCGCCCTGAGAGGCGTAAAGTCGATTTCAAGGCTAATCTCGTCAGTCGAGCAATCGACAAGAGCATATGCCTGCCGCCAAACTGCATCCAGCTCGCATGTGCCTCAGATGAGCATAGGGTTGAGCAGCTCACGACGTTTATCGTCACTTACAGACGACGACACAGGTCTAAGAAGACGTACCAGGAAGGCCAAGGGAGAAGCGTGGCCGAGTGGGGTGAAGAGGCCAGGGAAGAATGCCAGGAGTAGCAGCACCATGAGGGTCGTGAATAGCGTTTCCGCTGCGCCCCCACCTCCCTTGTGCGAACGATGCCGGAAGTAACAACGCCGCCAACCTACCTCCTCTCTACCTCCCTTTGCCTTTCTCTTCCTCTGTTACAAACTAGCAAAGGGCCAGCCCGACATGCGGGGACCCCCGCACATACGCAAAGAGAGAGAAAGAGATGGAGAGAGAGAGAGAGATGGCACCGGAGGGGGTCTCCCCCTCCGGCACTGAAACCCCCACCTAGTGAAAGGGGAGGGAGAGGTCGCTCAGTGTGCAAAGACAGAGAGGGTGGGTGCGCATGCACACGCGCACACACACAGAGTTATCCGGTGGGGCGAAAGGAATAGTCTTTGAAATATTTCTCATCTTAAACGAAGTTAACTTGAGGGGTGTTTTTATTAACGTTAGCAGATTTTAGGGCTTTTGTAAGAAATAGATAGATTACAGGGGATTTTTCGTAATTAGGCAAGGGTTTTTTCACCCAAAAAACCCTAAAATTAAGGATTCAGCAATCTGGAAACATGATGCACCATGACACACACAGACTGGAGAGTATTATATTAATATGATAAGGCAGTGGTGGCACCAAGCTATGTTAACTACAAGAATTCAGCAAACACCAACAACTGTTGTCAAATCGATGATGGATCACCATTTTTGACACGTGCATTTGATACTAGGTCCTGGACAACACAAGACTGATAAGAGATGACTGAAGGTTGACTGATTGGTTGAAAATCTCCAGAACCATAATGCATGAAAATCGCCAATGGTCTCTACAATGTAGTAGGAATGGAAAGTGGTGTGAAAGGAGTTGATGGATACTATTTGGGAATAGTGCTCCATGAGCGGGCAAAATGGGCTTGGGTTTCCTAGGATTGGACTTCTTTTTAGCCAATAAGCTGAGGATTCTCCTATGGTTATCTCTCTCACTTCGGCAAAGGCGGGGAGGGTAGGGATCCTAAGCCAATCATTTTCTTTGGTTTCATTGTGGAGACACCCAACCACACCTAACTGTAGGTCGATGGGTTGGATGGGAATTTTCTGGCCCGACTCATGGCATTGTGCCTCATAGTCATCTTCCCAGTCAGGGGAGGCCTCATGCACATTGATAACACTCTTTATTCCCATGTTCACTCCCTCATCAGGGGTGGGTTTAGAGAGAGGCTGGGATGCTAGGGGTAGATGATGATTCGCTATCGGGGTGTGAGTGGATGGGTCTATAGTTGAATCTACCATGAGCATTTGGCCTACGGAAAGACTATGAGTGAGGAGTGGAGGTGGGGAGGGTGTTGAGTTCCTCCAGCTATGGCCTTCTTGGTAGGAGGTGAAAGGACGGGATCGGTAGGACTTCCTAAGTTGGGCCTTCATTTTGTCCCATGTGTCGATGGGCTCTTGCCTCCTAACCTCTCTTAAGCCTTCAATGTTTTGCCAATTATCCCAAGCTTGATGCGAAAGCCTCTTTATGGCAAAATAGACTTTCATGGGATCAGACATGGGACACCTCTTAAAGTGTTTGTCCATGACATTCTCCCATTCTAGGTATGCACTAGGGTGGGATCTGTCAAAACTAGGGGCCTCTAATTGGACTAGGTCTAAAAGGGGCCAAAGTAGGGGTTCCTTCTTTGGTCATAATGGTGGTCCGGATCATTGTCATCCCACTCAAAATCAGCCCATTGGGGTTGGGCCCTTCGATCATAGACTCTAGGGTTGTGTTCATCTCCTATATTCCGAGTGCCGAGTTGGTTAGCTGTGGTATTGAGTTTCCCAAGGATGTTTGTGACGGTCCCCATGAGGATGTTCATTTAGTCATGGGGACCACCTACCTTCACATGAAAGCCATTTTGAGATTTGGGAGTCATTGTTGGGGACAAGGTGGACAAATTGGGCAGGTATGGGGTGCCTTATAGAGTAAACATGCACATGTGCAATGACAACGCGCAAGGTCGACCGGGGAAGACTCTAATGCAAATGACCCTAGGACCTAACTTGTGAGAACAAATCAAGAACTTGGCTCTGATGCCAATTTGAAGTGAGACAGCCTAGGATGGGACTGGGGACTGTTTGGATGACCCTCAGACCTAGAATCGCAAACACACGAGTAAGAACGCCGACTCGATTTGGCAGGCAGATTCGCGCGGTGTAACACTTCCCGGGGTGACTCAGGATGATAGGTCGAGTCCGAGGATCAGAACCTTGCTGGTTTTGGGGCAATACCTAGGTTGTCTCTTCCCAAGGATAGGAGCTCTCGACATTAGTGGGATAGAAATCGTGCCTTGAGGGCATGGGTAGCTCTCACACTCTTTAGCCGCGGTGGCCACACGTAGATGGTGGGATCACGGGGCCGGGTGCTCTTGTACCTCACTGGCGGAGCATCAAAAGATAGCAAACTAATAAAAAATACTGGGTGCAGGGGGAGCGCTCACCTGATCGGCTTGAAGAAGCCAATCCTGGCCGAAGATGTGGGCGAGCAGTGAAGCATGGGTCAACCCCACACGCTGCGCCAATGAAGCTTCATCTACGATATGTGATTACATAATGACATCTAACGTAGGAGGATTGGCTCAGGGGTGGGGAGAGATTAGTTACAACCAAAGTATACCTCCACGCAGGGAGGGGCGCTTAGTCAGCCATGCACGGGGAGTGGAAATCAGGACAGACTGGATTTGACCGGTCTGATTTCCTATCGGCCAACAAGTTGCTGTCGGGGTCGCCACATGCCTTTCTGATCACTGCTGGTGGCAAGGTCGATGCAAGAATGTCCGTGGACTTATCAAGAACCCTTGATACTAAAGGCATGCCATGCAGGGGTCGCTCCTGGGCAAGATAGGCTAAAAGGTGTCTAGGGGTCATGTTCTGTCCAATCTAGAGCCGTAGGACAGAAAGGGGATGCCAGAGTCGTTGTGGATTCCTACTGTCATCGTTGGAGGTGGGGCTGATGAAGACTGACCAGGGCAGTCCATGGAAGGGTTGGGATCTCACTAACGAACATAGTGTGGTGCTGGGGCTGGATGAAGTTGTTGTTATCTGATGTTGTAGGTTCGTGCAAGTAGGAGTAGACTAGTGTCGTTCGGAGCAGTGGGTTGTCGATGACGAAGAGTGAGAAGGAGAGAAGAGCGTGATGCCGATGGGATCTTGAGCTGCTTCAGGGGATTCCTGCGGTGTCCGCGATCAGAGCTAACTTGGGGTGATGGCGGCCGAAGATCCGAGATGCCTGATCGGGGTGCTGCACTCACTGCCGGGCTGCACTCAGGATATGGCAGACCAACTGATGGGGGGAGCGAAAATGAAGCTGTGCTCTCGGCACGATCACCGGCAGTTGTAGCCAGAGAATGGTGGACTCTAGCAGGCCGGAGGGCGAGGGAGGCAAGGCAGGTCACAGATGAGGGTGGCTGAACCCAATCCATTGGTCGGTGCTACAAGTGTCACCGGTGTCACTACGGTGATGTAGATTCCCTTTTCCTCGCAGGAGGTTGGGGTAGGTGGAGAAGGTCCTGCCACAGTTTGGAGCTATTACTGAGAAGGCCCAGAGTCGTCCGAGGAAGAACTCCACACCTGCTACTTGCCATCCAAATCTCTGGGAGCTGGTGAAGAGAGGTCTCGCCTGCTGCCTCCTAGGGTGCGGAGGGGGCAGACTTTGGGTGAGCTGATGCAGTGAGGGTGGATGGGGAGTGTGGCTGCGGGGTGGAGAGAGAGGGGGGATGAGAGGAAGGGTGGAGCTGCTGTGGGGAGAGGAGTGGGGAAGAAAAAGTCGGGCTAGGATAAGCTTTGTTATGGATTGGGACTCTTTTCCTACGGTTTGGGACTCTCCAAGAGAGTCCCGATCAGACCAACCAAAGTTTTCTAAGCCGCGGTCTATCGAGCGACCGTAGGAGTTTTGTAGCGGCCTGGAATAGACCGTTTTGTCACCTTCTATACACTTCGCCTGCCTGGCAGTCTAAACGGTCTTGTTTAGTCCGTTCAAATATTCACATGGTCGAAGGAGAACCGTCTTTACAGTCTATGCGGCCCAAGAGGGACCATTTATTTCCTTCTTTGAACTCGTGGTCAGTTCACCCTTCGCGGCCTACCATGGGACCGTCGAGCCCTGGGAGCGACTAGCTGGATGACCACCTCTCACTTTGTTGCCTTAGTCTTGTTTATTGTTCTTTGAGTCATTCTACTCGAGTCTCCGTCTCTCTCTCTCTCTCTTTCCCCCATGTCAGTCTAGGATTCGTGGTCAGGCGGTCAATGTCAGCATGCACACATTTGCAAAATCAAAACATGTCATGTCATAACATCCATAGCAAAAGTACATGAGTCACAAGGTACATCAGGCTTATCCCTCTGAACCTCCACTGTCACCCGTGCCCTCGTGCCTCTTTGATGGCTGGGCCATCGCTGAGCTCACCTCCTCGCAATGCCATCGACGCTGCTCCTCCTCCCCGTTCCTCTGGCAGCTGGAGGAACTCGTGAAGTACCCTCTGTAGGAGCTGTGCGTGCCGTGCGTACCGTGTGTGCCACTCGGAGCCCCGCTGCACTCCGACCTCTGGCACATCCACTCGTATGCCTCCACGGCGCCCTACAGCCTAGCCACCTAGAGTCAGAACCGATCCAACTCTGCACGGATGCGCTCCGTCTCTGCAGTCCCAGCTCGGAGTCGCTCCAGCTCCACGCGCAGAAGTGCTAACTCCATCACATCCGCCAGGCAGCTACGCTCCATCTCCCCCCTCAGCCAAGTGGCCTCGCTCAACGCCGCTGCTAGCTCAGTCATCTGCATATACACACATCATAATTAGCTAGTTGCATTCATAATCATAATCAAATGGGGAAGTACAACTGCCTACTTACCCTCTCGACGAGTGCAACCTCGGCCTCCTCGGCTCGTGCCACCATCCGAGCAAACTCCGCGTCCCGCTCGGCCCAATCTGAAGGTGGCTGGGAGGAGGAAGATGGTGCGTCAACCCCCTGACACTAGTCACCCTTGGCACGCTGCAAAAAGGGGCATGTCAGTTTCATAATCAAAGCATAAGCATTCTAAGACTGAGGCTAAGTAGAGCTTACCAAGAGGTCCAGGGAACGTTGAAGCTCATCACGCTACTGGACCGTAGAGTGTAGTAGCCCCTGGAGCTCGGCAATCCATCCCTAGGGGTGGAGCTGCCTGTAGAAGGTCAAGTGTCAATGCATTGTAATCATAAGCATATTAGAAAGCATAAGTCAGAAGGCGTACCGGTCGTCGTGTGCCACGGAAGACCTGGTCTTCGTAGCGTTGGGCGTAGGCCTTCACGTAGGCCTTGTCGCTCGTGGCTCGGGCGTGTACCACTCACCCCAGCCCTGTCCAATCCTGGATCTAGTCTGTTGCCCACGTGATCCAGTCGATCTCCACCGCCAATCTACGTGCGTGGTGTCCCACGCACTCCTCCAGCTTCTCGCGCACCGGGAACTCAACCTCCGCCTGGTGGACGCCTATGGTCCTCATGACCAGTCGATAGTGGAGTGGCTCCACCACATTCATGTAGTGGAGCCAGATGTCTCGACCCGCATATGCCAGGGCAGCCACCACCCATGGCTGGCCCCCGTGACCCTCTCCCTGGTAGGGTGTCCAACAGACTTGTCAAATAGGCAAGTGCATTAGTATCCATGCATATAATAACATTTGCACAAGTTCAAGTTTAGACCTTACCAAGGCATAGGGAAGGGTGTCGAGGTCGTCCTAGATAGTCCGGACCTGGTGACGTAGGGAACCCACCGCCCGAGGTGTTGTCCACCATCTCGCGATAGGTAGTCGGCCAGGGAACGTCTCCTGTCCTCTCCCCAGCCTGGGGAGGTACACGTAGTCCCACACCTCCATTACATTTCATCAAAATGTCAGCATATAGCATTTATGGAATCATATAAGCAATTACACAAGCTTTTCTTCTCATACCCGAAGAAGCAGGGAGAATCCACCTAGAATTGTGCACCGACTAGTGGAGCTGAGGGTGTTGAAGAGAAAGGAGAGTACGGTCACACCCCACACAAACTCCCCGACCCTGTCCACGTCCTCTAGTAGGGGCAGCAGCCGACAGCTCACTCCGTCCGCCCTGGTGGTGAATAGTAACTTCCCGAACAGGAGCATCCAGAACCTCCGCAGGATGACATCCACCTCAGGTCCCAGTGCTGCTACTACCAGCCTTCGTGCTCGATCCGTCAGCCTCCCGAGGTGCTACTTTGGCAGCTCCCCAACAATAATTTCAGCACCCTGCAAGCCTAGGCCCTCTCGCAGTGTCGCTCTAGCCAGGATCGTCGACTGGCGCTCCGGCCTCTGCAGCTCCAAGCCCTGCAGCCTCTGGGCCAGCTCTCTATAGTCTATCAATGTCCTCCCACTGATCGGTGTGCCGTACACCCGTAGGCCGGTGATGCGTGCCACATCCTCCAACGTCGGGATCATGTGACCCCACAGGAACAGGAAGGCGTGGCTAACCAGGTCCCACTGGTCACGCAGGGCATACAGGAGGGTAGTGTCTAGCCACATGACCTCCATCCCAAGGAACTCTCTGAATCCCATGGCTGCTAACCGCTCCCTCTGGAAGTCCGACAATGCCAGGTACACTACCCGAACTTGGAGCCATGAGATCTGTGTCCGGCACTTCCCCTACATGCATTTAAAATAATTTACATCAGTCATTCATTCCATATATATATAGTCATGCATTGCATTAATAAAAAAAAGGGTGTAGTCTGTCATGGTAACGGCCATTACTGGACCGTTTTAACCGCTGCTGCACTAGTTGATGTCAAAATCAAGTCTAAGATTTGAGACTCTAAGGGTTGGCATATGATTCTAAAATTAGGCTATCAGCCGAGCTTGGGCCTCAGTGCATAATTATAGGGATGGACTAAGCCCGTCCCTAAAGGTAGAAAGATGAGCCGAAGAGGCCTCGACTACTGGGAGTCATCACTGTCTATGCTAGGGGACTCCGGGCCATTGACATGGGTTTATCATCAGCATTTTGTCAGGGGGCCTCTACAGCATGGCACTTTGAAGACGCCGCCACCCTGCCAGTCCCAGAAAGAAGATGTTGCTTGTGCCATGCCGCCCGTGTTATAGAAAGGACCCATTGATGATTTTGATGATCATTCTGAAGCTTTCATCAAGATGTTTGTTGAAAGAGAGAGCTTGAAGGAACCCAAGGTGCAGGTTGTGAAGAAAGTTTGTAAGAAGCCAACCCAACATCTACCAGGAATGGAGAGCACGACTACCACTTGGTCTCTTTCCCACCTTATTTTTATTTTCCAAAGGCTGACTTTTATTCCACGCCCACCTCCTCTTCTCTTTGATCCATTCATGTTTTAGTCTCCTTTTTAGTCTGAGAGGCCGATTGAATTTCTAATTGTTAATTGTCCATATGGACGCTGCCCGTCGATTGATTTGGTGTCCATGTGGTCATCCGACGCATCTACTGATTTATCTAGGATGTGGTTCTGGTCCTCTGACCCATTCTATGATGTGATTTTCCCCACGCTATGCCCTCAGGCCCTTCCTCCCCCTCCAACAGATTCTTCTTCTTGCTGTGTGTTATCCACTAAGCGTGACCAAAAAAAGATGCCAAATTTGAAACCAAGATCTCAGTGGAGGATTATGCTATGTTTCGTCCATCCTCTCCCTAGGGGCATGAGGCCCCTGATTCTTTTCCAGTAGATTTTCTATCTTCTAGGTTAGATGTACAGTGTGTAGAGTCCCATAGGTTAGAAGAATTAGTTGGGGTAGAATCTAGTTCTAGTGTTGTTAGTCCATCCACGTCTGCGACGCTCCCTGTGACGCATCATTCCAAATCCATCCCTAATAGGTTCCTCCAGGATTTAGCCCAGAGATGTCACGCCCTCCTTAAGTGTCCTGAGTTTGTAGCCACTGCCATCATCATAAAGGATGATGAGGAATTAGACGCGGTGTGGAACAATGACGGTTTGGGAGTTTATGAAATCATAGATGAGAAGGATCCAGCCGATGATGAGGATAGCGACGTGGATGACACTGCTGATCTGTACGCACAAGGTTTGAAAAGGTTCAATGAGCCATCGTCAACAGTGGATGAACCCACGAAGGAAATCAACCTTGGAACTGAAGAGGACCCTAGGCCAATAATTATTTCAGCTAACCTCCCTCCTCAGGTTGAAGAGGAGCTAATCAAGATTTTGATGGAGTATAGCGATTCTTTTGCCTGGTCTTATGAGGACATGCCAGGTCTTGACCCTACTCTGGTAGAACATAGACTTATCTTGAAACCAGGGGCAACACCCGTCAAATAGAAATTAAGAAGATTTCACCCACAAATGGCCTTAAAAATGAAGGAAGAAGTCGACAAACTACATAAGGCCAGATTCATTAGAGTTGTTCTATATCCGCAATGGGTGGCGAACATAGTCCCTGTGATGAAGAAGGATGGTATGGTTCGAATTTGCATTGATTTCAGGGACTTAAATAAAGCATGTCCAAAAGATGATTTTTTACTTCTGCACATCGATGTGTTAGTAGATAACACGGCTAGGTATGAAGCCCTCTCATTTATGGATGGCTATTCGGGTTACAACCAGATCCGTCTTGCTCCTGAGGACCAAGAGAAAATCTCATTCACCACGCCCTGAGGCACATACTACTATGTTGTCATGCCATTTGGATCGAAGAATGTAGGTGCCACGTATCAACGGGCCATGATGGCTATTTTCCATGATATGATGCATGTATATATGGAGGCCTACGTGGATGGTATCCTAGTGAAGTCAAGGTCCAAAGAGGAACACCCCGCCATTTTAGCTAAGGTGTTGCAATGGGCTAGAGAGTACAAATTGAAGATGAATCCAAAGAAATGTGTGTTTAGAGTTGCATCAGGGAAATTGCTAGGGTTTATAGTTAGTAAACAGGAGATTCAGATTGATCCAAATAAGGCAAAGGCCATTATGGACATGCCTCTGCCCAAGAACATCACCGAACTGCGAGGTTTGATCAGGCATTTGCAATTCATTAGAAGATTCATATCTCAACACTCACAAAGATGCCGCCCATTCTATGAATTGTTAAAGACAGGGGCCAAATTTGAATGGAATGAGCAATGTCAAAAGGCCTATAAGGATCCTAAGGTTTATTTGTCTAATCCCCCTGTACTGCAACCTCCTGTCCCTGGAAAACCCCTGATCTTGTACATTTCTGTTATTGAGGACTCCCTAGGAGCCATCCTTCCTCAAGTGGATGACGAAGGAAAAGAAAGAGCAGCATACTACCTTTCTAGGTTGTTTAACCCTGCTAAGTCTAAGTATCCTGCCATGGAGAAGACCTGCGCGGCACTAGTATGGGTAGCCCAGAAGTTTAAACACTATTTTCTTGCCCATGAGGTCAGGTTGATCTCTAGAATGGACCCTATTCGATATCTCTTGGAAAAGCCCATCCTTTCTACCAGGTAAGCTCGCTGGCAGAGCTTTCTCTCACAATTCGACATCACCTTCGTCGTTCAGGAAGTGATCAAGGGATATGCTATTGCTGAACATCTTGCTCATTCTCCAATCTCTTGCACTGATTTGATCCAGGACGAGTTTCCTAATGAACACCTTGCTGTAATCACTCATCTCCCCTTCTGGTCTTTGCACTTTGACGGTGTGTTGAATTCTCAGGGCAGTGGGATCGGCGCCGTTCTCCTTACCCCAGAGGGAGTAACTATCCCTATTACTTATCAGCTCACATTTCCTGCCACAAATAATATAGCCGAGTTGTAGGAAACTAGCCCGTGAGTCCATGTCACCACTGTGAGTGTGAGAGTGACCGTCCCGTGACTCGACCCGAGCACGAAAGTTGAGTCAGACTACCCTTTACTCTATCGGTTCCTCAACCGTGCACGATCCGCGTTTCCCTCGCTTGGGACGACGAGTGAGCTTGCACTTCTATAGAGACGTTTAGCCCATTGGAGCTCTTCGTGTCGGGCCTAGTGTCTCCCATATTCGCATGTTGCTGATCGTGTCCATCTTAGAGTCTGAGGTCCATTGCACTTAGAGTCGATCCCCGTGTCCGTCCCGCATCACATATGGCCCTCCGCCTCCGCTTACGCATAGACACTTACACTTACAAAATCATCCGCAATACCATTACATCCCACCACCCACATATACGCCTCCACCGCGGCGTCCACTTGAGCCTGATAATGAAGAACCAACAACTAAAGAATTCAAGACGGCACGTGATGATGAAGCTCCGAAGGCACCCATTCCGAGTTTTCTTCGTTTCCCTCTCCCCCCACTATGACCAGATGAACCCCCTGATCAGGACGAAGTCACTGTCCCCAATCCAACCCCCACCTTTGAGACTTATTGGTGTTATGATGATGGGTCGATACTCCAATCACCCGCATCAGCGCACCAAGACATGTCTCCTACCCCAAACACCGCTCGCCCCATTCGGCGTTTCCTCCGTGCCAAACCTTCTACTTTTACGCCTCCCACTAAACCTCAATCAACTTCACTATTAGCCTCCACAACACCGGCCTCCGTCGAACTCACCACTAAACCTTCTCTAGTTAACCTCCCATTACCGCCACCTCGGCCCTCCATTACACCTCTAACCCCTAACCCCTAACCGAACTACCCCTATTCCACCACTTAACCCTTCACCCTTACCTGTGGCTAATCCTGAGCAGGATCCACCCCTTTTTGCACTCGAGTCAACCCTGACTGCTCCCGAGTAAGGGGAGAAGCTCAGCGTGTTTTCTCCAACATCTTCCATTACACGTCCACCATCTATGGAGCCTTCCACCTCCGTTTCACCTTCTTTTACCACTCGGAACAGGCGTCTTTCTACAAGGATTTGTGTCGAAGATGAACAAGAGTCGAAGAAGAAAGATTTGGCCACGGCCGTGCTATTCCAGATGAAAGAGTTTATTTGCTGGATGCCAATCCGGGTTGTTGTGCCGAGCATGGTTAAGGAGGCCAAGTCCCCGCCGCTGCTCACTGGAAGAGAAACTCAAGCGCTGATGCCGTATGAGTCTATGCCCCAGGGTTGGGAAGGGCACCCCTTGATTCAAATTTTCAATCTCGAACCCATTCTTCCGTACAAGGGACGAATGCCCATTTTATTAAAAACTCTTTATACGTCGCAATCCCTGGGCAACATGATGCTTCCCATTCCAATTTGTCAACTCCCTCACACTGTTGCTCTTCACTCTTCAAGGGAGTTGTCATTTACTATTGAAGCTTCATCATGGGCTTTTACTTTATCCATTGGGCCAATTGGCTATACACTTTCACTACTATGGAGGGGCGGTTATCCTGGTGCTAAGGGGCCTTCTGCTATTCTATACATCTTCTATTCAATGCCATCCATATTCCCGTCTATCACCAATTCTTCGTGGGCCACTCCAGGGGTAAGGAGGAGGATTTCATCCTCTTGCCCTTCATATTCTTTGCATCTCATGCATTCCATGCATTCATCGCATCCATTCTGTTGCATCCGCATACATTTGCATTCCTTCTTCCTCGAGTTTTCGGACCCATATCTTCCCTATCTTCTGGAATCTCCTAATCTTCCACATTCCCCATCTCTTTTATCTCTGTCCTTAGGATCTCTGGGTCTCCTTACACTTCCTGGGCATTGCGCCCCCTTTGATCTTCTCTCAGGGCATCGCGCCCATTTCCAACTCTTGCATCCAGACTCTCCAAATTTCTCGCTTATCTTCCTGGGGCATTGCGCCCCATGGTGTCTCATTTCTCCGAAACCTCTGGACTTCCTCTTATATCCTTCTTATACAGACACCTAGATAAACCAAATCAAGAAGGTAAATAATTTGGTAGTTTACACTTACAATGTTAAGAGGGGAAAAAAGGACAATATGCTCAAGAACTGAACCACCAACCTAAGCTACCCCATTGCCATAAGCTATAGTTACAGAACTGAATTACCAACCTAAAATCTGTGTTGGTTGAGAGGACCAGAACCAATACAGACATGGGTGACTTGTGAATAACTAGTATTGAATTAAACAACTTTCATCAACACATGATGAATGTGGGGGGAGTGGCATCTTCCCAAAGCCATGAGGCCAAATGGGGAAACCCAACAAATGACCTGGCTTTCCTACCATGTTATTGAACCAAAGTGCTGACCCAAAACTTGAGCTAGTGGGTGGAGAGGTCCAGAACTAAATATAGGCAGGGAGTGGTTCATGAATACCCAACATAGGACTAAAACAGCTCTTGCCAGCAGGCACAAATTTTAAACCTTTTGTTGGGTACTGTTGTTTTTGAACCACTGCTCCCGATTCCACCAAAAAGAACTCATCCATGAATCTTAAAGTACCAGTGAGGCAACATACTTAGATGTAGCATATTCATCTACAAACAAGATGCATGCCAAAATCATATAGTTGGTGAGGAGCACTCTCTATTTAGCATGGTGTCACATGACTCGCATCATATAAAAAGTGCAAGGATCCTCTCTGATCTTGAAGACAGCAATAGTGTAGGATGACATCTCCTCAGATAAGGACCCATAAATAGGTCTGAGCTTGTCACAAGGAGAGAGACCAATCCCATGAGCAAGGATGGCAGTTTCGGTTTCACCTGAAACATATTCAAATATATATATATATTTGTTAGGATAGCAGGTCCGAAACCGAAATGTATCGGGCCGAAACGCCCGAAAGCGGGTGAAACCGGAATCGGTTTCGCCCAGAACAGAATAAAACAGCATTTTTTAAGTTTCGGATCTGACCATCCCTTTAACCCTTCTGGGCCTCCCGGCCCGTGGGTGACGGTTCAGGATCCGAATGGTATTGAGTTATTCCCAGTATCCAGATCTTCGGTCGTTATAGATGGTATCAGAGCGTGGTTGTGAAAATACATGAGAATTTTAGACAATGCAATGATTATGAGTCCAGAGAGTCTAGTACAATCGACAGCTGGCATAGGGTTTTGTGTTTATCTTCTGCTTTGTTTCTTGCGTGGGAGCTCGAGTGCGTGGCGTCGATGCTGTTGAGGTGGTTGCAACTTTCATCGAAGTGTCGACGGGGGGCTCGGGAGGAGCCGAGTAGGGAGGAGCCGAGTGGCGAGTCTTTTCTCCAGTGGTAGCGGCTCTTGGTGTGCTGGTTTAGGCTGAGTTTTGTGCCGGCATGTTTTGGTTCTTCGTGCGGTGGGTGAGTTGGTGTCGTGGTCAAGAGGCTGGCGAGAGTAGTTCATCGCGTGGCGGTCGTGGATGTTCTTGCTGGAGTTTTTACAGTTTCACCCACCGACATATGAAGGCCAGCCGGATCCTGGTGCAGTGAGGTCATGGTTTGATGTGGTGGAATGGGTGTTCCGGTCTTGGAGTGTGTCGAGGATGAGAAGGTTCTACTGGTGAGTTATTGGTTGCTGGGTCCAGCCTTGTCATGGTGGACCGCCGAGTGGGAATCAATTTTTTTGGTTGGATGGCTAGGTCATTTAGCAGGAGCAGGTTTGGCAGGAAGTGCCAGGAGTAAGAGGAGTAGGTGTTCGCTGTATCTTTTCAGTGTCCAGTGATTTGACCACTGCGGTAGGGTTTGAGTGAGTAGCCAGGATAGTGTCCGAGGTGTGGCAGGTTTCACGTGGGCGGGCCGTGTGCCAGGGGTGAAGCCGAGCTGGAGTGTTTCAGGTGTGGTCAGTTTGGTCTTGTTGCTCATGAGTGCCCATGACGGCTGCCCCAATTCCATCCATCTTTGCAGCGCTCCACTAGCATGGCGAGTCAGGGTCCCCGGCGTGCGCGAGGCACTTGGCCGGGTGGAGTTGTTGTGCTCACTCCATGGAAGGTGCGCATGATTTTTCGATCATATGCTATGCTTGCATTTAATTCTACTGTTTTGTGCTATGATTGTGCTTCCCTGTGATTGTGTCTTTCCTGAGGCATGTTCGGGAGTCCCCGAAAGAGTCACGTGTGAGGGTGTTGTGGTTACCCCTCGTCATCTCTTAGTGCGTAAGCGTTGTCAGGTCGCGTGGAATAGGGTGAGTAGAGACACCATCCAAGATTGTGTGTCGTGTTGTAAGGCTGGTGTGGGGTCTTTCCAAGTGCCCTATTACTTAAGACCTGCGTTGGTAGGTGGATCATTTTGGCAGATGCCAGGTTTTCCTCTTCTATTGTGGCATGGTTGGTGCGGAGTTGTGCAACATAAGCGTGGTGGGTTGCTATCCCACGGGCTCCAGGATTAGACTAGGAGCGGTGGATGGCACATGTTTCGTGATGAGCGCGTTCTGGAGGCTTCGAGGTCAACTATAGAGAGTTGCTCTTGGGGGAAGAGATGCGTTTAGCCGTATGAATGGCCTTGGTTACTGCGCGTGGGCGGTGGTATCGTGCTGAGTAGTACTAGTAGCTCGGAGGATTGGGAAGCTCGGTGGTGAGAACGGCCGGTTGAGTCGGTGTGCTACGCCAATTTTCCCCTTGAATTGTGTCGCGTGGCGTCGGGTGGAGCCACCTAGCGACTAGTATTGAGGCAAGTTGTGGCCTTTTTGGGCCAATTGTGTGGCCCTGGTGTTCGATGCTCAGGGATGAGCTTGGGGAGTTGACCGGCTTGGGTTGGTGTGGGTGTTCCAAAGGAGAATCCGAGGAGTGAGAGGTGTCGGTATTGGTAGGGAGATCCCGTGTGGATGTCGTGTTGTGTAGTCGAGGAAGTCACTGGATTTGTTAAGCACCTGGATGAGAAGTGGTTTATTGCGCCAGTTGTTAGGCGAGCATGAGGTTCGAGATCGATCGAGAGTTGTAGTGGTTATGGATGGAGTGGTTATCTATGGCAAGACTCGAGAGAGTTTAGAGTAGGGTGTATGCTGGTGGTGCCGCGGTCCGGATTGTAGTGTTCCCTTGGCTCGGAGGATGATGTGCAAGGGATCAATGTGTGGGCTGGGTGTTGAGAGTTGGTTGTTGGGCATGGTGGTTTCCAGTTGGTGAAGCCCTGGCGGTGGTCAGTAAGGTGCTCTTGGTGTTGTTGGTGCCTGGTGAGGCATTGGTTTTGGAACCGGTGTGGCCGGTGAGTATTGTGGCATTCGGCTCAAGAGTGTGTGCCGCTGGCGGTGCTGAGCCAATGGAAGAGTTGTGGCCAGGTGTGCTGAGTGGTGAGGTCACCACCTGAGGATTTGGTGTAAGGTGCTTCCTGCAGGGAGAGCTCGGTGTCCCGTAGCTGGAGTAACTGTTGACCCAAGTGGTTGTTGTTGCGGTTTTCCTGTCGAGGGTGGTGTTTCTCAGTGTGCGGAGTGTGTTGGGTGTGATGTGCCCTTAGAAGCTTTGGAAGTGCTAAGGTGATGTCGGACTTGTTGGTTTTGCATGCCCCAGTTGGTGCAGGGTCTGGCGTGGTTTGGTGTTGGAGTGAGAGGGCTCCTGTGGTTGTGTTGGTCCGGGTGTCCCTCAGTGTTGGTTGTGCGGTGCACATGGTGGTGTTGTGACCATGAAGTCCTTTCCATTGGGCGAGTTCTTTCCCCTCAGTCTTGTGCCTTGTCCTAAATTTCAAAGATGAAATTTTTGTAAGGTGGGTGGGGCTGTAAGACCCTGAATTTTTGGATCTGGTTTTGTGGGTCACGAATCGTGTCAGAGTAGGCTTCAGACCTTTTATAGTGATTGTTCGGACC
Source organism: Amorphophallus titanum (assembly GCA_024336825.1). Lineage (NCBI taxonomy): Eukaryota > Viridiplantae > Streptophyta > Magnoliopsida > Alismatales > Araceae > Amorphophallus > Amorphophallus titanum. The sequence goes on from JANBPO010009398.1 coordinate 2,260,769, forward strand.
CTTTGTTGATGTGTTTCTAGGTTATTTTGGGTCCATGGCAGTGTGTGGGCGGTCCTGCCATTTTCTCGAAATTTTTCTGGGTCGGATTCTATTTTTCAGGGCTTTTCTGAAGTTTTTATGATTTTCTAAATGGTCCGTTGTCTTCGCTATATGCTTGCTGGTCTAGGTCCAAGGAGTCATCATTGCATGTTAGGGCTGTGCCACATCAGGAGGACTCATCCAACTAATCACTGTTGTGATCTTTGACCATCAAGCACTTGTCTCCTTCTTGATCATGAATGATGGTGAGTATATGTAGAATTTCCTTAGCACTCCTGCACTTAGATATACAAGGAAATTTATCAACATCAACATCCTTCTTCATCAGCTTCAAGGCTTTCTGATTATCAACATCTTTCAGCCTATGGATAACATTTCATTTTGATTCTTCCTGAGGAAGATCATATGGACCATATGCTATTAAAACCCATAGATTAGAATCTATGGAGATCACAAAATCTCTCAACCTTCCTAGCCAATTGTAAAAACTTGATACATCAAACTTTAGAGGGTTAGCCATTGAAAATAGATTTAAATCAGTGAGCAGAAAATAGCGAATGCACCAATTAGCAGGATCAAATTTGTAGATCATTGGATCTGTTAACACAAAAACCTACTCTGACACCAATTGTTGGTCGTGCTCTGATACCAATTGTTGGTCGTGCTCTGATACCAATTGATGTGGTGCACGGCTGAGATCCAGAGGGGGGTGAATGGATCCCAGTGAAAACTTTTACGAAATTAAAAATCCAAACAACACTCACTGATCTAAAGAGATAGCAGTGCTCTTCTCACAGAGTGAACTCCTCACTCAAAACAAATATCAGTCACACGATGTGCAAACAGATTCTAGCAAATGTCACTTGAATGAAGAGAGTAGCCAACAACCAAATTTAGTACGAGGCGGAGGTTCGATCTAGGATCGCCTCACCCAAGAGGTGACATTCCAAATAGGCCTAACCTATCTTTCCTGTCACGCCTTTTTATATACTTCTTGGTTGAAGACACACTCAAGTTATAAGAATGGAAATGCAATCAAAACTGCATGCCAGCAGAGAGCAGTCCTAAGCATACATCTAAACGAATCTATAAGCAGATAAGCAATCACACAAGACACATTAGTTTTTAGGTGGTTCAGTCTCAACCTTGAGACCTACGTCCACCCCTCACTCAAACTAGAGTGAGGCTTCCGCTGATACACCGCTTATGTCCGCTGATCCACAACTTTGGGGATTAAATCCGGAATCGTTGAGCCTCACAGCTTGCTATCCGCTGAGCACCACAGCTTGCTATCCACTGAGCCTCACAGCTTGCTGTCTAAGGAATACCTCCTCGCCACTGAGCACCACAAATTGCTCTGCTGCCTAACAGTTTGAAGAAAAGTTCGAAAGGAAAGCACAAACAAACAAAACGAAATACAGATAATGCATGAAAAATAATGCAGCTCAGATGAGCAATCGATTCTAGATCTGATCTATTAATCGAAACAATCAGCAACTATCTCTCCTCTGAATTCTTCTCCTATCTCCGATACTCTGTTCTTCCTCTTCCTCTCTTTTCTGCAACGAACTCTTTTTCTCTCCAGCACTCTGGCTTCTCTTCTCTTCTCTGATCTTTCCTCTCGAATTATTCTTTTCTCTCTTTTGCTACTTTGTGATCTCTACTCTAGATTCTCTCCTCAGTATTCTCTCTTGTCCATCTTCTCTCTTGTTGTCCTTGATCACCTTGCTTTGACTGAGAGATCCCTTTTTACTCCTGCGAACAGAATCTTGTGGTCCCCACACAATTTCAGTCTGGTGCGTGGAGGGAGCATTCCCGCCAATAGCTTTTCAGAAAAAATAACTCAAAGAAGTCCACGTGTCAGATCTGAATAAGAAGCGAATCCACGTGGCCAATCGTTCTGGTGGACATTCTACCTTGGATCATGTGCCTATTATTTTAGATCTCGAACCACGTGATCACTTACGTCTCTGATGCTTTCTGCTCTTCAAGTGTTCGATCAAGTTACATGAGTGACTTAAGACTTTTCATACTAAAGTCCATGTCAACAAGATATAAAATATTTCATCAAACACTTTATCATCATGAGTGCTTAAAAGAATGCAGACTTAGCCACTTTCATAAGAGTCATACACTCAGATCAAAAGAATATATGATGATGCATATGTCTCGATGCATACACACAGTGCACTGACCTTTGTAAATATACCTCTGCACGAATGTAGTAAATCAACTTCAGTTGCATCGACATGTGTAACCCAAAGGTAGACCTTATATGCCAAGAGAGGATGGATGAAGATAAGACTTATAGGGATGCACTGACCTATGTGAGACACAGACTGTCCAGTCGAGCTAAACCAAGTGTGGTTGCACTGACCAGTTTAGGCGATGGCTAGTATAGCAAGAGCTTAAGCATTGACCTGATGACTTAAGCAAACATGAATGCTTAGACCTGAGTCCAGTAAATAACAAATGTGCACCAACCTGTTATGACTTAGACTCTGCATGTGCATCGACCTTATAGAGCATGTTGCTGCATGTGCATCGACCTTGTAGACATCAATGCATGTATATGCATCGACCTTGCTGAACACAAGATTCAATATGCATCGACCTTGCTGAACACAAAGTCCAATGTGCATCGATCTTCCTGAACACAAGGTCCTATAGTGCACCAACCTGATAGACTACATACGAGTATGTGCATCGACCTGTCAAGCTACAAGCATAAATGTGCATCGACTTGGTGTTCAACATAATGCTTAGCTACATCGACCTGACAAGCTTCTAACTAGAATGTACATCGACCTTATATGCTTCAGCCATGAATGTGCATTGACCTTATATGACTAAGTGCATATGTGTGCATCGACCTATATAACATGAGTGACTAAGATGCTTCAACTTGTATGGCATTCATACTTATGAACTAAAATGATGACTCAAGCAGTCATTATTTTTGTAGTTCTGCCTCAACATGATTCATAGTGTGACATCATCAAAATCAGGGTTCCAACAATCTCCTCCTTTTTGATGATAACAACTATGAGTCATGTACACGTTTGCACAAGATAAAAATCTACCCCGACTACCATAGCAGCTTATGACAATTCAAGAAGAGCATGTCACGGGGTTGTCACCATTCAAGCTGAGCTTAGGCCTCTTACTATGCCCATTGAATTTTATGTGTTGGACATTGACCCTATGTTCAAAGCTATCTTGGGTCGTCCATGGATCGATACTCTCAGTGCCGTCCCATCTATTGCCCATTAGTGTCTCAAGTTCCCTTTTCAAGGGAGGGTGGTTAAGGTCAAAAGTTTGTCCACTGTCCAGTCAGTTAAGGCTATATCGGAGAATATTTTGCCAACTCTATGGCCCAGCAGTCAGCCAGTGATTTCAGTGCTCGATCTTGACTTCCCTTGGATGTATGCACCCCGCAAGCCCGTTACTGCACCTGTTAATATAAAAGAGAAGCCAAAGATCTGGGATTCAAAAGGTTGGTCCATCCTTTTGAAGCTAGGCTATCAACCGGGGTAGGGCCTCGGTGCACAACTCCAAGGGTGAACTAAGCCAGTTCCCAAAGGAAGAAAGATGAGTAGACGGGGTCTCAGCTATCAAGAGTCTGCCTTATCAATTTTGGGTGACTCAGGACCACTTACATGGGACTATCGCCAACATTTTATTAAAGGCCCTCTCCAACTAGGAACTTTACAATCAGCACAGTCAGAGAAGAGAAGTACAGCTTGCACAGTTGCCAGTCCGCCTCTGCCGTCAAAGGGGCTAGTTGATGACATGCTTGATTTTAGTTAGGCATTTGCCAGGTTATTTCATTAAGAAGATTGGTGCCAGAAAAGTCGAGAGGTTCGGCTTGTACAGTAGAAGCCGAAAAAGCCAGCTGACCGTCCGCGGGAAAGGGCAAGCTCACCTATTCTCTTTACTTAGTCTCTTTCCTGTATAAAATCCCTCATTCAACATCTAAGCTTTATTCCTCGTTCGCCACCCCTTCTTATTGATCCATCCAGATTTCGGCCTCCCTTTCGGTGTGAGAGGCCGATCAAATTTCTTATTATCAATTGTCCATGCGGGCACTGCCCACCGATTGATTTAACATCCAAGTGATCACCTGACTCACCAGCCGATTTGTCCAACATGTGATTCCGATCTTCCGATCCCTTCTTTGATGTGCTCTTTCCGTCTCTCTGCCCCCGGGCACTTCCTCCTCCTCCTCCCCCTTCATCCTCTCCATCTTGCTGTATGATTTCCATCAACCTCCAAAAAAAAACGTCAATTTTGAAATGGAGATTTTTGAGGAAGATTACGCTATCCATTGCCCATCCTCTTCCCAGGGGCACGAGACCCCTACTTCTTCCCTTCTAGTAGGTTTACTTTCTCCTAGGTTAGATGTAGGGACTGTCGAGTCTAAGGAAGTAGGGTCTAGGTCTAGAGAAGTAGGGTCGTGTTCTAGGTCATCTAGCCCATCTGAGCCTGAGCCGCTCTCGCTGGCACGTCATTCTAAATCTATTCCTGATAGGTTCTTGCAGGATCTAGCTCAGTAATGCCGTGCTCTCTTGAAATGCCCAGAGTTCATAGCTACGGCGATCGTGATTGAAGATGAGGAAGAACAAGATGGAGTGTGGAGTGATGACTGATTAGGTGTCTATGAAGTCATGGATGAGAAGGACCCGGTCGATCATGAGGACAGCAACGTAGATGACACTACCGACTTATACACTCAAGGCTTGAAGAGATTCGATGAGCCATCATCGGTGGTGGATGAACCTACAACGGAAGTCAATTTGGGAACTGAAGAAGATCCTAGGCCCATCATTATTGCCGCTAATCTCCCTCAAGAAGTTGAAGCCGATTTGATCAAAGTCCTAAGGGAGTATAGTGATTCCTTCGCCTGGTCTTACGAGGATATGCCGGGTCTTGACCCCTCCTTGGTGGAACATCGTCTAGTGCTCAAAACAGGGGCAACGCCTATTAAGCAAAGATCAAGAAGATTTCACCCCCACATGGCCTTGAAGATAAAAGTAGAAGTTGATAAACTGTATAAGGCTAGATTCATCAGAGTTGTTCTATATCCCCAGTGGGTGGCGAACATCGTCCCTGTTTTCAAGAAGGATGGAAAGATACGCATTTGTATCGATTTCAGGGACCTAAACAAAGCATGTACCAAGGATGACTTCTCGCTGTCTCATATAGATGTCTTGGTGGATAATACCACCGGGTACGAAGCCTTGTCATTCATGGATGGTTATTCAGGCTATAACCAGATCCGTCTCGCTCCTGAAGATTAAGAGAAAATCTCCTTCACCATGCCCTAGGGCACGTATTGCTATGTAGTTATGCCATTCGGTCTGAAGAATGTCGGTGCCACTTATCAAAGGGCGATGATGGCCATTTTCCATGATATGATGCACATTTATATGGAAGCTTACGTGGATGACATCCTAGTGAAGTTGAGAACAAAAGAAGAACACCCCGCTATTCTGGCTAAGGTGCTGTAGAGAGCTAGGGAGTATAAAAAATGAATCCGAAAAAGCGTGTCTTTGGAGTCTCTTCAGGGAAGCTGCTAGGTTTTATAGTAAGTAAACAGGGGATCTAGATTGATCCTAATAAAGTAAAGGCCATCATGGACATGTCTCCACCTAAGAATATCACGGAACTTCGAGGATTGATTGGACACTTGCAATTCATTAGAAGATTCATATCCCAACATTTTCAAAGGTGCCGTCCATTCTACGAATTGTTAAGGGCGGGGGTCAAATTCGAATGGAATGAAGACTCCCAAAAGGCTTATGAGGACTTAAAGGTTTATCTATCCAATCCCCCGATTTTGCAACCTCCTGTCCCTGGGAAACCCCTATTGCTATACATCTCGGTCATTGAGGACTCCCTAGGGGCGGTCTTAGCACAAGTGGATGATGAAGGAAAAGAGTGGGTAGCTTATTATCTCTCCAGGTTGTTTAACCCGGCTGAGTCTAAATACACCGCCATGGAGAAGACTTGTGCCGCCTTAGTGTGGGTAGCTCAGAAGCTCAAACACTATTTCCTAGCCCACCACCATTAGAGTATAAGATGCTCCTCTTCCCCGGCAAAAAAACACACAGAAGACAAGAGAGAAGGAGACAGAGAGACATATGCATACATACAGAGGGAAGCAGAGGCAGATCCATGAAGCATCCCCACAGAGAGAAGAGAAGAAGAGGAAGAGAAGAAGAAAAAGAAGTAGAGAAGAAAGAGCCTCCCCCTTTCGGCAGCCACCAGAAGAAGAGAGTAAGAGAGTGGGAGAGAGAAATGTAGCAGGGAAAAGGGGGAAGAGAAGGGAGCCGTCACCCCTGCTCAACCCCCCGTTCCTCCCTTTTCCTTCTTTTTCTTTCTTCTTCTCCCCTCTTATGTTCAATGTACATGGTCTCCATTTTTCATGAATAAAAATTCTCCTTTTGTTGCCCATTTTCATTTGTGTCGTTTCTCGTTGGATTGAGTCCCTCTGTGTATTCTTATATTGTTCCTCTTCTCCCCCCCTTAGTGGTTCGGATCCCCTTTGAAGGATCTCTGGCCTTCACCCTCGCCTACTTGCCACACAGGGAGTCCCCTTTTTCTCCCTAGACAGCCCAAGCACCCCCACACCATCATTGATCTGCGTCCTCCCCAACTCCCTTGGACTCCCAGTCTCTAGCCTCTTCCCCTCCCAGCTGAAGCCCCTCTTGCCAGGTGAACCAAACCCCCCCCAGATCCCACGGCCTCCTCCCTCTCACTGGCCTCCAACTGCTCAGTCTTTACTTCAACAGTACACCCCTAGAGCCCTCTCCCCGGCACACTTGTTTGGTGCCTTTGCCAACATATGCACTAGTCCCTCTGTGCACCCCGTCACCGGCACAGCCTTTGGCTGGTGCATCTTCAGCCTCTTTAGCCTTCCTGGCCGGTACACCCTTGGGCTAACCCTTCTCCGGTATGCTCCTAGTCCAGCATAGCTTCCCTGGCTGGTGCATTCACCCCTGTACTCTTTCACCGCCACAACTCTTGCCCGGTGCACCCTCATCACCCAGCTCCCCCTTCACCAGTACACACCCAGCTTCCCATTCACTGGCACACCCTCAGCCAGTCCCTCTCTGCCGGTGCGCCCCATACCTTGCTCAACGATATAGCCCTTTGGCCAGACCCTTCACCGGTGCAGCTTGGCTCCCTCCAGCCTGCCTTGCCCAGTCCACCTTTGAGCCCCCCTTTGCCAACACATTAAACCCTACCTTCCAGCCTGTGCCTTACCCCTAGCATTTGCAGCCAGTCCCTGCCCTTTACCCTTGACACTTGTGGCCAGCCTTAGAGTTGTCTCCCACTCGCCACTCCCTTCACGTCTTCTGAGGTTTTCATCAAAGGTGCTGTCGTCTTCAGATGTCCACCTCCAATTGTTGGGTTCCGCCACTCCATGTGGGCGCGTTCCCTGTATCTCCCTTACGTCTGGGTCAAGGGGAGATGCTGTCGAATTTTTGTCAGAAATAATAATATGATAAGGACAAAAGGGAGCAATAAATAAATAGAATAATTAATAATAAAACACTCAGACCAAGGCGAAAGAACTATGGGTAACGTGAAGAGAACCGGACTGAACAATGGCTGAGTACCTTGAACACTCGTACCAAAAGGAGGAAGGAACAGAGAGTGGCTAAGTGATAGAGAGAGAGGACCCTCATGAACGACACAGAAAATCAATCAAAAAGGGAGGAAGAGAGGAAGAAAAGAAGAAAAGAAAGGCCTTAAAGGGATGAAAAGGAGTGGGGCCCTCCAAGTGCTTCCCCAGTGCACCCTCCCAATCCTTCCACGGCACGCCCTTAAACCTCTTCGCCGGTACACTCTTAAACCCCTTCACCGGCGCGCTCCAACTTCCCTCCTGACACGCCATCCTTGCTTGACCGGCACAGCCACTCCCTTACCCTTCATCGGCATGCCTCCAAACACTTTGCCGGCACACTCCTTGATCGATGCACCCCCCTTTGCTAAGCCTCTTCCCCGGCGCACCCTTTTGGTGCCTTCGCCGGCTCACTAACCCCAGCTCGCCGGCACGCCCTTCCTGGCCCCTTCCCTGGCACACTCTTCATCACGACCTCCACCGACACACCCCAACCATCCCTTGGCATCCTAGTCCGGCACAGCCCCACTTGCGTAGACCTTACCCATGCATAGCCCCCACCTACACCGACCTTGGCCTTGCGTGCATGGACCCTGCACAGACCTCAAGCTCCCAGTTGCACGGACTTTGAAACTTCATGTGCACGGACTCACCCAAACTTGCATGGACCCCATTCCTACCTTGCACGCACCTGCATGGACCTTGCCCTTGACCCCGTGTATATGCACGGACTTGCCCAACCACGCGCGGACTCAACCCACAAAACATGCATGGACCTTGCCCTTAACCCCGTGCATATGCACGGACTCGCCCAATCAAGCACGAACACAACCCCCAAAACCTGCACGGACTCAGTCCAAATCTGCACAGACTTTATCCCAAAGCTTAAACATCTACACGGACTTCGTCCATAACATGCATGGACTTCATCAAACATGCACAGACTTTGTTTATACCTGCATGGACTTCGTCCAGAACCTGCACGGACTTAGCCCTGTACATCTGCATGGACTTCATCCAAAACCTGCACAGACTTGCCTAAACATGCACGGACTTCATCCTTAGCCTGCATGCATCTGCACAGACTTTGTCCCCTAGCCTGCACAAACATGCACGGACCTTGCCCCTGGCCCGCGAACATATTCACGGACCTTGCCCCTTCGCTGAAAACCCGCATGGACTTTGCCCCCCCTCGCTGGAATCTGCACAGACTTAGCCCCAGCCCGGTACAACCCCTAGCTCCTTGGCCGGTACACCCTTAACTCCTCCTCCAGCGGCACAACCTTGACCCCTCCTTCAGCGGTACACCCTTAGCCCCACCTCAGCTCACCCTTCACCGGCACACCTAGCTCTTTGCCGGTTCCTCAACCGCGCACGGTCCGATCGCTTCCCTCGCGTGGGACGTATCCGAGCTTGCCTAGTGACATGCTTATCTTTACTAATGGTTCTATTCGCCACATTCGTAATCTTATGAGATTCTTGAGGAAATATGAAATTGTATCTGGCCAGCTCATCAATGCCAACAAGAGCTCCTATATTGTTTCCAAAGATATGCCTGAGGCTTCTTGTAGATCTATTGGAGAGACCACCGGTTTCACTAGAGGCTCTTTGCCCTTCTCCTACCTTGGGATGTCCCTATACTCGGGACAGTAGCAATCTTCCTACTTCAGCCACATTCTATCCAGGGCGGCTTCTAAATTGCAGGCATGGAAATCTAAGTTCCTCTCCTCTGGTGGCAGATTGGTTCTCATTAGGCACGTTCTTTCTGCCCTTCCTATTTACACCATGTCTGCCACCAATGTTTCTGGCCCTATTTTGAAGTCTTTCCACAGGCTCCTTGCCAATTTCTTCTGGGGTTCTTATGAAGGGTCTCCTAAGAAGCATTGGGTATCTTGGGATTCCATTTCTCAACCTGTTGACAGTGGAGGTTTGGGGGTGCTTAATCTTCATCTCATGCAGGCGGCTCTGAGGACCAAAATGTTATGGGCTGCCATTACTACTGATTCCCTTTGGGCCAGATTCTTCAGGGCCAAGCACTTGTATAACTCTCACTATTCGAAGGCTCATTTCCCCTTGATGATTGCTGCTGACCGCAAGTCTTGGCAGTAGGCCACGCGCCTTGTGTTTGAGAACCATCGTGTGTTGGTCACGGCTTCTTCTACTCACACTAGTTTTTGGTTGGATAGATGGGCCGGTGCTGCTCCCCTCTACAGTTTTTTGCCCCCTCATGTATGGTCCACTTTGGTTGATAAGCATTGCTCTATCCAACAAGCCTTTGCTGATCCGTTGCATTCACATATTAACATTGTTCAGAACTTCTGTCCGCCTGGCTGCCTTGACTATGTCTTATCCTCGGCTGATAGCAAAGATCAATGGCTGTGGTGCCCTTCCTCTGATGGCATTTTTTCCTTGAAATCTATCCATGAGCTGCTCTAAGGGCGCTCCTCCTCTTGCTGGTCTGGTTTATGGTCTTCTTTGTACCCTTTGAAATGGTCGGTTCTTGCTTGGAGAATTGTTCGTGGCTGCCTTCCTACCGATGCTACCATCCAATCTTGTGGTATCCCTATATGCTCTATGTGCTCTTGCTACCCTACGCCTTCTATAGAATCAGATCTGCATCTCTTTTTCCATGGGCATGCTGCAAAGGAGGTTTGGGCTGCTTTGTTTGAAGCCATCCACTTTGACAACCACGTGGCCTTGACTGCTACCAATGGGGTTCTTGATTATCTTATGGACAACCACCTCTCTTCCTTGGCTGGTAGTATCTCAAAATGCATCTTCTTGGCTGTGATTTGGGAGCTTTGGTTCAGTAGGAACTTAGCCCACTTTGGCGACTAGCCCATGCTCCCTCGGCGCATCCTTAATCGGGTCATACTTCTTGTCTGCCCGATTGTGCAATCCATCAAGCTTAAAGGGAGAGGCATCTCCCCTTCGTTGCATCATTTGCTAGTTTCTTGGGATATTCTCATCCCCCCTGCTTATCCCACCCCTCCCAAGGTGGTTCGGTGGCTTGCCCCCCCTCCAGGTCGGCTGAAGCTCAATGTGGATGGCGCCTTCAAGTCTAGCTGCGATGTTGCGGGTGGCGGAGGTATTGTTCGCAGCAATAGTGGTGATCTCTTGTTTGCCTTTGCTGCTGCATACCAGGAGGTTTCTTCCAGTCTTGAAGCTGAGGCTTTGGCCCTCTGTGATGGTCTCTACTTTTGCTGGTCCAAAGGCCTCTCTCTCGTATCCGTCGAGTCGGATTCTCTTGTGCTTATTCAGATTCTGAAGGGTGGCTGCTCTTGGCCATGGCGGTTGACTTATATTCTCCATGAGATTGCTGCCCTCTCCCAGGCGCTCCAGTCCTCTTTCACTCACATCTATAGGGAGGCCAACCAGGTCGCGGACTCTCTTGTTGGTCTTGGATGTTTTTTGTCTCCTTCTCCTCTATTGTATGATGCTTGGGCAGATCTCCCCACTTGTGTAAAGGGCCCCTATCGTCTTGATAAGATAGGGTGCCCTACTATCAGGCCCTGATATCTTGTTCTCCCCTTCCTTCTCCTTATGTACCTTCCTTTATCTTATTAATAAAATTGCCTTTTAGTGGTTGGTGGTGGAGCGAACTACTCATTCCCTCCCTGAGGGGGTGAGCGCTCTCCTACTGCCGCTTTCAGGTATTGCTTTAGTTAAAAAAAAAGGAGATTTTGGGCGTGCCGCTAAAGGCCACGCTAGGCGTACCGCCGAAGGCCCATGTGGGTGTGCCATAGAAGGAGATTTTGGGCTCGTTTTAGGCCCGATTGACGATCCACTTGATTCTCTTCAGGGCCCACGAATCGTGAGCCTCCTGGGAGTTAGTTTCTCTTCGCTGTCGTGACTCCCAAAGTGGTTCTACGACAGTGTGTTGTTTATTCGGAGGGCCCGGACGGGACTTGTTCTCCGCAATCTCTTCGGTTGAAGTTGTTGTTGATGCTGAATTAGTCGGGACATATGGACGTGCAATTTTACACGTCCACACCCACCCCTGGTCGATGAGCCCTCACCAGCCTCTCTGTCGAACTACTATGACATAAACTGGTACATGCCACGGAAGAACTCCTCAGCCCCCAGAATCCTTATAGTATCTGCTACCTCGATGGTCGCTGGTGGCACTCTGCTCTGCTCCTCTTGCTCCTGTTGAACCTGCTACTGGATCTCCTGTTGAACCTCCTAAACCTCTGCTGACTGCCCCTACTGAGAGCGAGTCCTCTGCCTCAGCACCATGCTCGATCCTGAAGCAAAAGATAGAAAACACGAAAATGGCAAGGTCAACAAAAACACACGATGCCTGATGCCAGCGTCAACTGTACATCACTGCTGTGGACTAGTGGACCACTACAATTACTTATGATTCTCGTATAATCCCACAACCGCGCTCTGATACCAGCTGTAATTATTCATACAATTCAGCATCCATCTCTTTTAAATCATCAACAGTCATGCCATCAAAATCAGATTCAGACTTTACCAGATCTTCTTTTTCATTACTCGAAGTGCTTCCTATAGCCATAAGACATCTCTGGGTCTCGTGAAATGTGTTCACTGAATCCCAGATTTCCTTCGTAGTCTTGCAGGTAGAAATAGAGGAAATGACATTAACATCTACAGCATTCTGTAGAATGTCCCGAGCTCTTATATTCTCATTATTCTTTTGTTTGTCCTTCTGGGACCATTTACTCTCCTCTCGAGGCAAAACATGTAGACCATGTTCAATGAGATTCCACAATTTTGGATCTATAGAGTTTATAAAATCGCACAGACTGCCTAACCATTTGCTGAAATTTGAACCATCATATATCATTAGAGAATTCATTGGCATGATTTAAAGAACATATTCAAGACAATGCACTGAAATCACTAGAGCACTAATGTCAAGTTGGATCCTCTGCAGATCGTTGGATCTGGTCAGTCAGAGACCCGCTCTAATACCACTTTTTAGGATGACGTGATGGTGAAGACAAGGATTCAGAGGGGGGTGAATGAATCCCCATTAAAGATTTTACTCAATTTAAAACTCTCGATATAAAATCATGCGAAAACTAAAACTATGTGGCTCAATTGAATAGATATTTTATCGAGGTTCACACTTAAACACTTAGCCAGCACACGCAGTCTAAGACTCTACTAAACACGTAGACACACTTTGCAGCCTAAGCCCCACATGCCATCAATAATACTGCTATGCACATAAGCAAACATAATATCAAACATGTTGCTCCAACACAAACAAGCAACCGACCCTGTGAAGGAGATAGAGGAGATGGAGAACCACACAAGGTAACCCACGACACACAGAATTTTTAGGTGGTTCGACCAGACACCAGTACGCCTACATCCACCCCTCACTCAAACCTGAGTGAGGATTCCCTTGCCAAAGTAAGACGCAGACTCAGTCTGCAAACAACGGCTGCCAAATAGCTTAAGACTGAGGGAAACAAATCCCTCGACTTGATCTTACTTCCACAAGACCAGCACCCTAGCTCTACTACACCACAGAGCTAGAACCGGAGGACCAATCCTCCCTTCCTCCAAGTCAGAGGGAAAATCACGAGTAGCACACCACTACTCGCAACCAAAGACACAGTCTCCCTTCCTCTAAAACCCAGAGGGAAACCGGAGATAAATCTCCCTTCTCCTGAATCCTCTGGAGGAACCCGTGAGCACCACCCCATTGCTCACGAACCAGAGGATAAGTCCTCTCTTCCTCTGAGTCCATAGAGGGAACCCATGAGTGGCACCCAGTCACTCACAACCGAAGACCCAAGTCTCCCTTCTTCTGATCGCTCAGAAGGGACCCCGATCCCTGAACCAGGAAATCAAAAAAGACCAAAATGAAGGAGAACAATGTAAAGTAGCAGAAAAGAAAAAACACAGACAAAGAAGAGAAAAATATATCTCTAACTGGAGCAGATCAGTTGAGGATTTGATCCTCCAATTGACGAATACAGATCTTCAGATTCCCTCATTGATCTCTCTGAATCCTCTTGCTCAGGCTCTCCTTGCTCTCTTGATTTTCTTCTCAAATCATTCTCTTCTGGCTTTCTCTTTAGCTTATCTGATCTCCCACTCTGCTATTCTCCGTACCCCCGTTGTGAGGAGGATGTCCCCTATTTATAGAATAGGGGCTCTAGTGAAGCTCCTTTTCAACTTAGCCTGAGTGGTGTGGTCCACGTCATCCTTCGAGGCCGTGTGGAGGGAATACTCCCACCAACAGGATTTCCCAAGGAGACTTTTCACGTGTTGGGGTTTGGATAAAAGTAGGTCCACGTGTCATATTCTTTTTGGGACTATCTACCTTGGATCTTGTGCCCAATCATAGGCTGACTGATTCCACTTGCCACCTTTCCTGTCATACTTGGGATCACGTGATCACTAAAGTGATTGATGCTTGTTACCCTTCAAGTGTTTGATCGAATTCCTGCCAATAAGAGGTGAGACATTTCATCAAACACTTTATGACCAGATGTAGTTTTAGCCAACATTATTTCAGTCAGACGCATAGGTCAGAAAAATAAAGGATGATGCATATGATTTGATTCAATCATACAATTTATTGACCTATGTAAGACACAAGTAGACCTCAATTCCAAACGTGCACAGACTCAAAACATGCATAAGCTATTTGTGCACAGACTAAAACATGCATAGACTATATGGAAGACTAATGCAAATGTGCATCGACCTCATAGAAGGTTAATGCAAATGTGCATCGACTTTACAGAAGGCTAATGCAAATGTGCATCGACCCTTGCTAGCATTAGAAACAGTGCACAGACCTTATATGCTGACAAGTAAAATGTGCACAGACCTTATATGCAGTCAGGCAAAATGTGCACCGACCTTATATGCGGTCTAAGAAAACATGCACGACCTTAGTTTGCCAAATGCAAATGTGCATAGACTTCATGCTGCATAGACAAACAGGCTAGCGTCGACCTTTGCCACAGTTGCTAGGTCACTAGCATCGACCCTCAAAAATATGCATCGTCCTTAGCTAGCATCGACCCTAACATGCATCGACCTTATAATGCTGGAGAGCAAAGTAGCATCGACCTTACTATGCTGGAGAGCAAAGTAGCATCGACCTTACTATGTAGGAGAGCAAAGTAGCGTCGACCTTACTAGCAACCAAACAGTATAAGCATCGACCTTACTAGTAACCAAACAGTATAAGCATTAACCTTACTTGACATACAGAGGGTATATGCACTGACCTGTATGCTTCAATGCAATTACTACCTGGCGTTGACCTGTTGTCACCTTTGAACAGTAGCGTTGACTCTGACCCGTTGATCGCCTTGTCATGACTTTGACCTAACCTTTTGCCTTATTCTCAGAGCCTGTTCTGTGGAGAATTCAACACACATTTTCTACTTATGGCATCCACTTTTCACATGACCAAAACACCCTTGACAAATTAATAAAAGATCAAGCCTATCCTAGACTCAATCCTACATGCCCATAACTAAGGTACTAAGGCCCAATTAGGCAAAATAAGAGAAATAGACTAACAACATGACTCAATTACATATGGCATGACTCAATAAAATGGAAATACATATCATATGACTCAATGAAAGGGAAAATAACATGAGATATCATAGACAGACTCCTCAAAGTGGTACCGGTGATCCGAGCCAAAGAGAGTGCTGTGGGATGCCCTCATCAGCCTCCTCGCACTCTGCATGATGCAGGGCCAAGGTCACCAAATTAGCGAGAGAGGAGGGAGGGTGAAGCACTAATTCTTGCCAAAGGTTCTCGTATCGGGTGCCCCCAATCAGTGTGATGATGGCTGAGGCGACGTCTAGGCAGGGGATGCGTAGGGCTTTCGACTTAAATCGGTTAATGTAAGCCCACACCTTTTCACCCTATGCTTGCTTCAGCGCCAACAGCCCCGCTATCGACCTTGGAGGTCTGCTACTAGCGAAGCTGTCCTTGAACAGTCTCCCAAACTGACGAAAGTTGTGGACACTACCTGGAGCGAGTGCTCGAAATCACGCTTGGGCTTCCTGAATCAGGGTGGTCACGAACGCGCGACACTTGAAAGCATCAGACGCTCCATGCAAAGTCATCAGAGCATTAAAGCTATCAAAATGGTCGGCCGGGTCACCCTGGCTATCGTAGGACTTGAAGGCTGGGAGGGAGACTCTCAGGGATATTTCAGCCTTCAGGATTTGGTCAGAGAATGGGGATTGCTCCTCATCCTCTGGGGTGGAGCCTTTTTGTAGGGCGCGGAGGGCGCGCTCTTGTTTGACGAAACGTCGCTCGAAGTCTCATAGGCGGAGGGACAACTCCGGCTAACATGTAGCTGCGATACTGTGAGTTCATCCCTGGCAGTTGTCCTGTCGCTCTTCTGCGAGAACGTCTACTTCTGAGGGTTGCTGAGGCAGCCTAGGTTTCTTCCCTCTCGGACTGGAGGAGGCTTCCTGCTCTAGAGGTGGAGCTTGTAAGGGCCCGCCTGGCCCGTTACGAATAAGTCACCCACCTTGGAGGGAGAAGCGGCCTCCAATTGTTTACCGAGAAGCTTTCGCGCGAGGGGGGATCACCCGAGGTAGCCACTACCTCTCATCCCTAGCCACTTGGGTCCTCATCAGGTCGACGAGGATATCCAGTTTGGCATTGAGGGTTTGGAGAGTATCGGGGGCCTCAAGGGTCGGTTGTCCCACTGCGGCCGATGGAGGTAAGGCATTAGCTTGTCGGTTGGAGAGGGGGCCCGTGGAGAAGTGGGTGGGTGCATGCTCCCCCTCTGTGGTCACCGGTGCCTTTCCTTTGTCACCGTCATTTCTCCTACTTGAACTTCTTCTTACCATGTTGGCTCTTTGTATGTTTCCCACAGCTGACGCTAGATGAAGAGGGGTGATCTCGCGCTGGATCCTGAGCCATCTGATCTTGTTGTCATCACCACGAATGAGAGATCTACAAGGCAGGAAATGGATCAGAGGAGCCCAGGGTGGGAACCCCGGGGAAAACCCTTCGATGCTTAAGTTAGCGAACTGGCAGAGCGTAGGTGGAATGAAAGTAGGAGAAAGAGTATGGGGAACGAGATCACTCTCCACCAGTAAGTGTGGTGTTGAGTGCTCAGGATCACCTTACCTTCCCGGAGGGCTTCCTTGGAGTTTATATAGTTGCTAGCCATCGTGGCTGGAGACAGGGCATCAGGAGGGACCTGGGGGCGTTATGTCCCAGAGGAGGACTCTTTCTTCTTCCCCGTCCCTTCGAGTTTCCCTTCTCTGAGTGATAGCGAGATTCTCGTCGGGAGATATGCCATGTCTATTGGGGGTCTGAGTGAAGGATACTCCCTGGGGAGGCACTTGGGCTTCTCCTGAGCGTAGAGGGCAGAGCTGTGACGGTTATGCTCGGATGCCGATTAGGCTGCTCCGAGCAACTGTTACTCAGACTTCCTGGCCGAGGGGCCACCTAGGAAGTTCTGATCCGAGCGTGTTTGGGCTTCAAGATAAGTGGGCTTGTTCGTGGGGCTGTCACTTGGGGAGCTTGCCCTGGTTGGGTTGAATTGGCCTGGTTGGGCCAGTCTAGACCTGGTTTGGCCATCCCGATCCGCGCGTATATCTGGGCTGTGGATTTACCCCTCTTCAGATTTCATGACCACAGACTCATGAATAATGGCACATGTATGAAGAGTAATGAATGCATATGAATGATGATAATGAAGAGATACCCTCACAACTGACTCACAGTCTAAAATTAATGAAGACATATGATTTACACATAACTGACTCACAGTTTTGACAACATCAAGACCTAGGGACATAACATTCTCCCCCTTTTTGATAATGGAAACACTGGGAGTCAATTTGAACATTTAATCACTATTGAAGGGCACTCACAAGCGAAGGGCACTCACATCAAAACAACTCACAAACAACTTACATCTACACATATCTAAAACAACTCACAGATATACTCACTGACTCATCAATCTCTCTCCTCCTCTAACATCAGCAAAAATAATGGAGATTGATACCATTGACAAAGTGGGCACAAATGAACAATATGAGACACTGACCAAAAGAAAGTGTAGATAAGAATGTCAATCTAAGAGACAACAAGGACTGTAAGAAGTGAATGTCTTGCATTGTGACTTCAAGGAGATCAGGCACACATGTGATCTGAGAAATCATAATCTGAAACACCATTCATTAATTGAGCTTTCCATTTTTAGATTTTTCAACTATAAGACATCTTATGATGTAGCTTGTATTTTGAGCATAGTTAAAGGATGATAAATTGAGAGTTTATTGATTAAACTCTTTGAATCATTTTACATCCAGACTTAATAGCAATAAACCAAGGCTACATGTTGAAGTTTTGTTTAACCTCCCTTACTCCTACTCATTTAAAATCAGACACCCTTCTCCATCAAGAAGGAACACATGAAGATGCTCTTCGACCTCTGCATGGCTCAAAGGATTGTCTAATTGCCTGAAGTCCACAAGCCAGACAAAGCCCAGAAAACTAACGATCCCAACTACTGCCTATACCACCGTATGCTGGGTCATTCTCTTGAAGATTGTGAAGATTGCTACGTCTTCAAGACCCAGGCACAGATGCTGATCTGAGACGGCTTGATTCAAATGAAAAGCGGTCTCGTCGATCCTTCGCAGCCACATACGTGGTCCAGACCAGCCAAGGCAGCACGTGTGGTTCACCATCCGGCCAATATGATCCACATGATGGCGGTATTCTCTCTCTCTCTGATGATGAATCGGAAGAGCCCAGCACCAACCAGCGTTCGATCTGGTACCCAGGGTGGAGGCCCTGGCATGATCACAGACCCCTCTCCTTCCCCAGGGAAAGAACCCAACAACTTTTTGACATCCTCATTGAGTAGGCGCAAATCTTACCCCGTGATCCACCGACAGACTACACTCAGTGGGACTTCAGTCACCCCCAGTATTGTCCCTTTCATGTGTGAATCTTCCACACGATTGAGTCCTGTGAGGAAGTCCAATACCTCATTGAGGAATAGATCGGTGGGAGCAGATCGATGCCGAAGGAAATCCCATGGCACTTGTTTGACTGCGACAAGCTGTCGAAGAAACCCAGGCTGTCGCCAGAAATGCACTAGTGCAGCCTGAGCCTCCCCAGGAAAATGGGCACGGGTCGCCCTACCAACATACTCTAGAATGGCTCGAACGACTGCAGAGACGTAGGGAGCAGGATGCTAGCCAAGCGGCGGGACCGAGTACTTTCTCAGCCAACGTCATCCACTCTCCCGCTCCCTCGGCCTCCCCCGAAGCTCCAACACTACAGGCCGGTCAACTAGCCCCTGCCACTCCAGCCGCACAATGGTGACCCTGGCAAGAGCTAGAGTCTCTACCCTTTTCCAAGGAAGACACTGCAAGACTCCTTCGAGTCCTTCTCAGTCGAGAAGACGTCCTGGTAGGCAAGACCAGGACGGACTCTTCCAGCCCTTCTCGTCTCCCCCTTATTCTACCTCTATCTTCGACACCTGAGGATAGAAAGGGGAAGCAAAAGTTGAGCAAGACCTTGGCTCTGCCGAACCAGGTTCCCCCTACAGCTCGCAGGTTGGGCCCGCCATCACAAAGGCCCTCCAGTGCGCGAGATCAAGACAGCCACCTTGGGCAACAAGGCCCCCAAACATCATCAGGTGTCATCCGACCCTGTTCTCAGCCAGACCACAGGGTTCCGATCGTGAAGCAAGATGTTGGTCGCACTCCTCAGGCCCCTCCTCAACAGAAATCGCAGCCACCGCGGCTAAGGCATCAAATCGTGCACACGTCTTCAGACACCAGCCCCAGTACACTAGTTCAACAGGGAAAGCCTTCAAAGCCACCGCGGCTAAGGCATCAAACTGCGCATACATCCTCGGACACCAATACGAGTCAACCGGTTCCCGGTAAGCTCCCACACCAACCGCGACAGAGGCAACAAGCTGTGCCCACGTCTTTGGACGCCAGTTCTAGCATCCCTGCTTACCAAGAACTACCACTCGAAGTCATCGAGCAGGCGATCGATGCTACCTTCCAACTACAACAATCAGAAAGTGCTTGGATTGAGATCCAAGCAAAGAAGAGTCGTCGACCTCGCCCTAAAAACTTATCGGCTCGACGGTATCCCTGTGTGGACCTGTTAGCTCCAGTCCCAGTGCCTCCTCCTCCTACTCCCCTAGAGACGGCCATTGCCAAGAAACATGAGAGGAATAGAAGGAAGAATCTCCAAAGGCGGCTCAAGAAGCAAGCCGAACAAGCGGCTACCTTACAGTCCCCAGCAGAGCTGACGCCTCTCCAAAGGTTATAGCGGCTCATCGACAACCTGGAGGAATACATTCCTCTTCGCCTTATCGGGCCTATCCCACTCGATAGCTACATCCCGTGGGAAGACATGCAGAAACGAGCTCGCCTCTGGGACTGGGTCCAAGAAATGATCCAGAAGGTCAAAGAAGGCGAAACTCTCCGCATTCCGGAAGAGCTCACCTTGTTCTATAAGGACAGGGAGATCACTGTGGAATAGTTGGAATAGATGCTTCATGGCTGCACCTGCAACATGGTGGCCATCCCACCTCCAGACAATATCAACGCCTCCCGACGAGGTGAGCTGCTAGCGTCCAGAACCAAACAAAGGGCTGCGGCTCCATCCAGACTGCAACTAGCTCCAGAGTACACCGGCCATGGCCGAGGTCGTGGTCATGGACGTGGCAGAGGTCGCGGACTTTGCCCCTGTCCCTTCGATCCTGAACGGGTTATCCTCCTCTGAGGAGAACAACATGCTCCGATCCCACCAGTGGAGATTCGGGGGCAACCCAGCATCTTCGACCCAGTTGGCGTCTAGGGGACTGTCGCTAGCATTCCAATCCCAGTACCAGCTCCGGCCTGCCCTGCAGAACAAGCGAGACCATCCGGCAGGGATGGACCAGCCCCTCAGCCGTCTTCGGAAGTGCCATCATTGGCTTCTCTCTTCCAAGAGTCTACGGCTGGTCACAGTCAGCCTGATCCTAGCAACAAGGGCAAGGCGGTGCAACTGGCTGATGAGGAGCGGCATGGCAGCTCACAGTAGATCCAGCCCGACATACTACCATCACTAGAGGATGCTCGAGCTCGAGCTGACCGGAAGGTCCTCCACCAGATGAAGTGTTTCCCTACCAGCATCATAATCTGGGAAGCCATAGCTTGGAGTAAAGATTTGAGGGAAACTCTTATCAAGGTACTTCAAAAGCTGAAAGTCTATGAAACACAAGCGGCGAAAATAAAAGCCGCCACGTATGAGGCTTTCACGGCCATTGTCAGCTTCACGGAGAAAGACTTTCTGCTCTCTCCTCCATGTCACAATCGACCCTCTACATGAAGGGCAAAATCAATGGGCATGAAGTAAACTGGATCCTAGTGGATGTCGACGCAGCCGTCAATATCATGCCCCTTAGAACCTTCAAGGCCTTATATCTGACTCCCTACCTCCAAAAGGTTCAGGCAATCAAGATATCCGGCTTCAACCAGAATATCGAGGAAGTCCTCGGTCGGGTGGATGTTGATTTGGTACTCGGTGATTTCACCTCCAAGGCGACCTTCTACATCATCGTCTCCAGCACATCTTACAAGGTGTTGTTGGGTAGGCCCTGGCTCCATGAAAATTGGATCGTCCCCTCAACCCTCCATCATTGTATCAAATACATCAAGGATGGGAAACAACGCACGGTCTTTGCCGACCTATCCCCATTCACTCTAGCAGAATGCAACCGGGCTGATACAGCTCTCTACTTCAAGGGAATCAGTCCCTTCCCAGTGATCAAGAGCAAGACCAACGGCTGGCTCTCAGAAGAGGAGGAGGATGACCCCTTCTTCGTTGACGAGGAGAAGGCTAAGCTTCATTGACTGTGTCTTAGCACCAAGTCAACCACAGACCGTCCTGAGAGGCATAAAATCGATTTTGAGGTTAACCTTATTAGCCGAGCGATCGACAAGAGCATATGCTTGCCACCGAACTGCATTCAGCTCGTGTATACCCCAGAGGAGCACAAGGTCGAGCAGCTCACGACATTTATCATCACTTACAGGCTGCAACACCGGTCCAAGAAAATGGCTAAAAGCGGCAAGTCCATTATCTTCCACAAAGGTGACATAGTCCCTCCAGCCCCCCTGAAGACGATTTCGGCTGGTCCAGGCGAGCCGACAATACCCCCGAAGCCATCTAAATTCTAGGTGACCTCTCGCCTCGTATCCAAGAGATGTGCCTCAAGCAGTACATTCCCTAGTAGTAGAGCTCCGCACAGTAGAGGTATTTTCAGAATCTCTGGACACCCTCACAAGTCCGGGGGCAACCCCCGTTCTCTCAAAAAGACACCAGAGGTCTCGGCTATGACCAAGACCCAGACTTCTGTGTCTATCACGCAATCCACACCATAGGACCGATGCAGCCAGCCACTGACTCGATTGTCACCAACGCCAAGTTCGACAGCTCGGGAGAGGAGGGAGAGGAGATTCTGATCCCACTCCTAGCCAGGGTAGTACTCCAGTTCCAGCACCTGAGAAGACGTCCTCGTCCATCCACGAGGATGTCAAGGCGGAGGAGGCTCCCACAGCCTCCCAGCCAGTTGAGGAACCTAGCTTACCGCACTTCCCCCAGGAGGAGGGTCCCCAGGACCAAGAGCGTGAGGTGTCACCGGTGTTGACAAACAACCCTAGCCAAGCCTCTGGGAGGCCAACCGACGGCTATCAGTCTGACAAGGATGACCGGGGGCAACCTCAGGCTGGGACCAGTAGCGATGACCTTCCAGTCCCAGTAGCTTCAACCACCGGCTCCGAGGACCCACGGGTGTACGAAGCCACCACTGACAGTGAAGACTTCATCGACTTCTAGCCTGCACCTCCCGAGCTGGAGGATGGTGGCCAGGCAACCATCGATGAGCTCGTCGAGATCAATCTGGGCAATGATGAGACCCCTCAGCCCACATTCCTCAGTGCTCTCCTCACTGAAGTAGAGAGGCAGGACTACAAGCAATTCCTACTCGAATACAAAGACTGCTTCTCCTGGACATATCAGGAGATGCCAGGGTTAGATCCCTCCGTAGCGGAGCATGATCTGGCTATATCTCCCTCAGCTACGCCAGTTAAAAAACCCCAGCGATGCATGCGCCACGAGTTGGAGCTCCAGGTCATGACCGAAGTTGATAAAATGGCGGAGGTCGACTTCATCGAGCCGTACATCTATCCGGTCTAGCTCCCTAACATCGTCCCAGTCAAAAAGAAAAATGGTCAAGTCCGCATCTATGTCGACTTTTAGGACCTCAATAAAGCCTATCTAAAGGATGACTTCCCAGTTCCGATCACAGAGATGATGGTCGACATGACCACCGGACATGAAGCCCTATCCTTCATGGACGGGTCATCAGGCTACAACCAGATCCGAATGTCCCTCTGAGACAAGGGCTACACCGCCTTCAGATCTCCCAAAGGGATTTTCAACTACAAGTGCATCCCCTTCGATTTGAAGAATCCCGGTGCTACCTACTAGAGAGCCATGACCAAAATTTTTGATGAGATGCTACACAACATCGTTGAATGTTATGTTGACGACCTCGTCATCAAAACCAGAAGGTGAGAAGATCACCTACGCGATCTGCGTCAAGTCTTCAAATGTCTCTGGCAAGATGGGCTTAAGATGAACCCCATGAAATGCGCCTTCAGCGTGTCCAGCGGTAAATTTCTCGATTTCATTGTTCGATACCGAGGAATCGAGGTGGATCCCAACTAGATCAAAGCGATCCGGGAGCTTCCGCCACCCAGCAACCTCACTGAACTTAGGTCACTCCAGGGTAGACTAACCTACATTCGGAGATTTATCTCCAACCTCTCCGGTCGATGTGCACCTTTTAGTAAATTGATGAAGAAAGATGCCCCTTTCATTTGGGACTCAGAATGCCAGACAACTTTCGAGCAGATCAAGGAGTACCTTCTCACTCCTCCAGTCTTGGCAGCACCCGTCAAGGGCAAACCCCTCATACTCTACATCGCTGGCATGGACACTTCGTTGGGAGCTCTACTGGCGCAAGTCAATGAGGAAGGTAAAGAGTAACCACTCTATTACCTCTGCCGGAAACTAATCGGTGCTAAGTACCGTGACTCCCCCATGTAGAAAGTATGCTTGGCATTGGTGTTTGCCATCAAAAAGTTGTAGCATTACCTCCTGTCTCATCGGGTTGAGCTTATATCCAAGCACAACCCCCTGAAGTTCCTCCTTAGGCAACCCATTCTCTCAGGCTGATTGGGAAAATGGGCACTCTTGCTCATGGAGTACGACATCACCTATGTCCCAAGAAAAGTAATCAAGGGATAGGGTATGGCTGAGTTCTTGGCGGCCCATCTAGTACCAGATGATTCTCCCTTCAACATGGAGCTTCCAGATGAGGAGTCTCTCGCTCTTCCTCACCAGCAACTGGCTAAACAAAGCGGAGATGTCTTGTATTACTGACAACAAGATGCCCTCACAGCTAGTCTACCTTGCTGGGAGTTGTACTTTGATGGCGCTTCTCGAGGTACTACCCAAAGCAACCTCAGTTCAGGCATTATGGTAGGTGCCAGAATTATCTTCCTGACCCCTCAGGGCAGAGTTCTATACAACTCTTGCACCCTCATGATGGCTCTGACCAACAATGAAGCGCATGCATAGTCTTCACAGCCTCATATCCCTGCACCCTTAACCAAAAAGATGATAATTGTGGCTTAATATATGCAACCCATGCATCTCCATGATTTAACTTTATTGTGGCATGTTTTATTCTTCTATCTAGCATGTTTTCCATGCACATGTTGCCCTAGATTAGGCCTATACCTCGGGTTCTATTTCTGCTCACAGTAGATAAGAAACGGTCTCCCTGAGACTGCTATCATTAGATAGTGGCCCTGAGACTGACCGGTACCACCAGTATGCAGTCCTCATCTGACCGCTATTTGCTTTCTATTTTCTGCACTTTGTTAACTCTAAATAGATTACAGATTAGCCCTATTAATTATATGTTAAGCCTAGGTAATTAGGTCGTATTCCTATTTTTGACCCTGGATTCATGTTAATGGTTATATTGTGCATCCATCGTGCTAGGCTTCATGACTTACATGCTTTATACACTTATTCTAATCCTATGTTAATTTCATGCCAAAATCATATAGTCTTGTATTAACGTTATATTTCATATGCCTTATGCACTTGTTTCATGGATGAATTGATCGTTATTTTCTACATGATTCTCTCTTATCTTTCAGTCTTTCTTAAGTACATGACATGTATTTCGATACGATGTCATTAGTTACACTTTACACATGATAGGCACACTTTCTAGGACTTGTGAACCTCTCCGTCGGACATTCCTTCTGCCAGACAAGCGGATCATGCTTCAAGGCCTCCGTAAGTCTCAGCGAGCCTAGGATTCCCACTAGGACGATGAGCTGGTTGTACCCTAAAAATCCAATGGATTAGAAAGCACATGTTCATACTGGTGTTTTTCTGTGCCCTGGCTAGTTGCGGCCATTAGGAGACCTCCCTTGTCAAGTAACGGCCCTCACATGACCGCAATCTTCCAGATATTCCACTCTGTTGACCTTTTTCTCTCTAGCGTCGACTCTGTCAAGAAAGGGTCCATACTTGACTGCAAATTCATATTAGCGGTCCTGGAATGATCGCATTCTCAAGAAACGGTCCAGACAAGACCGTCTTCTGTTCCAGTGTTCTTAACCCGAGGTTTGACCCATGGGTTGATTTCCTATGTTCCTAGATAGACTATTGATTATCTAGAACCTAACACCTTGTTCAAAAAGTTATCTAATATGAAAGTTAATGAATGTACCATTATGCTGCCGGATTCCTCCCGTGGCATGACCCTGTCCTTAACTCATTCCTTGAACTCTCATGTTTCAGATTGGTGCATTCTTACCTTGATAATGTTATCATAAACCTATTGTTTGAATTGTACATTATTGGCCAAAATTTTATTTATATCTCATGGAAGTAGCTTGATTTATAACTTGAAGATGCAAGAGCAGACACAGACAGTGTCTAAAGGCTCGACGCTAGCCCCCTCGACAGATAGTTGGAAACATACCATAAACCATGGGATATGATGAACACTAGCATAGTATTGCGCCAGGAGTACTTTTTTTATAAATGGGTGAAAATCCACGAGGCCATCTTGTGAAATGACCTGCTTGCTTGTACATTCTTGTTACATGACTTTCTTGTACATAGCCTTTATGATTATGAAAATTACATTCTCGTTTATGAAAGGCCAAGTTACATTCATGTTATATTTCTTCTCGATCATGCTCTCATTCTGCATGGATACTCATATCTTTTAGGTCTTCATACATTGCATTGTTACTTTGACTTTATATCGTATGCTTTAATGCATTTCTTTTACCTTATATTCTAGAGCTAAATTGTTAATTATTTAAACTATGCCTTCATGTTGATACGAAGATACCTACTGGACAAGTGTACTCATTACCCTATTTTTCAATCTTTCGAGAAAACTCTAGTGGATCATATTCTGAGTATTCCGATGATGGATCTGAGAGTGATGATTAAAGGCCCGAGAGAAGACTTAGAGTGTCATAAGTCCTTACATTAGTTAGGAGTCATTTCATGTAATTTTTACTTTATTAAGTCATGCTGTGTAATTTTCCTTTTTTATTGTGTCAGGTGTGTCAAGGAGTCAAGTCTTAGTTTCTATTGTAAAACTTTGATTATTATTTAGTAAAGTAGAATTTTGAGTACATCACATTGTGTCCATTCATATGCTATTTGAATGATTAACACTCTGATTATATTGCTAGCTTGAGGCGTATTGCTGACTGTTCACGTTCCCAATATTCTTCCGCAATACATATATCTCGGGGCGTGACTGTTAAGTTGGTATCAGAGACTAGGCATAAGTAAGTCCTAGGAGAATGTCATGTCATAGGCTAACTCCTAGGATTAAGGGCCCATACCTATGAACTAAGGAAAGAAATTTTCCACCCATGCGAGAATTAGATAGAGCCCGAGATGAGATAGTTAATTAGAAATTATCTCTAAGTTAACTCCCCTTCACTCCGTAGGAAGTAACAAATTGTTCCTTTTCTCAAGTACTTTTTTGAAATGGCTCACCGTGTTAATTGGGATGAAATGCAACAAAATGTTGCGGGCCTCACTCAAGCCCTCCAAACCGTGGCCGAACCTGGCGCTCAGGCAGGAGCAGGTGACCTACATGGAAATTTTTGGAGCTTGAACCCTCCAAAGTTCTCTGACTCATCAAATCCCAATGAAGCAAAGAGTTGGATGGACGAGATGGACCGAGACTTTAATGTTATGCAATGCACGGATAGGGAGAAGGTCCTTCTAGCCACCTTCCAACTTTACAAGGATGCATGCAAGTGGTGGAAAGTGACATCGGCTCCTCTCCAGAATAGGCAGATTACTTGGGCGGAGTTTCTTGAGCTATTTCGTGCCAACTACTTCTCCGAGCACGTCAAAGAGAGAAAGGCTACGGAATTCACCACACTTCGCCAAGGCATGATGTCCGTGGCGGAATATAAACTTCAATTCTCTCGGCTAGCACTATATGCTCCTCACTTGGTTAGCACGGACCTATTAAAGGCTAATCGATTTATGGACCTTGAATTAAGGAGGGAGAGTTTGAATTCTCTCCCCCTTTGTCTCCCCTTGGTCTAATGGTCCACATCCTAGGTGGAGTATGGGCCATCCCTCATGGACCCTAGCAGCCACATGGCCCAATGGAAGAGAGGGTGGGGTCCCTTGGTGCCCAAGTGGTTATTTTACACACAAACCCTCTAACTTAACCTATTTAAACACGCCAAATGTAAAAGTACAAATAAAAATACAATACACTCAGAAATAAATACAAGAAAATATCAAAGCTCTTATGGGATCTCCATGCTATCACCCAGCCATAGGGATGTTGGTATGCTGCGAGTCTGGTATCGACGGCTGGCTCTGGTGTCCCCACCAACGGGTACCACAGAAGACCTAGTCTCCTTCAAAAACGTAGGCCGTCAGATAGGCCTCCTCACTCTCCGCTTGGGCAAGTACCACCCGAGTGCTATCCAGTCCTGGATCTACTCTGCTGCTCGAGTAGTCCAGTCGGTCTCTATAACTAGGCCCTATGTGTGCCGCCCAACGTGCTCCTTTGGCTTGTTACGATTCGGGAACTCCACCTCTGCTTGGTGAACACCAATCGTCTTCATCACTAGGCGGTAGTGGAGTGGCTCCACCGCATTCATGCAGTAAAGCCAGATCTCTCTCCTCACGTAGGCCAGGGCCGCCACCACCCATGGCTAGCCCTCTAGCCCCTCTCTTTAGTAGGGCATCCACCAAACCCATCAAATTGGCAAATTGCATCAGCATATAAGCATATAGTTGCATCTACATAGAGTTCAAGTTTAGGATCTTACCGAAGCGTAGGGTAGGGTGTCGAGGTCGTCCTGGATCGCCCGGACCTAGCGAAGCAGGGATCCCACCTCCCGAGGTGCTGTCCATCACCTCGCGATGGGCAGTCAATCAGGGTATGTCTCCTCCCCTCTCCCCGGCCCAGGGAGGTACACGTAGGCCCACACCTGCATTGCATTACAATAAGTGTCAACATATAGCATATAATCATATAGCAATTGCATACCCAGTTTAGGAATCAAGTCGTACCTGAAGTAGTGGAGAGAAGCCACCGAGCATGGTCTGTCAGCTCGTTGAGCTCAGGGTGTCGAACAGGAAGATGAGAGCCGCCATTCCCTAGGCGTATTCCCCGATGTGATCCACCTCCTCCAGCAGTGGTAGCAGGCGACAGTTGACCACGTCCGCCCAGGTGGTGAACTGGAGCTTCCCGAAGAACAACATCAGGAACTACCTCAGGATCACATCCGCCTCTGGTCCCGGTGCGGCTGCCACCCGCGGTCATGCCGAGTCAACGAGTTCTCTCAAATGCTGCTCTGGCAGCTCTCCAGTGGTGATCCCGGCTCCCCTCAAGCTGACACTCTTCTGTAGCCTCACTCTCGACAGCGTCATCGACTAATGCTCTGGCCTCAGCAGCTCCAGGGCCAGCTCCTGGTAGTCCACCAGTGTCCTCCCACTGACTCTCGTCCCGTGCACCCTCAGGCCAGTGATGCACGTGACGTCCTCGAGCATTGGGACCATATGGCCCCATGGGAAGAGGAATGTGCAGCTCATAGGGTCCCACCAGTCGTGCAGGGCGTAGAGCAACGCAGTGTTGAGCCTCGTCACCTCCATGCCCAGGAAGTCACCAAACCCCATGGCCGCTAGCCACTCCCGCTGGAAGTCCGATAGTTCGAGGTACACTGCACGAACCTAGAGCCATGAGATCCAGGTCCTGCGCTTTCCTTGCATGCATTTAAACCATTTTCATTAGTCATACATGTCATAATAAACCATGCATTAAAAAAAATGTAGTCTATCAGGTTAACGGTCCCCACTGGACTGTTTATATCCCTACAATGGTTGGTTTCTGGCCATCTTCATTCCTTAAGAGGATTTCTCTCTGACCTGAAGCTGTACGGTCATCCATTGACCATTTTCACATAATGGGCTGTTTGTTCAGGACCGTTCAGATTTCTAGACGGCCCAATTTGAACAGTTTACTTCTCATGTGCCTGCAAAAATAACGGTAGCTCCCTGACCGTTTGAGTCCCAACGGTCCCCATCCGACCGTTTGACATTCCCGCGAGCCTCCCATTGATCTGAGTTTTCCTACTAGACGACCTATTGGAGACCATTTTGTTGCCCACGGATCAGCCTTTGAACGGTCCTAGGTGGGCCATCTAGGCTTCTCAATGGTCTCCCTTAGACTGCATTCACTCCAACAACTACCCGTCAGTTCGACTCCTTTTGAACAGTCACCCATGGCCCGTTCTTGCCTTTTGGGCAGTTTGGTTTTGGCCATTTTATATCTAGACGGTTCCAAGCGAACTGTTTAGTTTTTCGAAGTGGTTCCTGTTGAACCATTTTCTACCCGTCGTGTCCGATAGCATGCAATCCCTCCCCCACCAGTGGTAATGGCCATAGGGGCCTTCCAATCGATCCCAAAGTGGTGGTATGCCCCGTTACTCCCCCCTAGCGCTACATGCATGCGCTTAAAATGGAAATGGAAGGGTTTTGGGGGGGGCCTACCTCAGAGGTCCTTGCCGGTCTCTCCACCACCGGCGGGGCTTCTCCTTCCTCAGCCACTCCGGTGGCCACCATGGCTCCTTCAGCCTCGGTCGCAAGCGGTGTGGGTGCTTCCATGGCCACCTCCGACGTCGGCGCCACCTGGGTCTCCTCCAGGAGGTTCGTCACCGACGGCACCGGTGCGGCTTCTCCTCCGGCCATCAATCGTGCTGGGTGCGCTAGGGCTTGGTGCTTAAAGTGCATGGACCAAGGGAGAGAGGAGGGGAAGATGTGGAATGAGAGGAAGAATGGGAGGAAGAGGAATAGAGAGTGAGAAGTAAGGAGGGGAATAGCTCTGTTTGGTGTGTAGGGGAGTTTTTCTTCTTCTCCTTCTTTCTCCGTCAGTTACGGCGACGGAGATAATGGAGGGGTTGGTTTTGTTTTTTTTGAAACTGACAATATATAAATGATTTATCGATAGACCGTTTATGATCATCTAATGACCGTTTGTCCCCTATCTGCACCACCTTATATCTCGCTCTCCTAACAGTCTTGTCATGACCATTTTCCATCATTTGTGGTCCCATGAAGATCATTTTCTTACTTCTTCTCAAGTTTGTGTTCACCCTCCCCTTGCGGCCTTCTGCGGGACCACCATCTAGGGGGTAGCGGCCCTGTGGAGACCATTTCTCTCACTTGACCCATGTGTTTTCTTCTAGGCCTCCTCTCTCTCTCCGATCTTCGTGCCTTAAAACCCACAGCTCTCTTTCTCTCCCTGTGTCAGTCTTAGGGGTCTTCGTTAAGTTAGTAATGCCGATATTAGCATCCATGCATTTGCATTTTTAGAAGTCAAAAGGTCATGTTTTCACTAAGTCAAAATAATGTACATGCATAAGGGAAAAGAAAATAAAAAGTACATCAAGCTGGTCCCTCCCCTGGACCCCCGTTGTCCCCAGTGCCCTCGTGGCGCTTCGCCAGTGGGTCCATGGCAGTGCTCCTCTCCTCGCGACGTCGCCGTCGCTCCTCCTCCTCGTTCCTCTAGTAGCCGGAGGAGCTGGTGAAGTAACCTCGGTACACGCTGTTGTGCGCACTGCTCTGGCTCCTACTGGGCACCCTTCAATCCTGCTATCACCCCCTTCAGTTCGACAACCTACAGTCGGGACCGGTCCAACTGGCCCTTTAGTCCTACGGCCTCTGCTCGGGACTGCTCTGCCTCCTCCCTCTACCAAGTGGCCTCACTCAGCGTTTCTGCTAGCTCCCTTGCCTGCACATGCATTCATTATGGTTAGTCAATAGCATTTATAATCATGAAATCAAAGGGAAGTTCGGTTTGATTCGCTTACCCTCTCCGCGAGAGTGGCCTCGGCCTCCTCGGCCCGAGCAACCACCCATGCGAAGTCAGCATCCCGCTCAGCCTGGTCCGCTGGTGGCTGAGAGGAAAAGGACGAAGCGTCTGGACCCTGCCGCCGTGCTCCCTCGGCTCGCTACATTCAGGAGTGAGTCAGTCAGTCCCATAGCATTGCATATTAAGTTTAACATTAAGTAAAACTCACCAAAAGCTCCAGCGAGCACTGGAACTCGTCCCGCTGCTAGATGGTAGAGTGAAGGATACCCTGGAGCTTCACTATCCATCCCTGGGGGTCTAGCTGCATATATAAAACTCAGGTTGTCAGTGCATCGGATGTCATTAGAAAGCATAAGTTTAAAGAGTCGTACCGGTCATTGGGAGCCACAGAAGACCTGGTATCCATAGCGTCTGGCGTAGGCCTTCAGGTCGGCCTCGTCGCTGGTGGCTCGGGCTCGCACCACCCGACCTCTCCTCATCCAGTCACGGATCTGGTCCACCATCCGGGAGACCCAGTCTATCTCCCAAGTCAGTCCGCAGGAAGATCGCCCCACACGTTGCTCCCTCGTCGGGAACTCCACCTCTGGCTGGTGGACGCCCTTGGTCCTCATGACTAGGCGATGGTGCAGTGGCTCGATGATGTTCATGCAGTGTAGCCACACCTCCCGTCCCGGGCACGTCTAGGATGCCTCCACCCACGGCTGCCCGTCTTGCCCCTCATCACGGTACGGCATCCAATGCACCTGAAAAGGGAAGGCAGCAAGGTCAAGTGTTAGTGTCAGTGTCAAAAGCATTTAATTACATTTAGAGGTTTTAAGTTTAGAGTCTTACCGATGCATACGGTAGCATGTCAATGTCGTCTCGGATCACCCGCACTAGGCGTCGTAGCGACCTGGTGTCCCGGACACCCATCCACTGCCTCACGATGGGAACTCGATCAGGGTGTGCCTCCTTCTCTCTGCCTAAGTCGGGGAGGTACACATAAGTCCATACTTGCATTCTCAAGTGTCAGCATATAGCAGTTAAGTTCGTAATTGCATAAGCATTTAAGGAAGAAGGGTTACCTGAAGTAGTGGGGAGAACTAGCCCAACATCGTCTGCCAAGTGGTGGTGCTAAGGGAGTCGAACAAGAATGCTAGTGTAGCCGCGCCCCAAGCGTAGGCTCCAACTGTGTCTAAGTCCTCCAGTAGTGGGAGGAGCTTGCAACTCATCCCGTCTGCCCTCGTTGTGAAAATCAGCTTCCCAAATAGCAGCATTAGGAACCGAAGAAGGATGACATCCACCTCGGGACCCGATCCCACTGCCACTCTCTGTCTGGCTCGATCTGTCAACCGCCCCAAGTGCTCCTTCGGCAGCTCTCCCACGGCTATGGTTGCTCCTCTCAATCCTAAGCTCTCCTGAAGAGTCGCTCGTGCTAGCATGGAAGAGTGATGTCCCGGCCTTACCAACTCCAGTCCCAATAGCTCCCACGCTAACTCTCGGTAGTCAGCGTGCGTCGTCCCGGTCACTGGTGCTCCGTGGACCCGTAGTCCCGTGATCCTCGCCACGTCCTCCAGGGTGGGGATCATGTGTCCCCACAAGAATAGGAATGCTCTGGTGACTGGATCCCACCGGTCGTGGAGGGCGTAAAGGAGGGCTATGTCCAGCCTCATAACCTCCATCCCGAGGAACTCAGCAAATCCCATCACAGCTAACCTCTCCCTCTGGAAGTCCGACAGCACCAGGTACACTGCCCAAACTTAGAGCCACTATATCCTTGTTCGGCGCTTTCCCTGCATGCATTTAAGCATTCAATGTCAGTCATATAGTCCATAAGTTATGCATTGCATATTAAAAAGAAACCCTCAGGTTGCTAACAGTCCTCTGAGGACCGTTTGATAGGCCTTAGAGGTCTGGGTCAGACAGTTTGTCTCCTTAGACATCACTGGAGCGACTGCTAGGCGCTTGCCGCGATGGGCGGCATCTCCCCATTTCCCCATCTGTGGAAAATGACCTAGATGGCCTCTACATCTCATCTATGGGTCCCCTGACCCATTCCCATCCTATTCCTACCCTCATGCATCCTTTGGAAAAATTAAAATAAGGGTTTTTGAGGTCTCACGGCCTACCTCGGACGAGGGGGTTCTAGCCGAGATATAAGTGCAGTCAACTAAAAGAAAGGTACAAGTACGAAAGAAAAGTACAAGTACACGGGACATACCCCGGCTCTGGCAACTGGTAACTAACCTCAACTACTAGAACCTCGCTGAAAACCTGACGCGTCCCGCGACGACACCGCCTCACCTGAAAATACAGGGGGTGAGCCTCATTAAATAGGCTCAGTAGGGATCCCGCGGACCCCCACCTCGCACGAAAGAAATAAGGCAGGAAATGTAAGCAGTACGAAAGTGACGCTACCTAACAGGAGTACGGTAGAACCAACAAGCTATAATAAAAACGGAAAAGCTGTCTAAACTAACCATACCATACAACCGAACCTCGGTCTCGAGTCCGTACCTGCCAGTAGACAAGAGCACCTCCCACTAGAAGAACGATCGGATGCGTCCTCTGACGTCTTACACCGAGTCACAAGTGTCTAGCTATAACGTCCCAAGCGGAGACAAAGACACACCAAGTAACTAGTACCGCAAACAAGGACTAGTTGGGGTCACGCTCGTCAGCACTGTCCGATGCCCCCAACCTCGTGTGCACACTCAGACCATATGCCTTAGGCCTGTCCTCTAGCTGGTTATTCCCCCTAAGCCCAGACTCAGCTATACGTGGGGGCCCTACGGTAACCAGCCTAACAACCATCTCACTCGGGTCAGCCGCTCCACCACTCCCGGGTGGGTCAGCAGGCGCGTGTCATAAGAAGGCTATGACTAGTGGGGGCTCACAGAATGTGAACACAGAAAATCATGCACGCACCCAATGCGAGTAACACGAAGGAAGAAGCGGCTCACGGCCACTAGACTCTGGACATCCCACTAGACCTATTAAATTCAACGGTCCTTGAGTCACGAGACTCGGGTCAAGACCGTCGCACGTGATGACATTGCGCCGCGATCAGGCCTAATCCCTAGGTCTGAAACCACAGTGACACACGGAAAATCTCCAGCCCCAGGCTAGTCAACTGGACTCACAGTCTAAGGCCATACACACGGCCCCCCTCAGAACTCAGAACACACACGGGGTCGCTCAGACCCCAAGACTCATGAGCACTTAAATCGAGATAATGCGATATCTCTGGACACCCCTAAAACACGAACACAAAACTCACGGTGTCCGAGATGCTCACGGGGTCATAGGACAGTCATTGGGTCATAACCGGATCGACCTGAGACCCACACAACATGAAATAGACACGGCAAGCACGAAAACTGCCTAGCAGTCTACCCATGGACCGCTAGAGGGACTAGCAGCCTATCTCTGGATCGCCAAGGCTAGCTTAGCGGTCTACCCTTGGACTGCTAAGCTCCAGGAACTCCCAAATGCCTAGCGATCGCTTCTCGGACGGCTAGGAAGAGTGGCGATCTTTTGCCTGACCGTTAGGCGATGCCTAGCGGTCAGTTGTAAGACCGCTACCCCACCAACCTCTCATCGACCAAAACACGATCAAACGGTCACCCCTTGGACCACAAGACAGAACCTAACGGTCTACCTCTGGATTGCTAAGGACCCTGGTGCGACCGCAAAGCTTGTACCGACATACGGGGAGCCTGGCAATCCCCTATAAGATCGCCCGATGCCTAGCTGTCACTGGAAGGACCGCTAAGGCATCCCAAACTCAAAAATGGCAAATCACATAGAAAACTCCATTCCACGCCCCGTTCACGCCCATGTGAAGGGAAAAACAAGGGAAAACTAGTCCCCTACCTCTCTAGCACCGAGAGGACCCGTTTAAACCTCAAAAATATGGTCAAATCATTAGATTGGACGCACACCCCAAAAATATGGAATTTTTCCCAAACGCCCAAATAAGCCCGCTCGACTCACCACAGCCTACGAAACTCGCGGGAAAGGAAGTGCACGAGTCAAGGTTTCGTCTCCCTACCTCTACTGAAGATTTCACGCGTCGTGGACACCGATCCATGAAGAAAATGCCGTTAAACCCTCGCCGGCGCCCCGAACTCGCGGCTGATCTTCGCTGCGCCACCATCCCTTGATCCTCGACCCATCCTCGCCATCCTCGCCCCCATGCCATCGCCGCCTCACCGAGAGCTTCTCCCTAGACAGCGCAGAGTTCACGACGGCGAGGTCGTGACTGTGTTTCCTGACCGCGTGGTTTCAGTGTGGGCCTTTGTTTGTGAGGACAGGCCTCCATGACAGTGGTGTCGTGGCATTTTCCTAGTAGCGTGACTAGGGCGATTCGTGTTCTGGTTGTCCCCTGACCGTGGGATCGGGATGTCGGGTTCGTAGCTTGGTTGTCCCCCGACTGGGAGACCGGGTCGTGTTTTCCAGTACAGTAGGAGTAGTTGCAGAGCTGAGGTTTTATCAGCCACCGTAGCTACTGTTCTTGCTACCGTTGTTGTTCTAGTTGTAGTTGCTACTTTCCGCGCCGTCGTTATTTTGGTCGGGATTTCGCGGGACCCCTACTGAGCCAGTGATAGGAGGCTCACCCCTGATTTTCAGGTGCGGCGGTTCTTCCTCGAGGTTCGAGGGCG
Organism: Amorphophallus titanum; assembly: GCA_024336825.1. Taxonomy (NCBI): domain Eukaryota; kingdom Viridiplantae; phylum Streptophyta; class Magnoliopsida; order Alismatales; family Araceae; genus Amorphophallus; species Amorphophallus titanum. The sequence continues at coordinate 2,296,554 of JANBPO010009398.1, forward strand.
TGCGAGGAGGTTCTTAGTTGCCAGCTCGTCGGGCCGAGTGTTCACTCAGCATGTGGTACGTTTTACTGCTTTAGACTGTACTTTTGTTGGACTGGACTCTGTTGTAGTTAGTTATTTATTTCTATTAATTATTGAATTATCTTGCTTTATTTCTTATTTCTGTGTATGCCATGGCTATCCTTTTAGCCCTTTCGAGCCCTCTAGCTCGTGGGCGGCGGGCCAGGATTCAAATGGTATCGAATCTTCCCGGTATCCGGATCTTGGGTCATTACAGTTGGTATAAGAGCTATGGTTGTGGAAGTACATGGGAATTCGAGATATTACAGTGATCAGAGTCCGCAAGGTCCAGTACAGGCGACAGTTGGCATAGGATTTTGTGCTTATTTTCTGCTTGGTTTGATGGAGGCATCACCCCCACCTCCCTCTGGCTCGGGTCGTCCACACACCCGGGATTGATTTGAGCTCGAGCTCCACTGACTTTAGTGTCCCATGCCTTGACTATCACATACTTACGACTAGGGTTTTTCCTTCGGAGACTTTGCCCTCTTGACATGTTTGGAGTTTTTTTTAAGGGACTTTTCTCGTGCATGCTTACGCCCAGGATTTTCCCTGCGGGGACTTTGCCCTCTTGACATGCTATTTTTGTTTCTATTTCAAAGGAGCTGAAGGCTTTCGGCAGATATTCCCCTTTTGGGCCTTGACTTTCACCTACTAGGGCAGTGGGTAGGTACGGTGATCTGACTAAGTCCTGACCCCCCCCTAAACCGAAGAGAAGAGAATGAGTTACACTTTCTACTGTTGGTTTGGTTTAGACTCGCCTTGGATTTCGTACCATACGAGGTTCGGGGTTAAGCGTGAAGTGTGTGCGGGTGTTGACGCAGATGTTAAATTATTAAGAGTGAAGAGTGAATTAGAGGTATTGATCTTTCCATTTGTCGTGAAAAAGCACAATATCAATCTTTTTATTTTTTATTTACTTTTCTTTTCTCTCTTTTTTTATTTTTATTAGGGGTAATATTTCTTTAAATACAAGCCATTCCAAGGGTGAGCCAATTGTTCCCCGTCCGCATTAACCAATTGGTATGCATTATCAGGATATGCTTCTTTTATTACATAAGGCCCTTTCCAGTTTGGTTGGAGTTTTGAATGGGGTCCACCTGGTTTTACAAAGATTCGTTTAATTACCATTTCACTGACTTTGAATTTTCTCTTGATCACTTTCTTTTGATAAAATCGTGAAAGCCTATTTTGATACACTCTTGCATGTTCGGCGGCAGCCAGCCGCTTTTCATCTAAGAGTTCTAATTGTGCAAGGAGGGATTCACGTCGTTCATCGAAGGGGAGTTCCTTGTCCAATTACACTCTAAGGGAAGGGACGAGAATCTCATAGGGAACTACTACTTCCATTCCATAAGTAAGAGCAAATGGGGTTTGCCCAGTAGGAGTCCTAATGGAAGTTCGTTAGGCCCATAGAGCTTCTACAAGCTTTTCTGGCCAATCCGCAAATCTGTTGGCTTCACATATTTTCTTGATGATTTTAATCAAGGTTTTATTAGTTGCCTCTGCTTGGCCATTACCCTGTGGATAATAAGGAGATGAATGATGCAATGCAATGTTATACCTGTTGCAGAGGTCTTGGAGCTCTTGAGAGATGAATTGCGATCCGTTGTCGGTGATGATGGTGCTCGGGATGCCGAATCTTGTGATGATGTTCTTCATGATGAATTTGCACACTGTGGACACTTTGATTTCTACGTAAGCTTCTGCTTCCGCCCACTTGGTGAAGTACTCCGTGGCTGTCAGTATGAAGGATTTCGATTTTATGAGGAGGTTCGGATCACCAAGAGGTCCAATAATATCGAAAGCCCACATGGAGAAAGGCCATGGGGAGGAGATAGGATGGAGTGAAGAAGTAGGAGAATGGATTTTATCGGCGTGTAGTTGGCACTTAACACACCTTCGGACATAGATTGCACAATCCTCTTCTAGAGTGAGCCAATAGAAGCCTAATCTAAGGATTTTCTTAGCTAGCATCTGACTATTGATGTGGCCACCACACACTCCTGAATGTGTCTCTTCCACTATCTTCCAAGATTCATCATCATCGAGGCACCTTAATCGAACACCGGTGAGACCCCTTCTATAGAGCACACCTCTAACTAAAGTGTATCTTTGAGCAACTCTTCGAATGGCCTCCTTCTCTTCTGCAGTAGCTTCCTCTGGATATGACTGATCATGACAATATTTAGCAATCTCATAATACCATGACTTTTCTTCGTCATCCAGCTCTTGTTCTAGATCAATAAGCATGATTTCTTTATTTTTAGTGGTTTCTCCCTCCTTACGCTTTTTAAGCACTTTCTCCTTAACACTAAGAAATGTTGGGTCCTTGGTGGCAGGAGCGTGAAGCTTATGAATGAGAACAGAATGGAAGTCCCGCTGGGGGAGAAAAATCAAAGATGAGGCGAGCAAAGCAAGAGCATCAACCATGATGTTCTGATTGCAAGGAACATGGACAAAGATTAGTTTAGTGAAGAGCTTGGCATAGGCAGATGCAAGTTCCTGGTAGGGCTTGAGTTTAGGATCAAATGTGCGGCATTTAACAAGCACCTGGCGCAGAATGAGCTGACTATCACCGACGATTTGTAACTGGGTGACACGAAATTGATGAGCGATTTGTAGATCGGCCAGTAGAGTCTCATACTTAGCTATATTGTTTGTGACAGGGAAAGTGAGCTGAGCTACAAATGGAATGGTGATACCCTTTGGTGTTACAGGAACCATGCTGATACCCCTTCCATGAGAATTCAGAGCTCCATCAAAATGTAATGTCCACATCTCATCTGAAGGTTGATTTACAGACGTTAGTTCTTCATCTGAAAACTTTGAGCAAACAGGATCAAATCGGGGTAGAGGGTGATGAGCAAGATGCTCAACAATGGCGTAGCCTTTGATTGCTTTTGGCTGAATTTAGGTGATGTCAAACTGAGAAAGGAAGCTTTGCCATCGTGCTAATCGGTCGATAAGGATAGATTTTTCAAGAAAGAATTTAATGAGATTCATGCGAGCAATGAGATGAACTTCATGAGCTAAGAAGTAATGCTTAAGCTTCTGAACTACCTAGACTAGAGCTGCGCAGGTCTTCTCCATAGTCGTATACTTCTGCTCACAGGGGTTGACAAGCTTTGACAAGTAGTATGCTGCCTGATGCGGCACGAGACAACAGACTCGACACCAATTTGAAGTGCACACTTAGGACTCTAGCAAGCTCGTGTTCGTCCCTAAACAAGGGAAGCGTCAGACTTGCACAGTTGAGAAATTGGCAGTGAGCTAGGGTGGTCGGCTCTTTCTCGTGCCTGGGTCAGGTCACGGGACGGATCTCGCTTTCTCTCTCGCAGCGGTGAGTGATTTGTCAAAGAGCTAGGATCCTAACATGCTCTCTAGCAGCGGCAGTAAGAACGGCACCCTAGTATCATTATTGGACGTGTTCGGTCTTTCAGAGCTTAAGATTCTCGCCCCCACTCCCATACATAAGGGAGTGTGATAGCAAGTATTTTCATCGGGCAGAAAAGGGTGCCCCCACTTTTCCTAGGGCTGATTGTCATGGTGGGAGGTAGAAGCTTCGATTTGGTCCACCTTTGTTGGCACAAAGCATATTTCTTCATCATCTTCTTCTTCAATAGTTTGGCTCATGCCGGACAAGGCCGATAGTGTATTGCAAGAGAGGGCAATACCTCCTCTTCTATCTTTTAACTTCTTTTTCTTCTTCTCATCTATGCTCGGTATCTGCCCCCACAGCTAGTCATCTGGTGCTCTTGGCACTCTTGATTTCTTTTCTGCATCGTATCGGGTCCAGGGATTCAAAGTATCCCCATGGGATATATTCGTGGGTGTGCTCTTTGGACATCTTTTTGGGTAACTAACGGTGTGTAGATATCATGTTGACAGCTCTTTTGAGGTCGGGCAACTCGTGAGGGTGTGGAGGATCCACCTTATATTTGCCCATTTGGAGCTCCCCCTTCTTGATCAGGCCTTCGATAATATCTTTAAATACATAGCAATCTTCAACAGAGTGCCCAAGCATTCAGTGATGCAGGAAAAAGTAGGGGTCATCTTTTCTTCTAGCATCACCTGGCCTCTTTGACTCTAGAAGGGTGACCTTATTATGTCTGTTGGCCCATTCAAACAAGACCCGGGTCTTGTCCTTAGGGAAGGAGTATGACTTCATCATTTTGGCACGCAAAGTCGGGCCTTCTTGTTGTTCAGCATGCTTAGCCAGAGGAGGCTGGGCGACCCCTTTATCTTTCTCTTTTTGCTGCTCGAACGTCTTGAAGTTGACTGCATGAACTTCCTCAGGCGCGGGCTACTTATCTGCTGATTTAGTCTTCTGGCTTGAGGCCACAGGGGCAGAGGAGTTTGTGGAGAGGAAGGCCTCAATCTCTGCCACCACATTATTCAATCAGTCAAAGGACCTAATTCTGATTCCAATCATCTTTTCGAGGACCCCTCGCTTCAAATTTTGTTTGCAGATTTGCACTGCGTCTTCTTTATGTGGCGGTCACATGCATCTCATGCTGAGGTTCCATCATCTTTTGATGTATTTCAAAGTAGTTTCATCATTCTTTTTCTTGGAAGCATATAATTTGGCCACTGTTACTTCTCTTTCAGCAACGTGAAACCATTCCCTGAACTTCTGTTGCATATCTAGCCAGTCATTGATGGATCCAGCTGGCAGGTTTGAGTACTACTCAAAAGCGTGTCCTGTGAGGGAGGACCCGAAGAACTTCAATAGGTATGATTCATTAGTCGCCAAATCACCCATTACATTAATGTAGTAGGCTATATGCTCTTTTGGCGAACCTTGTCCATTGAACTTATAGAACTTCAGTGGTTTACTGATGCCTGGAGTCAATCTTTTGGCTGCATGATGGACAGAGTAAGGTACCCTGTACACATCAAAAGCCACATAATTATCAACGCCCCTGTTGGCCAGCTTCTTTTCCATCATTTGTTCTATCATCATTTAATTCACCATCACCTGGTCGACCGGGCCTGGGCAAAAGTTGGCTTGCTGCATCTGCGGCGTCGCCACCATTGCTTGAGGTGTAGCGGCAGTCCCCTGGCATGGAAAAATTGGGGGTTGCACTACAGTGGAATGTTGTTGCTGGAAGGGAGTGCCTCCTATATAGCTAGGCACCAGCTGAGGTGTGGCTACCTATGGCAAAATTTTAAGGATTTGGCCATTGCCCCCAGATGTCTCGGGAGGGACTTCGGCCTACTTGAATGTAGATGCATGTGCATTCTCCTCATTCAACTGCTTCTTCAATATTTCAATCTCCTGCCAATATTTCTGTAGTAGTATCAGTACGGCAGGGCCATGCATAGAGGGGCTGAGGGTGACACCTCTTTCTTCAGCTAGAATTTCTTTAGATGACATGGATGGCCTCCCACCATCATCTTTAGCCATGATTACATTGACGGTCATGACCACCACAGTCTCATATGGGCTGGTTTCTTCGACGAGGGTCCACAGCACCTTGCCTGGCTGAGTTACAGCTCGGGGCCAAGTTTGCTTGGGCACCCGAATATGTTTGAATATGGTTGGCTTTGGGGCCAACCCTCCCTTTGATTTGGACTCGAAGCGGTCCGACTCCTCTTGGGCCAGTGCTTGGGAGAAGTTGTGCACTGACACCATTGGAATTGCCCTATCAAGGGTGATCTTAGCCTGTCGGCCATTCAAAAAAACTTGGACGCCTCCAATGAGTACGGATTTACTGGAAGTGGAGAGCCGGCTTTGCAGTGTACCAGCATTTTTCTTGGCCGCCCTCCTGGCAGCCAGAGTGTGCTTCATTCGATCCTCAATGCGGTGGACATATCAGCCCACCATCTCTATTTGGAAAGTGGTCCAGCAAAGGAACGTCAAGCTCGCCTAACGGTCTGACGACAGACCGCAAGGGAAGGAACCTAGAAAAACTATGCATTTTCTGGCTCTCGAGTGAGACACACGGTCACCACTTGACCGCTACGAAGGGCTTAACGGTCTACTAAAAGACTACAAAGGGTGAAGAATGGAGAAACCTGAGAGTTCTGGTTCTCAGGTGAGGGTAACGGTCTCCACTTGACCATTAGGGAAGCTTAGTAGTCTACCAAAGGACCGCATGGGAAAAAGAACAGAGAAACCAGTGAGCCTTGAATTCTGGGGCCTTGCAACCTATTTATGCGCACACTAAAATCAGAAAATAAGTTAGATCCGTTCTTAGACTCAACCCCTTGCCTGGAGCAAGTTAGAAATGACCAATCCTTGATATTTGGTCAAGGGGTGGAGCCTTATTAAATAGACGAAGACGCAATGGAAATATGAATGCAATGCATGCTATGAAATGCAAAGATGGTGAGCATTTTAGATTTTTCAAAATGTTTAATTTTTTGAAATATGTGATCTTTTTAAGTCTTTCATCCAGTAGGTATATCAAAAGGCGTGGTTGGAAGGATAAGTTACGCCTATCTGGAATTCCACCTCTTGTGTGAGGCTAGCCTCCGCCAAGTACCGTATCTAGATGTTTGACTAAGTGTTGGTTGCAATTATCTACTATGTTTTACTATTACTGAAATTCATCTCTTACTTGCATTTGGAGATTCCTTTCTTACCGGTCTGCCAGTCTACATTAATTATCTAGTTGTTAATGTGAATTACCCTATCTACATATTGATTACTTGTTGGCGTGATAATTTATCCTGCAGTTTACAGCCATTGATAGATTTACAGTAGTTTGTCTTAATTACGCATAGTCATTAACTGCTGTAGATATTTTTTGGGGTAGATCTATTCACCCCCCCTCTAGATCTGCTAGTCATCCGTTCCAACAAGCTATGGCTTCTAGGTCTGGGATCGCCATCTTAGAACATCAAGCTATCACTGTTCTAGTCAACAATGCAACTCCTCAGCTCCGTGCTATCTTAATGCTCAGCGAATTTCATGCATTCACTAAGCTTTACAAAAGAGCTCATGTTGTCCAAGCTCAAATCAAGAATTCCTCCTTTTCATTTTATCTATATGATGACGATGTCCCAACTTCAGATGGGGTAAGTTCCTATGATCATATCAATCCCTTTAATCAGACCTCCAATTTTACCAACCATGAGGTCACTACTGCAAGCTACAAGGCGCCTATGAAGGGGCATGAAAATGTCCCCAATTCAATCCCTTTCCTCTAATCACCTCATGTTCCATCCTACACCGTGGAAAGGTTAGCCATGGTTAGGGACAATCAAGAATCTAGGCTAATGGAAAGAAGACAACATTGGCAATATGATGAGAAGAAGTAGCAAATGACCAACCCATAGTGAGCTCGGACACTAGAAACATGATTGGCCATGGACAAGGGACAAGGCCTTTGGTCTTGATCCGACCCAAAAGTGAACCACCCCAACAAAGCCATGACATCCCTTCTTTCACTCCAACTCCACCTGAAGGGGCGAGGCCCTTAGTCCTCATTCTGCCAAAGGGCACCTCATCTACTCGACAGTCACATCAGGGTGTCTCTTCCCCACTCATGGCGGAGGATTACTCAATTTCATCCACTTTTCACCAAGACATCTCGCGGGAAGAGGTATTATTATCTCTTGATTTAATCAAACCAGCTCCTACCCCAACCATACTACCAACTCAGTTTGAACCAATCCCTGTTGTTGATGAGTAATTTGCAACCCCTACCACAATCAATCTAGCTCTAATTCAGCTTCCCCCACATGAAACTATCCCTTTTGATGAATCAGATGCTGGATTTACTCTCCCAAATCAAGATGTCATTCCAAATACCAAATTAAGTTCCCCACATATCCCTAACCCCCAGGTTGCTCCTGCTTCAAAAATTCTCGCCAACATCTCCACGGTGTTGGACCCAGCCACGTTCATGTCGTCAAAGGATGAGGAGCCTATCATCTCCACTCTGGATGCCCACCAATCTACCCCATCCTTCGAATCCTTAGAGTCACCCATACCCAAGGAGAAACCACATGATATAGGGTGGCACATAATGTCGAAGATGGGCTATATAGTTGTTGCAGGGTTAGGAAAGGAAGAACAAGGAATTAAGGAGCTGATTGATAAAAATGGAACTTTTAAGAGATTCGGATTAAGGTGTCAACCCACTAAGGTTAGCAATGATGAATCAACAGGGTGGAATTTACACCATCATTTTGTAAAGGAATCATGTCCAGTGGAAGAGAGAATTGCAAATATGGAAGTATGCCATGAAGATGAACATGTGGATCCAAAACAAAAGTCCCATGATGTTGTGGGGAGATTGTGCGGGATAATGTGTCTCATGTCATGTCTCCTTTGACTTAATTCTATAAATTTAATTTCCTATTTAGTTTTGATGATTGGCAACAATACATTTTGTTTTCAGCTCTTGGTTTTTGATAATAATGATATTCTGAATCCATTTTTAGTCTGGCAACACTGTTAGCATTTTAAAGCTTCATGTGCATGCATCATTTACTAAGGTCGATGCACATCGTCTCTTAGTCATACTAAGGTCGATGTTCATCTGCCCTAGTCATTCACAAGGTCGCAGCACATTGTGTCAGTAATGCATATGAAGGTCAATGCATGTTCACTGTGTTGGATTTGAAGGTTGATGTTTGATGCATAGTGAGGCAGATGCAGGTCAGTGCACATTTGTGTTCTTTGCATAAAGGTCGATGCACATCATCCCTTAGCCCTACTGAGGTCGATGCTCATCGTGCCTTAGTCATACTAAGGTCGATGCACATTGTGCCTTATTCATTCTAAGGTCTATGCACATTTTGCATCCTGCACAATAAGGTCGGTGCACATTGTCCTTAGGCATATAGAAGTTCAATGCATATTTTTAAGTCTGTGCACATGTTAGCGATGGCAAGTAAAGTCGATGCACATAGTCATTTGCACACACTAAGGTCGGTGTACATTTTCATAATTGCATTCAAAGTCTGAGCACATACAGCATTTAGAGTCTAAGCACATTTTTGTCTCTGCACATACACAACTAGGTCAATGCACATCTGGTTTTTCCACGTCACCAAGTCTAAGCATCATAATTCATAGTCTAAGGCATTTTAGAACATTCATGAAATAAGTCTAAGCATATGAATCCTCTTGTCATTTTCCAAAAAATAAACTAAAGCGCATAAGGTGTTTGATAAAATGACTTTTTTCTGATTGGCAGGGACTTAAGTCACGCATGGACCCAGAATCAAACTTATGAAAGGCAGCACGTCTCTCACTCAGCACGGTCATGTGGCTCAGGCACATGATCCAAGTTGTTGGCACGTGATCCAAGATAGGGATCTCGTTTGGAGATTTTGCCACGTGGACAAAACACTTTTATAACTTGACACATGGACTTCTAGCGAGGCTCTTCTTTTCTAGATTCCCTGGGTAGGAACCCTCAGTAGTTGAAGTTTCTGCCCGCAGGCCCTCGGGTGGAGGAGGGGTATAATAGCATTCCTCTTGATTAGGTGGTGGAAAGTGCCCTCAGTTCTCTGGGGGCCAATCAGTATTTTGTGAAGTAGTGGCTTCAGCCTAATCCGCGCTTGCCGACGTGGGGCATATCTCTTCATCATCCTTTTCTTCAATAGCAAGAGCTTTGGATACCTCTTTGGGCGATTGCCGATATATAGATATCATGTTGACAACTCTCTTCAGATCGGGGAGTTCGTGACCGTGTGGAGGATCCACTTTGTATTCGCCTATTTGGAGCTCCCCTTTCCTGATCAGCCTTTTAATAGCATCCTTGAATGGATAACAATCCTCAATAGAGTGCCTGATCATTTAGTGATATGGACAAAAGCGGGGATCATCTTTTCTTCTAGCGTCTTCTGGCCTCTTTGGTTCCGGGAGAGTGATTTTGTTGTATTCAGTGGCCCATTTGAATAGGGCCTGAGTCCTCTCCTTGGGGAAGGAATACAACTTCTTCATCTTGGTCTACAGGGATGGGCCTTCTTCTTGTTCAGCGAGCTCGGCAAGGGGAGGGTTAACAACCTCCTTTTCTTTATCTTTTAGCGGCTTAAACTCCTTGAAGTCAATGGTGTGAACCTCTTCGGGCATTGGCCGCCTATCAACCAGTTTGGCTCTTTAGCTTGCAACAGTAGGAGCAGAGGAGTGACTGGAGAGGAATGCCTCGATCTCCGCCACCACATTGTTCAACCGACCGAAAGACTTAATTTTAATCCCAATCATCTTTTCAAGAATCTCCCGCTTCAGGTTTTGCTTGCAGATTTACACGGCATCTTCTTGGTGTGGCGGTTGCTTGCATCTCATGCTGAGGTTCCGCCATCTTTTAATATATTCCAAAGTAGTTTCATCATTCTTCTGCTTGGAAGCATATAATTCGGGTACAGTCACTTCTCTTTTAGCAACGTGAAACTGTTCCCAAAATTTTCTTTGCATATCTGGCCAATCATTGATAGATCCAGTAGGCAAGTTTAAGTACCACTCAAAAGCGAGCCCTGTGAGGGAGGACACGAAGAACTTGAGTAGGTAGGATTCGTCGGTCGCCAGATCACCCATCATGTTGATGTAATAGGCTATATGTTCTTTCGGTGAACCTTTTCCATTGAATTTATCGATCCTTGGTGGTTTGTTGATGCCTAGCGGCAGTCTTTTAGCTGCGTGATGGACAGGGTATGGAACTCGGTACGCATCAAAAGTAGCATACACATCATTGCCTCTGTTAGACAGTGTCTTTTCGACCATTTGTTCTATCATTATTCTGTTCATTATGGCCGGATCGACTGGGCTTGAGTGGAGTTGAGCTTGCTGCATCTGCGGCATCAACACAATCGCCGCTTGAGGTAAGATAGCAGGCCTCTGGGGTTGGGGAGTAAGTTGCGGGGTCATGCCCCCAATGTAGTTGAGTGCTGGCCGAGCAGCCATTATCTATGGTGAAGCTTCTAATTCAGTTGTGCCTTGCGCCGCGGCTTCAGAAAGGACCTCGGTCTGTCTCAAGGTTGAAGGTTGCACATTCAGCTCTCGGAGCTATCATTTTAGCACTTCGATTTCTTGCTTATATTTTTGGAGCAGTATTATCATTATAGCTGGATCGGGTGTAGAGGAGCTAGGAGTCTGACCTCCCCCTTCCACTGGAGCATTCTGAGAAGGTAGTGGTCCCTTGCCATCATCTTCAGCAGTGATCACATTTGCAGACATCGTGGCCAAATCTGCACTTATTTCTTCGGTGCGGGCTTGTGTCGCCTCATCATGGTCTGCGGGCGGAGCCCCGGAGTGGCCGATCACCCCAATCATCTTGCAAGTGAATATCTTGAGCTATTGGCTTCTTTGGATGACCCTCCTGGCATCATATGAGTGAGTGCTAACCCACCAACCATAGGCTCAGAAGGTTGATTTGTGAGATGCCGGGGCAAGCATCTTGATCTTCTCTTCCTTGTCTTCTTTTCTCCGATCTGGGGTCCGTGCCTTGGGCACCTATATTTGTTTGAAGTTGATTAGTTTAGGGGCCAATCTTCCCATTGATTTGGACTTGAAGTAGTCCACCTTTCTTTGGGATAGTGCCTGGAAGGAGTTATGCACTGGTACTATGAAAATCACCCTATCGGGTGTGACCTTGGCCTGTCAGCCATTCAGAAAACCTCAGATGCCTCCAATGAGCATGGACTTGCCTGAGGTTGAAAGCTAGCTCTGTAATGTGCTAGTGTTATTCTTGGCCGCCCTCCTCACAGTCAGGGTGCGCCTCTTGCCTGAGGCGGAGTGGTGAGCGAGGTGGACGTGGTTGCCCATCCCTTCGGTCTTCTTTGGTGTCGTCGTTGCAGTGGTGACGCAATTGTTCTCCTGGACATTCAGGAGCTTGACGAAGGCCACCCCAAGAAGTTGGGGAAGCCAATAATAGGCGGGAAGCTGCCAAATTGGACCAGTAGAGCAAGATAGCCATGCTCGGCATGGCTGGCCACCACAAGCGATCCAAAAGTTACTGCCATCTCATTCGTTGGATTTCAACTTGTAATTTCTTTAAAAAGAAAGTTAGAATTTTAAGAAGTGGCTGTGAGGCCCCAAATCTTGACGAGAAGATGAAAGGTGATCCAGTCCCACCAGCCGTGCCAACTTGTTGGACTCACTAAATTCACTTATTATTATGGTATCGTTATATCGTGTATCGGTTTCTCATTTTATCAATTTTTATCAAGTGTGAGGGTGTGCCAGCCACCTAGGTGACAGTATGCTTGGGTTTTTAGACTAGAGTGGTCCGAAGCTCGAGGTGTGCTCCGTCTGACTAATCGGACGATGGTGGGTATCAGGTCAAGACTGAGAGCCGCCGTGCCATAAAGGTCATGACATTAATTACATCCCCTCAGAGAGGGAAAGACCTTTGATTAATCACCAAGATTTGGGACCTCATGGCTTAATCATCAATTTTTGATATTACTCGCTTGCGACGTACTAGCTGGTTGTCCACGTTCCCGATTAGTTCCACTACAAAATCTCAGGGCGTCATAGTTAAGTTGGTATCATAGCATTGGCATAGTAAGTCCTAGGAAAATGTCATGTCATAGGCTAAGCCCAAGGATTTAGGGCCCATACCTATGAATTAAGGAAAGAAATTTCACACCTATGAGAGATGGGGTAGAACTTGGGATGAGATAGCTACTTAGAATTTATTTTTAGGATTAACCCCCAAAAACTCCATAGGGAATTAACTATTGGTTATTTTCTCAGGTACCTTATTCTTACAATGGCTCACCGTGTCGACTGGGACATGATGCAATAAACTATTGCTGGTCTTACCCAGGCCTTACAGACTATGGCCCAAGCTGGCACAAGGGCTGGTGCGGGTGATTTACACTGGAACTTTTAGAGCTTAAATCCTTCACAGTATTCTTGCTCTTCTAATCTGGATGAAGCAGAGAACTGGATAGACGAGATGGAAAGGATTTTCAATGTTATGTAGTGTGCTGACCAAGAGAAGGTTTGTCTCGCCACATTCCAACTAAATAAGGATGCACGTACTTGGTGGAAGGCCACCTCGGCACAACATCAAAATGCCCAGCCTACATGGAATGAGTTCCTTACGCTCTTCTGAGCAAAATACTTCTCTGAGCACGTAAAGGAGTTGAAGGCCGCAGAATTTGCCTCCTTAAGAGAAGGAATGATGCCCGTGGTGGAGTATGAACTTCAATTCTCTCGTCTAGCTCCTTACCCTAAACATCGAGTGAGCACAGATATATTAAAGGCCAATCGATTTATGGACGGTTTAAGCCCAGCTTTATTCAACAACTTGGTTCACAAAATATCTGCACTTATACGAACATGGTTCAATGGGCGTACTTATGTGAGAGGACCTTAGAGAAGATAGAGAAAATTTGAGACAGAAAAGAGGAGTCAAGCTAGAAACATAATAGGCGAGAGGAGAGAGAAGTGGGTAATGACGAACCCCATCACAAAAAAAGGTCCCACAATGGAGAAGGTAATGGTAAACGAAATGGTAATAGTAATAGGAAAAGGAATGGCAATAGTAATGGCAAGAGAGTTATAGAGGAAGAGGAGATACAGGTCATGGCGGCTTGCTCATTTTGTGAAAAGTTTAGGCACTCGGCTGAAAAATGCTGGAAGTGTCTCGACGCTTGTCTCAAATGTGGGAGTGATGAGTGCTCATTTCTTTATGATAATTCACATCACATACATTATTTCGTATACACATAATTAGCCAATTATGCATATTTTACAATTAAACTCAACCTTGCATTAATCGGGTCGTTCATGCAAATTAAACTTAATTTGTGGCTAATTATTCAATGAAAAGAGGTTGAGAGGCATGAGAATTAATTTTCCATTGCATAATTGTAAGCACTCATAGTTTTTATGCACAAAGTCATAATTTCTATGGACTTAATTCTAATTTTATATGTGCAGGACACTTATGGCATTCCGCAGAAGGACCAGGGGTAGAAAAGTCACAGAGCCAAGAGGAGGGTTGCCCTAGGGTGCCCCTCTCTTCCTCTCTCCACCTTTGACCAAGTCAAGATAGTCACCATCCCTTTTTACGAGGGAAAAATATAAATAAAGGGGTTAATTTATGGAAGATTTTGTGGAGAGAAAATAAGAGGAGATTCCATCCCTATTAGGAAACCCAAGGGGGCGCCCCCTTCCTTACCCATTCTCAACCCTTAGGGCACCCAAAACCCTAGCCTCCATCTTGTTCTCATCACATGTCAGCCCTCCATCACCTTCTAAGTTGATCTCCACCCTCCGTATGATCCCTCCCTGGGGGGCGCGGCCACGCCCTGGGGCGAACTGGCCCCGGGCAAGTCGCAACCCCCAGGGATGGCCCCCGGGGGTCTTCCTTTGTCGACTGGGGGTGTCCTTTAAAGGACACAGGGCTCCAGGGTACTGGGATCGGCCCGTGGGGGCCGTTATTTGCCAAGCTATAGTTGCCACTCGTCAGGTGTTCAGGTAAATACTCGACACACTCCGAGTTGTCGAACGGTCAGTCTAGCTGGCTGAGGGGCCCTGGGACTGGCCTTGGGTTGAGGATAAGAGCTCGTGGGGGCTAAAGAGAGGCACCTTGGGTGTGTGAGCTAGGCATCGTGCTACGTGCCGCATTGCACAGTGGGTTGGTATGGTAGCCTTGGGTAGGCCCGAGAGCTAAAGGTGAGTGGCTCGTCGCAGCGTGTTTGTGGTCGGGGGTGGCCTCGGCTTGCTGGGGGGTCGTTGTAGAACCCAGTTGGTATGATGGAACCATGGGTTGGCCCACAGTTTGCTGTAGAAGGGCCAGAATATACGCGCCCACAAGGTGTTTGGGAAAATGTCTGGCACGCGTGTGTGAGCCGTATATGGGTATTGTGGGCCTCCAAAGCTTGTGGTTGACTTAGTTGGGTCTCCCTTTGACCTTGGAGGGTCAAAAGAAGGGGTCCTAGGGTAGGCCCCCAGACTTTTCACTGAGTGCCACTGGCGTGGCTTGGAGTTGGGGCGCCCCCGGGTTGGCCCGGGCGGCCGTGTGGAGCGCAGGCAAAGCCTACGACTAAGTGGTCGGGAATAGTCCTGGTTAGTTGCTGGCGTAACCGTACATCACGGGTAACTGGTTAGGGCCCTTGGCCGGCCCTACAGTGTTGTAGAAAGGGTTAGGTAGCCTATGCCTTAAGGGTATTCAGGAAAATTTTCGGACCCTTGTTTCTTGGCATTTTACCAGGGAATTATCTGGGTACACCACTGTTCTACTGATAGCAAAGAGGGAGAAAGTTGAGGTATTCTACAAAATAAGATCATCTACCTTATCATCTCGAAGCAATGCATGACATCCAGAGTGCTCCTTTTCAAGTGTTTTTTTTGTTGATGGTAAAGGGTGCCATCATCAAAAACCATGGTTCCAACATCTCTCTGCAACAAGCTCTCTCTCAAACTCTTCTCTAAGCATCCAAGATAGTCAAGAAATGACAGTGATGTCCAAGGAATCAAGAAATTACAAGTATATCTTGACAAGTCAAGAAATGACAAATAAATCTACGAGAACTAGAAAACTGTAGAAATATCTAGAAACGGTCAAAAATTGCAATGATATCCAGAAAGGGTCAAAAATTGTAAAAGTACTCAAGAAAGGTCAACAGTTACAGATATACCTAAGAAGGGTTAGAGATTGTAAAGATACTCAGCAAGGGTCAGAAATTACAGAAATATTCAAAAAAGGATTTGACGTCAATGAAATTCAAATCCAATAGTCAGATCGTGACCATGAGTAAATTCAACATTTTGATCGTGATCACAGAGTGAGGAGGGGAATGTTTGCCAGGCTCAATATGACCCAATATGGTCAGGGCCGTAATAGCCCAGTTCAGCTGAGCTTGTAACAGTCCATCCCACATGCCCCCGGCCCGTTCATTACGGCCCAATAGAGACCTAAGGAAGCTCCGCCAACCCATAAACGAAATTACTGTGCATGTCTCAGACGTCGTAGAACTCGCCAACGAGCGAACGTTGCCACCGTCGTCACAGAGTTATCCCCGGCGTAGAACGGGTCACGCTCACACCGCCGAGATCCTCGCCACAAGGTCTCCCTTCCAGTAACCGGTAAGGGAGTAACGAACATCTCCCCACGATCAAGGAGGCGCTCCCCCATGATCTTCTCCATTCCGAGGAACGGTCAGTACCGCCGCAGCCTATATAAATAGGTCCTCACCAAGGACGGGAGAGGAGAGGACGCACATTCGCATACATACGGCCAGAGACTCCCTCCAGATGCTCTTACACAGAGTCACTCATAGAGAGAAGAGCTCACAGCATAGCAGCCGAAGGAATCTCCACCCGGGAAGTAAGATTAGAGAGGTCCCCTTGTGGTTCTTCTCTCCCTGCCTCTCTGAGCATCCTTCAGGCTCGCCGAGAACTCTCTAGGGCTCCACTCCTTTGAGCAGGCTCTCCTTCTCTTCACTCTGACTCCCTTCCCCGTCATTCTTAGCTTACACATGTGTCCCTGACTTAAGCATCAGAAGGTTGTCCTCTGGGATCACTCCCAGGACTCCTTCTAACGTCTTCTTACAATGTTTGCAGGTTTCCCCGGGAGGCCGGCTGCTCTTCCCTAAACAAACAAATCTTAAAGGTGTGGTACGAGGTCCAGGGAACATTTTCCTCTCTCTACACTTTTTAGCGTCATCTGTGGGAACCGAGCAGGAAGCCATGACACCCCGAGGAAGCTATCGCAATACTAATAACCGACAGGAGGCCCAAGGCTCCCGACGAGCCGCAAGCCTCAAACGGAAGTCTCATGAAGCGTCCTCATCTACTCGTCTGTCTCAAGGCACAGCTCCTCTTGGCCCCGCTATGAATGAGCTAGCAGAGATGCGCCGCTAGATCCAGGCGCTCACGGAGGTGTGCCAAGGCCTCCTTAATCGACAAACGGAGTAGGATTGGACTCTGACGGGACTTCACTTAAACAGAGTTGCTCCTACCGTGGTAGAATCTCGCCGAGTGCGTGAGCATTCCCATGCCTCCATCATGCACTCACAACGCCTGCGCAGCCCGCTACACTCCAACCCCGAGATGGCACAGCGGCTCCGACGCTATGAGGAGGTGGAGCTTGTGCTGGAGGGTAAGGTCCGTTATCTGGACGACATTCTCCAAGCTGCATGGACTAGGGGCCTCGTCGACGATGACTCAGATTTCCACGCCCCGTTCTCCCAAGAGATCATGGAAGTCCCAATCCCCCCGAAGTTTCAGCTGCGGACATTCACCCCGTACGACGGCACCATTGACCCCGCCAACCATATGCACAGTTTTGAGTCCAACATGGTATTCTATCAGGCCTTAGAGGCTGTGAAATACTTGGCGTTCGTCACCACCTTGCGGGAGAATGCTCGGACTTGGTTTGAGTTGTTACCTACTGGGACCATTACCTCTTTTCAGTAGTTGAAGAAACTGTTCCAGGAAAATTTCGTCGACTGCAAGAAGGAGGTAAGTCAGCGGTGTGCCTCCTCGCCATCAAGCAGGGGCAAGAGGAGTCCTTGTGGGACTTCGTGTCCCGTTTCAGGAAAGAGGCTCTCTGTATTCCTCGCCTAGATGTCAGCATCGCCATGATCGCCCTGGCACAAGGCACTCAAGACTCTATACTCCAGCCAATGCTCGGGATAGAGTCTCCAACAATGCTAATGGAACTCCTCGCCCTAGCCCAAAAACATGCTAGTTGCGAGGAGAATAACGCGGCATTAAGTCGAGCGGCCAGGACTAGTCAACCCGATCATAAAAGGTCGGTTGAATCCCCAAGAGAGGGGGGGAGCAAGCACGAGCATCGTGACCGGTAACGCCTCGACCAGCAGGGGCCGAGAGACAGGGGCCAGTACAGGTACTACACCCCACTAACGGCTCCATCATAGCAAATCCTCATGGAGATCCGTGAGGAGCCCTACTTTTGGTGGCCCCCAAAGATGAAGTCTAACCCAAGGACTAGGAACCGGAGGAGGTACTGTGGCTTCCACTGCCACCACGGCCATGACACTGCCGACTGCGTCCAGCTCAAAGATGCAATCGAAGACTTGGTTCGACGAGGGCTTTTGGAAAAGTTTGTCGCCAAGGCCATTGAGAAGAGATAGTAGAAAGCCCAGACACCACCCCCCATCGACAATCGACCTAACGGGAAGGAGTTCATGATGATCTCCGGCCGGCGGGTCGGCGTCGGGAGGGGACAGTCCGAGCAGACGCTGAGCATTTGTTGCCCGAGTCCACCAGAGCGATTGCAGTGACGGGGGCCATCGCGACCATGATGCTCGGGACCGCCTCAAGGATGGTCATCGTCTTCTCGGACGATGATCTAGTAGGCGTAACCACACCCCATTCTGACGCTCTTGTAGTCCCCTCCACTATCAATCAATGTACTGTGTGTCTTATTCTAGTGGATAATGGAAGTGGACCCGACGTGATTTCCTACGACTGCCTTGTCCTCATGGGTGTGGATTTATCGCGTATAATGCCATTACACACTCCCTTGTATGGATTCTCTGGCTCGACGGTTTTACCTGAAGCTCCACAGGGCGTTACCTTTATAACCGACTTCACGATCGTGTGAGGCATGACAGGCTATAATGCCGTCATTGGTCGAGGAATCTTGGGTACACTACGGGGCGTCCCCCTCCTCTTATCACCAGAAGCCAAAATTCCCAACTCCCCGTAGGGTAGGGGAAGTACGAGGTGATCAAGGGGAATCTCGACAGTGTTACCTGATCTTCACCAAAGAGAGATAGGCAGAAGACGCCCCGTTAGAGAAGAAAGCCAGAGTAGACGAACCCGGGCCCAATGGGAACACACCGCCTGAAGACCTCTTCCTCATCCAAGTAGGCGAAAGCCTAGACCGTGCCTTGCGGATTGGTTCGATGTTATCTGAGCAATAGAAGGAGGCCTACTTGTGCTTCTTGGTGGCAAACCAGGACGTGTTTGCTTGGTCCGACGACGAGCTACCCAGAATACCACTAGAAATAATCTCTCACCAGCTAAAACTGGATCCAAAGTGCTGCCCAGTTCAATAGCATAGGAGGCGTTGTAATTTCGAGCGTCAGGCCATCATAAGGGAGCAGGTGAGTGAGAAGCTATGCTCGGGACTCCTTCGGCCAACCCAGTATCCAAACTGGGTCCCTAATGTGGTCCTGGTCTCCAAGACCAATGGGAAGTGACGCATGTGTGTCGACTACACCGACCTCAACAAGGCCACTCCCAAGGATAGCTTCCCCATGCCGCGAATCGACTAGCTCGTCGACGTAACGGCTGGGCACGAGATGATGAGTTTCCTTGATGCTTATTCAGGGTATCATCAGATCAGCATGCATGAGTCCAACCAAGACAAGACAACTTTCATCATCGACCACGGTCTTTACTGCTATACATGCATGCCGTTCGGGTTAAAGAATGCAGGAGCTGCATACCAATGACTCGTCAACCATATGTTCGACTCCCAGATCGGCCGCAACATGGAAGTATACATTGACGATATGCTCGTCAAAAATCTACATTCGACCGGCCATACGGAGGACCTAGCAGAGACATTCGCTATGCTCCGAAGGTACAATATGAAACTCAACCCGAGTAAGTGTGTGCTCGGAGCAAGATCGAGCAAGTTCCTTGGTTTTCTGGTGACTCACCAAGACATTGAAGCCAATCCCGACCAAATCCGAGCAGTATTGGAGATGAAGCGATCGGAGCAAGTGAGGAATGTATAGTGCCTCACTTGTTGCGTAAATGCCCTCACCCGGTTTCTATCCAGAGCCGTTGAGAGGTGCCTCCCCTTCTTCCGACTCATCAAACAAGCCAACAAGTCGTCGGAAAAGAAAGGACGGGTAGACTGGGACCAAGAATGCGAGCAAGCCTTCGAAGACTTGAAAAGATATCTCTCCTCGCCACCAGTCCTCTCCAAGCCACGTATTGGAGAACAACTGTTACTTTACCTGTCCGTAACGCCGAGCACACTCAACGCAGTGCTCGCCCGAGAAGACAAAAGGAGCATGAAGCCGGTCTACTACGTGAGCAAAGCTCTCCAAGGGCCCGAGTTTCGATATTCGCGGACCGAGAAATTCGCGCTTGCCTTAGTAATGGTCGCTCGTAAGTTGCGACCATACTTCCTTTCCCACGTTATAGTGGTCCTAACCGACCAACCTCTGCCCCAGATACTTCAAAATCCTGACGCCTCAGGGTGACTGGTCAAATGGGCCATCAAGTTGGGAGAGTTCGACATTAGTTTCCCCCCGAGGATCGCCATCAAGGCCCAAGTCTTGGCAGACTTCGTCGCCAAATGCACTCTCCCTAACGAGGAAGGATCCAAGCACTCCCCCTGTACCTAAACGGGTCATCTTGTGCGAGTGGGTGCGATGCGGGCCTAGTCCTCTTATCGTCAGAAGGGGTCGAGTTACTGTATGCGTTGCGCTTCAACTTCCCAACCACCAATAATGTGGCCGAGTACGAAGCCCTCCTGCCTAGCCTCCGCATGGCAAAGCATCTTGTGGAGCATCCAACCTCCGGGTATACACTGACTCCTTGCTCGTCACCAATCAAGTTCACGGAGAGTTCGAGGCCCGGGAGTCAATTATGATCAAATACCTCTAGAAGACAAAAGAGATTTTCTCAGGCCTCTCTCACTTCGAGGTAGTTTACATCCCGAGGGTAAAAAATGCCCGAGCAAATGCCCTCTCCTGCTTACCTTCATCCGCCTCAATCGTGTTCTCACGAGCAGTATTAGTCGAGGAACTACAGTTGCCGAGTTGCCGAGCATTGAAGAACCAGAGCCCCAGGTGACTGCTATTGACTATGAACTTTTGTGGATGGACCCCATCCTCGACTACCTCCTACACCAGTGCCTGCCCGACGACAGCTCGGAGGCGCACCGAGTGCGAGCCCGAGCAGCGCATTTCACGCTGGTCAACGGACGCCTTTTCAGGCGTTCACTCTTTGCGCCACTACTAAAATGCATGTTCCCTGTCGAAGCCAAACAAGCAATCCGCAAAGTCCACGAAGGAATCTGTTGTTGCTATATCAGGGAGCAAGCACTCACCAGAAGCCTCATCAGGCAGGGATATTGGTGGCCCACCCTACAGTAGGATTGCCTTGAATACGCTCGGAGCTGTCCCCAATGCCAGAAGTTTGCGCACCTACATCATCAACCGGCAATATAGCTTCACACCTTGATGGAGTCTTGCCCATTTGCTCGATGGGGTAGATATACTGGGCCCCTTCTCAGAAGCCCAAGAGCGGAAGAAATTTCTCATCGTCGCCATCAATTACTTCACCAAATAGGTAGAGGTAGAACTCTCTGGGGAAAATCAAGGGTGAGGCATTTTGGAAGTTCGTCCTGTGCAACATCATCTACCATTTTGGGATCCCGCCCGTCCTCACAACCGACAACGGCGTACAGTTCGATAGCACTGTCTTATGAGAGAAGTGCTCTGAACTAGGGATTTGGAATCACTACATCTCGGTGGGTTACCCCAAGTCAATGGTTTGGTGGAAAACGCTTGTTGGTCACTGAATTTATTTTTCACGGGGGAAAAATAGGATTGGCGTACATTTTGTAAAAATGCGGCGCTTATGCTCTTTATGAAAAGAAACATTCCCCTGATACAGAGGGTAATTCTGTGGGTGCGCATCGTATCAGACGATTTGGGTTCGGGTACTGGACCTCTCCCCACTGACCGGAGTCAGTGTTGATTTATTTTCTTTTCTTTTTCCTTCTCTTTTTTCTCTTTTTTTTCTTTCTCTTTTTTTCTTTTATTTTCTTTTTCTTCTTCTTTTTTTTGTGTTGGCTTGATCGCCAATGGTTGAATATTGAACATCTGTCTTAATCACCGATGGCTGAATATATTGAACATTCTTGAACATCTGTTGGCACGGATGTCAATGGGTTAAAGGTTGAACATCTGTTGGCTTGAGCACTGACGGTTGAATATCTTGATCATTCTCAAACATCTTTTGGCACGAACGCCAATGGGTTGAGCATTGAACATCTGTCGGCTTGATCGCCGATGGTTGAATATCTTGATCATTCTCCAACATCTGTTGGCACAGACGCCAATGGGTTAAAGATTGAACATCTGTCGGCTTGATTACTGATGGTTGAATATTTTGATCATCCTTTAACATCTATCGGCATGGACGCCAATGGGTTAACATCTCCATCATCATCGACCATTATCGACCATCCGTAGGGCTGCATGCCAACGATTGAGCATCTTTAACATCTCGAGCATCCTCGAACATCTACCAGTGCGGACACCGACGGTTGAACACCTTCATCGCCATCGACATTTGTCAACATGGATGCCAATGGTTGAATATCTTTATCATCAATGAGCATCCATCGATGCGGATGCCAATAGTTGAATATCTTGAACATCTTGAACATCATCGAACATCTTGAACGTCAAACATTTTTTAACATCATCGAACCATCGAACATTATCAAACCTCGAACATCATCGAACATTATCAAACAACAATGAACTATCGAACATCATCGAATCTCAAACATCATCGAATCTCGAACATCATCGAACATTGAACATCATCGAACATCGAACATCATCGAATCGTTGAACATCATCGAACAATCGAACATCATCGAATCATCGAACATGTTCAAACATCGAACATCGAACATCATCGAATCATCAAACATCTTTATCATCATTAGAATATCTTCATCATCATCAGAATATCTTCATCATCATCAGAACATCTATTAGCGCGAGTGCCAATGGTTTAACATCTTTAACATCTTCATCAAACATCTGTCGACGCAAGCGCCAATGGTTTAACATCTTTAGCATCTTGAACGTCTGTCGGGATGAACATCCACAGTTGAGCATTGTTAGCATCGTTGGACATCTTAGAATATCTATCGGACAGAGTACCGATAGTTGGCTATTTTTTTCTTTTTAACATATTTTGAGTCTCTTCGAACATCTGTCGGGCTAAGTGCTGACGGTTGATCATCTTTAACATCTTAGCATATTTTCAAACATCTGTCGGGCTGAATGCTGACAATTGAATATCTTGAATATCCTTGACTATTCTTGAACATCTGTGAGGCTGAATGCTGGCGGTTGAATATTTGTTAGCATCCTTGAATATCTTCGAATCTTTATGATCATCTGTCAGGTTGAACGTCGATGATTTGAATATTTTTAATCATCTTTGAATATTTTCGAACATCTATCGGGCTGAACGTCGACGGCCGAACATCCTGAACATCCTTGGCCATTTGTGCAGTCAGATGTCGGCAACTTAATTTCTTGAGTATCTATGAATATTTACAAATATCTACCAGCTCAGATGCCAATGGTAGGATATCTTTGAGCATCTTTGCCATCGTGTGATCACTTGTCAGCTTGAATGCTGATGGTTGAACATCTTGGACATCATAGAACATCTGTCAGGCTAAGTGCCAATGGTTTGAATCATCTTACATATTTTTGAATATTGTTCAGCCTGGACGTCGACCGTTGGATATCTTGAAAATTTTTAAATATTTGCCAGCCTAGACATCGATGGATGAGCATCTTGAATATTTATCGATCCCAAATATCGACAATTGGATATCTTGAATATTCTTGATCATCTTCAAATATCTGTCAACCTGAACGACGATGGCTAGACATCTCTAACATCCTTTTATTCTTTTCATCATCATTTCCATATTCTTCTTTATTGTTAATTGGGCTATCACCTTCATCATCTTCATCATCGTCATCATCTTTAGCCTCTTCATCATGATCTCGATCATCATCTTGATCATCATGTCATCTTTCTCATCATTTTTTTTCTTTTCATCATTAATTAGGATCTTCACAATCATTTCTTCTTCATCATCATCATTTCATTTTTTTCAGTCATCATGATCTCCACGATCATTTCATCATCATCATTCATCCCGATTTACAGGCTCATCTCATCGCCATTTCTTCTTCTTTTTTTGTCATCCATCATGATCCTCATGATCATCATTTCCATCGTCTCTTCATCATTTTATTTTTTATTTTTCTTTTTCCTTCTTTTTTTCTTTTTTTATATTGCTATCTGGGCCCTCCTCATTTGGATAGCCCCTATAATCATCAGCCAATATGCAGTGCAAAGATCTTCAACAGAACAACCCTCGAAAGGCCTATATTATCATTTCATTCATCACTATTATAAGTGATCATCACCCCTAAACGGGGGGGAGCACATCTGACAGTAGTCGTACATAGGCTTCCTAGTATTTCATACATCTGCCCCCAGAACGGGGTACCATTTACATCTTGCAGCCTCTTTTCCGGCCTCCTACCATAGCTTGAGGTGCTTGGAATGCTCATCAAGGCATATTGTTCTTTGGCTGGTGTGGTGTGGCCGTATTAGTTGCCTTCTTCAAGTCAGGCATCTAGTGAGAGCACAGTGGGTCCACCTTGTACTCGCCCATTTGTAATTCGCCTCTCCTGATCAGGCCTTCGATGACATCTTTAAATGTGTAGCAATCTTCGAGAGAATGCCCCATCATTCGATGATATTGGCAGAATCGGGGAATGTCCCTCCTTTTGGCATCGCTCGGTCTTTTCGACTCTGGGAGCACAATCTTGCCATGTTCTTGGGCCCATTGGAAGAGGATCCGAGTCTTATCTCTTGGGAAAGAATAAGGCTTCTTCATTTTATCCCTTAGTGAAGGTGCGCGGAGACCCTGATCACATGGAACAGTCTACAGAAGAAAAGGAGAATCAAGAGGGGAAGTGAGGACTGAAGCCTCAGAAGTAGTGGGAGAACAGATAGATGCCCAAGGCAGCGGATGTGGAAGAAGTCAGATCAGATCTGGGAGTGAAAGGAATTAAAAGGAGGAATTGATAGATGGCAAGAGGTGGATTCGGAGGGTCTAGAGGCAAAGGAGAGAAATGATGATGGGAAGAAGGATCTGGCAGGTCTAGAGGGAGAAAATGCCGAGGGACACGATGTCCCGTAAAGAAGTATGGGAAAAGATGATGTAAGAGGAAGAAGAGAACGAAGGACGCCATGTCCTGGAGAAGTAGGAGGATAAATCAGAAGAAAGATGAGAAAGAATGGGCGTGATGATCGGAAAGGGTGGTGTAGTAGAAATAAGAGTCCGGAGGTTCCTGAGGAACGAAGACGGAAAGGGCGCGATGCCCTAGGTGAAGAGAGGAAGAATAGGAAGAAGAATCCGGAGGTTCTGGAGGAATGGAACGAGAAGGGACGCGATGCCCCAAAAGAAGGGATAAGGAGTGAGATAGAGAATCCGGAGGTTCCGAAGAGGGACAGAGATGGGAAGGGGCGCGATGCCCTGAGAGAGGAGATAGAAAATTCAGAGGTTCCAGAGGAATAGAGAAAGAAGGGACGCAATGCCCGCTAAGCAGAGAACAATCCGGAGGATCCAGATATAAGAGGTGGAAAGGGACGCGATGCCCTGAGAGAAGATTGGAGGGGGCGCAATGCCCAGGAAGTGTAAGGGGACCTAGAGATCTCGAGGATAGAGATGAATGAGACAGGGAATATGGAGAATCTGGTGGTTCCAAAAGGCAGGGAAGACATGGGTTCGGAAACCAGGGAAAGAAGAAATGCAAATGCATGCGAATGCAATGCAATGGATGCGATGGATGGATGGAATGCGTGAAATACAAAGAATACGGGGGATGAGAGGGCGAGAAATCCTTCCTCACCCAATGGGTGGCCAAATTAATGATAGATAGAAATGATGAAGTTGAATAAAAGATGGATGGGGTAAAGGAAGCCCCCCTGGCAAAAGAATGCCCGCCCCTCCTTGACGGTGAGAGTGTACCGCCAAATGGCCCAAAGGATAGAGTAAAAGCTCATGACAAAGATTCAATAATAAGTGATAATTCCCTTGGAGGATGAAGATCAATAATGTGAGGGAATTGAACAGTTGAAATTGGAAGCGTCGTGTCGCCCAAGGAATGCGGCGTATAAAGAGTGTTGAGCAAAACGGACATTCGCCCCTTGTACGGAGGAATGTATTTAACATTTGAGAGTAGGAACAAGGGGTGCCCTGCCCGGCCCTTGGGCATGCATGGCATCAAAGCTTGACATCTTCTTTTGATGAGCAGCGGTGGGGACTTGGCCTCTTCAACCACACTCGGCATAAAAATGTTGATTGGCATCTGACAAATAAACTCTTGTATCTTGAACAACATAGCCGCAGCCAAATCCTTCTTGCCTGGCTTTCGGTCATCTTCAGCACAAGTATTTGTAACAATGTGCGCACGCCGAGTGGTAGCAGAAGGTGAAGCGGAGGTGGAAGGCTCCATAGATGGTGGAGGTATAATGGAAGGTATTGGAGAAAACGCGTTGAGCTTCTCCCCTTGCTCAGAAGCGGACGGGGTTGGCTCGAGTGCAAAAAAGGGTGGACCCTGCTCGGGACCTGCCACGAGTTTGGGTGGAGGTTTAGGTGGAGGAATAGGCAAATTGGGTTTTGGGGTTAAAAAGATAGTGGAGGGCTGAGGTGGTGGTAATGGGAGATTGATTGGAGGAGTTTTAGTGGTGGACTCGGCAGAGACCGTTGGAGTGGAGGCTGGTGAAGGCATAATTGGTAGAGGTTTAGAGGAAGGTTCGGCGGAGGCCGGTGATGTGGAGGTTGATGGCATAGTGCTTAAAGGAGGTATAACGGGAGGTGTAAAAGAGGGAGGTTTGGTGCGTAGGAAACGCCGGATGGGGCGAGTAGTGTTAGGGGTAGGAGAAGACTCCTGATCCACCGGTGCGGATGATTGGAGTATCGACCCATCGTTGTAACACCAATAAGTCTCAAAAATGGGGGTAGGATTAGGAATGGTGGCATCGTCCTGAGCAGGGGGTTCATCCGGTGATAGTGGAGGAAGTGAAAAGCGAAGGAAACTCAGAATGAGTGCCTTTGGAACTTCATCATCATGTGCCATCTTCAATTATTCAATTGCCGGCTCTTTATTGTCAGGCTCAAGTGGACGCCATTGTGGAGGCGTAACAATGGGTGGCGAAATGTAATGTGGAGGATTTCGTGGTGGCGCATATGAAGGTGGAGGGCTATATTGATGAACGGGGTGAATGGGTGGAGGGCGGACGACGTCCACTCGATCGTTGAAATCTGCCGACTCTTGCTCGCCTGAGCCATAGTCATCTCTCCTCTCCTTCCATTCTCTTTCCATCTTTGTAATGTTGTTCAGTAAGGCGTGAAGAGGATTGGTTGGAGGAGGAGCGGGCCGCGGGTTCACAACCCTCTTAAATTATTTCTCGAACGAAGTAACTTTATTAGTGAGAACCTGTTGGAGGGGTGTAACTTGAGCTGCGGAAGGTTGACATGGTGGAGGGGCCGCGTAAGAAGGCCGTGGAGGAGGATTAACGGGCTGACCAGAAAAAGGACCCGGTCGGGCCGAGTTGTAAGGAATGGATGGGCCTTGGGGCCGTGAAAGAGGAGGAATAGAAAGAGGCGGGTGATGGGCCATCCGAATGGGAATGTGAACAGGAGAGGGAGGAGTGTGATGAGACACTCGAATGGGAGTATGAACACGAGAGGGAGGCGGGTGATGGGCCACCTGAATAGGAGTATGAACATGAGAGGGAGGCGAGTGATGGGCCACCTGAATAGGAGTATGAACACGAGAGGGAGGCGGGTGATGGGCCACCCGAATGGGAGTAGAAGGAGGAGGAGAAGAATGACCCGGACCCCGGCCAAGCATATGGTGTAGGTGATGACCCCATCACAATCAAAAAGCCAACATTACACGTTCAAAACTTACTTACATATAGAAAAAAAAGATAATAACGACTCAATTACAGGACTGGACTCAAGAAAATAAAAGACACATTCTTCAAGACGCTGAGAATCTCTTTCACTCTTGCCCTGTACCACTTGGTGGAGTAACTTTGTTATTACCTGAAAAATGTTAAAAGAATAGAGTGAGCAAAAACACTCAGTAGGAATTACTCTCTATCGTCAGGCATGATGTAAGTGATTAGCCAATTAATATAACATGAAGGTTCCAATGATGCACGACGAAAAACTCAATCACTATCAAGAGTAGCAAGGTCAATAGATGTGCAAGTAAATGAGACAGCAAGAGACATATACCCAAGCAAGATGAAGAATGAATAGCCAGGAGCATGTACAAGTGATCACAAGTACTAGCATTCATATCCACAATTGCCCCTCCCAGGCCTCATTATCCAGAGCATGTCAAGTCATGCATATATGAGAAATGCCAAAGATGTAAATTTGTCTAGAACCAAATCTTGCTTATAGTTTGTACAATGTCACACTTGATCATTCATAATACTGGTACATGTCTAGGCTTTGTCTCACCCCTAGGACCAGATCTGGGCCCTTATAAATATCACCTAGCATTGAGTGTCAAGTTGGACCCAAAGTCCCATATCAATATTCTTAGATAATTTACTTATGGCACTGGAACTCCAACAATAGCTCATGTAACCAATTTTAAGAAGAAAGGCCATCCCATAGCTGGGATTTCAAATGAGAGGTCATGAAAATATGACTGAGAGGCAAAAGAGAAAAGGTTGTGAATATGACCTGATCATAGCCTGAAGGGCTGACATTCGACATGGAGGCTATATCACACAAAATCATGAAAAATCAAAAAATCTAGAGTAGATCACGGTTAGTGCAAGACAACTATCTGATGGCAGCGGTCAAGGGAGAACCAGTATCAAGGAAAAATAATCAAGGGCTTGAGTCAACTTGCTAAGTGGTGGGGTTGACTCACTGAATAGGAAAAGGGTAATTGCGGTCCAATAAGAACCATTTCCAGGAACTCACAGTCTAGGAGCACCTGCGATCATAAAAGGGCAACAAGCACCTACGTCGACGCAATAGACTAACTGGCCGACACACAAGGCAGGGAACAAGGCTGTGGTCCAAGATGGGTCACCATCTGGAAATGGCGATCTGATGTGACACCACTCCTTGGACCTAGGAAGCAAGCACGAACCAAACGGCGGACTCACTCAAGTAGGTTCACCCGCGTCGCGTACACCCGGGTCCGTAGGTGGACCGGAGATGAGGATGAGGGTCCAAGGTTGGCCCTTGACGTTCCAAGGGCTTGGCTAGCTTAGGATTGAACCCCCAAGGATCCAAGGATGCCCACTTTCACAGGCGGCCAACACGTCGAGGGCGTGGGATGTAATGGCTCTCTCGTAACTCGCCTGCGGTAATCACTCAAATATAAGCAAATTCGGGTTCGAGCACTCTCTTACCACCGACGAAACTAAGATGCAGTACTAATCAAGCAAAGGAAACCAGCAAAGAGAAGTATTTCGAAGCTCACTTAGTCAGCGTGAAGATGTCGATCCCGATCGGAGACGAAGGCGAGCGGGGAGGTGTGGGTATGTACCCCCACGCCGTGTCGATGTAGCTTCGGATGGTGACATGCTAATACACTCACTACACCTCACGTAGGAGGGGGATCTCGGGGTGGGGATTAACTTGTTTAGAATAAAAACTACCTCCACGCAGGGAGGGGCCTTCAGCCGACCAAGCGAGGGGAGGGGACGAAGCTAGAAACTTGTTGTGCCGAGCTCCTTGTCGGTGCTGCCAGCTTCTGGAACTACTGGACAGTCGATCGAAGTGGGCGCCGTCACGGATGCTAACGAACTCCAAATGAGCTGATACCAGTGCCAAAACTTTATGACTTGGCCCAGGAAGATGCCTGGATTTTCTTGATTTACCCTGATAAGGTCGCTGGCCGGGGCAGGACTTGGAACAGCACTAGATAGTTCTAGTTCTGGTCGCTCACAGGGTGGTGCTGCTGGAAGAGGGAGGCACTATAGACAGTCCTGAACACGGTTGAGACGGGGCTGGTACCGTTACGACTGCGGACAAGCCTTCTTTCAGACGGGACTAACGGGAACCTCAGTTGATGTCGGGGCTGACCCTACTGGCCAGAATGGTGGGGGTGGGTCAGTTCAGGAACATGGGAACTGACCTGGCGCACCTCTGGGAAAAATTTTGAAACTCTTGATGCCGGGGTCCAAACTTCGCTCCGCTTCTTGAGGATGACAGAGGACTGGCAGAGGATGCTCTCAGCCAAGTTTCATGCCTAGATCAGCAAGGGAGCGGCTGTGGCTAAACTTTAACTGGTGCTCTGATTCGCTGCCTGAGTGGTGCTGCGCATCGGGGAAGAATTGCTCTCACGGCTAGCTCGGTGCTCAGATGATGACGAATGGGGGACAGGCAGTCAGAGTTGTCACTGTTGCGGTCTACTCTGACCTCCTCTAGTGTTCTTTTTGGTCATGTTTCAAAGAAGACTCGTCAACGGTTCCAATGACTCTGGCCACACACAATTTAGAGTTCGGGAGCGCTCGTGGCGGCCTCTTCTTCCTACTGCTGAGGTACCTCTGCTGTCTGAACCAGAACTTAGGGATCCTATTTGTGGCCTGTCCTCGACCAACACCGACGACCAGGAAATTCAACAAAATTCTAACGTCATCCTGATCCAGTCACGAAGATATTCCAACTGGTCTCATAATCGACAAAATTCAGGAGCGGCTGTAGAAGTGTCATCTCCGACTGTCTGTCCCCTGTTCCAGAGAGCGGGCAGAATCGGCAACCTCCTTCGATTTAGTTACTAGTTCAACTTTCCCCACCCCACCTGGCTGGCTTACAGCCCCTCCCTATGTGGAGGTAGTGGTCGAGGGGGCCACCGTCTAGCCCTTGGACACTGTCCGTACCCGCTCTGCATCTTCAAGTTATAAATCAAGCTATTTCCACGAGAAATAACAAATATGGCCAATAATGTAACAAGTTCAAACAATAAGCTTGTGACAACAACATCAAGGTAAGAACGTACCAAATATGATCATGAGAGTTCAAGGAACGAATTAAGAACAAGGTTACGCTACGGGAGGAATCCGGCAGCATAGTGGTACATTCATTAACTGTCATAATCCATTAATAGCTTGTTGAACAAAGTGTTGGGTTCCAGATAATCCATAGACCATCTAGGAACATAGAAAAATCAACCCTTGGGTCAAACCTCGGGTTAAGCACACTGAGATAGAAAGTGGTTAGGTCTTGATCGTTTCTTAAGGACGCGGTCATGGCAGGACCGCTACCATGAAGATGCGGTTTGGTCAAGGCCGCTACTAGACAGAGTCAACGCAAGAGAGAAGATAATGTCAACACAGTGAAATTCTGGAAGAACGCGGTCAAGGGAAGGCCGCTACTTGACAGTGGTGGTCGCCTGATGGCCGCGACCATCCAGGGCACAGAAAAACGCCGATAACACAAGTGTTTTCTAGACCAATGGATTTTTGGCTACAACTAGCTCGGTGTCCTAGTGGGAATCCCAAGCTCGTGAGACTTACGGAGGCCTTGAAACATGATCACCTAGTGCGGCAGAAGGAATATCTGATGGAGAGATCTCAAGTCCAAGAAAGTGTGCCTATCATGTACAAGTGTAACTAATAACATTGTACCGGGATACGTGCTATGTATTTAAGAACGAGTGATATGAGAGTGAATCGTGTGGAAAACAACGATCAAATCATCAATGTAACAAACACTATAAGCTATATGAAAAGAACTTTAATACAAGACTATATGATTTGGCATGAAATTAACATAAGATTAAAATAAGTTTATAAAACATGTGAGTCATGAAATCTAGTATGATTGATGCACAATATAACCAAAATCATGATTATACAGTCATAACTAGGCATAGGACCTAATTATCTAAGCTTAATATATAATTATTAAGCTTGATCTGCAATCTGTTTAGAGTTAACAGGAAGCAGAACACAGAAAGAAGAAAGCGATCTAGGGAGAACTACTTCTTGTAATAGTGGTCAGACTGGGACTGCTACTTTACAATAGCGTCTCTGAGAGACCGCTTTCTACCTACAATAGGCAGAAGGTAATTAAGGCGTTCCCGACCTACGTAAGGGCAATTTATGCATGATATTGAAAGAATAACCATGATAGAACAAGAATTTAGTCATGCGTATACATGAGTTTGCATGGATTAAGCCAAAATTATCATCTTTTCTATTAAGGTGCAGGGATATGCATGCAATAAAATCTAAGTGCGCAGTCATAGTAAAACATGAAATACAAGGTGTAGAAAGCATGAAATCAGAAGAAAACAGATAACTTTTACACCTAACTTGATGTTTGAGCCATTCATGAGATAACCTACCTTTGGACTGGGCTCTAAACTTCGAATTTGTTGCTGGAAGGAGATTCGAGTTCCTACATGTCTTGCGTGGAACCTTCAACTTTCAGACGCTCTAACTCTTTATCCTCTCGCCCTAAATTCATGAAATTTGGAGGGTGATGAGAAGATATAAAGAGGAATAACTTTTTCTATAGGATGAACTTAAAAATACTTAGATTTGGGTCCCTAACCTCCTGATCTTCACTAGGAGAACACGCTTGTTCCTATGCGGTTTGCAAAGAAACAATGACTTCCGGCCTTTCTAACTCTCGGGATGCTTGACCTCCTAGCACGAGATTTTGTAGAAGGTTAGAAGATACTAAAGTGAATAACAAAGTCTAAAGGACCAACATGAAATACCCATGTCTTGTCATCGAACAATGCAAGCCAAAATGAGGGTTCACGTAGGTCGAACCGGGGCCCTATTTATAGAGTTGGCCTAGGGTTTGAAGGATTAGATCAACTTAGAGTTCTAATTGGGGATTGGTCCATGCAAACACATGCAGATAGCTTCCATGTCAGATAGCTTCGATCCGTGGGGGGTGTGTGTATCATAAATTAGCATGTAAAAATACACACTCATCAATTAATACGCGTCCGTTCATATAGACACTAATTCCTTTCAGTTACAACCTTATACCTATCGGGCAGGTACATTTATAGTTACAAATCTACTATTTATTTCTTTTAAGAGGTATGAACAGTAACACTTTGATTCCTATCTGATTCAATAGTTATTAAATTTTAAACATGGGTTAGTTATTTAAATCACCAGAAAAATTCGCGTCAGGGGTCACGAGTGTGCATTAATTCGCGTTTGTAGGCCTGACGCTAATTCAGGAATTATCACCTGCCTGAAGAGACGCCAATAAACCCATGTCCACTATTCTGGTCACGAATTTAACGTGAAACAGAAGACATCTAGAAAGCATTGAAACTTATAAAACCCACATGGAACTTGCATGAGAATTGAAAACAAAGCTATATGACTGCATGATTTTTGTTTTAACATGGTTTAATATGTTTTTGCCCGAGAGATAGCCCACCTTTTGGTGATGAGCAAAGAAGATAGACGAAGGATGAAGAGGCAAGAAGTAGAACAGATGAACGGAGGAAGAAGACGGACAAACAGAGGAAGCAAACACACGCGAGTACGGAAGAAGGCCAGACGATGCGTCGACGAACAAGAGGAAGATGACTCAATGATCTCTTCTTCCTTCGAACGCAGCAGCAACAGCAATGAATTCTGCTATGCATGCAGGGGTTTATTTATAGGACCAGAGTCCTACATCGAACGAGAGTCTTAGTTCTTTTCAATTTGCTAGGATCGATCTTATCCTTTCTAAAACCTCAGCCACTATCCCTTATTTGATACAAACCCTAAGGCATATACGACCTATCCTTCGAGCAGAATCTAATGGGTTTAGCGTAAAAGGCCCATTTACTGTTCCTAAGGCCCTTAAACATAATGCACAGCGGATCTAATAACAACAATTCAAAACAATGACACAAGACACCTTACGCGGACTGTTGGGTCAAATCAGCATGCAAGGTGAAGTCCACGCAGTGGCATCAATAGCTCAGCAGTTGGAGAGAACTGCTGCACATAAGGCTCCTGGTGTATGGGTGAGCAGACTATAAGTGTGTGTGCGACCACGGAGCTAACTGGAGTGTGTACTTAGTGTACACACACAAGGTGCAAGCTATGAAGATCTGAAACATATAAACACCTGCGAATAGGGATAGAGGATAAGGAGCAATTGCACACAAAATACAACCCACTACACAGGGATTTTTAAGGTGGTTCAGTCTACAGACTCGCAGACTTACATCCACCACTCAGCAAGCCCGGTGAGGCTTCCTGCTGACAAACAGCTTGAAACACCGTTGATACACAACTTAACTGTTGATCCACAGCTTCGAAAGAACAAATCCCTTACAACAGCTGAGCCTCACAGCTTACTACCGCTGAGCCTCACAGCTTGCTACCGCTGATTCACAGCTTCACAACGGGGACGACATCCCACACACAAAAGGGTGGAGGTAAAAAAGAGACTCAAAACGAAAACACAAATGCATGGAGGAACCATACACAACTGTCGGAAGGAGAAT
Organism: Amorphophallus titanum; assembly: GCA_024336825.1. Lineage (NCBI taxonomy): Eukaryota > Viridiplantae > Streptophyta > Magnoliopsida > Alismatales > Araceae > Amorphophallus > Amorphophallus titanum. The sequence goes on from JANBPO010009398.1 coordinate 2,330,823, forward strand.
TTAGTATGAACATCAATAAGAATCACTCCTCCAAAAACATCGTGGCTGGCTAGCTGGCTGGCTGGACACTCTCTTCTTTTCTTTCTTTTCTTAGGACTGCACTTTTTTCTTTTCTCTCTTGGACTCTCACGTTCATGCGTTCTCTAGATTTTTCAGCAGCACCAGCAGCAACTCGATGAAAACCAGGCTGGTCCTATTTATAGGCGCAAAGGGCATAGAAATTTCCCTCCAAAGATTTGTAATCTGATTAGTTGGAATAAATAAGTGACATTTGACTGAGAGAGCTTGCAACATCTCAATTTTCATTGGCTGGCATACAGAGAGGACCTTCTTCTGTCCTGAAAGATTTTTCAGACTTGAATTTGATTGGCTAGAGGCAAAAAGAAGGTTATCTTGAGAGGTGACCTTTCCCACATTTGTAAACTGCCAAATCTTTTGTTCAAAAGGACTGATTTGGTAGCCTCATGATGACAAGGACACTGGTCAGTCCTAGAAACCTCCTCCAGACCTCAAAAAATGTGTTTTTGGAGGTTTACGGTCCATATTTTAATCTCCTGGATGGCCTTCGAAAGTTGCAGAAGGTTGGGCAGTTGTTTTCTTCATGTATTCCTTCTACGAGCTATTTGTTAGCCTTATGAGGTATTTTTCACCCGTGGAGCCCATTTGTCTACCTTAACCATCTATTTGTCACTCTTATTCCTCAATAACCGTCGCCTTTGGGGATTTTCTTCTCTGCCTTGGCCTTAATATATTCGAGCTTGTTGTCACGGCTCGACTCCCGAGCATGATTTCATGAATTCGAGCTTGCTACAGTTGCTCGGAATGCTAGCTATAGGTGCTCGGAGTGCTCGCTATAGGTGCTCGGAGTGCTCGGAGTGCTCGGAGTGCTAGCTACATGTGCTCGGAGTGCTGGCTACAGTTGCTTGGAATGCTAGCTACATGTGCTCGGAGTGCTCGCTACAGTTGCTTAGAGTGCTCGGAGTGCTAGTTATATGTGCTCGGAGTGCTCGCTACATGTGCTCGGAGTGCTAGCTACATGTGCTCGGAGTGCTCACTACAGTTGCTTGGAGTGCTCGGAGTGCTCGCTACATGTGCTCGGAGTGCTAGCTACATGTGTTCGGAGTGCTCACTACAGTTGCTTGGAGTGCTCAGAGTGCTCGCTACATGTGCTCGGAGTGCTAGCTACATGTGTTCGGAGTGCTCGGAGTGCTCGCTACAGTTGCTTGGAGTGCTCAGAGTGCTAGCTACATGTGCTCGGAGTGCTCGCTACAGTTGGTTGGAGTGCTCAGAGTGCTCGCTACAGTTTCTTGGAGTGCTCGTTATAGATGCTTGGAGTGCTCGGAGTGCTAGCTACATGTGCTCGGAGTGCTCGGTACAGTTGCTTGGAGTGCTCGGAGTGCTAGCTACATGTGCTCGGAGTGCTCTCTACAGTTAGCTACATGTGCTCGGAGTGCTCGCTACAGTTGCTTGGAGTGCTCTGAGTGCTCGCTACAGTTGCTTGGAGTGCTCCGAGTGCTAGCTACATGTGTTCGGAGTGCTCGCTACAATTGCTTGGAGTGCTCAGAGTACTAGCTACATGTGCTCGGAGTGCTCGCTGTAGTTGCTTGGAGTGCTCGAAATGCTAGCTACATGTGCTCTGAGTGCTCGCCAAGTTTGACCGATCTTTGACTGTTGTGAACTTTGACTGAAATTGAGCTTTGACTCTGGTCAACTTTGACTGGAGTTGACTTGGCTTGAGGCAACTTAACTTGAGTCATCTTTGACTGAAGTCAATTTGGTCATCTTGACTGAAGTCAACTCTATCTCCAAATGGAGTCGGCTCCTCTTCAACGTTTTCATACTTAATAGCCTTGTTTCTCCCAAGCTAGCCATTTGTATTTGTCTCCGTTATTCTGCATTTGTCAGCCTTAACCGTGTATTTGTCACCGCTAGCCTCATTGAGCCGTCGCCTTAATGCTTCTTTGTCTCTTGCTTGAGAACCGTCGCCTTTGTCTGCCTGGTGACCTATTTGTCACCCTTATCTATCCATTTTTCACCTGTAAAGCTCATTTGTCAATGCTACTAGCCATTTATCACCTCTATTGAAACATTGCTACCCTGCCTTGCGGAACAGTAGTCGAGTCAACTCCATAAGCTTTTTGAGTCGACTCTACTTCTTCCAAATTCTTCTTCTTATCTATTTTTCACCTTTGTCAACCTATTTGTCACCCTTAATCTCTATTTGTCAGCACTATCAAGCTATTTATCACCTCTATTTCCATCAACTGGCGGGTGGCTTAAGGTTGACCTGCGTCGACTCCATTTGCATTTGGAGTTGACTTACCTTCTTCATCGCATCTTTGAGCATTCATGAGCCCTAGTCTATCTAGAGGTGTCTCAATAATGGTGGATAGCTGTATATCCATAGTCTTAGATAAGGAGAGTCATTCGACTCTGAGTTGAAAGGTTTCATTTGGTCTATTTGCTCGGTTTGGTTAGCTGAGGATTCTTGTCAGGAGTTTAGTTGCTTGTCTTTTTTTTTTTTTGCTTGCTCTGACTGCCTAACAGCTGTGCATTCTAGTGATGAGGTTGCTCGTGTTTTATTTTCCTTAGTTGTTAGTTTCTCTAGGCATGTGTCATTCGGTTTGGCCGTTCCTTGTGATTGGTTCAAATTTTTTTGAAAGATTCCTATCGCTCGTTGGTTGAGGACAGGTGTCGTTTATCTTAACGTCTATTTTTCAGTCCACTTCGCTTCATTTTCGCTTCATCTCCATGTTTCATTTTACTTCTGCTTCACCTCTGCTTGCTCCCCTATAAAGAGGACATTAAGGAGGGACATCTGTTGACATCCGTTTTATGACCAATGAGTTGTGTCATCTCCTTATCTATTTTTATGATGTCCCGAGTTATTCGCCAGTTATTTGGTTGTTGTTGGTCATTTTTGGGCTTATTTTATGGCTTTTCTCCCTAGTTGGGCCTAAGTTCCAGCTATTTCTTGTCACTTTGGCTTATTGGGCCTAGATGAGGGCTAATAAGGATTATTTTGTGGATTTAATCAAAGATTTATTTACCTTTATCTCTTTTGCCATGTCTGTTAGCCTAGCGGTCTATCGCACGACTGCTAATGAGCATTGGCGGTCCTTTGCTCGATCGCTAGGTAGGCAGAGAGTCTCGTTAGGTTTCTTCGGTCTTATCTCTTTGTGGACAACTGGGCCTGGCGATCTATCGGCAGACCATTTTCCAAGCCTTGTGGTCTATCGCAAGACCGTTAGGGGAGACAGAGAGTCCTGCTCTGCCTGGGCTTCCTCTCTCCATCTGTAGTCAAACCAGAGTCCTTAGTTTGATGATTTCTCTCCGAGTACTGATCCTCAGAAGCTTCTGTTTGTTTCTATCGACTCTTGGGAGTATTATCTTCGAGATTTATCAAGGTTTAACCCTATTTTCATGCTATTATCCCTCCAACTCGACCTAGGATTTTGGGGGTCTATAAACAGGACCCTTGACTTCATGGCTTGAAGAGGAGATTTCTGGAGCTTGCGTCGAGGTGCTGCCGCATTGAGCGAGTACCAACCAGGGAGAATGTGTTTCTGCATCCTTGAGTCATCTGGTCTAGGGAGTAGCCGATTTCTTAGTTGTTTTTTGTGTCCTTCCTCTCTTAGTTTTAGTCTTTCTTTACATCATCATAACATCTTCCTCTTTTCTTCCTCCACGTTCTTTTGCACTCACACCACGTTTTTAAACATCCTCCTATTTTTCACAGGGGTTAAAAAATCACCAACCCCCCAGGTATTCACCCTTCCTTTTCATGCATATTAGTTTCATTGCTCTATAGATACTACACTTTTTCAGGACTAATTGGGTTCCTTTCTTCTTGTGTCTACACTCTTTTACAGGTCAATAGAGCTCATTACACGAGGCCCAACCCTTCTGGCAAGTTAGGAGGGGTAAAGATCTGAGTTCCGAATCACACTTTTTTGGGTGCGCTTAGCGACCATCGCCAGACCGTTTGGGTTCCCTTGCGGTCTTTCGGTCAACCGTTTTCCTTCGCCTTGCGGTCTCATCAGGACCGTTGTCACATCTGCACCTAGTTTCTTCTTTCCCATAGGTGAGTGTGCTCCACTCGGCTTCTTTCCAAGGTATGTAGTGTAGTTTTGCTGCATTATTTACTTTGGTGGCGATCACATCTTTCTTCTTTGGGCATTTGTCATTATATTCTTCCATCTCCTCTTATTTCCTTTACTTTTTTTTAGTTGCTCCACACCCACAGTGTGTGTTTACTTTATTCCTTCCTTTGCTCCACGCCCACATCGTGTGTTTGGTTCTTTCTTTTGCCTTATTTTGCACTATTGAGATGAAATACCCACATGCTCTATACTTGATGTTATTACTTGCTTGAGTTAGTACATATCACCTATCACACCTCCATCTCTCACATCCATCACACCACTTCATATATCCACATCTCACAATTTTTTGACGATCATGGTGGGACATCTAGTGCCAATCATGTTGAGTGATTGTTTGACCTGCTCTTGTTTGTTTTTCCCAGTTTACCCTATGTTTTCCTTAGTTTCCCCAATTTATTTCCTGTTGTTTCTGCTCTCTGGTTCCCTAGCGGTCTCCTCCCAGCCGTTTACAGCTTCAAAGTGGTCCAGCGATAGACCATCTTATCCCTTTAGCAGTCCTCAGGTGACTGTTTCTCCAGTTATAGGTACGTATCCCGAGGATTACTGCTATTTCTACATTTTTGCTACTTTCTTATTATTCCTGGGTGCTATCTGGTCTCCTCCCTTGTTGTGGCGCATATTTATATTATTGTTTGCATATTGTTTGTTAGCTTCTAGGCTAGAATTGCATGCACTCCAGTGCACATAGGATCATTCATCTTGCACATCGTAGTTGCATTCCTACCTTGGTGTGTGATCCTCTCGCCTCCATATTCCTCGGGGTCGACTAGGTGACCACATCCGGGACCTCCATAAGTTCCCGTGAGCCGTGGATTCCCACACGGATGCTGAACTGGTTGCACCTTTGCCATCCCGTGTTTAGGTTGCATAAGTGAAGGAGAGTTTACAGCTAGAGTCAACCAAGTCCCCACTATCCTTTCCCATTAAGATCTGATTGTTGGAGAGAACATTTTATTGAAATCACTAAGGTTCTAAAGGAGACACAAATAAAAATTTATGTATCATCATAACTTGGTTGACTTTGGTTGCCTCTCATCCCTTTCTTATTTGTATATCCCCTTTGGGGTCATTTTTACTTAGTTACTTATTGGTGGTTGTTTGTGTTGTTTTCATCTTTAGGTGCCACATTGCATGTGGAGTTGCTTCAAATCCATACAAGGGGAATCAAGAAAAGAAGGAAAACTGATCGCCGAACAACTTATTCTTGTGTGAATTACTTTTAGCATTTTTTTTTTTTGAATGCACCTAATCGCCTTGTGCTTGGGACAAAGAAAAAAAAAAAAAGACTATCCATCAGCATTTCGTTGCTAGCCGCTGGTTCTCGCTAGATGAACATATAGGTGGGTTTCCCTTGCTGGACTGTGGAGGCTGAGGAGCAGCGTCCTTTTGTCCACCATGGTCACCATCCTGCCTCGAATCAAGGTGATCACCAGATTTTGGACGCACCTCAGGGTTCTGTTCAGGGGGTAAAACTCGGTGCAAAAACCTCCGAATCATCTCATAGCTTGTGAAGGTAATAACAGCAGCCGGCGTGGTTCTCAACAGGTTGGTAGCACACCCTCGGTAGAAGCCAGGGATACCTTCCTTGTGAAAGACCTGTTTGATGCAGTCCACAACACCGTTGTACTGTTTAACAGAGTCTCTCATATGGCCTTGTTCTTGAAGCCTCGATCGCACAACCTAGGGCAAAAAAATATTGTTAAATTGAAGGACAACAGAGAAACATCAAAAGGAAAAGCTTTACTGTTCCTATATAATTTAGCCTGAGTTCGAAGAGCTTGATTAGCTATCCCGGCAGAGGTTTTACTTTATATACCCATCTACAATCTCTGAAACACTTCATCCTAACAAAATACCAATTCACAGGATAAAGTGGCAGTGGGCCTTTCCACTGTGACGACTCGAGTAATATTTATCTGCTGACAACATTAAACCAGTGTCAAGGCAGGGTGTGGGTAGAACCGATCCAAATTTCCCCTCTCCTGACTCAGATCTCAATACCTCCCACATAATGGAGAGAGAACAACATCCAAAAGCATGGAGAATAATAAATTAATACCTATTATGCAATTATAAATTCTCATAGAGGCATCAAGATGCATGAAGAGAAAAAAAAATACCTCGTGGGGATAGGTCATTGTTGAGGCAAGTACTTTAGCCAATGAAGAGGCAATTGCGACGTTTCCGGCACCAAGTTTATCCACAGTGGTGTTATCTAAGAAGTTGAAATCTTAAGAATTCATAAAGCCTAAAAAGGAAGGCTAAGAATTTGCATCTTAGGGACTTCATTACCTCTTGCGGCTAAATAAGACTTGATCTTTTCATACGCAGGGAATTGGATTGCCACATGACTAACTCCCGCTAAAGCAGGTAAAAGGCCACTGTCATCGCATAAAATGACAAGGCAGAAGAAAATACAATGTTAGAGGTTCATCTTATGATAAAACTGCAATCATGTGTGAAGAACTATGGCCTGCTATGTGACAGACCTGTACAGTCCTCGGATGCCCTCCTCATGTGAAATCCTTCTTAAGGCAGAAAGTATGCTCTCATATGGTACTACTCCTGTCCTCATGCCCTGTGTCTATGTTCAAAGAAACAGGATATACCAATCATGATAGGAGAAAAATTGGAATAGATAGAAAGTAAAATTTTGGTTTCATGAATAAAAAGGATGTCAATCATGTAGAAAGAGAATCTACAAAAGCAGAAAAATCAATAAAGCCCTCTGCCCAGTTCAAATAAAGTAATAAACAGGGAGTCACCCGTTAGTAAAAATTTAGATAGCCGTGACCTATATTTGCTTCATTTCCTTGTCAGAATTTCATCTCTTCTATTCTGTTTGGACACTTCACCCATTACACCCCTAATTACCGTTGAACAATGATGATGTAACGAGTTAAAGGGCAACTTAATTGGGACCTGTTATTATGCTAAATAAGTTGAGTATAAAAGAAAATAATAAATGTTTTGTGCACACAACAAACTTTGTTCCACAAAATTCAGACAAAAAGAGGCCATGCATGATTAGATCATCGGGTCCAGTTGTTTTGTTTGAGAAGTCAGCACTGCCAACTTCCTATAATTAATGCCATCGTTCCACTGTGCTGCCCAAATTAAGGCGACATATCCATCCAGCTCCACTTCCAAGTCAACGGATCCATACACCTTACTAAATAATCGAGAGGCCCATGTCATCTGCCTCTTGTCAGGATAGCATTTTGTCGCACCAATCATTTGGCTGATGCGCCCTTTTTTGTTTTTTTTTTTACTTCTTCTATTTTTGGTCTGTTCTTGTGCTTGGCACCGCCGGTGTGATCCCATATGCATAAAATTTGCTCGACTGCGGGGAGGGTGCCATTAATCAGAAGGTTTTCTCTCCCACGGGAAACGGTCTTTCAATTCACCATCTGAGAAATGTAGTTTGGATCAATCGGATTAAGTTAATCGGGTCATCTCCCATTCAACTCACTTTTAGCTTGACAAAAAAAAAGCGTTAGCTTAACCTACCTATTATATTGGGGTGGGATATGTAGATAATCACAACTTAATTAACTTGATTAACTAATCCACCTACCGTGTCAACTCAAAATGAGAGTTAAAATGAAGTTAACCCGAGTTAACCCCGGGGTAACCCGCTATCAAAGCAGAGCTTTAATATAGGTTTAAACCTCAAGTTGGGCTAGCCTTCATTAATCCCCTCTAATCCTGCAGGTTGAGGCGATTTGGGAGTGACAAGACTCAGTAGCTGTCGGGTTGGTGGCACTCGTAGTGGTTGGCAACTGTAGGGATGGTGACATGATCTCGCTTTATCTGGGTATCAAGTGTGCTCGTCCAGCAGTTGCAGGCTTACAACAAATATCAGAGCATGCGTTTGAGTTCCCGGATTCTATTCAAAGTGACTGCCGGATTTGGTGCCCTTATTCAGTAGTTGGTGGAGATGGTGACCTGATCGCTTGATCTGGTTCTTTTAATTAGCATGCTCGTGGTTTTGAGTTCATACCTGATATCAAGCAAATGCCCTTTCGTTTATCTGTACAGAGAGAGGCATGGTCAACAAGATAAAGTTTTTTTATTCATTAAAGTGAAAAATGGAGGGAAAAACAATAAAGTTTTTTTATTTACTATAGTTTTCATCGTTAGGCATGGTTACATCCAGGCTTTTGAACTCATTTCATTCATCATTTCTTCATCATTTTTTCTTTTTTTTTTAATTTTTGATTGAGAGAGATATTGAGGGAGATAGTCATTTGACATTTTGCCTCTCTTTGACATGCCTATGGGGACACTTCCCTCTTCTCGTGCTCTAACAAAGGTTCAAGGAGACGGATCCTACTCTCACCTTTAGGGGGATTGTACTTTCAATTTCCTGTGCTCGTCATTTTAAGGGCGTCGGTTGTCTCATTCGGTCGAAAAGGGAGGAGAAAGAGGATTGCAACTTTTCTGGAGGCCTTTGGGGTGAAGTTCTGCCATATGCGATGCGACTTACTTTGGATAAAACACGTGTGTAGGTGCATGTAATTTTCCTTTAATCAGTGAAAGGCCAGTGTGGTCAGACAGGGGTCTCCACAGTTCTGGCCGATCAAGACCTGATACTTACCAACCACCTATGGGGCCCTACCCTATCATGAATGGGGGATGCAATGATTTGATCTCATGGCGATCACTAGGCGTCGACTTTTAGGGACTTTTTTTATTTTTTTTGGGTTAATTATGTACAAGGTCTCACGAATAGAATTTCTTTAAGTACACTCCATTCCACGAGTACGCGAGTTCCACCCCATCGACATCCACTAACTTATATGCATTGCCTAAGTAGACCTCTTTGACGACATAGGGACCTTCCCAATTTTCTTACAGTTTGGCTTTCGAACTGGTGGCTTTAATGAGTTTCCTTTTTAGGACCAGTTCACCTACCTCAAATTTTCTCAAGAACTTTCTTTGCATAATAACGTGCAATTCTCCCGAGATACACTTGTGCGGGATCGGCCGCGATCATTCACTTCTCATCTAATAGCTCCAGATGGGCTAGCAAATTTTCTCGACACTGCTCAGGATCGAGCTTGGAATCCAGCTAAACTCTTAGTGAGGGAATGAATATTTCGTATGGGAGTACCGCCTCTGTCTCGAAAGTTAATGCATACGGGGTTTGGCCCGTGGGAGTTCAGACAGAGGTGCGATAAGCCCAGAGGGCCTCGACGAGGCAATCTAGCCAATCAGAGTAATGGTGAGATTTTCAAGTCTTCTTGATAATCCTTATGAGAGCCTTATTTTTTGCTTCAGCTTGTCCATTTTCTTGTGGGTAATAGGGGGATGAATGATGCAGATTGATGCCATATTTACCGCACATGTCACGGAGCTCCTGTGACGTGAACTTGGGTCTATTATCGGTGACGATGTCCCGAGGGACGCCGAACCTGGCAAGGATGTTGCGCTTGATGAATTTGACCACCGTTGACGCTTTGACTTCTGTGAATGCTTCAGCTTCCGCCCACTTCGTGAAATACTCTGTAACGATGAGGAAGAAAGACTTTCATCGAACTTCGCCAGTTCTATCTTCCAAAGGGCCAACTACATCAAACGCCCAAATGACGAACGGCCAGGGAGCGATGAGAGGGTGAAGTGAAGATGAAGGAGTGTGCACCTTGTCCGCTTGAAGTTGGCATTTAGCGCAATGCCGGACAAAACGGGTGCAATCCTCATTCATGGTAGGCCAGTAATACTGCCGAAGGAGTTTCTGGGCAAGCATGCGACCATTTACGTGGCCACCGCATTCATTGGAATGCACTGCTTCGACAACTGCGCGAGATTCGGTCTCGTCGAGACAGCGGAGATAGACTCTGCTAAGAGATTTTTGATGCAAGATGCCTCCTATGATGGCAAAGCGCTCTGCAGCCCGATGAATGGCTCGTCGATTGGGGGCAGTAGCATACTCAGGGAAAGACCCATCTCAGAGGTAATTCTTAATGTCGAAGAACCAGGGATTACCATCCTCGAGATCGATTTTCGGCTCATGAGAAATGGCGTGGATTTGAAAGGGAGTTTCTGGACATTGCTGAAACCAGGGATCTGAATGCGAGGGGTTGTGTAGCCTTTGCACGATGATAGAAGATGATGACTTTTCATTGGGAATTGGGAGGGAAGATGCTAGAGAGGCTAAAGCATCGGCTAGAATATTATGGGCCCTAGGAGTGTGCACTAGGGTTAGCTTCCTGAATTGCCAGACTACCCTGCCAACCAAATCTTGGTAGGGCTTCAGTTTTGGGTCCCGGGTTTGATACTTGCTAAGGGATTATCGGAGTATGAGCAAAGAGTCTCCGATGATTCGGAGTTCCTTAACTCTGAGCGCCAATGCCATTTTTAAGCTTGTGAGGAGCGCCTCATATTCAGTCATATTATTTGTAGCAGGGAAGGCTAACTGGTAAGCATGAGGAATTACAACACCTTCCAAGGACCAAAGAACAGCTCCGATTCTGCAACCTTTGGAATTGAGTGTGCCGTCGAAGTAGAGGACACGAAGGTTCACCATCAAATATGACTCCTAACTCTTCATCAGGGAAATTCTCCTCAACAGGGGAAAATGCAGGGAGCGGATGATAGGCAAGATGTTCAGCAATGGCGTGCCCTTTAATTGCCTTTTGACTGACGTAGGTGATGTCGAATTGGTTTAGGAAACTTTTCCACCTTACCAAGTGATCAGTCAAGGTGGGCCTTTCTAACAAGTATTTAATTAGGTCCATGCACGCCAAGAGCTTTACTTCATGTGCTAGAAAATAGTGCTTCAGCTTTTGGGGAAACCAAACGACGGCCACGTAGGTCTTTTCCAGGGCAGTATACTTCTTCTCGGCTTCATTAAATAATTTGGATAAGTAGTAAACTGCTCGTTCCCTTTTCGCGTCATCGTTTTGAGCTAATACTGCCCAACGGATTCCTCTGTGGTGGACACATAGAGCAGCAAGGGCTTACCCGGGACTGGGGGTACCAAAACGGGAGGATTTTGAAGATAATTCTTCAGGTCGTCGAAGGCCTTTTGACATTTAACACTCCAATCAAATTTAGCCTCTCCCTTTAACATGTCGTAAAAGGGTTTCCATCTCTGAGAGTGGTGGGATATGAATCTTCTAACCCAAAGTGCACACTTACCTAACCTTAACTTAAACCACGAAATTAGAGCTTAATACTCCATCAAATGAGCCCAAATCGGTGGCAAATGAAAGGCCACGATCTAAGGATCATTTTTCCTCTGCTAATTGTCTGAAACCCTAACCCTGGGAAGCGATGTCGGCAGAGTTTGGGAGGAGTCAACTATTACGGCAGCGTTTTGAACACGCCACTTGAGAGGTCAAATTCTCCCTCCACAGAACGATCTAGAAGGTGTATGAGCTATAAAAATGAAGCTCTGCAACCCTAGTTTCGTTTGGGAGCAGTGGCGGCCGCGGAGGAGGTCTATCAAGGGAGATATTGGGTGATTAGTGGAGACGTGTCGACGTCCCCTCTTCTTCCCTTCTTCGTCCTTCTTCACCTGATTCAGGTAGGTAATCACAAGCCACATATAGAGTATTATATATGGATGGAATCAGCATCGAGTGCTCTTTCCATTGAGCTAAAAAGCCCTAATTTTTATTAGGTATCCAGAGAGATCTCGGAGGAATTGTGGAGACGTGTCGGCGTCCCTTCTTATTCTTTTCTTCGTTCATTCTCTCTTCGATTGAGGTAGGTTCTAACAGACCAAACTCTAATTATTATATATGAATAGAAGCAGCATCATGCAATCTTTCATTTGACGTAGAAATCCATAAATTTTACTGAGTATCCTGAGAGAATTTAATGGTTAAGTAGAGGCATGTCAGAATTAGGGCAGAACCTGTTCCCCTTTGATTTTGGTAGCGATTGCAGACTGTAAATCTTAAATTGATCATGCTAAATTGTAGAGTTTTTCGTTCTCTTTCCAATGGTACCAAAAGCCCTAAATTTCATACAGTCTATCCTTCGAATTTCATGTTTTAATTGTAACCCTAGAAACCTAGCCGAAGGTAGGCAATACAGGGTTAAACCAGATTTTCACTGGACTTGTGCGGTATTACGATAGACCACACAACCACCTTGTGTGGCCATACAGATGACCACATAACCCAAGGATGGGTGGCCATCTGCTGACCACACATCCCCTAGGGGATGGGCGGCCATCGAGGTGACTACACATCTTGGGATGTGCGGCCATCCAGACGACCACACAATGCTGAACCCTGAATTACGAGAGTGCCCTAGAGGATGGGTGGCTCATACAGAGCCGCACAACCCTCACTGGAGCAGCCCAGTCAGGGCCACACAACCCAGTGGGCGGCCATCCCAGAGCTGCCCAACCCTTGGGTGGCCCCTGCCCAGCCGCCAAAGTATCCAGCCTGTAGTGTGTAGTTTATCTTCTATTTCGATAGATAGATATAAGGTCCAGAAGCGACCGCACATCCTGTAAGTCCAGCAGATGTAAGGTTCTGAACAGACCACACATCCTGCAGGTTAGATATAAGGTCCTGAACTCACCACACATCCAGAGATATAAGGTCACGTAATGACCGCACATCTATACAGAACATGACTTAGTATGAGTTCTACATGATTCATGTTGGTATCTTAATCGATAATTAGTAAATTAGAAACCCACATGATAATTGATAAATTATGCTAGTAAACTTCTGTAAAAGCATGCTATTTGGTCCCACATGATCTTGTTCATTATCATTATCATCTTGATTCGTTCTTGTGTCTAAACTCATGTTAATCACGAATTATGTTAAATTGAAATAACTGTTAGGAATCGAATAAAAGTCGTTCTACACCAGTAGATTAGACTAACCAAAACATTGATTTCCAATAGGCCCATTAACCTATTAGTGGTAATGAATTATTCTTTTACACCAGACACCCCATCCGACGGACTAGAATTGCCATTTCGAGACCCAATATGGTCCGTATATGCATCGTTCTTGTGTCTTCTGAATGTATTGCTTACTTACCCGAACGGCACACTATCAACCGTTCATCTTTGACCTCGTGGGCTAAGTTTCAGTCCAGTTTCTATAGTGCGGCCCAGCAGTAGCCGTATGTCTTGTGAACGGTCCAGTAGTGACCGTCTTTGTTACAGAATTGAGTTTTATACCGAGTTTTAAGTGAATGAATCTAAGGACATGTTAGTCCTTCAAATCTTGAAGTTATGACAGAAATTTCTCTAATTAAATTAGCCTTTAAATATGATTAAATGTCTAGACAAACTTGGAATCTTGGATCCAATAAATCAATGCCAACGCATCACAGGGGCCCGGTCTGGTCCTAGGGAGAGCGTCCGAAAAGTACTTGTGCCCATGGGAGTTTGTAATGACGTGGTGAGGTATTACACTGAGTGCATGACTAGCTTGATGTCTACGATAGAAAATCTCTTGTTACTTGATTGTACTTGACTATATTGTGCTTAACATGTTTAAATACTTGCTTGTTGGCTAATTCTCTATTTCAATTTCTTGTTGTAATTCTAGTACTTGATATTCTTGTTAATTCCTGTCATTATATATTTCTTGACCTTACAAGATCTTTCTATTACGTTGTTTTGATATATCATCATCGTTATTTCTTTTCTTATCATTGCATATGAAAATGTAATTAATTAGTTAACTACGTAAACTTACCTATTATAATCTACTGAGCGTTCGCTCATAAAGTTGTTTCCCCCCTTTCTAGGTAACTCAGATGAAGAAATCCAAACTGAAGGGAATGGACAAGAGTGATGTTTGGAGTGTACCAGTTAGTAGATGCCGAGTTGGCATAGTTATAACACATTTAGTTATGTCTTAGCGTCGTGTTAGTTTCTTTATTTATTTATGGAGTCAGTTATTGTATCAGAGTCATTTGAGGTCATGTTAGTGATATTTAAGTGGTTTGATGGTTATTGTAATAAATTAGAATCTTTCATGATTAATAGAGTTATTTCTTTCTATAGCACATGTGTAAATACTTAGATTAGCATATTAATATTATTTCTAGCTATTTCTGACTGTACGTTCTGATATTTCACGTCGGGGCGTGACAGTTTAGGTGGTATCAGAGCCTAGGCTTAACATTCCTAGATTTTCTAAAGTTCTAGGTTTCCTAAGTTCTAGGATTCTAGGTGATGTCCTACAATATAAGGACCCCTAACCTTGTTAAAAGTCTAAGGACCTAACCTGGTGAGATTTGGGTAGAAACTTGGGTTAAGTTAATGACCTAATTGCAAGACTAACTATTTTAAATGGACCTAAATGGTCTATTTCACGTGTAGACCTTTGCAATGGTAGCAGAACGCGTGAAATGGAGGAACTTGTAGCGCACGATTCAAGGCCTTACTCAGGCTTTGCAACAAGTGGCTCAAGTAGGAGTTGCAAACCATGGCACGGGTGACTTATATTGGAACTTTAGAGGGATGAATCCACTGAGATTTGGTGGCTCGACTAACCTTGATGAAGCCGAGCACTGGCTGGAAGAGATGGAGAGGATATTTGCCTTCTCCGCCGATGGTTATCTCGGTTTGGTACGGCCACACGAATGCCACGCGGCGCGCAAACGTGAACCCGTTGACGATTTCGGGGATGTTGATGCTGTAGCCGCCAAGGTCGTTAATCTCGTCGCGCGCTGGCTCGGTAATGATCGTAAGGTTTGTTTCCGTCATGGCATTGGTTCCTTAATTGCAGTAGAGACTTTTACGCGCCATATGGCAAACCAACGCTATGGCCGATTGATAACCAGCAGTTTTGTTGCCACGCCAGTACGGTTAAACGCATCGGAGCCAGCGAAAGAGCCGTCTGGCAGATCGCAAACGTCCGCACCAACGCTAGCGAGCCAATCGCGAAACTCTACTGCCGCTCTATCACAGCGTTGCATGATTCCCGCGCCGACGATCGCCACCATGCGCCCGCCACTGGACAGGTTTTCAAACGCCGCTCGGACGTGGATACCGTCTAGGCCGCGCTCAAACGGCGGATTCATTAGGATTCTGTCGTACTCGCCGCTATGTCGTAGGCAGTCGTCGCCTACTAGGTTATGGCCTTTGAGATTGAGCACTTCGCGCAGCCGGTGGTTCACTTCGCAACAATGAAGCGTTGCACCTGGGCAGGCTTGCCGAATGGCGTCCGCTAGGTGTCCCGCGCCCGCGCTCGGCTCCAAGATCGTCATTCTTGGCTGAATGTCGGCGTAGTCCAACATGAGCGCGATTACGTTCGGTGGCGTCGGGAAAAAGCCATCAATCTGTGCGTTGCGCAATTCTTGCATGGCGTAGTCGAGTTTGCGGCGCTTCGCTGCTTCGGGATCGTCGCTAAGCAACGCTTGCAACGCCTTGCCGATTTCGCTGGTGTCTCGGTACTTGCCCGAATCGCGATAATCGTAGTACCCTGCCGAATCTCCCGACGTAGACACAAGCGGCAATACAGCCGCCTTGGTGCGTAGCCCGCTTAGAATTGCCGGACAGGCCCCTTGCTCGTGCAAGTCCGCCAGAGCCCGTAACGCTTTCTGACAGCGGCGCAGGTTCTCGCCTTCGTGACATCGCGAGTTATATTCGCGCCCGCGCTTCGGCGTGTAGTTCTGTGTCATCGGGCGGGTGCGTTCGTCAATTGTGGCTTGCATGCCGTCCGCCATATCGCGGAGCGTGTCGGCAGTCACCTGTGTAGCTGGCGTGTTTTTGCTTGGCGCGGCTGGCGGCTCTGGCGCGCTCAATTCCGCGCCGTTGTTCCCGTCCAAGTGTTTAGCCGCCCACTCGGTAGCCTGCGCTTCGCTGGTGAAGCAGAACCCGCCAGGGAACAAGCCCCACTTCGGCGAGAACCACCCGCCAGCGCCCGTAGCTAAATCTCGCAGCCGCTCGAATTCTGGGCGCTCGACACGAGTTGCCAGCACGACCGCCCACATATCAATCTGGCGCTTGGTGTGGAAGTGCTTTTGCACGGTGTAGGCGGTAGCCGCCACGCTCGGCGCACTCGGCACGCTGGCAACCGGCAAGCCATCTTCGTAGATGTCCGATTTCAAGCACGAGCAATCGCACGACACGACGCGCCAGCCGCTCGAATCACGAAAGCCAGCTTTGAGATAGTTACCGCCACCCATGCTGTAGTTTTCGCGGTGCTCGAATTCGGTTTCCGAAATGTGATACTTGACGAGTCCAGTTAGCGAACCGTTTTTGCCTTGATAACTCAGCCGCATATCTTCGCCACGCTCAGCGATGGCTTTTTCGGCAGCGGCGAGCGTTGGAAATGTCTGGCCGTCCAGTTCAAAAGCGGGAGCCCGATCGCCTGCGCAGTGGTAATACTCAGGGCAGTTCTCGGCCCAAACAGTGCGGAGCGTGAATTGCCCCAAACCTGGCCCCATGTGTGCGGTTGGCTCGAATGTGGCAGCGGCGGCGCGTAGTTGGCGGAAATCTTCCCGCTTGCCTTTGCGCCAGCCGATCACAACGCGGCGTGTAGTGTGCGATCCGTGGTAGTCCGTCATCATGTCGCTGTTATCTTCGATAAGTTCCGCGACGATCACCGCTTCCGCCCATGCTGGTTTTTTGGCGAGAATGGCAGTGGCGGCAAGTTCCGATTGATTGGCTTTCGCTTCCTGTTCGGCGCGATTCTTGGCGAGACGCTCGGCACGTTCGCGCCGTTCATCTTCGGTGGTGCGGCAATCGTCTACTGGAACTTCCAGTGAGTTCGTGGCGCTTTGCAGATCGGCAACGATGGCGCGATAGTTGGCGCTCGTGATGGCGTAGTCGTACTTCTCGGCGATTTCTTGCAGGGCAGTCAGGCAGGCTTCGCTTGGATTGCTGCACGCCGAAACCAATTCAGCAGGCCCGCTATCCTGTAGTTCGATGCGAGTCTTGCCGCGCCACCGCAGAGCGCTGATTGCCTCGTTTACGGCTTTCGTTTGTCGTGGCCCAGCGTTCGATGTCCATTTGGTAGTAGTGAGCATGGTTTACAGCGTCCGTTGTTTAGGGTTGCGTTGTCGTGCTATTAATATATCGACTTCTATATGGCTGTCAATATGCAAATTAATATGCAAACGCATATTTGACGAAAAATAGCCAGCGCCTAGAATGAGCGCATGACATCACACGAGCAGCTCGAATACGAACGTCTCAAGAAAGAGAACGAGCGCCTCACGGAAGAGAATGAGGCGCTAAAAGAAACGCTTTGGCGTTTGTCTCAAGATAAGATTGCGCTATCTGGGCAGGTGGCTAATCTGATGCGCGAGGTGTAAATATTTACACCTTAACTCTGGCTGCTAGACTGCAACTCTGGTGGTTCTGGCAACGTCCCTGTAACGTGCAAGACTCCGCTTTCGCAGTGCTTTTCTCTTGGGTTGCCTGCCGCGTCCAAATCGCTGGCGTCAATCACGAGCCTGCCTTTTCTTCTTACCGAGGAGAGCATTGACGAAGGCTGGTCAATTGTCTTCTTTGCTTCCGAGGTTGATTTCAATCAACTCATCTATAGTTGCTTGACCACTGTCTTCAAGCTTCGGTGGAGCTAGTTGGAGGTCGATGAAATCTCCCTTGTCATCAGTGTTGGCTTTATTGACTTCAAATTCTTTGAAGCTTTCTTCTTCATAGTTTGCGCTTGAAGAATCTCTTCAGTTTGCTTATGACCAGCAGACTGAGTTGCCCCCTCCCTTAGGGTGGTGATCATCAGTGATCGCCAACGAGGGTGATATTGATGCCTCACTAGACTCCTGTTCGGAGTTGTCAACTTGGGCTCAGCTTTTGTTTGCCCGTGCGGAGGTAGCAGTCGTATGGCATTGATTGCGTAATGGACCTTAAAATCTCTCTCCTGATCATGCACGAGTCCTCTTGTATCTTTACGGGAGAAGGGTGGTTGCCCTCAGACATGCGGAGGATTCCACAGCTGACGAAAATATGTAATCCGCGTGGGGTCTTGAACTTGAGGGATATGCTATTTTCTGCACATTTCCCTGATGTGCTCCAGCATATCGTCCATTTCTTGGACTACCTCTGGTGCATTGTCGGCGGGAATATCCCAGCCAAAATCGTCCTCAGGAGGGCCTTGTGGGACCAAACCTTCTTTGTAGAAGGCAATTGGCTTGTCTTCCTTGCTTTTCTTATTTCTACCCTTGCGCTGGTAGGAGACTATGAAAGTCTCCAGCTGATCCACGCCGTGTTCCTCCCTTTGAAATGGGAGTTGGACACACTTGGGCGGCAAGGGAATGCTCTTGTGGACGGCCTGGCTGATAAGGTTAGCCTTGAAGTGAATGCTTCGCCTTTCTGATTGAGTCGGCTTGGATCCGGCTTTTAGACTCAACCTGTGCAACCGTAACAGGTCATCGTCGACAATGAAGAAATGACCTTCTTCGCCTTCACAGTCCAGCTTTTGCTTTCCTTTGTTTTTTACACTCTTGGGGGTTGCTAGAGTAGGCTTCTCGGAAGACAAGGAAGCATCTGCCAGATGGCACTCGTTAGGACGGATTGGAGCTTGGTTTGTAAAGGCAGTATGCTGCTCCCTTCCCTTGGCGTACTTGAGGCACTAGTGCAAAGTTGAAGGAACAACCCAGTTTTTGTGCAACCATGGCTTTTCCAACATCACCTTATAAGATGTGTCAGCATTGATGATATAAAATATCACTTTGGTGATGAAATCACCCATGGCATGCTTCACTTCAACTATGCCTGAGAGGCTCTTTGGAGTCCTGGTTAAATCCCAAAGTCTTGACCACATTCACCTTCTACAGATAAGGTGTCAGGTATAAAGACTTGAAAGTCTTTAGAGGCATGATGTTGACAGTCACTCCAGCGTCGACCAAAATTCAATTCACATCATGCCCATTGATTGCCCCTCGTATATATAGGGGGTGATTATGACATGGGGAAGATAGCAACATGTCTTTGTCCGTGAATGTGATATTGGCCGCAAATGCCTCATATGCTTGTGCCTATAACTTTGCAATGTGGGCTTTATATGTCTTAGGCTCTTGGAGTATTTTGATGAAAGCCTTTCTTAATCTTTGCCCCAGGCGATGACTTTTCAAATGGTAGCATTAGTTGGGAACTGCTTCATATGATAAATGATCTTTCGGTGCGCCAGGGCATGGGTCTTGTCAAATGGCGGGATGATTTCCACTTGAGTTTTCGGCGTCTTGCGAGGCTTCTGCTCAGAAGGAGGCTCCTCCTCATTCCGGTCATTCGTTTTTTCTTGGAATAATGGTGCCAAAGATTCCTCCAGGGATGGTAGGGGCTCATCAGATTTGCCTTTATCATAAGGGCTTGCTTGGCTCGCGGGCTCAGCCTTGCTAGAGGGACCCGTTTGCTATGACGCCATATCCTGCACTAGCGGCTTGGCCAACTCTACCACTTCATCAGAAGAGTCGATTATAAATGGGACACCGCTTGATTTTCTAGTTCTGGGATGGGGCCTGGACCTTTTGAGGAGTTGAGCATGAAAGGGATATCCTATACTTGAGTTTCCGAGATGGGGCCTGGCTCTTCCCCCCTGAACAATATGACCTGGTTGAGAGTTAGAGGACTTTTACGTCTGCGGTCTCGTCCTCTACGCGGCCTCGATTGTTTCTCGTCGAACGCCTCGTCGAACGATACTGGTACGTTACCTCTGGAGCATCGCGCCTGGGGGTCATTGGCCATGTTGCTTTCTCCAGATGGGGAGTTTATGTTGTCAGACGACAGGATTGCTACCATATTACAAGAGAGTTCTTGTAGTATTTCCTCGAATTCCTCTATGGTGAGCTTCTTGTCCTTATAAAATAAGGAGAGCTCCTCAGGGACTGGAAACTCCTCACCCTCCTCCAGACGGAACCTTCTCTCGGAGCCAATGAAGGAGTCAGGCTTTATGCCCAAACTTTCGCCTCGTCCTTATAAAATAAGGAGAGCTCCTCAGGGACTGGAAACTCCTTACCCTCCTCCAGACGGTGAACTATCTCTCGGATCCAATGAAGGAGTCAGGCTTTATGCCCAAACTTTTCCCAGGGAATATGTTTGTCTAGAGTGACGACTTTGGTGGGGCGAGGGGGAGTATACTCCTCTAGCTCATCTATGAACTTTTGCAACTGTTGCAAAGGAGTTAGTTCTTGGGGGCTTTCATGGCTACTGCTTGCTCGACTTGCTTCTTTAGCCTCCTCTTTAAATTCTTCTTCCGATTGTTTTCTCGTTTCTTGAGGCATGCAACCTCTTGAGAAGAAGGTAGGTGAAATTAGCTTCGGAGGTTGGGCTAATTTGTCCCCGGTATTTTTCTTCTGCTTCAAGAAGGCTTTTTGGAAACCTTGGATTCGTTGTTCTTTCTCGGGGTAACCTTGATCCAGTTAGCTTCCTTCGGTCGCACCTAAAAAGTGGCATTGATTCCCTATTGAACTATTTCAGGCGGGAAGGGGGGGAATGTATACCCAATGTTTTGAAACCCAGTCCGATCCAGCTGTTCAGATCGGTTAACCCGCAAGCAACCAAGGTCAGCTTGCAATCTAGATTGTCAAAGACCAAAAACGGGTTTTCCATTCAATTCAGACAGGTCTTGATAGTACAGCCCACTCTCGTTTGGGGGGAAAAAAGAAAAAACCAGACATGTCTTATGTAACTCATCTAACCCATTGCTGGGTCAGCCACCCAGCAGGGTTCGAGGCTTCTTTCATGTCTCCTTTTTCTCCCTCCAAGGGTCTTCACAAAAAGGGAAACTGTGGGAAAAAAAGAGTCTTCCCTCCAAGAACCTGTCCCTCAGAGTTCCAAAAACATAACATTTAGGAAAGTGAAAAGGAGGTATTTCCTAAATTTATGCCCTCCTTCCTCCTCTTGATTAAGGAATTGTGAAACATGGTCACAACACAAAAGAGGTTAAAGAAACACAAAGCACATAGCATCAGTGCATCACTAGACTATGTTCCCTATACTCCGAGTGTTTTTAGTTGAAGTAGTTGAAGTTCCAAGTATGTTAATCAAACGGATGATACCTTTGTTAGCTCTGTATGATACTAACTACGACATTAAAATTCTTAATTCTTACCATCAGATTAACATTACTAAACAATATTGCATTCACTATTCTTCAGTATTTAGTTCGTTATATAATGCATATGCAATGTATGTATGCATCATGTACATACTATTATGGCCTACCATTTCATGGATTGACACTAATGGTTAAACCAGTAACCCTTGAGTCTGACCCACAAACTTTTCCCATTCAAGCACTAGATTGGGTTTTAAGACATTGCTTGTCCCTCCTTCATCTACTTTGTATTATGAAGATTAAGGTGGCTTGTAAAGATCACTTTCTTTAAGACAGAGATAATGGGAATTTCCAGTGAAGTCTACAGTCAGTTACCCCCTTACAAAATGTTCAATTAAGTTTAGAAAGTCAAGTATCCCATCAAAGTTAAAGCCTTCATGTGGTTGACTTTTGATAAAAGAATGATCTCTTATGCTTACAGAAGAAAGTGGAACAAGGATTGGGCTGCTATTCTGTGTAATGTGAATTCCCTTACTTCTCTTTTTGGCTGTTTGGGGAACTAGGTTGTTTCACACTGCCTTCTTGTGGCCTTCTCTAGTATAGGATTTTTTGGGGTTGCCATTTTCTGGGGTTGTGACAGCCTATACATGTACATACTCTTTTCATTTTATACATTAGTGGTACTACCCACTTTCAAAAAAAATGCGTGGAACAGGGACTGTGATATCATCTGATTCTTCTGTGGGACAGATAATGAGGGTGCAGATGATCTAATGGTTAACTGCAAACTAGTCAAACTGACAGTGTATCCACCTTTTGTATTAATCAAATGACAGTATATCCCACCTTCTCCTCTAGATAGAACATGATCAATGGGGTTGTATAGCTTATCCCAAACCCTTTGGCATACAAAGACTTTGTTCTCAGGGGGACAGATACCGGATGTGTAAATGATGTCACCATATTTCTGGCTTTAATAGTTGAATCGTAAAGAAAAATGGCCTCACAAGCTCTGTTATGCTTCTCCATATCTTCTTTAGCACAGTATTCCATGCCATCACCTCTTCGCTTCGGTGCACCCTCATTAGACCATCAGGCTGATAAATTTAAGCCTCAAACAATTGGCCACTTCAATTTACGACATCTGAGATAGAATAGAAGCCTTGAAGGGTTTTCTTGGAAGGTGAAGAAGCCTTTGAGGTTGAACGTATGACTTCAAGGACCCCAGAAAACGTGGCTAATTCTAAAACATGCCATCAGCTTTTCCAGGGCTTCTTATCTTTGGACAAAGGCGAGGAACCCCAAAAGCCAAGTGGCAAGTACATTTATCAACTCTCTCATTCGTGTTGTAAGGCTTAAGCGGCTCTTTTGCCCTTTTCTCTCGCTTGAAAAACAGTGAGGACGAGATGTTGAGGCAGCATTCCAAGTACGTTCAAGCGTATTGTCCGAAATTACCGCACATAACAACACAACAACGGGTCTTCCAAACAGCCATGGCTACATAGAATGCACGGCCGCGATCGCAAGAACCGGAACCGGCGCCCCGACAGAACCCACGACCACAGCGGGACGAGAGAGCCTCACCTGCTGTTTGATGGTGTTCTCGGCGTCCTCCACCGCCTTCATGACCTGGAACAAGCTGTCCATGGGGGAATCGCCCACGCCGAGCCCGCCCAGCCTCTCCGCCAGGTTCCCGACCCCCACGCCCCCGCTCCATGGCGACCGCGCCTCCCGCCCAAAGGTAGCAGCCTCGTTGCCCGGATTAGAATCATAAGCTCCCATACCCCGCGATCGGAGAGGAAGACCGCCTGCGAGATTCAGATCGAGGAGCAGCGGCGAGAATCAGCTCCCCGACAGCATCTCCGAACAGAGCTGAGGGGATGGAAACCCTAGAGACCTATAATTCTTGGCACAAGAGGGGGAGGAGGAGGTGGCGCTGGCTCCCCCATTTCTTCCTCCCATGGTGGCGAACTGGAGGAAGCAGAGGGGAGGTCGGGGGGATGCTCTCGTGGAGTACCCGGGAAGGGGGGGGTGAAGAAGGCGGCACGGGATTTACCGGATTCGGTGTTTGGGGAGATTTCTGGATTCGGTCAGAAATCGGGAACCCGTGGCTCGACTTGGGAATCACACGATTGCGCACGGGAAGCCCTCCGGTCCCGGGTGGGGGCCGACAAGACTAGCTGGCGTGACGAGGTCGGAGCGACGCACCGACCCGTTCGGGGACGGGTCCTGTCCGCTCCCACGGCTAAAAGCGGACTCCCTGGAGTGAGACAGGGTAAGTCCGTAAATACCCTGTCCCAAAATGTACATGGTGGAGTCACAAACTTACAATTCGATTGGCATTTCCATATGTACGAAATAGTTGTCCCGGAGGTTTAGAACGTTAGATGGAGGGATTTTTAGTATATATCCGAAAGAAAGAATTAGTAGCTTTTTGCTACCTATCTGATTGCTGGTCAAAGCGTCAAAACTTGATGAATCCCTGCCTACTGTCTCCTGGGGCGGGAACGACAGGCATGATTGATCAGAGAACTACCAATGAACAAATGAACGAATTCTGTACATCTCTATGACTACCCGGAGAACGCCTCTTCCTGAATGATTGTGAGTGAGAAACCTGAAGGTCAAGTCCCCTTCGAAATGAATTTCCTCTCTGGTGAAGAGCATGGATGGCTTCTCTTGACTTTCACCACGAACTGGGAGTGGTTATTCACCATCTTCACACTGGGTTGATTATGGCTGTCAAAAATCCACGCAATGCAAGGTGTGTTTCCAGAAGAATACAAGGGCAATAGCCACAACTGTGTTTCCTCGAATAGAACCACGGGTTGTAGCAGCTCGGGCATTAGAAGGAATCAAATCTCACATGACTGTAACTTGATCAAGTTGCTGCACCATCGGGAATTCTTATTTTCTCATATGCTTTCAGAGTCTCTAGAGAGAAACTGCCCAGTGCGTGGAAGATAGGAACTAAGCCTCTGCGTAAACTTGTACGTGCAGCCGCATTAATCTGTTTTACAACCTCCTCATGCTTGGCTGTCTCTTCTTCCAATCTTTTCCTTATCGATTCCAGGGCCATCATGCGAGTATCCAGAGAAGCAGTGGCATTTTCAGAGAGAGAAACAGCTGTGCTCGACCCATCCTGCAGAACAGGCAGCCCAGTCTCCTTTTGCAGAGATCTGAGCTTTCCAGCAAGGTCCTTGGACAGATACTCGGCCTTTCGTTTCTGCTGTTCCTCCTCATCTTGACTCTCCCACAGCTCATGCACCCCTGCAGCAAAAGCTTGCACAGCTATTATCACTTCATCCTCAGAAATTTTCTCCATTGCCTCACACCAATCGTTGCAGATGACAAAAGCAGCAGGGGCCCCTATCCTGCCTGGAGAATAGGGTGCCACACCATCTGGCGTCTCTTCTGGTTCAACATAGAGACACTTCTGCAACCACTCATTTAAAGTTCTAAAATAAATTCTCTGGATGCTGATCCATTCATGAAAACTGGACAACCAGTTCAAGAGCTCCACTTCTAACTCTCTAGTGATCTTAGCCACCGAGCCCCTTTGGATGTTAGTTCTAGCCATGAGATTACGGCTTTTACTTTCAACTATAGCAAGGAACTGCTTCTGATGGCAATCTAACATAGACTTCCACATTCTAACCAGTCTGCACAAAAGAGAGAAGCGAGTGAGGTTATAACATGTGGCTTCCCCCCTCTTTTCTGAAATTAAGGACATGACTAATGCCATATGCCAATATGCATGATGTATTTAAGTACATCCCGCAAAATGTATTATCATGCCATGCATTCGTAAAGGTAAAAATGACCTCCATGAATGTTCTTCAAATAGTTGGTCATCCATTCATCATATCCATAAAACTTCTGAAAAGCTGATTCTCTAAAAAAATTGGACACATCAGTTACCTTTTTTTTTGTTTTGATGCCTGGGGGAAACTGATGCCCCACCCACCTGGCATACAACTTGTGTTCTAACCTGGGTTCAGTATGCATGCTCATGGGTCTGCGGGCTGTCATGGGTCCCATCTAATAAAAACTCCCAGGGGATTGCTGCCTACACGGGAGAAGCCTGAGGCTTGCTGTTTATATCGGAACAAGTAATACAACCACTTTCTCAGCTGTTTGATACTTGTCATCCTATGTTGCAATTATGGTGGCGACAGAGAGGGTGCGAGTGGATGATGAGGATTCTTTTTTTTGTAGGATGATGTCCTAGTGCTTAAGTAAGGTGTTTGTCTAGTTTGGAATAATAGTTTTTGAGAAAGTATTTATATGTTTCTTGTTTTGTTCTTCTGACCCTCTTGGCTTTTATAGTATTATCATTTGTAAAGGTGACACTAAATGTGTACTGGGTCTTCTGTCGTGTTGGGCATTGATCTCTCATTTCCTGAGCAACTTTCAGCATATGTAACCATTGTTTTCTGATCAGTTTACTTTGACAAGCAACATGCGAATGAATCTAGTGGGCCTTTGGATCAATATGATATAAAGCTGGGTTTATGATTCACATAGATTTGGAATTAATTTTGAAAAATGCAATGCATGATGCTGTCATTGCTTATCAGAAAGCTGTTATGGTTCTGTTTGACCATAAAATTTAAGTTGCAGATGATACCTATAGTTTCTCATTTTTGGCCCCTATCACTGCTCAACTTACATTTATGCTTCTTGTCATGTTGGACATTCCTATAGCTTCATTTTCTTTTATCGATCAATATTAGTTAGAAGAAGTCCCTTACTGCTCCATGGGCTGGATCTCCCGGATGCCATCTAAAGGTTAGGTAGGCAGCTGGTGTTTGATGTTTGGAGTTGGCATTTGTGCACCTTTCTGCAGTATAAGAATGAGATCCATTCTCCTCGAGGTTATGGTCTTACTGCTCACTCCCCACGGCCGGGAGGGGGAAATTTGGTATAGCAGCTCACATTTGTTTTCTGTTCATTCCCACTGGATTGGACACATTTTAGCTGTATGAAGCATGGTTGCAAACGTGATTTTTTCCTTGTTTCTTCGTTTTTCCCACTTTTGTATTTCTCAAATGCAGTGGTCAGGTACCATAAGTTTATTGACTATGGGAACTGCTTCACTTGAGCCTTGCTTTTGCTTGATATGTGATTACTCAAATGATGAATGATGGAGAGCTGAGAGAAACCATTTCTGGCATGAGTATATCAAGAAAAGATCTTCACAGTTCCGTTACCAAATGTTTAAGATTGGCATTCGTAATGTTGTAAATGACTAAATGTTGCGGTAAGAAATGTCATGTTGCAACACTAGCAGAGTGGACTGCATTCATATAATATTGAAACCTTAGTTTTTCAGTTTCACTGTTGGGGTGGATAAATCTTTGTAAATGACTCCGACAGTTTCTGCATGTTTTTTACAGCCTAAGGTCTCAGTGAAATTTTGGCAGCACTTCTCTTAGACCTATATATTTTGGGTGGTAAGAAGTGGGTGCTCATCCACGGGGAGTCCGGGATGGTCCCTTAAACGACCAAATGTGCACGAGCGGTGACATCCGGAGTCATCCCCGACACCGTGTCCCCGAGGGCCTGCCTACTAGGAGATCAAAATTACTTGGATGCTCTGACGGGGCTAAAAGGGCATCAAGTTAAGAAAACTAGAACTAATTCTTATTTAGCCTAAAGTGAATAGTTAAAAATTACTATTTACAAATGCTCGCTTTTTCTCCAATATCCGGTCATCCGGTGGCCAGAACGACCCCTCCTCATGGCAGGGTGTCAGAGACCATTTGCTTTAGCCCTGGGACGGCTAGAATGACATTACGAGGCCAAACAGTGGCCCGATAGAGGTAATTAGTGCGTTTAGTGAATAGTAACAACAAATAGAAAAAAATAAAAAAAATAAAAAAGTCTAAATAGCACATTTAATCACTCAAGATAAGTGTGCTGGCTCACTCAAATTGACTATGGCAGATCACTCAAATTGAGTTCGCCGGTTCACATGCATGAGAAATAGAACATCGTAATACTCTATGTACATCCCGTTTTGAGGAGCTATAAAAGGAGAGGAATGTGCGGACTTTAAGGCTCAGATTTCTAGCAACTCTTCCTCCCTATTGGTGGGTTGCAAAGGGGGATATACATAGGTTAATGGCGCCTCAGACTTCATGCCATACCCACGTCGGATCACCTAGAAAGGACTTGTCAGTTCACATTAACCCAAAGCAGACTGTCGTAAAGATTGATGGGGAGTGCCACGTGAAGGGACAATGGGCAAGGCTATCACACGAGCAGGTTAGGCCAGATCATTGACAAATTTTTCTCTTCATTGACGGGCTATAGAGAGTGAGGAAAGGGGGTCTAATGCCTATGGGTTTATGCGATGAAGCCACGTCGGTTCACAGAAACGGGAGCAGAAAGCGCATGAACCCCTTGATGATTATACCGCGAGGGAGATCGACGGGGGAAACGATTACGCGGGTCATCGAGCTAGACCACTGGCCACCCTTCCCCTTTCTCTGATGAAGTGCAGAGAAAAAGACAGAGGGTTTGATACCCCTCCGCGAATGGGGTTTGCGACGAGAAAAATCACGGTGAAGAGCACGATGCCTACTTCAAGTTTGAAGAGGACAGGAGGGAGTTTCAGGTGTCTTGGATCCTGGGGTCCTACTCACCTTTCTGAGCAAACTTCGGGAGCCACTGCCTAGGAGGATGCTATTGAGATCACGTAGACTACCTACAAATCATTGGTAGGGTAAGGGAAGAGACAATCATTACACAAAAATAAGCACAGAAGGGCAACAAACACCCAGGAATAAGGCCAGGTGG
The DNA here is from genome assembly GCA_024336825.1 of Amorphophallus titanum. NCBI lineage: Eukaryota > Viridiplantae > Streptophyta > Magnoliopsida > Alismatales > Araceae > Amorphophallus > Amorphophallus titanum. The sequence goes on from JANBPO010009398.1 coordinate 2,358,745, forward strand.
CCGACTATTTCATTGCTAGAGGGGAGAAAATACAAGAGATATAGCCCTCAAGTGGGCATAAATGAAAAGAAAAATAAATACAACCCACCTACGGTGGAATCGCTCAAGGCTTCTTCCTCTCCTCTCTCTTCCCTCTTCCCTCTTCCCTCTTTGAGTGGCTGGCGCCCTCCTTCCCTTCCGCTCTCGCTCGCTCTGCTCTCTCTTCTTGTGGCATCTTCTTTCTCCTTCTACTACTATCTTCACTCTTTATTTCTTGATTTTCCTCTTTTCTATCTTTTGCCTTTTTTTTCTTCCTCACATGCCCTTTATATAAAGGTGCAGGAGGGTGCCGGATGAGGGCATGTGCGAGAGCGCAGGACGAGGGCTAAGACGGCCGCCGATTCAGGTATGAGGAGGCACCGGATGGGGGCGCACGTGGGTGTGCCGGATGAGAGCTAAAGGGGTGCCAGTTCAAGGTCCAAGGGGCTGCCAGTTAAACTTTTAGGGGCTATAGTATGAGGCATTTACCCTTTTTTATTCTCTTTTTCTTATTCTTTTCTCTTCTCTGCCAATACAACCCCCCATTCTTTTTTCATTCATTTTCTTCTTTCTGCTTCTTCTTTTTTTCCTTTTCTCTTCTCTGCCGATACAACCCCCCTTCTTTTTTCATTATTTTTCTTCTTTCTCTTTTACCATTTCTTCTTGTTTTATTCTTCTCATGTCTCCCTTTTTTTCTTTTCTTCTTCTTTTTTTTTCTCTTCCTCTTTCCGAAGTCTGGGGTTCCACAATCCAACTTACGGTGGTATCTTTTCAAGGGCCTTAGCCTCTTTAATTTTGAATTCAACTCATCCATCGGGGGAGCAAATTTATGATGACATAATGTCACATATACAATACGACGTCGCTATCACTGTGTTAAAATTTGGTTGTTCTGGCCTTTTCTTTTGTTTCTTTGCTGTCTGGTTCTTACAGTTGAACCCACGGTAATGTACCTTAGGAACACCTTGACTTCTCGCAATTTCTACCATATTGTGGTATATTGTGGTGTTCAAATTTTTAGACATCAACAAAAACTCGATCGACTAGAGGTACCACATGGGGCCCCTACCTCTCTCCTCTTCTTCTTCTTTCATCCTTATTCTTTTCTTCTTCTGTCCCGGTGCCGGGGCGACCGGTTGAAACTTTGGCGAGGGTGCTGTGATGTCTCGGACCCTTTCGGATCCTTATTTTTGGGTCTCGGACCTACTTTCTCGGAGTGCCTGACTCCGTTGTGTCCGTAATTACGTTTCGGATATCTTTCGTGTTCGGATCGGCACGATCCGAGATTGTTTCGGAGGCCTGAAGGCATTCCGTGGCCTTTTCTCACGTTTTTCCGATTTTCGCGTACGAGTTTCGGCAAATCCTTAGCATGCTGTTGCAGGCGAACATGGTCGTTCACCCCGGCGTGAGTGGTACCGTTGCGATCGGTGCGTTCCGAGGATCGTGGAAACGTAGTTTTCTATTTTTCAGTATTTTTCAGTATTTTTCAGAAAATTTAGATTTTCTATAAATATTCTATTTCTTTTCTTTTTTCTTCTTCTTCTTCTCATTCCTCTTCTTGCCAGGTCACCCTTCCTATTCCCAAGAGAAATAGGCAACAGAAGAGGGGGGGGACAGAAAAAAGAGAGGAGAACAAGAAAAAAAATATAGAAATTGGAGTTGTGGCAGGGAGGGTTCTCCTTTACAATTCCTAGGAGTACTAGGGGAGAATCAACAAAGGATTCAAGAGATCTGAAAACCCAGGTTGTGCATGAAGGCTTTTCTCTCACAAGCCCTCCACTCACAAGATGTCAAAAGAAGGAAAAGAAACCTGTAGTTGTACACCGAGGCTCTTCTCTCACCAACCCAAGTTGTGCATGGAGGCATTTCTCTCACCTACCCTCCACTCACAAGATGTCAAAACAAGGAAAAGAAACCCAAAGTTGTGCATGGGGACCCTCTCACCCTCTCCATGCACAAAAGGTGGCTGGTGACCTCCCCTCCACTATAAATACCCCTCCTAGGGAGTCTTGGAGGACCTTGAACACTTACTCAAGAGAAAGAGAGGGACTCCTCCCCCCCACCCCTTCGAGATTCCGAAAGACAGCCTCTCCCTTCACTCATTTCTCTCACAAGGTGAGAAGTTTGTAATCTATGATCTATGTTCAAGATCACCCTTTATCAGTGATCTATGATCAAAATCATTTTATATCAATGATTAAAGATCAACGGTCTATGATTTAAGAGCAAGATCACTTGACATTAATAATCATCTTTCATGATTGTATTGATGATTGAGATCACTTTGTATCAATGATAAGGATCCATGCCCAATGTTTTAATAATCAGGAACGATGGCTATGTTCAATGTGTTTGACAGATTGATCAATGGATGATTAATGGATCCTTAATGGGCCCTCTGACACTTGTTGATTAGAGAGAGAGAACCGGAATAATTGGTCATTAACAGGAAAAGGGGGTTTCTTATACCTGAGTACACAATAGGTTGTACTCTAGGTACACTACAATCTAATCACTACACACTAATAATAACTATAACCAAACATGTCTCTAACACTCCCCCTCAAGCTGGAGCATATATGTCAAATATGCCCAGCTTGCTGCAGAGAGTAGCAAACCGAGATACTCCAAGAGCCTTCGTAAACAAATCTGCCAGCTGTTCTTCTGTAGGAGTAAATGGAGTGTATATCCTCTGGGACATGACAACATCCCTCACAAAATGACAGTCCATCTCAATGTGCTTCATCCGCTTGTGAAAAATAGGATTTTTGGCAATATGAATTGCGGCTTGATTATCACAATGCATCTTCATAGGCTCCGAGTAAGAAACTCCAAAATCAGACATGAGACTCTGTAACCACATCATTTCGCATGTAGTTTGAGCCATAGCTACATACCCTGCTTCAGCGCTAGTGCGAGCCACCACATTTTGTTTTTTACTTCTCCAGGTAATCAAATTTCCACCGACATAGGTGCAGAAGCCTTATGTAGATCGCATATCCAGTTTGGACCCTACATGATCAGCATCTGAAAAAGCATCAATTCTCAAATGACCCTTCTTTCTATACAATAAGCCTTTCCTTGGAGCAGCCTTAATATAGTGCAGAATTTTTAGAGTCGCCTCCCAGTGACATATTTTTAGTGCCTGCATAAACTAACTCACTCCAGCTAGTGACAGTCAAATAAATCAACTTCCCACACAATCTCCGATATCTTGCAACATCACTAAAGTTTGGATTGTTTTCAACATCCAGCTCCTGTTGAGGAACTGTGAGAGTTTCAGCTGGCTTACATGTAAGGAGGTCCAGCTCTTGAAGAAGATCTAAAGCATATTTCCTTTGAGAGAGAGACACACCTTCTCTTCCATAGGCTATCTCAATGCCTAAAAAATAGCGTGGCTTGCCAAGATTCGTAATAACAAAGTGTTGTTCATGGTACTTCCGAACTTCCTTTAAACCACCTACGTCACTACTAGTAAGAAGCATATCATCAACATAAACAATCAAAATAACAACACCAGTAGAGGAGTGACGAACAAAGATAGAATGGTCGGCTTGGCTTCTTTTTGGTCCAATCCCAGATGCAATTTGACTAAATTTATCAAACCAAGCACAAGGACTCTGTTTCAAACCATAAATGGCCTTCTTCAGCTTACACACCAACTCTCCCTTAGCAACATACCCTGGAGGTTGCTCCATATACACTCCTCTTGAAGACCACCTTACAAAAATGCCTTATTTACATCCATTTGAGGCATCTGCCAACGTTGATTAATGGCAAGTGAAAAGAGCACTCGTATTGAATTCAACCGAGCCACAAGAGAGAAGGTTTCAAACTAGTCTACTCTGTAAGTTTGTGTGAACTCTTTTGTAACAAGTCTGACTTTATACTTATCAATGGTACCATCATGATAGTACTTCACAGTAAACACTTAACAGTAGGCAACAGGAATAACATGACCCGGGCGGTGCATAAGGATCCAAGTACCATGAGATATAAGAGCGTTCATTTTGTTGTCCATAGCAGCTTTCCGCTCAGGTTTAGAGAGTGCCTCTGAAACATTCTTGGGAATAGGAACAACAGAAATAGATAAGATAAACTGACGAAGAGAGGGAGACAGAGATGTATAGGAGACAAAATTGCCAATAGGGTGTTGGTAAATACTCTTACACGATCTCATCCCTTTTCGAACATCAATGGGTAGATAAAGATTTGAAACAAGCGGAGAAGAGGACTCACTAGAGGAAGAAGGATCTATTGGCGAAGAAGACAGTGGAGGGGCATCCACTGGAGGAGGTGCGCGCCGCACTGATAAACCTATCTATAAAAAATATCAGTAGCATGTTGCTCAGAGGGTTTATTATCAGTCACAGGAGTCGAGTCAGAAGGAAATAAAATAGGTGGAGTTGGGAACTCTGGAATAGGAACCTCCAGAATAGAGAGAGGAGTTCGTACCTTGGAGGAAAGAGTATAAAAAGGTACAAACTAAAAGAAAGTAGCATTAATAGAAACATAAGATTTCTTGGACCGGGGTTCAAAACAACGGGCATCCCCAACCGCTGAGTATTGAATAACGGCCAATCGGAGACTCAGACACCATCGAACCAGAATAGGTAGAATGCTCAAAAGAGGTAATAGTGGGAATGACCATTTTGGCACTTGTTGTCGAGGTGGCGCCTGCAAAGGCTGTCCAGGCCAAAGAACATGAAGTGCCTTCCCCTGCTACAATGGCCAAAATTCTCATCTCAATACCTGAGGCCAGGAGTGAGTCAGTCGCTATCATTTTTGCCTTTCCCGTATCTATCGAGGAAGCCAAATAGAGGAGGGTAGAGGCTTCATGTCCATTGACGACATTTCCATCATCTTCTTCAAGGCCAACTAACGACATCTGGGCCGAGATTGATAGTAGGGTGGAATTTCATCTTCTTGAAATGGCACCCCATAAGGCTGTGCTCCTCGGATGAGTTGGTATGGCATAACCTCGATATGCTGATCGATCGTGTCGACCAACCAAGATTTGACCTATCTACAATTGTAGGCAATAATAGAGTGCATCTTTGTCGTGCTTCAAGCCTTCGGATGTCCCCTGGAAAATTGGACGTAGTGAGTGACCTTGCTACTAAGATATGTGAACCAAAGGGGGTATTGTAGGATCTATGGTTTTGATGATGACATACTATTAATCTTGATGAAATGTGTTGGACTAAGTTGTATATGTGGTTAACAGGTATGTTGATCTTTCAATGACAAATGGGTCACAAGAAATAGGCTGATGCACAAGCACACTGCATTGACGCAGTAGAATTTTACATCGATGCATCAAAAGTGCTGCCTCGTCAAACTAAGTCAAAAGCTGCCTTCCAAGTCTTCTACTCTAAAATCCTTGTCTTCACACTGCACCGACGCATTGGAGGACTGCCTCGACGCACTCAGTTCTAAATCTGAATTTGAAATGTAACAACGATTGAAGTAGTTGAACGATGCCCAAGTGCATCAAATATATGCCTTGATGCATTCAGCTTAGAACAAGCTTCTGAGAGCTAGCAACGTCGATACACCAAACAAGTGCCTCGACCTGTCCACCTAGCATGTGAGGACTTTAATGAAATCAGGTGCTCTTGACTTCAAATGAAAGGCACATGATTCTAGGCCATGTGGCAACCATTTCAAGACAAGTTCTAAAGAAGAATATTTTGATGGACACCTGGCCCAATGGAAATTCAGATTTAAAGATTATTCTCATGGACACCAGGACCAATGGAGATTCAAATCCGAAGAATAAATTAAAAACAAAAATTCTCCATTTTCGAGCGGATATAAAAATGCTCGTCCTCGTCCTTCGAAAAGCATTGAAGAAATAAAAAAGAAGGAAGAGAGCAGAAAAGAAGGGAGTGAAGCGAAGCAAGTTAGAAGAAAAAGGATAGGGAAAGGAAGAAACAAAGTGTGCTATCAGAAAGCTCTTGGGTAGATCTGTTCGAAGAGGAAGCTGAGTAAAAGTTTGAGAGAAGAAGAAGAAAGAGAGCAAAGCCTAGTAAGAGCTATATCAGAGTGTAGCCAAGCATACGTGAAAAGCTACTTGAAGATTGGTCTCGTGGATCAAATCCAGAGCCATACTGCTCACATGCAGCTACATTGTTCCCATTTGATTTCATTTGTCCTTTCTTGTTGTTTCTTGTTTCTTTGTTCCCATTTTCTCATCATTTTTTCGATCCCCTGTTCAGGGATTGGGTTCCTTCTGAGCGATCAGAAGAAGGGAGAGCTAATCTCTGGGTTCCCTCTAAGGTATCAGAGGAAGAGAGGATTGTAATCCTCTGGGCTTGTGAGCAGTTGGGTGTTGTCTCACGATTTCCTTCTGCATCCACAGAAGAAGGGAGAGTTGGGTCTCTCCGGTCACTACCATGGTAGTGGGGTTCTGATCTTGCTTGTGCAAGATCAGGGGTGTAGGGATTTGTCTCCCTTGTGTCAAGCTATGCACTCAGCCCTTGTTACAGACTAAGTCTGCTTTCTCGACATGTGCAAAGTAATCCTCACCTAGTTTGAGTGAGGAGGGGACGTAGGAAGACAGTTGTCTGGTTGAACCACCTAAAAAATTCTGTGTGCAGTGATTTTTTTGTGCGATTGTTTACTTGTCTCAGATCTGCATTCATAGGTTTACATGTTTTTCAAGTTTCCAGTCTGTATGTCAAAAGGTGCATTCGCACATCTTGCATGAGGAGAGTTCTTGAACTCAGATCTTCGCCCCGTACCGGTTCCTTGAGTGTTCACTTATGAGTTCTTCCCGTTGAATCAAAATTTGTCCAATCTTAGTTCAACATTTGTTCTGTCGATTCTTTACTCATTTGAACATTCTGCCATGCGCTCGACTGGAGTCTTGTGAGAAGAGTTTTCTTATTGGATAAAATTGAATTGTTGCTCTGAGGGCCTATTCGTTGCTCAATGAATTTTAAGAAGTCTTAACCGTGAGATGTATATTTAGAGCTAGCTTCCTTGCAACTCGATATTGTGTGTATCTTCTACTGGGTGTCTTTGCAACCTTGTGGTTGCTGGTGACATGTTTTAGGTGCACCTTTGTCTCAGTTAGCCTCCATTGCATTCTTATTCACTGTGTTTTTTAATTGAGCAAAAAGGTTTTCAAGGATCTATTCATCCCCCCCTTCTAGATCCCATCTTGTCCTCTAACAGTCCTCCTGGAGACCGCATCCAGACAGGTCATACCCCTTCTGCACGATTCAAAAAAAAAGGGGAATATTATTATTCTATTTTCATGCATCCTTGTGAGTAATGCAGGCAATGACTATTACATTGCAGTCTTGGTTGATGGGAAGCCTGCCACTTTTTTTCCCCATAGTGGCAGAGTGACACGGAAAGAGGTGTCTCCCCCCATCCTTCCCCTTGGGAAGAGAGCCGCCCCCCCCTTGCTCTCTTTTGGCAAGGGGCGCCCCTCTCCCCATTTGAATATTCCCCCCCCCCTTGATTGGCTAGAGTTAATTGCTAGATTTAAATATTTTCCTTTTCTTCTTGTAATTCCATTAGGGGCAGGTTGAAACTTGAAACCAGCCCTGCAAAATAAGAACCAGCCAGTTTCTGGTCTAAACCAGGACCAGGTTTGGAACTAGCCCCCACTGGTTCTAGTTCTGCAATCATTGTTCATGCCAGGTAGAAGGTAGCTGCTTGCTATCTAGATGATTTGTTGGTGAAGAGAATCTGAGAAGATGGTAAATACTGGGTGTGCAGATAGACACTAGGTTAGGAGTTGGCACTTGCTGGAGGTGCATAATGCTTAGGCTGTTGATCATTTGGCAGCAGATGCATAACCAGGTGTAGGTCAAGAGGCAGCAAACTAAAAACATTGCTAAAAGATTCCTCGGAAAGGCTTCTTTAGCTCTGGATTTCAATGTGAAAAATCAGATTGGCAAGAAGTAAGAAATGATCAGGTTTTTGTTCAGTGTCTCGGAACTCTATATTGTTGAGCCTTACTTCCTGTATATAATTTCTGTTTAATGGACGAGGGGATAGCCTTTGTTTGGTGAGAGTTGTGTAGTTCGGATGAGCTCATTCGAGGCCTTTGTTTAATACTGCTTTCAGGATTTATCCTTTCTTCTGCATGTACTTTTCTTTTAATTGGGTGAGGGGCTTGCCTTTTCTTTTAGTATAAGAAACATTGCATAGTTGGGATGAGTTTGTTTCAGACAACAAGTGTTCCTTTTGGGTACCTAGTGTCTCATTGTGTTGATGAGGTGCACCTCACTTCCAAAGGGTGCATTACCTCTATTCTTATCAAATAAATTGGTGCTACAGCACACCCTTCCTTTCAGAAACTGAAATTCAGAGTTTTAGCTATACAAAATGGAGGCAGATTACATGACTCACAAATTCTAATATTATTTCTAGATGTATTTATGTCTTTGTGAATAAAAATGAAGCAGTAATAAACATATCATCAGAAGTAGCTTGAGTGCAAAAATTACTAGTAAATGAAAGTTTCAAGAATGAAGCAAGGCTACGTGTGCAAAACATAAAGAACCTAGGCACTTGGCTTTTCGTAAGGTACCTAGGCAGACCCTGTCCCATCAGGTTCCTTTGTTTTGGCTCTGTTTAACTGTATGAAGGTGATACAGCGTGGATATGAGTTTTTAGGTTGGCTGTGATCCAGAAGCACTGCCCACAGCATTAGTGGTGCTTCATATCTTTTGAACCATGAAAAAGAACAAGAGAAGAAAAAGGATGAAGGGGAGAAGAAAATTGAAAGGGACGATAAAGAGAAAAAAAAACAAAGGACACAATGGTAAAAGACATGCATGATGTAGCTATGGCGATTGTAAATGTCAGGGTGGAGGTCAGTGTAGGATGCTGGCTATAGCCCTGGAGCTGTCGTAGCCACTCCTACCTGCTGTGTCTGTTGACAATCACTGTGGCTGCTACTGGTTGCCATCTGCAGATGAGGCTCCAGCTGGGTTGTGGTGGAGAGGACAGAAAGAACGGTAAATGTGCATCTCATGTGTACATACGGGTGGAGTGCTGGCATAGATCCCTTGTTTAATTTGCACTGTGAAGTCTAAAGTTCAGAAATATGCAAAACCCCAGATTTTAGTTGGTTAATCCATCTAGATTTTTTTATAGAAGTACTTTTGCAACCAAATTCTTTGTTAATGTCTTAATCCTCACTGTTACTCAGTACTATCATTGTACCTATATCCTAGAATCCTTCAATGTTAAGGGTCCTCATTCAAGACTTGTTTCCATCTTGACTCTTGTATTCGTATCTGTGTAACATGGACTGAGCCCACGGTTTGCCATGGTGGTCTCACCGCCTCCCCACTTTGGGGGAGGTCCCGGGTTCCCCCCTCCCCGTTAAAAAAAATACCTACCGAAAATTAAAAAAACATGGCATGAACTGTCTTAGGTGCCCCAGACAGTTCATTCAGAAGGATGTTTCCTTACTGGTAGGAGAGCTTGGATTAACTCAGCTGGCTAAAAATGCTTCATTTTTGAAGCTAGTTGTTGTTGGTGATTAGTTTGTATCATTGCTTATTCTTATAGGGCACGTTTGATGACCGAGCCCGGTTAACGCGCTTGTGTGTGAAGAGAGAGTTGGGGCCCACCATTTTCTCTCTCATCTGCTCTCCCACCCTAAGCCGTTCTCAAACTGGCCCATAATGTTTTTCAATGGAAAATGTAGTCATGTTTGTTTTGTACATAGTAGCATAGTTTGACAGTGTTGGTAATGGGCAAAGGGGCAGATGTTTGATTTTGTCAGTGTAACCTTTTTAAGCAAAGTCAGAGATAGGTGGGAGAAGGTTGACCAATGGGGCTATAGCTTCAGCGGTGGGATCTTCCTGGGGTATTATGATCCTCTGGAATGACTTTGTGGTGGAAGCAAGGTATGCAGTATCGCCCGGTACGTATCTGTACCAGCGTTCGGCCCTGATATTGGTACCGGCCAGTACAGATATTAAACAAAATAGACGGCTGTAGTAGTCGCATCTCTTCCGGGGGACGATGACCAAGGGGGCTGCGGACGGCGGCTGTGTGGCTCGGCAGTGATGATGGTGGAGGTCGTGAGGGAGGGAGGGAGAGAGGAACCTCTGTGGAGCGGGCCGAACGGCGGTTGTTGGCAGCGGTGGCGGATGGCGCGATGACGGCTATAGACGGTGGCGACGGCAGCTGCAGACGGCAGTGACCTGTGGACAGCCGGCGAAGAATTTCTCAACTCTAAATGCAGCTGGGCATCGGGCGGGAGCGGAAAGGGTATCGGGGGTGTTGGGGACTCGGGGGCAAAAGGGTGGGTTTTGTAGCTGGATTTGGAAAGCCGGATCCGGTCCTGGGTGCATTCGGGTCAGCAGATCTTGGTGGGCATGATATATGGGGGAAGTTGGGAACCGACAGGGGAAGTGGGGAACAGGTACCATTTCGGTTGGTATCGGTACCGGCCCTGACTGACCGTATCGGCGGCCCCACCCCCAAAGAAGTCATCGCTGAATGGGCCTGGCTCACCGGCACCACACCCCTGCCGCCGCTGCAAATATCTTCCCCCTAGGATCGTAAAGAAAATGTTCTGTCATTTGCAATTTTTACCCTGTAACCTTTCTGTAATTGGGACTACGTCCCTCCTTCCCGCGTTAGTGCGGACCTTTGTACAGTCGAGAACTCGTCGACAACTTTGTATCCACTCCGCCATAAATGTACCCAGTGTATTTTGTAAATTCCCTATGTATGTCGTTCGGGAAAAATGATAAGAAAACTGACTTGTGGAAATTGCATGCATACCTTTCCTCTGGCTAAATTGACATGTATAAGCCTTCCATGAAGCCCCTGTCATTCCTTCGGCCCGGAAAATTTGTCAGCTCAGTCCGACACTTGGGTGATGTCCTAAACTCAGGTCCATATAGGGTCTGATAAAATTACCAAAATACCCCCGCGACCTAAAAATGGCCTACTAGCCCTTAAAACCTTCCACAAATGGCCTCAGTGCCTGAGAAAGTCCCTAAGCCCAGTCAATGTGTTGTTGTATAGGTGGTAAACGAGTGGCCATCCGGAATCACTTAAGTGAGTGTGCCCTCGACATCTGAACCTATAGGAGGACCTTGGGATTTCTTTGGCAGTTAAACAAAGGTGTTCGGACATTAGGCCGATATAATCAACACTCACTGCGATCAGTGGGGAGAGGTCCAACACCCGAACCCAAATCGTCTGATATAATACGCACCCACGGAATGACTCCCTCCTCAGGTGTCGCTCCTCAGCGGCTCAAATGGCGTCGCGATGCTCCCGGAAGACATTGCTGGCTTTGAACCACCAGCGGGCGTAATGGATATCAAACTGGCCTCTGCGCTCCTGCTCTGGAACAGGGTACCCCTGTGACACCTCACGACAGAGGAAGTCCTGCCACGCTGCTGCTACCAAGTGCACATCCCTGTGCCTGTACAGTCAAAGGGGCAGAGGAAATTCTGCGCTCGAACGAATGCCCTAATCATACCCAAAGTTCCTGGCGAACCGATGCGGGTAATAGGGCTCAAGTATAGCTGTGCTAGAGCGCCGGTACACAAGAACATTGGGGCGGATGCTAATAACCCACTCTACCAAGCCGTGAGAGGAGGCCAAAGCATGTTTGGAAACTCTGCTAACAACGGCGTCTCCCTCTTGCCCAACATAAGGGCGGTGGAGGTAGGAGAAGTAGTCAAGGGCTAGGCCCTCTCCTCAATGGAACAAAAGACAAGGCCTGTTGGGCCCCTACAAGCTGAACCACTGAGTCCTGTGATGGCTACCCTATGAACCAAAGAATCAGCGGCACTGCCGGGTTGTCAACTGGAGCCCTCCGAGATCGTTCTGGCAATAGCAGCCCTGCCCAGGCACTCAAGTAATGAGTGGGCAGCATAATGCTCTTCTCCCGCGGAGATGAATGGGAAGACAAAGCCCCGAGCGAATGAAAAATATTTGCCAGAGCTGCTGGTGCAATGGCGAGCCTCTGTCCACAAGCAAGCTAGGTATATCACCTCCGGCCGCAGAAGCCCATCCTCTTCATGAGGAACCACAAAGCTGGCCAACCAGTAGGCCAAGTAAGCTGCTAAATATGTAATAGGTAGCAGCTTCCTCGAGTTCCATCCCTATGTCGGTGCAGGCAAATGGCGGGGGTGAAGAGGAACGTCTACTCTAACTTCCTTGCATTCCTCTCAAGTGGTGCCGGACTGAGCAAACTCCTCGTGAAAGCAGAAAGGGCCACTGTAAAAATGACTCACCCATGCATTGAAAGTCACCCTCCGTGTGCGAGAGGCCCGGTCTGTGCCAACTCGGGCTAAATTCCTCCAAGTCTTCATCAAAAAACTGAAACAGTATGACAGGGTGTACCGCCCAGCGCCGTCGGTGGAGCTAAGGTGCAAGTCATCCAGTGAAAGCTCCTCGTATGGTCTCCCACAAATCGGGAGACCCGAAATCCTCTGAAAAGCCCAGAGGTCCAGGGAAGTCTCTCCTCCAGCCGTGGCGAAAGTGTTCCACCTGCGGTTAAACCTCTCTACCAAAACCTGTAACAGGCCTGTGTGACAGGGGTAGGAATATACAGCGGCCGTCACTGCATGACAGATCCCCACCCTGTCCAACACCGACCGGTAGACAGTCAGAATGTCCCAGAGCCACTCTGTCGTGCCGCGGTGATAGCTATGAGACGGCATAACAGACCATTTCCCGTACCAACTGGGGGTCTTCAATGCCAGAACCCTCTCAATCATGCAATCATGGACGTACTCCTCCTGTGCAAAGCTCTCCCCAGTAGGTGTTAGGAAAAGACCATCTACAACCTGATCCATGGTCTTGTGTTGCCCATGCATATGTCAAACCGCAGGAGCCAGTGGTGCAGTCCGAACAGTGAGGCTCTCGTGCCGCTGAAAAGAGCCCAGACTCTGCCGATCTGGGTACTGTCTCTACTGTGTGAAGCCCTTAGGATAACTCGGATAAGTCAAGGAACACAATCCTTGCACGTTGTCTCTCCCTGCTAATATGGCCCGCTCGAGGCAGCGCCTCTCCTCGGGCAGTGAGGGATCGTCAACCTCCATGCCGATCGATGCAAAGCTCTGAAGGAAACGGTAGAGGTGACAGTCCAAGGGATAGTGGTGTGGATACCCCCCCCCCCAGCGATCGTATGTGTAGAGGTCGTCCTGTCTCGTAATCCGAGACACGTCCACGAGGCCTTCCGTGTCCCTAGCACTCTCAGTTGGGCCCTCAGCGACCCATAAGTAGCCAAAGTCCAACCAGCTGAAATTGTTATCATCAATGACGCGGGGGGGGAAGGCGACATGCGCCGGTCGGTGCGCTCGACCCGGCACTCATCAGCGCCCCTAGCCCTCGACCTCCTCGACCGACTCCTATCTCCGCTGCTGCGAGCCATGCCTAGAAGCACTAAAAAAAAAGGAAGCAGAGCGTCAGGCCAAAATATCCCGGGACAGCAATATAATCACTGAATGCAGTCCCAAAAAAGTGCAACGTCTATACAAAAGACGTGTGATGATATTCCGTACACCAGCGCGAATGACTACTTTGTGAAGGCATCCCAGCTCGACGCGGGCTTGCCGAATACGCCTCCGAAATTGATCCGCAACATTTTCGGCGGCTCGTTGGGCGGACCGGTTATCAAGGATCGTTTGTATTTCTTCACCAACTACGAGGGGACACGTCGAGCGGAAGCGGTCAGCCAGACGGTTCAGGTTCCGACGGATACATTGCGTGACGGGCTCATCCAGTCTCTCTGTGCTGAGCCTTCTACCTGCCCGGGCGGTACAGTGACCGGAATCAGCGGCAAGAGCTACCCGGTTCAGGCGGGGTACCAGGCGCTTTCACCGACGCAGTTGACGGCGATCGATCCGTTGCATCTCGGCCCGAATGCGCCCGTCGTCCAGTATCTGAACACGTGGCCGGCTCCGAATTGCAACAACACCGGCGACGGCGTCAACGCCTCCACCTCCGGCTCCGGCGCGGTGAGCGTGGGCAACGCGGGGTCCCGGATCGGCGGCGTCGTCCAAGGCGCGACCAACGGTATCGAAGCGTCCGGCGGCGGTGCGGTGAACGTGTTCACCGGCAACAACGTCACCGGCACGGCGAATCTCGGCATCTCCGCCAAGAGCACCGGCGGTTCGGTGGTGGTTGACACCGGCACCGGCACGATCACCGGCGGCACGGGCGGCATCCTGGCGACCACCACGGCCGCTGGCGGCACCGTTCAGGTCAACAACGCCGACGTGATCCAAGGCGGCACGGGCCGGGGCATCGACGCCGAAGGCGCCGGCTCCGCGGTCACCGTGGCGTCGACGAAGAACATCACGGCCGGCACGGTCGGGATCTACGCCTCCAATACCGTCAACGGCACGGTCACGGTCGGCACTACGGCCGCTCCGATCACCGGGGTGTTCGCCGGCATGACCACTGCCGGGATCCAGACGTCTGCGGTGGGCGGGGCGACTTCGATCGTCACCGGCGCCGACATGACCGGCCTCGCTGGCGCCGCCTACGGCATCAACGCGGCCTCCACCACCGGCGGGATCACGATCAACAACACGGGCGGCATCGGCGCGGCCGGCGCCGGCGCTGGCATCAACACCGACGGCATCCTGGCGGTGTCGAGCGGCGCGAACACGACCGGCGTCACCGTGACCAACAGCGGCGCGATCTTCGTGGACAACGGCGGTGACGCCGGCATCCACGCCGAGAACGCCGGCATCGGGACCGTGACGGTCACCAACTCGGGTGTGATCGATCCGGGCGCCTACGGCATCTACAGCAAGGGCGGCGGCAACGTGGTGGTGACCAACACCGCCAACGTGACCGGCGGCGTGGGCATCCACGCCCAGTCCACCGGGACCAACGCCACCAGCGCGGTGACGGTGAGCTCGACGGGCGCCACGGTGACGGGCACGACCGGCAACGGTATCGAAGCTTCCAGCGCCGGCTCGGGTCTGGTGCAAGTGACGGCCACGTCGGTGAACGGCGCGACGGTCAACACGGCGGTGAGCGGCGCGATCAACGCCATCAGCGCTACGTCGGCCGGCGGCGGCCCGGTGACGGTCTCCACCACGGGCAACGTGACGGGCGGCACCAACGCCGGCATCCTTGCCAGCTCGACGGTCGGCAATGGCAATGTCTCGGTGACCAGCGCCAGCTCCTCCGGCCTCCCGGCCGGCACCCTGAACACGGTGACGGGCACTAAGTTCGGCGTCGACGCCACGACCACGGGCTCTGGCTCGGTTAATGTGGACACCACCAACGCCCTGGTGACGGCGACTGGCACCAGCGGCCCGCTGGCGGCCGTCTACGCCACGACCACGGGCTCTGGCTCGGTGACGGTGAAGACGAACGCGGTGACGGCCAATGGTGTTGGCTCGACCGGGTACGGCGTCTTCTCTTCAAGCGGAAGCGGTGCGGTTTCGGTCGAGACGTCCGGGGCGGTCAACGGCTCGTTTGACGGCGTCTTCGGCCAGTCGGTCGGAACCCTGGGTACGGTCGGTGTCATCACGCACAACAGCGTGACCGGCACGAACGATGCCGGCATCACCATCGCCGGCGACGCCGGGGCCACGGTTCATGCCGAAGGCAGCGGCAGCATCGTCACGGGCGCCACCTACGGCATCCAGGCGAATTCGGGCCTGGTCACGGCGGGCGCGGCCACGAGCGTGATCACCGACACGGGCGTGGCGGTTGTGGCCACGACCGGCCGCGGCATCCAGGCCACCGGCCAAAAGACCACGGTCAATACCGGTGGCACGGTGCACGGCGCGACTACCGGCATCTACGGCTGGTCGACCAACGGCACGATGAGCGTGACCACGGCCGCCGCGGTGACGGGTGACGCGGCCGACGGCATCTACGCCGGGGCGAACGGTAACGGGAACATCGTGGTGACGACGGGAGGGACCGTTTCGGGGGCCACCTCTGGCATCACCACGGCGTCCACCGGCACCGGCTCCAGCACGGTGACCACCAACGCTGCCGTGAGCGCTTCCGGGACGAATGCCTTCGGCATCCACGTCACCGGTGGTGCGGGCGGCATGACCGTGAACGCCAACGCCAACGTCACGGCGCTTAACGGCCAGGCGATCGTGACCAACGTCACTGGCGGTGGCACGGTGACCATCGCGGCGGGCGCCACGGCCAAGGGCCTGGGCTCCACGACCGCGGTGGTGGACGTGACCTCGGCCTCCGGCTCGACCACGACGATCCAGAACAACGGCACGATCACATCGGTGAACGCCGCGCCGACTTCCTATGGCGACTTCGCCATCCAGGGGACGGGCGGCAACGTGGTGGTGAACAATGCCGGCTCGCTGTTCGGGGTGGTCAACTTCGCCGGTCTGACCGGGACGAACGCCGCGACGATCAACAACGCCGCCGGCGCCAACTGGTACACCAGCGGGACCTCGACCTTCAGCGGGGCGACCACCGACGCGGTCTACAACGCCGGGACGATCCACGCTAACGGGGCCACCAAGAGGACCGGTCTCGACAGCCTGAGCGTTTCCTCCGATTTCGCGCGGCCCAGCGCCCGGCCCAGCCCCAGCACGATCATCACGAGCGCGATCATCACCACGCTCACCGCGCTGCCCTGGGTGTAGTCGCCTTCCTGGAAGCGGACATAGGCCTCGAACGCCAGGGTTTCGCTGCCCTGGCTCGCCAGCAGGCTGGTCGCGGAGATTTCCTTGACCGCGTTGATGAACACCAGCACGGCGCTGCCCGCCAGCGCCGGCGCCAGCAGGGGCAGCACGATGCGGGCCAATACGCGCAGGCGTCCCAGCCCGCCTACCTGCGCCGCTGCTTCGAGCTCGACGGCCATCTGCGACAGGCGCGCGGATACCGATCGCACCCCGATGCCGGTAAAGCGCAGCACATAGGCCAGCAGCAGGATCCAGACGGTGCCGTAGAGCGGAATCCAGCCGCCGCCGAAGGCCAGGATCAGCGCCATCCCCGTCACCAGGCCCGGCAGCGCAAACACGATGAAGCTGACGCGGTCGGCCAGCATGCTGGCCCGCCAGCGCAAGCGCTGCGCGCCGTAGACGATGGCCACGGCCACCGCGATGCTGATCGCCGCCGCGCCCACGGCCAGCTCCAGCGTATTGCGCAGCGAACGGCGCAGCTCGTCGCTGTGCAGCAGTGCGGCGTAGCGCACCAGCGTCCAGTTCTGCGGCCCGTAGCCCTTGCCCCAGCTGTCGAGCAGGCTCACCAGGACCAACGAGGCCAGCGGGGCCAGCGCCACCAACAGCAGCACGGCCCATACCGCCGCCGCTAGCGGCCAGCGCCAGGCCCCCAGCGCCTGGCGGCTCTGTCGGTTGGCCTTGCCCGCCAATGTTTCCATGCGCCGCCCGGCCAGCAGGCGCAACTGCGCCCACAGCACGGCGAAGGCCAGCAGGCCCAGCACCACGGACAGCACCGAGGCGCCGGACATGTCCAGCGGCGGCGTGGTGGCCAGGCTGTAGATGCGGGTCGTCAAGGTATCGAAGCCATTGGGCGTGCCCAGCAGGCTGGGAACGCCGAATTCCTCCAGCACATAGGCGAACACCAGCAGCAGCCCGCCCAGGAGCGCCGGACGCGCCAGCGGCACGGTGATGCGCCAGAACACCCGGTGCGGCGCCATGCCGGCGATGCGCCCGGCCTCTTCCAGCGCTGGATCGTTCGCCTGCAGGTTGCTGGCCGTCATCAGGAACGGGAACAGCATCAGGTGCAGCGTCATCACGATCACGATGGCGAGCTTGCCATAGGCAGGCAAGGGTGGCGCCGTGCCCACTGCCGCCTGCCACAATCCGCTGCGAGAAAAGATTTCCACCCAGGCGCTGGCCAGCTGGAATCCGGGAATGACGTGCCCATTGGGACCCACCCCGCCAGATCCGGAGGACGGGACAGCGTGTGGGCCCCACGGCCCCGTTGATTGCGCCGTCCGGAAAGCACAAAAATGCGGAGTTCGGCGCGTCGGGACGACTTCAAGATGTCACCCGTCACCCTGATTTGCGTGATCCCCGGGCCCCACATGTGACCTTTTATCTCCCTGTGTGGAGTGGGTCAAGTTGCTTTGTACTCTTGTAATTTATGTTAATCGGGGGGGCCGTAAATCAGCCAGGGTTGTCTTCGCCACGCCGGGTGCGTGGAGGTACAGTCTTAACTCCTTGGCATTATTTTCTAGTTTAGTATACGGTCTTAGGCCACTGCCAAGAGCGTAGGTACTAGCCCGCGTGTACATGTCACCACTGTGAGAGTGAGTGTGACCCATCCCGCGACTCGATCCGAGTCTGGAATTGAGTCGGACTACCTTTGACCTCCGTTGGTTCCTTAACCGCGCACGGTCCACGCTTTCCCTCGCATGGGCCGATGAGTGAGCTAGCTCTTCTGTTAGCGACGTGTATCCCATAGGAGCTCTTCGTGTCGAGCCGAGGATGCTCTAGTGGCCGTGTTGTTGCTGGTCGAGTCGAGTCCATTTCATGTAGTGTCATCTCCTCATGTCCGTCCCACATCATACCCTTTGCTAAGGTGTAGCTCGGGTTATCGGTGAAGAACATCTCTATTTCAGCGACGATCGAGTTAAGCTAGCTGAAGCCCTTGATATTGGTGCCGAGAAGCTTTCCGCTGACTTCGGCCACCAAACTTCGGTGACATATAGTGATGGAGTCCTCCTGGACTGGTGGGTTGACACACCTTATGCTGAGGTCTCGCCGTTTCTTGATGAAGTCAAGAGCACTCTCGCCCTTCTTCTGTCGTAGAGAGCAGAGCTTGGCTAGGGAGATCTTTCGCTCAACCATTTGGAAATGGTCAAGGAACTTTTTCTGCAGATCTGCCCAGTCGACGATTGAGTTGGGATTCAGGTGGGAATGCCATTAGAAGGCCGTTCTTGTGAGTAAGGTGGCGAAATAGAGAGGGAGGTAGGATTCGTCCAACGCGAGCTCGCCAATGGCCATAATATAGTAGGCCAAGTGTTCATGCGGAGATCCCTGCCCATCAAACTTTTGCAGCTTTGGCAACTTGGCATACTCCGGGCGAAGCTTCTTGAGTTGCTGATGCAGTGGGTAGGGGACACTATAGAGGTCCACAGTCACAACCCCTTCCCCAAACTGGGGGAGTTTGGTCTCAATGATCCACTCCATCATCTGGCGCTGTGCCATGAGATTCTCCGGCACCAACGTGTTGGATGGCCGTGGTTGAACTTCGGCCAAAGGCATGTCGAACCTAGTTACTGTAGGAGTTTGGACAGGTGCGGCTGAGGTATTAGCGCCATTTTGACGGCCTAGCAGGACCGACGCTTCCGTCGAAGGCCCAGTAGGGAGCTGAGGATGGAGGTCACATTCTTGAAGCAAGTCTTGTAGGAGGACCTTCAAGTGCTGGTTCTCTTTCATAAGAGTCTCGAGAGTCACCTCCTGGACTTCACTGGCTGGAGGATTATTGTTGATCAGCTCCGCATTAACAGGGGTGGCACGATCCTCAATGGGAACCTCCTCCACTCGTGTCAATGTCTGAGGTCCGACAGAGGTGCCGACATGGCCGGCTAGAGTCAGCGACTGAGTCGGGTGACGCGGCCTCCTGAGCTAAGATATAGGCTGGTTCAGATCATCGGCCTGAGCCTCAAGCTGGTGTCCGGTGGCATAACACGTGAACACCCTGGTCACATCATTGAGGAGCTAGACCGTCCGCTTCTTCTGGGAGTGCCTCGTGGGGCGGACGGGTGCCCCTAGCCTATCAAAGACTGAGGTACATTGCAGGGGAGTCTTTGTTACGATATCCACCTGGGGAGACCTTGGGGCTGGCTGCTAGTGAGGCCCGAAGTGAGCCCATCTCTGCCTCAGCCTCTTCGGATGAGGGGCACTGGATGACTGGCCGTCGTCGTCCAATGCGGTGGTAGGATCAGCCGCATCTTGCTTGGCGCTGCCTCTGAGGGCCCGGAGGGGGTTTCTAAGGCGCACCCTCCGAATGGCTTGAGCCTCCTCCGAGGTAACCCAGATCCTTTTCAAGTCGGGTTGTTGGCCTCCCTTATTACTATCTCTCTGACGGGACTGGGGAGCTTGAGTATTGAGTTGGTGATGATGTCTCTGGGTAACTGTCAGAGCGTCCGCCCTCTTGAGTTTTGCTTTGTCCTCTCGCATTCACAGTAGGAGGCTGAAGCGGTTGATGGTAGGGACCATGGAGACGATCCACTCTGGCGGTATAATCGGCTCACCCCCGTCGAGGTGAATCCATAGATCACCAATGAGGATGGTCTGGCCAGAGTTACTAGTGGCACTGGCAAGTCGCCTGCCTCTACGACCCTGGCGATGCTTCTTCTGCGGAGCCGAGGATGATCCCACTCCGAGGTGGTAGATCGGGAAGACTCAGCCGGTGGCTGCTGGGGGCACAAGACCATCAACTAGAAACACTGGGGTCAGCCCCCAAGACATGAAGTCTGTAGTGAAGGCCGACGGCTGGGTGGCTCAAGTGTAAACCCTCGCACGAGCTGATAGAAGTGTTGCAGACGCTCGCGACGATGCGCTTGTGACAAAAGCCAATACTGTAGGCGGTGCCAGAATACCGACGGCCAAAGGCTGTGAGCCTAGACCGAGAGCTGGCGAGACCGAAAGGTAAGATGAAGAACCTTCGATCAATGTCAGGGTCGTCGCGTCCCATTGAGGAAGACCCGTGCTGGGAGTCGACATCACTGAGTTGTGGGGAACGCACCCCCGTAGTAGAGCTGGGAGGTTTGAGGCCAGACATGGATGACCTATGCCGGGTGTCGACCTTGGGGAACCCCGGGGTTGTGCACCCGGTCGGTGTACTAAGAAGCCTCAAGCCAGGTGTTGAAGACCCGGGTGAGGCGATTGCTCTTTAGAGGTTCGGGTTGAGAAACTCGAACAAGATGCTGGGGAACCTTGCCCCCGAGTTAGGGAACCCATGCGGGGAGCTGGCTCGACTGAGGCTCGGGGCTGAAAGCCTGAGTGGGGTACTGGGAAGCCAGGCATCTTGGGGAGACCCATACCAGATGCCGACTTAACTGGGGCTCGGGGCTGGAAGCCCGAGTGAACTGTTGTAGTAGAGATCGAAACTTGGGGCGTAGGACTAGCGTCTGGAGTCGATCAAGATTGGGCTCGGGGTCTGGTGCTTGCCCGGGTGGGAACTAGTCCGAGACCCTTACAGGGACCAGTGGCGAAAGGCCCGAGTCTAACACTCAGATGAGCTGCTGAGACTGGCGGATAATGTGACACATCTATAGTGCCAAACAGCATGGGAGTTGGGGTAGTTGCGGAGCAGCCACGGGGACCACACCCAAGAAGTAGGGCGATCCAACGACTGGGGTAAAGCTGCCGAAAGTAATCGACACCTCCACATAACCCACCTGCGCATGGGTGGCGATGATGATGGGACCGTAGGTGATGGCCGCCATAGTTGCTAATGCACTAGACAGGGTAGGGGCGACGACCGTTGGCGGTCATCAAGTGAAGTCCGACAACTGAAGCACGAACTGGAAGCTACTGAGAAGTGCGAACAAGTGCTCTCTTCTGCCTCTCCTGCAAGGACAGGAAAAAGGCACTAGGACTTCAGGGCTGGCACAGGTTTTCTCTTTAGTAAAAAGAAGGAAGGCAAGAGATGTCCCACCGGGCGTGCCATCCTTTTGTTCACGCACGACAGGTGTGGGCCGCGAGTGCACGTGTGTGCGGTGATCGGACTGAGGGGTGGGATAAGGCGACGGGAGGAGATACCAGAATCTAGCGTACTTCCAACACCTCCCCTCTCATGGTCATATCTTTCTCAAGGCGGCACCGTGCACTCACCTTTTACGAAAAGTCGAGGGGAGAGCGAGTGCACGGGAGGTTTCCTAATTTTTTGGGAAACGTGGCTGGGGTGCGGGCGTGCCAGTCGATTTCTCGACAATCGCCCATGGAACCAAAAGCTGATAGGGGAAGCACCGCCAGGGCGTGGCACGTGGACTCAGGACGTGAGAGACACGTGGAGGGATGGGTGGTTCCATAAGTGCGAGTGTGCAGGTGACTGTGGGGAGTCATGTACTAGACATCTTTCCCCACCGACTGCAAGCAGTCAGCATTTATTTACATCGGATTAAATCCAAACACCTTCATTCCATGCCGAAGAGAGAGCCGTATATGTCTGAAGTCATGGATGGAGAGCAGGAGCACTTCACAACTATGGGTTCACGCTAGGTCGGGCAGTGTTGGTTGAAGTCGGAGGTGCTGGAGGTTCAAGTCAGGCGGCACGAGGGGAACCGAGGGCTGAATGTGGATGCGAGTGCATTCGTTCAAGTGGCAATATAATTTATAAGGGCTACATAGGCTTTACAGGTGGGCCATGGTGGTCGAAGTACAACTGGCGCAAGCCACAGGACAATTCCAACACAATGATAGGCCTATGGGTCAAGACGTGACAAAGCAGATGTCCGCGTGTTTTACAGAGGGCCCTTCCCATGGCGTAGACCATGCTTGGTTCACTAAGAAGGGGGGCTATAACTGGGTGACTGGAGAAAGCACGGGCTGGCAACGGGGCGAGGGCTAATCATGGCTCGAGTGGAGCGGTTGGACATGTCCTCGCAACTGTAAGAGGTATGGCATCATGACGCATGCATAGTCACGGTCGATAGGCGTGTGAGGGGGAATCCCGGCATGAGGGGGCGTTCACCCTTGTCATAGCACTTCACAAGTGGCGGGGATAGACTTGCGTGTCATGGCTAAACGTCGTGCGAGGGAAGTACAAATGACATACCCTCAGCGTGCGTAGCCGATGAACAAGTCACTCACACAAAATTCTCCTTGCTGAAGCCTTGGTGCTTGAATCCTTGATGGTTGAATCTTCTTTTGATCCTCTACCCCTTGAGCTAATGGAGCTTGCTTGTGTGCGTTGACTGAGTATTGACCCCTCGTGCCTTGTCGTGTGCGTTCTTCACGATTTCTTCCATGTACTGGTACGTTGATCGAATCCCTGAGCAAACCTTGCGCCACGAGATCGAACTGGGACTGGAGCGGACCACTGGGCCTCCAGGCTGGGGGGAGGGCACGGCCCCCAAGGAGTTCACCCTCCTCGGGGGGCGCGGCCACGCCCTGGGGCGAACTGTCCCCGGGCAAGTTGCAACCCAAAGGGATGGTCCCCGGGGGTCTTCCTTTGTTGTCTGGGGGTGTCCTTTAAGGGGCACGGGGTTCCAAGGTATTGGGATCGGCCCGTGGGGGTTGTTATTTGTCGAGCCATAGTTGTCGCTCGCAAGGTATTCCGGTAAATACCTGACACACCCCGAGTTGTTGAACGGTTAGGCTAGCTGGCTGAGGGGCCCTGGGACGGGCCTTGGGGGCTGAAGAGAGGCACCTTGGGCATGTGGGTAGGGCCTCGTGCTATGTGTCGCGTTGCACGGTGGGTTGGCAGGGTAGCCTCGGGTTGGCCCGAGAGCTAAAGGTGAGTGGCTTGTCACCACGTGTTTGAGGGTCGGGGGTGGCCCCAGCTTGCTGGGGGGGTCATTGTAGAACCCAGTTGATATGCTGGAATCGTCGGTCGGCCCACGATTTGCTGTAGAAGGGCCAGAATATACGCGCCCACAAGGTGTTCGGGAAAATACCCGGCACGCGTGCGTGAGCTGTATATGGGTATTGCGGGCCTCCAAAGCCTGTGGTTGACTTAGTTGGGTCTCCCTTTGACCTTGGAGGGTCAAAAGAAGGGGTCCTGGGACAGGCCCCTGGGCATTTCATTGAGTGCCACGTGGCGTGGCTTGGAGTCAGGGTGCCCCCGGGTTGGCCCGGGCGGCCGTGTGAAGCACGGGCAAAGCCCACGACTAAGTGGTTGGGAATAGTCCTGGTTAGTTGCTGGCGTAACCGTACATCACGGATAGCTGGTTAGGGCCCTTGGCCAGCCCCACAGAGTTATAGAAAGGGTTAGGTGGCCCATGCCTTAAGGGTGATCGGGAAAATTCTCGAACCCTTGTTCCTTGGCATTTTGTCGGGAAATTGTTCGGGTACAACAAATGCCCCCCATGGGGCATGCGTCGGAGGCGGAGACGAGGGTGTACGACCCGTGAACCCCTTTTTCTGAGTTGTTGTAGTTGTATTTTGACACTTCATGTGCCTTTTGTTTGTTGCATTGTATATGTTACTTTCTGGTGTGCTGATCATTTTTTCGTGCCGAGTATGTGGCTGTCGGTAGTTGTGTTGCCCAGGTGTTATGGATCCAACAACAAATGATTGACTATGGCATATCATTCAAAAACACCTCAATCCTTTGTGACAATACCTCAGCCATCAACCTGTCTAAAAACCCAATTCATCACTCTCGCACTAAGCATATTGAGATAAGACATCATTTCATTAGAGATCATGTGAGCAAGGGTGACATTGATATTACCTTCATTGAGACCGACCGACAAATTGCCGATATTTTCACCAAACCCCTTAGTGAAGATAGATTCACAACACTGAGAAGAGAACTAGGGGTTTGTAGGGTCGATGGGTCTGTTTAATGCCATATGCATTTGTGCATACTTAGGATTGCATATCAGATTATGTTCTGTGCATTTAGCCACTTCCTTGACATGCATTTGCATTTTATTGTGTGAAATGATAAAAACAACAAAAATTCCTCCTTTGTGTGTTGTTGCATGTCTTCTATGAGTATTATAAAAACACAATGCTGCTTGAAAATCCTATGGCCAAAATCATCCTTGAACTATTGAAACTGCCAATAAAGGAGCTAATCGACTCAAAGTCAAAATCCGGATCAAAAGGACTCTAAGCGTCTTATATATTCCAATATTTCGACTAATATTCCCCAATGAATTAAATCCCAACATTTTCTTCCAACTTCTTTGATTTCATGAAAAATTTCATTTGGGGACTCGAGCCGGACGATTTATTGACCTCTTATACATTATATGCCTTAATCTGCTGAAGAACAGGACAGGGGTCGACCCCTAGGGTCGACCCTCACAGCAACCAGCAGAAAGGGTCGACCCCAAGGGTCGACCCTCGCAGGCCCAGCCGAACCCGGTTCAACCGGTCAGGGGGAGTGAACCAGGGGTCGACCCTTAGGGTCGACCCAAACCGGCGGCCGGCTCTAGCCGGGCCCTAGCCGTCCCAAGAGGGTCTCCAACCCTAAGTTGAAGCCCTCCAAGCCTATAAAACATCACCTCCCCCTCTTTCAGCCTTGCCACCATCTCTTGGAGCCCCAGAAACTCTTCCATTGGCATCAAACCCTTCAAGCCTTAGCCGCGGGTCTCCGGGTGGCGTCCGCGCGCACAAGCCTTTCTCCGGCTACACGTGTCCATCTTTGCACTCCTTCTTCTTGAGGTAAGCTTCTGGTGTTTGTGGAGGATCTTCATTTCACTCCTTTAGCATTCCCTAGGTCGGACCATGTTGTTCTAATCGACATCGATGGTTCTATCGATTTGTGCTTAGATGGCCCCAAAGAGGCGTACTTCTCGCAGCAAAGGGGAGTCGAGTGCGGCTCCAGCACGACGTGCCCGGGCAGCCGAGGTTGGACGCGGTTCTGCCCCGTCTAGCAAGATTTTGGACAGAAAAGTTCTACGCCCGCGAACGGTATCTTTCACAAATCTGAACCGTTATCTCCCGGGATTAGTGGATGTCATTTCTAGCCAGCCAAACTTGGATTTGTTCATGTCTGAACACCGTCGTATTTATCCACGGTTGGTTAATCAATTCTATGGAAACATGAATTTATCCGGGGAGCAACCGACCACTTTGGTCGATGGAGAGCACATTTTGCTTACAACTGAATTTTTAGGCATGGCTTTTAATCTCCCGACTGAAGGTTTTGCATTTGGAGATATTATTGTTCCTGATGATGCTGTTTATCCCATGATGACATGTGAAGAACGGGGAGATCGTTCTCTAGCTGGCTTGAATGCCAATCACTTTCCCCCAATGCAGCACATTTTTCATAGGATGATAACCACCATTTTACTCCCACGGGGAGGCGGACATGATAAGGTGACCGAGCAGCACATGTTTCTATTCTATTGTCTATTTGGTGGGATTCCTGTTAATTTTCCAGCACTCGTCTTGGCTCACATGTGCACAAGCATGAAACATAAGAATCGGAATCTTCCCTATGCTGCCGCACTTTCAGCCGTATTTGGGCAGTTGGACGTCAATTTATCCTTGGAACCATCACAAGACATTCGGGAAGCTGATATATTTTCTATCCATTCAATCTGCCACAACATGGGCTATGAGCTTCAGGACGGTATTCTGGTTCGCCAACTGAAAACTGCTGCACTTCATTCCAGTTCTGATGACGATGAGGAAGCCGAGGCACCGGCTGCTGCACCCCCTCCACAGTTTGCTGCAGACATGCCTTCTGCGGCGGTCCAGCTACTCATGGATCGACTGGACACTATTGATGACCGATTGGACGATTATGGGCGGACTATGGAGTCAATGCAACGTGAATTGTCCGATCTCACACTATCACATCAGGAGCACACTCAATACGTACGGGACGAGTTGGCCGATCAAGCCCGTTTGTTAGAAGAGATTGCGGCTTATATTCGACGTCCGCACCGTTCTTCGACTCCGGATGATGATGATGCTGCTGATTAGTAGTTCTTTTTCTGGCAGTATTCTTATCCTTGTTTCACCCCCTCCTTTTTGATGTTGCCAAAGGGGGAGAACAGACTATCAGGCTATTAATATGTATTGTGTGTCTTGCATGCGTGTGATGCATTAGCATTTCATTCCGTGTTAGAGTTTGTTATTGCATTGTTCGTTGTTGTTGCATTTCATTAGCATTTCATTCTGTTGGCATCTTGTGAATCACATTTCAGACCTGTTCATTTATTGCTAGTTGTCGGCACACCTTTGTGATATGTCAATCAATCAAACATGGTATGATGTCTTCTGTTTTCTGAGCAAAAATGAAATGGTTTCATGTTGATACGGTCTTTATTGATTCATGAGGTTCCAATTGATCTTAACAGACATATGAATGAGATTTTCAGCCATCCATGAATAGACAGTGTGATAGCATTTTGTCATCATCAAAAAGGGGGAGATTGTTGAACCCCCTCCTCATGTTTAATTTCTGATTTATTTTGATGTTGACTAAATGGATGTTTGTAAGCTGAAAATGAGGTTCTTCATTGAGATTGAAATCACCTCTACTCGGCATCGCCGAGTCACCCGGGTCCGTGTGTGAGCAACGGTGGGTTCGGCCTCTACCGAGGATTTGTTTGTTGTGTGTGCTTGCATGATAGGTCCGAGGACCCATTGTTTACTTGTTGTCCACCCCCATTGTCGTGTCACATCAGAGCAGGAATTTCTTATAGTCCTGCCTCTCTGCTTCAGTGAGGAGAGCGCTAAGGAATGTGGGCTGAGGGGCCTCATCGTTGCCTAGATTGATCTTGACGAGCTCATCAACAGTTGCCTAGCCGCTGTCCTCCAGCTCAGGAGGAGCGGGCTGAAAGTCGACAAAATCTTCATCATCAGCGGTGGCTTCGTACACCCATGGGTCTTAGAAGCCAGCGCTTGAGGCTACTGGAACTGGAAGGTCGTCACTGTTGGGTCAGGACAAGGGTTGTCCCGGGCCGTCCACGTCGGACTGGCAGCTATCGGCCAAAATTCTGGAGACTTGGTCAGAGTTGCCTGCCAATGCCGGTGATGCCTCACGATCTTCATTCTGGAGGCCTTCCTCAGGTGGAGGGTGTAGCGAGGTAGGCTCTGGAACTGGTTGGGAGGTCGTATAGGTCTCCTCGGTCTCCACATCCTCGTGGATAGGCAAGGAAGTCTCGTCGAGTGCTAGAACTAGAGCGCTGGTCCTGACTGGGGGTGGGATCAGAATCTCCTCTCCCTCGTCTCCCGAGATGTTGAACTTGGTGTTGGCGACAACTGGGTCAGCGGCTGGTTGGGTTGGTCCCATGACATGGACCGCATGGTAGACATAGAAGTCTGGGTTTTAGTCATATCCGAGACCTCTAGTGTCTTTTTGGGAAAACAAGGGTTGCCCCCGGACTTGCGAGGGTGTCCAGATATGCTGGAAATACCTCTACTATGTGGAGCTCTGCCATTGGGGAATGTGCTGCTTGAGGCACATCTCTTGGATACGAGGGGAGAGGTCGCCCAGAATTTGGATGGCTTCGGGGGTACTGTCGGCTCGCCTGGACCAGCCGAAGTCATCCTTTGGTGGGGCCGGCGGGACCATGTCTCCTTTGTGAAAGATGATGGACTTGTCCCTTTTGGCCTTTTTCTTGGACCGGTGTTGTAGTCTGTAAGTGACGATGAATGTAGTGAGCTGCTCGACCCTATGCTCATCTGAGGCACACACGAGCTGAATGTAGTTTGGAGGTAGGCATATACTCCTGTCGACTGCTCGGGTGATGAGGTTAGCCTTGAAATCGACTTTGCATCTCTCAGGGCGGTCTACGGTCGGCATAGCGCTAAGGTGCAGCCGACGAAGCTTAGCCTTCTCTTCATCGACTGAGAAGGGGTCGCCCTCCTCTTCTTCTGAGAGCCAGCCATTGCTCTTGCTCTTAATCACTGGAAAGGGACTAATTCCCTTGAAGTAAAGAGTGGCAGCAGCCAGATTGCATTCTGCTGGAGTAAACGGAGATAGGTCGACAAAAACTGAATGCTACTCCCCCTCCTTAATGTATTTTAGACACTAGTGGAGGGTTGAGGGAACGGCCCAATTTTCATGGAGCCAAGGTCTACCCAACAGCACTTTGTAGGATGTGTTGGAGTCGATGATGTATAAAGTCACCTTAGAGGCGAAGTCATCGAGTACCAAGTCGACATCCACTCGACCGAGGACCTCCTCTATTTTCTGGTTGAAGTCAGATATCTTGACCGCCTGAACCTTCTGGAGGAAAGGGGTCAGATATAAAGTCTTAAAAGTCTTAAGGGGCATGATGTTGATAATCGCACCGGCATCCACCAGAATCTGGTTTACTTCATGCCCATTGATTTTCTCCTTCATGTAGAGGGGCTGGTTATGAAATGGAGGAGAGAGCAAAAAGTCTTCTCCGTGAAGGTGATAGTGGTTGTGAAAGCTTCATACATGGTAGCTTTTATTTCTACCGCATGCACTTCGTAGACTTCCGACTCTTGAAGTATATTGATAAGGGTTTCCCTCAGATCTTTACTCCAAGCAATGGCTTCCTAGATTGTGATACTGGCAGGGAAGCGCTTCATCTGGTGAAGGACCTTCCGGTCGGCTCGGGCTCGAGCATCCTCCGGTGACCGTAATATGTCGGGCTGGATCTATTGTGGGCTACCGTGCCACTCCTCGCTGGGGAGGCACACTGCCTTGCCTTTGTTGCTAGGGTCGGGCAGGCTATGGCCAGCTACAGACTCTTGGAAGAAAGAAGCCAACGATGGCTCATCTGAGGGAGACTGGAGGACTGGTTCGTCCTTGCCAGACGGCCCTGCTTGTTCTACAGGACATGCTGGACTTGGTGCCACGACTGCGGTGATGGTGACGATCTCCTCGGTACCAGCAGGGTCGAAAATGCAGGGTTGCCCCCGGATCTCCACTGGTGGGATCGAGGCAGGTTGTTCTCCACGCAAGAGGATGACCCTTTCTAGATCGAAGGCAGACAGGCAGAGAGATGGCTCAGGGACTCTTTTGTGGCCTCTACTATGTCCACGACTGCGGCCTCAGCCACGACCAGTGTGCTCTGGGGCTGGTTGTGGTCTGTGTGGATCCACAGCCCTTTGTCTGGTTCTGGACGCTACCGGCTCGCCTCACCGAGAGGCGTTGATATTGTCTGAGGGTGGGATGGCCACCATGTTATAGGTGCAGCCACGAAGCATATGTTCCAGCTGTTGTTGTATTTTTTCCTGTTGTTTTGATGATGCTAACACTATATTAACTTCTATGCATTTGATTTGCCAATCTTTTAACCGTGCTGATTAAGTTACTGTTGTTTGTTTGAACCTCACCATACTTCGTGCACAAAAGCTCTTTCAATTGAAATTTTCTATACTTAGTGCACAAAAGTTCATTCACTTGAAATTTTCTATACTTCGTGCACAAAGGATCTTTCACTTGAAATTTCTACTTCGTGCTCAAAGGGGTCAGAAAAGTTGTTCCATTCCTCGTGCACAAAACTCACACTTTGGAGTATTTCACTTCGTGCATTATTCCATATTATCACAGTTTTTAAAAAATTAATATTTCAGTAATTTTATAAATCGCGCCCTAGTCTGGGTCGCTATTCAAGATATTGACGACTATTTGCACTGTCGCAGATTCACATTTTCCAGAAGATTGTTTAAAAATATTTTTCAGGGAATATAACGCCAACTATCAAGGTGTTAAATTAAATAGTAACGCCTTAGGATAGGGCGTTAATTTAGGTTGTACCGTAATTTGGCCATGAACAGTAACAATAATTTTAGCAGAAGACAATCAAGATTCCAGGAACATGATGAGGTGAAGAAAAATCTTAGGATAACAGGAACGTATTCATGCAGACCATTAACTACCAGGGATTGGAGTTATTAAATTTTGAATGTGCATTGAAATATTAAATACTGGTATAAATGACGCCTTGAAGAAGGTCGCCTATCAAATGATGCCATGCGCAGAAGGCGTTAAATCACAAGATATCTAATGGAAATAGCGACTTAGATAGAGGCGTGTCTTGAGTAGCGCCTTTGAGACCGTCACGTTTAAATAAAATAACGCCTTAAGTAAGGTCGTTATTTATTTAGAAACAGAAAGCGCAAATCAGCGTACTGGAACCAATAACTGTCTACATGTATGCATGCTCCTTTACTTATAATTTGATCCAGTATTTGAAGTTTAGGATCCTACCTTGTTGGGTGTTGAACTGGGTGACGACTAGGATGACTTGGAAGAAGAAAGAGTAAACTTGCAAGAAGAAGATACGGCAGTAATAATAGCAGCAGGAGGGTTCCTCTTACTGCAGCAGCAACAGGAACACAGAACAACAGCAGTAGCTGCAGCAGGAAAAGGAATCAGCAGGAAGAAGTCTTCTTGCCGTGGCCGCTCGTAGGAGGAGGAAGATCACCGGCTTCCGAAGTTCCTATATCTCACAGGAGAGAAGAAAAGAATAAGAATTGGAAGAAGAAATTCAGTAAGAACAACACTACGATTCTTACCAAGTGCTGGCAACAATTGTCGAACAGAGAAGGCTTAAGGGTTGGGCAAGGGTATTTATAGGCTTGAGAACCCCATAACCTGTTGGAATTCAACTGGGTTAGGACTTTCCCATCCTAATCCCTTTCCTCTCTTGATTCTTACCCTTTAACAGTTCCGTAATCGATATAAGTTCCCTGTTCGAATAGAACACTGCCTCTAGTTTCCGTTTTACGATTCTCAGAGAAATGGCGCCTTATCTAGGGGCGCTATTTAATTGGCGACTATGTCTGTGGCGTTAGTTTATAAATTGACGCCTATATGGAAAGGCTCCGTTTTCATAATTGGCGCCTCCAAAGGGGGCGTTCATTACTTATTTTATTTCAAATAGGATTCTTACCGTTTATTCCAAATGAATTGATGCCAGTTGGAAGGGGCGTCATTTAAATAATTGGCGACTTTACAGAAGTCACGATTTAACATTTTTCAAGATTTTTATTTTTCTATAATTCAGGGTTGCTACACGCCAGCTATCGACCCCGCGAGGGAGGCTCCCACGCAGGTGAGGGAAGTGCCTACTCTGATCGTGTCCTCGTCAGGCGAGAAGGTGGATTATGATTATTCCTGTGATGAGGTGATTTCGGGGGAAGGCGTGCCTGAGCAGTCCGGACCTCCTGAGCCGCCCCTTGTAAGTGTGAGTCCATTCACCTAGGGCTTCCCCCCGTGAACATCCACTGATCTTGTGTCTGCTGCTTGTTGACTTTCATGAGCTGCCCCCACCGGAGGTTGCAGAGGTCGCCGCCCCGAGCCTATCGGTCGGCGGAATGGAGGGAGTCCACATGGGCTGAGACAAGCTGGGGTCTTTATTTGAAGTTATGTGGCAGGAGGCGGCTGTAGAAACTTTCGGTACCCCCGGGTCAATGGACGAGCCTCTGGCGGAGGGGGAGATCGCGCCCGAGGGCAGCATAGTCCCGGTGGCCGAGGTGAGCATGGGGACCTTTTGGCTCTCCCTTTGTCTTATTACGACTTTTGGGTGATTCGCCTCAGGCAATGGGTGACTAACCCTGTCTTGTATATTCAGGAGGAGGCAGAGCTCCCGGAAGCAAACGTCACCGGAGCTCGTTGGGCTATCCCCAAGCGGAGGGAGCTTCTCAGTCCCGTGGGAGTGGACAGGCTGAGATCGCTCTGGGGGCCGAAGGTGGAGCCGCTGGTGTCACTTCTGCCATCAGGGGCCAGCCTGGAGCTAACGGTTCCTCTTCCGCCTCTTCCGATGCTCTCGACACCGGAGGAGACCCAGCTATTGCGGGGGATCCTGGCAACCATCGCCATTCCCGGGGAGGAGGAAGCGCAATCAGAAGGGGCTGCGGGTCTCTTGGCAATAACATCTGGTCTGGTTTCCTTCGACGTCCCTCCCCCGAATGAGAGCGAGACCCCTACCTTGCCAGGCCGTAAAGCGATGGTGTCAAGGGATCCAGCGATGGTTTTGCCTGCTCCTCTGGCGGTGGCTGGCTGGGAGTTATCCTTTGAAGCAGGAGGGCCCAGTGATTTGGCCATGGCACTTCCCTCTTCTTCGACAGCGGTGGATGCAGAGATATGGGCTGCTGTGGATAGTGCAGTGGAGTTCAATCTTCTGGCGATACCTTTAATCGGCTACACTGCTTTGGATGCACCGATTCAGCAGATGCTGTTGACGCTTCGGTCGATGATGCTTGCCGACCCCTCCCTTACATACCGAGGGGCGCATGCGATAGTGATGTAGCTAACCAGTGCACTACAAGTGCTGGGTTGCCCGCTGGAGGAATGGTCACGATGAGTCCTATTATTGTTGAAATACGTGAACCATCGCGAATTCCGTGAGACTCGGGCCCCCAATGAGCTTGCCTCCATCAAGGCGCAAGAGGGTGAATATCTGCAAGCTTTGGGGGTGCGTCGAAGCAGTGAGGAGAAGCACGAGAAGGCCTTGGAAGGAGGTCACCGCGACGTCCATGCCCTTAGGAATAGAATCGAGAAACTAGAGGGCTATTATTTGGGTGATTTTGTTAGAATCACATGTTTCTTGCGATTCGTGCATCATTTTGACTCTGGTCGGAGTCCATGTGATTGCCAGGGTGATTGTGGCTGTATCCCCTTCGTCTCAGCACGAACGGGGCGTGGAAAGGCCACGATCGGACGAACCCTTGGGCTTGCTCGCTGTGACGGTTGGACGGTCGAACCAAGACCCATCCAAGGTATGGGCAGCTGGCTCTGGACCTTTCATCCCCTCTGGGTTTTGGGACTTGTGCGGTCGCACGATAGACCGCACAAGGTTGTGCGGCCCGGTAGGGTCCACCCATCCCACCCCTTGGGCGGCCAGGTTCTAGCCGCCTATCTTCTGTCTGGGTTGAGCGGCCAGTGTCTGACCGTTCATCCCTGTTGACCCTTGGTCAGTTGTTGATTGTCGGTCGCGTTAGGCGGTTTGGTCAAAACTGTTTTGACTGGCACTATAGTAGGTCGGTTCCGTTCAGCGGTCCAGTCAAGACCGTTTTGACCAGGAACTGTTCTGGGTTGTGGGCTTGAGCGGCCAAGACTTGACCGCGCATCCCCTTGGGTGGTTCTGTCCTGACCGCCTATCTCCCTTAAGATCTGACCCTTGAGCGGCCAATCCCGGACCGTTCATGCCTTGGGCGGTCCTGCCATTGACCGCCCATCCCCCCTTTGAGCGGGCTGTCCCTGACCACGCATGCCCTTGTGCGGTCATCCCAGAACCGCTCATCCCTGTGTGTTGTCAGTTTGCCTTAGTGGCTTATCCCATGACTGTTTGAGTGTTGTGTTGGCCTCCGGTCGACCCAGTTGTGACCCAGTGGTCGACTTTCGGTCTCGTGAGTGTCTCAGACACCCCGGAGGTCTCGTGTCCGTGTTTTGAGGTGTCTGTGGGTTCCGTGTTACCGTGGTTTCAGACCTAGGAACTAAACTAGATTGACGGTGTTGTGCCGTCGCGTTCAACGATCTTGACCCCGAGTCTCATGACTCAAGGACCGTTGGGTTAATAGGTCTAGTGGGCTATCCAGAGTTTGGTGGTCTTGCGCCATCGATTACTTCGTGTCACTCGCGATGGGTGCGTGTGTGACTTTTTGTGTTCACGTCTGTGACCCATCCACTAGTCGTAGCTTCCACGGCACGCGTGTGTCGACCCATCGGGAGCACTGGTGTGACGTACCCGAGTTAGACGGTGAGTAGGCTGGTTACCGTAGGGCCCCCGCGTACTGTCGAGTCTGGGTTGGTGGGGGAATTACCAGCTAGAGGACAGACCTAGGGCGTATGGTCTGAGTGTGCACACGAGGCTGAGGGTTCGGACCCGCACTGACGAGCGCGACCCCAGCTAGTCCTTATTTTGTGGTACTCCTGGTTACTGTGCATGTCTGAGTCTCGCGCCCGGGGCGTTGTAGCTAGACACTTGTGATGCGGTGTAAGACGTCAGGGGACACATCCAGTCGTTCTTCTAGTGGACGGTGCTCTCGTCACATGACGTGAGTTGTTGTGTCCCAAGTTTTTGTTTCTCATCTGCGAGATGGGGTTTCGCGTGTTATTTCGGGAGTGTTCCCGAAGTCAAGGTCTGGGGTTTCTGGTGAGCGTCACCGAGGGCTTTCCCTAGACGGCGTAGAGTTCACGACAGCAAAGTCGTGACTGTGTTTCTGGACCGTGTGGTTTCAGCTCAGGCCCTACTGTGAGGGTAGGTTTTTATGACTGGGACGTCGTGGCGTTTTCCTAGTAGTGTGGCTAGGGCGGTTCGTGTCTGGTTGTCCCCCGACCGTGGGATCGGGATATCGGGTGCGTGACTTGGTTGTCCCCTGACGAGAGATCGGGTCGTGTTTTTGGTATAGTAGGAATAGCTGTAGAGCTGAGGTTTTGTCGGCCACCGTAGTTACTTTCCTGCTTTCGTAGTTCCTGCTTTTCGTGCCACCGTTGTTTCTCGGTTGGGATTTCGCGGGATCCCTACTGAGCCAGTGATAGGAGGCTCACCCCTGGTTTTCAAGTGTGGCAGTTGTTCCTCATGGTTCGAGGGCGTTGCATGGAGGTTCTTAGCTGCCAGCTTGCCGGGCCGAGTGTTCACTTGACGCGTGGTACATTTTACTACTTTAGACTGTACTTTCTGTTGGACTGGACTCTATTGTAGTTAGTTGTTTATTTCTGATATTATATCTATTGTCTTGCTTTATTTCTTATTTCTATGTACACCACACCTATCCTTTTAGCCCTTTCGAGTCTTCGGACTCGTGGGCGGCGGGCCAAGGTTCGAGTCGCGTCGGTTCCTTTTCGGTACTCGGATCCCGGGTTACCACAGCTGGTGTCGGAGCTATGGTTGTGGAAGTACATGGAAATTCGAGATATTACAGTGATCAGAGTCTGTAAGGTCCAGTACAGTCAGCGACTGACATAGGGTTTCATGCTTATTTTTCGCTTGGTTTCTCGTGTGAGAGCGTGAGGGCACGGCGTTGGTGCTGTGGAGGTGGTTGCTGTTCTTGACGGAGTGTCGGTGTAAGGTCTAAGGATCGAGGTCGAGAGCTTTATCCCTCATCGATGGTGGCCCCGGTTGTGCTGTGCTGGGCAGAGGTTGCCGACAGGTGCGTTGCTGCGGTGCTGTGTTCGAGGGATCCGCAGCAGGGTCAGGTGGGTGGTGCAGATTGTTCGTGGTTAAGTGGCAGTGAGTGTGCTCTGAGGGAGCTAATGTTGTCGTTTGGCCATTCCCATTCGAGATTTTTTCAGCCCCTGAGGCGTTGAGATCGTAGTTCGAGGTGGCAGAGTGGGCGCTCTAGTCGAGATGTGCTCGGATGAGCGGAGGATCTTCTTGGATTGAGCTGTGGTTACCCTAGATTTGGTTTGAGATTGTGTGGCCGTGGCAAGCTTGCGGCTCGAGGATGAGCGTTGGCAGGTGTCAGTTATGGCTCGTGTTGCGTTTCGAGGAGTCGCAGCGATGGTGCATCGAGAAGTGTTGTGATCGTGGTCTGACAAGACACTTGGTGAGTGTGTCCTTCTCTCTCTTTTATTTCCTCTCTCTTTTTTTATTTTATCCTTTTTGTTTCTTCTCTCTTTTCCCCTTTTTTTCCTTCTCCTTTTTTTTCATTTCGTCTCATATAAATAGGGGGACGGGAGAGTTCGAACGGTTCACACCGTTCAAACTCCCCTCTCTCTCCCTCTCTCTCTTTCGTCGTCGACCGAGCGGGGCGCCCTTCCTTCTTCCTCTTCTTCTCTTCCGTTGTCGAGCCCGACCGCCGCCGCCACCACCGTCGTTGTTGCCGCGGTGAGGAGACGGCCACAGCCCTCCTCTCTCTCCCTCCTTCTTCTTCCTCTCTTCCCCTTCCCGTTCTCTCTTTCCCCCTCCTCTTCTTCCTCTTCTTCCTCGTTCGAGGGGCGACGGAGCCCTAGGGCTCCCTCCCTCTCTCTCATTTTCTCTCCCCCTCTCTCTTCTTTTCTTTCTCTCCTCCTCTTCTTCTTCTTCCTGTTCTCCGACGTCGAGGATGGTCATCGTGAGGAGCGTGCCGCGGACGGGGGCGCCGGGCATGCCGGCGAGGGTTTTAGCGTGCGCACCGGGATGGGCCTCACCGAGTGTGCCGGGCAAGGGGGCACGGGTGTGCCGGTGAGGGGCCTCTTCGGGCGTACCGGGGAAGGCATGGGTGAGTGTGCCGAGGAAGCCTCATTGGGGTATGCCGGTGAAGAGCACACGAGTGGTGTACTGGCGAAGCCCCCCTTCGGGGTGTGCCGGCGAAGGGAGCTTCACTGTGCTGGTGAAGGGCGACCCACCGTGGGAGGAAAGACAATTAGACAGGCGGACTTCTGGTGTTGCCCTGCAGGGCCCACCACCACATTGTTGGGGCCGTCACTCCTTGTGGACGTGCACCCGTGTTTCCCCTTACGCCTCTGGCCTAGGGAAAACTCTACCAAAATTTTGTCAGAAATTGACGGTCTTAATTATCCTAATAGTGGATCCCCTTCTATATTTCTCCATCATCTTGTTCCTATTTCCCCTTTGGCTCATCGCCCATCCTTGGTTCTTGGACTAACAATACTCAATGGCATCTGCCAAAGCCATATTTGGCCAAGCGTGCCGGGAAAGGGCACCAAGGGGCGTACCGGGGAATGCCCTTAAGGGCGTGCCGGTGAGGACTGCTTCAGACTGTGCCGGGGAAGCTCACGCTAGAGCGTACCGGTGAGGGCCTTGATGAGTGTGCCAGCGAAGGACCGTCGAAGGGTGTGCCGGTGAAGATCTTTAACAAGTGTGCCGATGAAGACCCATTCGGGGCGCACCGGGGAAGAAAACCCATAGTGTGCCGGTGAAGGGCCTGGGCGGTGTACAAGTGAAGCCCCCATTAGGGTGTGCCGGGGAAGAGGGCACTCAGGGCGTGCCGGGGGAGGTCCGCTCGGGCTGTACCGGGGAAGACCCCTAAGGCGTGTCGGGGAAGGGCCGCTTGAGGCTTGATTCACTTCTTCTTGTCCTTCCTTTTCTTTCTTTTCTTCCCTTTGCTTAAAGTGGGATGTTCCCCTTCCTTTGTAGCTTGCTTCCTTGTTATATGCAGTTTGTTCTGACCCCCCCTTTTTCTTATTGCACTCTTGCAGAAAGATGGCTGCTCCAAGTGGCTCTGCTGCTCCTGTTGCTGGTGCCCGACGTGCTCCTCTACCTCCGGTGTCGGCTGTCACCTGGTTCAATGTGGAGGACTTGGACCGGGACCACGCGGAGGTAGCAGCGTTGGCTGACTCTTCAGGCTAGGACACTGAGAGCCTGGATGTCCGGAGGCTCTCTAAGGCAGAAAAAGGATTCAGCTTTGACCGCACCACATGGGACTATCCGACAGACTTCCCGAAGGATAGGCACCTTATTCGCCATCTCAAGCACCTTCGGACCCATGACCGGCGGGAACTATGGACCGTAAAGGAAGTGGAGCGTGCCATCCTACAGGCTCGAGACAGCCTGTCGCACGTTGTTCCGAGGAGCGTCCCGATGTATCTGGTGGGTGAGGCCCATGAGTGGGAGCCTGTGCTAGGGCTGGAGGTAGTGCTGTCGGTAGAAGATAAGCTGGTGAGGACCCCGGGCTTCACCCCCGCCAAATGGGACACCGCTGCGGGATGCGTTCAGGGCGAGCAGCACCGCTATGGCCTGTTTCTGGCTCCATTGAAGTGGGGCTACAGAGAGGAGCCCTTCATCCTTGATTGCCTGGCAATCCAGTTCAAGCAGGGGGTGTCGCTGGGCTGGTTCGGGGAGCTGAAGCTCCAAACCGCCCATAGCTTCAGAGAGGGAGCGGTGGAATTTGCCGAATATGCATTATTCAACTACGCTCACATACTTATCTAGGCTGGTGTGTACCACAGCGTCTACGCCTCTCGGTATGACTACCCAATCTCCAAGGGGCTCTACTGCGGGATGCTGGAAGTATTTAGCATGGAGACCAACACATTTTACACTGCGGAGGGTAAGACATCCCTGGACCTGTGGAGTCTCAGCCAACTCAGTGGCTTACCCATCGATGGGGAGCCTTATGAAGTGGTTTGCCTCCCAGATTTGATCAAGGATTAGACAAACGACGACGGCTATTATTCTCTGGGGTATTCTTACCGGTACCTAATGAAGGCATATCGGGAAATGTACAAGCTGGCGCACGGAGAGAAGCAGCCGCACCGCGGGGATCAGAAGAGAGTCCATCTGACTTTATGGCTGCAGTATTTCTTCGATGGGCCAAAGAAGTATGAAGATTTCCCGTGCGTGGGCACAGTCGTCGCCCCGCAAGAAATGGGCTAAGCCCAAGTCGGACGTGAAGATCCCCTCCAAGGGGCGTTTGGGCAGGCCGAACCCGATGGTGCTCGATCCGATGACGTACTGTGTCGCCTTCCTCACATATTGGCTATGTTCATTTGCCTTGCCGCATGGGGACGAGATTGTCATTCGACCAGACACAATTTACCCCGCCTGTCAGATGGCATGGGGAATCAAGCTGTCGTTGTGCCCGACCGCCCTCTGTCTGATATGCCCATGGAAGTTTTTGTGAGCGTCTCTCAAGTCCGTGCAGCTTCTTTTCTTCAAACAGGCAAAGCCCGTGCATATTTTAGTCAAAGCAAAAATATAAGTCCATGCATGTTTTGCTTCATTGAGTCTGTGCATGTTTGGTGTGAACACCAAGTTCGTGCATGTCTTGGTTTGACCACCAAGTCCATGCATGTTTTGGTTTAACAACCAAAGTCTGTGCACTATGAGTCCGTGCACATGTCTCTTATTCAAATGAAGTCTGTGCATGTTTTGGTGTTACAAATAAAGTCTGTGCACTTTGTTGAAACAAAGTCCGTGCACTTTGTTTCAAACAAAGTCCGTGCACTTTGTTACAACAAAGTCTGTGCACTTTGTTACAAACAAGGTCCGTGCACTTTGTTACAAAAAAAGTCCGTGCACTTTGTTTAACAAAGTCTGCACACTTTCTTCAAACAAAGTCCGTGCACTTTGTTACAAACAAAGTCCGTGCACTTTATTCAAACAAAGTCCATGCACTTTGATCAAACAAAGTCCGTGCACTTTGTTACAAACAAAGCCAGTGCACTTTGTTCAAACATAGTCCGTGCACATTCTTCTTTTCACTACATTTCAAGTCTAAGCACGTTGTCTACAATTCATATTCGTGCACATGTTTTCTGACTAAGTCTGAGCATATTCTTCAACACAAGTCCATGTACCTTTTCCAATCATGTCCGTGCACATTCTGCTCTCACATAAAGGCCATGCATGTTTTTCTAAAACAAAGCCCGTGCATGTTGTTTTTTTCTGCCTGAAAAGTTCGTGCACTTCTCCATTCGAAGTTCATGCATGCTTTGCATTTGTCCGTACCAAACTCAGTACCCATCTGCCTTAGCCATATAAAGTCAAAGCATATATTGTAGCAAAGGCAGGACATATCCATATAAGGTCCGAGCACACACTGTAGCAAAGTCTGTGCACATTTATCTTTGGCCATTTAAGTGCATGCATACTTGCTTATATACGCACTATGGAGTCTGTGTATCTTTTACACTGAGTCCGTGCTATGCTCACATGGCTGTAGATTTCATGTCTGTGCATGAACAGTGGTAGAGCTTTGAGTAGCATCCAACTGACTGTGAGCAGAAGAGCTGGAGCACGTGAGATCAGAAGATTAGACAAGCACGTGATCCAAGGCAGATCCCTGTTCGTAGGTGCTACCACGTGGATAGCCAAGCTGTGAGATACTGACATGTGGCAGGACTCTCCTGAACCTTCCAAGCGGCATGTTTTCTCCACACGCCTAGGGCATGATCCGGTGGCTTCAGACTGAGGAGATATATAAAGGATCCTTCTGTAATTCAAGAAGACATCTCTCCAGCAAAAATTGAGAAGGATCATCAGAAGAAGAGCAGAGGGAAAAGAAGAAAGCTCGTGATAGAAAAAAGAGTGAGCAGTA
Source organism: Amorphophallus titanum (assembly GCA_024336825.1). NCBI lineage: Eukaryota > Viridiplantae > Streptophyta > Magnoliopsida > Alismatales > Araceae > Amorphophallus > Amorphophallus titanum. The sequence goes on from JANBPO010009398.1 coordinate 2,399,226, forward strand.
AAGCAAAGGATATAATTGCAGACTGAGAGAAGAGAAGGTGAGAGTAGTAGAAGAGAGAAAGAGAGATAGAGAGAGAGCTCGTGGTGAAGAAGAAGAAGACCTGTTTCTACTGGACTGTGGATCAAATCCAAGCCAGTCAGCTCTGTGAGAGAGCCATATTTGTGCATCTTTGTTTACAACTTTCTGTTGCTATGTTTTCCCCATTTCTTGTTTCCATTTTACCTTTCTTTCAAACTGTTTGTCAGCAGAGCAAGCTATGAAGCTCAGCGGGCAGAGGTGGATTCCTCTGGACGGGTCAAGCTGTAATCCCAGCAGATGGCTAAGCTGTAACGCCCAGCAGTTCAAGCTGTGAGTCAGCGGATGGCTAAGCTGTATTGCCCAGCGGAAGCAAGCTGTGATGCTCAGCTGATGTAGGCAAGCTGTGAGGCCCAGCCGTTAAGCTGTGTATCAGCGGAAGCCACATTCCAGTTTGGAGTGTGGGGTGGACGTAGGTCTTCGGACTGAACCACCTAAAAATTGCCTGTGCACTGTGGTTTGTTTGTTCTCATCCGTTTGTGCTAGATGTTTGCTTAGGCCAATCTGATTTGTGTGTCTAGTGCATGGTTGTATGTTCAGCGCTAGATGCATACTAAGGATCTCGCACTAATTCCTTATCCGATTGACTCCGCTAAGTGTATAGATTTTCTGTGTCTACTGGGAGTGCAAGTTAAGTGTTCAGCTATGTGCTTCATTAAAGCATTTCTTAGTTCAGTCTATCAGAAGCTTAGTCTGTCTGATCCTCTAACTATTATAAAAGAACAATTAAGATGGTTATGTTTCATGTGAGTTAAATTCCGCTACATGGTCTAATTATTCTAGAGTTCAGAAGGTGACGAGCTTGGTTTTGTTAACAACTTAGAATTGCTTAGGGACTTTTACATTGGCAGTCTAACTGTTCGATTCAGTGCACCATTATTTTTCATATCCTGTAGAGTTTAACTAGACTTAATTCCGCATCTGTGTCTAGTTACAGCCTTAATTTTTTAAATCGGGCAAGATTTTTGAAGAGGGATTCATTCACCCCCCTCTAAATCCATCGCACCTATCCCATCAGTTGGTATTAGAGCGGGTCTCTGTGCATTCAAGATCCAACGATCTTTGGAGGATCCTGCTATTTTCGTGGTGCATTTCAGAGTGGGTCTGGTCTTGTTACTTTCAGTGCTTCAGTCTTGCTATGTTAGTGCTTTGTTGCATTTACGTCGGTTCCGAAGTACTTCTCATTTCTTGTTCTTATTTTCTCAATCGAACAAGTCATTCATCGATGGCTCATCCGCTGATGTTCAAAGGTGAAGAGTTCGATCTATGGTTAGAGAGCTTACATCGATATGTAAGGCCAACTGATCCTGACCTTTGGAAGGTAATAGCGGATGGTCTACACAAATTATTGAGAGATAAATCTAAATGGACCGAGAAGGATAGATTGAAAAACTTTGCTAATGATAGAGCATTAGACTTGATCAAGGCATCTCTTGACAGAGCTCTAATCGAATGCGTTTCATCTTGCAGGTCCTCTAACTTAACCTATTTAAACACACCAAATGTAAAAGTACAAATAAAAATACAATACACTCAAAATAAATACAGGAAAATATCAAAGCTCTGATGGGAGCTCCATGCTATCACCCAGCCACAAGGATGTCGACGTGCTGCGGGTCCGGTATCGGCGGCTGGCTCTGGTGTCCCCACCAGGTGCCCTATTGAAATTGGCGCCCATGTGAGGGGCGTCCATTTCCTTTTGTGTGAAAAAAAGGAAAGGCTCCTATACGTGTTATATATATGGGTTGGTTGTTGGCCTTTTAAGTGATGTTTGGGCCTCTTAAACACATATGCATGCATATAGTGGCCCTTATCAAGTACAGGACTATGGTATTTAGAGTTACTTATTTAGGAAAAAGTGATTTCTCTATTATTTTTATCTGGGGTGCTACACAAAGGTTGCTTCCGAGCTCCCTAGAGGTGAGCACTCCTACTCCCCTCGGAAATGAAGGTAGCTTACGAGCTCCGTAGAGGCGAGCACTCCTGCTCCCCTCGAAAATGAAGGTAGCTTATGAGCACCCTAGAGGAGAGCACTCTTGCCCCCCTCTGAAACGAAGGTAGCTTACGAGCTCCCTAGAGGCGAGCACTCATGCTCCCCTCAGAAACGAAGGTAGCTTACGAGCTCTCTTGAGACGAGCACTCCTGCTCCCCTCGGAAACGCAGGTAGCTCTCGAGCTCCCTAGAGCCGAGCACTCATGCTCCGCACGGAAATGAAGGTAGCCACTAGGCTTCTGAGAGGCGAGCACTCGTGCTCCCCTCAAAAATAAAAATAGCTTCCAAGCTTCCAAGAGGGAGCAATAATCTTCTCCTCTTCAGGAGACAGACGTATGCTCACCTCCAAAGTACGAAGGTGACTTCGAAGTCCACTAGAGACGAGCACTCTTGCTCCCCTCGAAAATGATGGTAGCTTCTGAGCTCCCAAGAAGCGAGCATCCCTACTCCTTCAGAAACGATGGTAGCGTTCGCGCTCCCAAGGGGCGAACACCCATACTCTCCCATAAATAAAAGAGCAGCAACTTCCCTGCCAAAGGGAAACGTACAAAACTGACCACCAGTGGCGCATAAGCATCGGAGACCAAACTCATCATGAGCCCACGCCAAAATACAAGGAAGTGTACAGGTCAGGGGCCGACTGTTTAGACGTACCCCGATAGAACCAACAAAGAAGGATTCAGTACACAGGAAGTTGAAAACAAAATAAGAGATGGCGAGCACTTGCTCAAGAGCTCGCCCCGACAATAGCAGCGCCGTCTGGCTCGCGGTCTTGGACCCCTGGTAAGCTCGGGGTGGGGCATCATTTGAGAGATCGGCCAACTCCTTCTCCATCGCCGCCTCGGCCCTAGTAGCTTGATTTCCAATACTCGGTCGGCTCCTCCTTGCCAAGTTCCTCTTTGCCGCCACGGCCCTCCAGCTCAAACGGCGTCAGTGGAGGAATGAGAGTTGGCTCTGGGATGCCCCAATCAATGGCCACAGTCTAAAGAGAAGCCACCCAAGCCACAATCCCGTGCCAAAAATCTCAACAGCCGCTGCGTTCGGCTCATCCTGGTAAGCTGAAGACGAGCGATGGCGGTCCACTGCCTCCAGGCCGACGACGAGCAGCAACGCACGTAGGCCTTCGACCCGCGACTCCACCTCCCGAGCCCGGAGTTCTGCGGCGTCAGCCATGGCCCCAGCTAAGACGACCGAGCCTTTGCCGCTTCAGCTCATTTGGTCACCTCTTGGAAAGTCTCCTCCACTGCTCGAACCTTAACGCGGAAGGTGTCCCAATCGTGCTCAACCTCAGCGAGGACTCACTCCCGTAGCTTAAGCCTCTCCCAGTGCTCGGTATAGTCAGCCTCTTGCGTCGCCTGACGAGCTCGACGCCTTAGGTCTCCAGTCTCTTCTGCGTAGCCTCGCCTGCCTCCAGCTACCGTGCAACCCCGGCAAAATGATACCCCCACAAGTCGAAGGCCCTGGCGATCGATAGATTATAGAGGCACCGCCTGCCAGAGACGCCGTGCCCCCCAAGCACATGGCTTGGGTCACCGATCTGAGCCACACAAGGAGATCACCCTCGGAACTGCCCTTCGACGCACCCTCTCGAACTTGACTCTCAGATCCCAAAAAAGTGCTCGGTATTTTGAGAGTAGGGGGGTTGGTGAGGAGGGTAAATCCAGCTTGGCCCACTTGAGGCCCATCTACCTCAAGCCCAACATGACTCGTGGTCCACGACATGCCCAGTGGGTTCCGACGGCTGCAGCCCACGATGGATGACCCAAGATGTATCATCCTTGGATTCGCCAAACAAGGAAGGCCGAGAGCTAGGCGTCATGATCGTCGGATGATCCTCCGATGACCGAACGTTACCTCCCCACGGCGATGGTTCCTACCCCACTAAGGGCGAGCACACCCCATGAGTGTCGTGAGACCCGCTAGGGAATCGGCCGGCCCCGGGATAACCGTCCCTCAACGGGAACCTCCCCCACTATTACGGAGAACGTTACTCCACGACTGGTGCCCTTCCCTATTAAGGGATCAGCGCCCCCCGTCTAGGACAACCCCCTATAAAAGAGACCTCGACAGAGGACCAACACACGGGGAACTCCACCAAGAAACACCTCGCTAAGAGATAAACAAGAGAGCCACATTCCCTGCTACAGAGAGGTCACAACTATCCGCTGAGAGAGAATTCTCCTTTCGAGCACCCTTATCGTCTAGTGAGCACTTCCCGAGTGATCACTGGCAACAACGAGCACTCGTCTGAAAGGCCTACGGTTCTCCCAGAACTGCTACTGCGGCTTCTACCATTCTCTCTCTCCTCTACTCTTCTTTACTCTCTGCTTGATCTCGTGTTGACTTAAGCATCGGAGGGTTGTCCCCTGGAGTACCGTCCAGGACTCTTTTTGGCACCTTTCTTCCTAGTGTTTGCAGACTTTTACGGATGCTGGATGACTTCTACAAATAAATAAATAGAAAAGCACAGACTTTCTGAAGGGAAGCTCCGACTCTACAAAGCTAAGGCACAGGAGCACTGAACAAGGCAGGCCATCATCAAGCCAATATGGTTGGCCATCATCAAAACATCAAAACAAGGTTTACAACAAGACCAAAGTGAGACAGACCTTCTCGATAGGAGTGTACTGAGCTTCTACCCCTACAAGTCTTCAGCTGAGGTAGTAGAGAGCCTGCTCCTTTCCCTCATCCTTGTTCTGGGTGAGCATTGTCCCCAGTGAATATTCGGTAACCGCTATGTAAAGGATGAGCGGCTTGCCTTTGACAGGTGCCCCCAACACAAACAGGATTTTCAAATAATCCTTCAGCCGGTCAAAGGCGTGGTGGCATTCATCACCCGAGCTGAATGGTGCATTCTTCATCATTAGTTTGTGGAACAGCTGGAAGCATCCCGATAGGTTAGAGATAAACCTACGGATATATGCTAGCCGACCATGCAGGGACCTTAGTTCTCCTAGGTTCTTTGGAGGTGGCAGCTCCTGGATGGCTTTTATTTTGAGGGGGTCGATCTTGACCCCGCTATGTTAGATAATGTAGCCCAGTAGTTTTCCACTGGAGATGCCAAAAGCTCACTTCATCGGGTTCATCTTCAGTTCATACTGTCGGAGCCTTTGGAAGATGACCCTGATGTCACTCAGATGGTCACCCCTCTTCTTCGTCTTGACGACCAGATCATCGATGTGACACTCGACCTTGCTGTAGAGTAGCTCATCGAATATCTTAGTCATCTCCTGCTGATACGTAGCGCCGACGTTCTTAAGGCCGAAGGGCATTCTCTTATAATGGAAGATTCCCTTAGGCGACCAGAAGGCTGTATGGATCCGGTCGTGCTCGGCTATTCAGATCTGGTTATAACCGGATGAACCGTTCATAAAAGACATGCCTCATGGATGGTGGTTGCGTCAATCATTACTTCAGTGTTGGGCACTGGGAAGTCATCCTTCAGACAGGCCTTGTTTAGGTCGTGAAAATCCACGCAGATCCTGATCTGTCCATTCTTCTTCTTCACCAGCACGATGTTGGCTAGCCAGGTGGTGTATTGATTCTCTGCTACAAAGTCGACGTCTATGAGCTTGTCGACTTCTTTGCAGACTTATTTTATCAATTCCGGTCACATGCGCCGGGGAGGCTACTTTACCGGCTCTATCTTTGGATCAATCGCCAATATATGCTGAGTCACTTCAGGGCTAAGATCGGGCATCTCTTTGTAGTTCCAAGCGAAGCAATCGCGGAACTCCTGCAGGAGCTTCACATACTCCTCTCTCTCCTTAGGAGGCATGAGGGCACTCAGGAAGGTCAGCCTGGGGTCGTCCTCCGTGCCAAGATTAATTTCGATCAGCTCATCGACAGTAGCCTCACCGCCATCTTCAATTTTTGGCGGGGCCGGCAGCAAATCGACAAAGTCCTGATCTTCACCCTCCTCGGCCTCGAGGACGCCGAAGGTCCCTCCTTGCTCCTCTTGACCCGATGCCGAAGCGGCATTCACTTCGCATTCCTCCGAGGCTGTAGCCGACGGGCTCGTGGGGTCTCCCGGCGTGGGAGGGCACAAGGCCATCTCGGAGTCTTCCAGGTAATCGTCATAGATGGCTTCGATTGGGGCCGAGGTCGTTGCATCTTCAGGAGCCTGGTGCTGAATGGATATAGTGTAGACTCCTCTCCTGGGGCCACCTGTCATGTGGGGACGCGGCGGGGCCACTACATAGTCTTCCATTCTTAGCTCATCCCTGTCAATTAGGTCTTGAGCTATGTCTTTGAAGACGTAACAGTCTTCGATCGGGTGACCGAGTATCTGGTGATAAGGACAGAACAGCGGGTCACCGCTTCTCCGAACATCTTGAGGCCTCTTAGACCTCGGGAGAGAAACCTTGCCGTAGTGACAGGCCCAATCAAAGATGGCTTGGGTCTTCTCTTTTGGGAAGGAGTAGGGCTTCCGTAGCTTCTCTTGTAGTGTAAGGCCTCACCCAGCTGGCCGTCTGACTGTAGGGCTCACCGTGTTCCTTGCCCTTCTTGCTGACTGGACGGAGGTATCGGGGCTGGTGGTTAGGGACCAAGCCATGTTTTCACCCCACTGGTGGAGGGGACCCTGGGTCAGGTCTGCCACCAGTGCAGCTAGTTCGGCCAATTGTGCCTTCAGCATCTCGATCTCCCGTTGCTGCCTATGGTACAAGGCGAGCATAACGGGGTCGTATCGGGGAGGGCCTGAAACACAACCTGTACCTCCGCTTCTTGCCTCGCCAACAGAGGGGGATGATAGAACCCTAATGATGCGGTCTCTCAAGGTCGACCCTTCAGAAGAGGGGAAGACCTCCCCCGCGCGCCTGCAGTGGAGAGGATTCCAGAGGAACACTTCTTCGTCTTGTATCTCTTCATCCAGGGGCAGAGGTTGCTCGTCGCGGCGGGCTCCCTGTAGGGCCATGGCCTCGATGGGGTCGCTGTCGAGCGGGATCGAGACCGATATCACGTCGGCCTCGTAGTAGTCTTCCGGTGAGAAGCCCATACCCGGATGCTGGGTAATCCGCAGTAGCCTCCAGTCCAGGTTTGGCTGGTTCCACATCTTCTCAAACATCTCCTTCTAGCTAGAGGGTTGATAAAGGGGAATCCTTTGCTTTCTCACCACTTCGGCTGTATGCTCGGCCATATAAGGGAGTCCTGAGATTGGGATGTGCGGGTCATGAAGGTCGTCAGGGAATTGGCAATCATCGTCTCCTCTGATGGGCTATTCATCGACCACATAGAAAATAGTAGGTGGCCCTTCGGTGTTTGGAACTTCAAAGGTCCTCAATTGTTAGGCCACTTGGCAGTCAAGCTCCACTATCGGTTTAGTAATTCCCAGTGGTACTTTGACATTTTCCACCAAATCTTCGAGGCGGGGTACCCCCAATGTAGGGTAGATAGCGAGGGGGAGTGCCTTAAACATTCCTTCCTCTGCGACGAACGGCACATGTGGGGGAACCCACCTGAAAAGCAGGGGTGAGCCTCGTGTCACTGGCTCAGTAGGGGTCACGCGGATCCCCACTGAAAAATAACGTAGTAACACGCTAAAATAGCAGGTAGTAGTAAAGCAGGAAAACTAAACTACAAAGCTGTAAAAGAAAGCCGAAACAAAAGGAGTAGAACAGCTAAAAGAAAAGGGAAAAGTCGACAAGCACGACCGCCGAACTAACCTCGGCTCCCAAGCTACTCCAAACACAACAGAAAGGCCAACCCTAAACTCGGAAGGTCAGGAGTCACCGATCTGTCGACAAGCGCGAGGCCTAAGACAAAGGCCTATGAGACCAGACAACAAGCCTAGAAGAAGACCTAGACAGATAGGACAGACTCTACAGCTCACACAACTGGATTGCCATGCATGCTCCCCTAAACACAGCCGCACACACGATTGGAGCGTCGTGCACGCCACAACAAGCTGGCCCTAGCCAAAGCCAAACACAGACCAACTCAGTAGGGGAAGTTGATCTTGGACTGAACCAAGAACAGGCTGACTCGGAAGGGGACACAAACTCCGAGAACCACGAGAGTCACGCGTCACGTGACAGAAACACCTCCTGTGCCAGCTGCGTCCACTGACGTCTTATACTGCGCCTCAAGTACCTCTCTATGGATGCCTGGAATGACGGAGACCGAGGTACACGCTGAACCAGAACAGGAACTATAGTAATGAGTGACTATTCAGGGTCACGCCCGTCGGCGCAAGTCCTAACGCCCCTGACCACGTGTGCACACACTGGCTCTCGCTTAGAGCCAGGCCTCTAGCTAGTATTCCCCTCCGTAGGATGCTACGATTGGACCGGGGCCCACGGAACTAGCTTAAAAATCGTATCTAAGGAACTACCACGCCACCACTCCCAGGTGGGCCGACACGCCGAAATGTATCGTCAGGCTACGACTAGTGGAGGCTCACAAGACACAGACTCCAAAACACGAGTGCTGGAGTACAAACAGATAAGAAAGCACTGTCACACGTACTACGAAGCACCAAGACAGTACACCAATCGCCGACAGACTCAGGACAAGGTGACCAGACCTGAAACTACAATGATCCCTGAGTCTCACGACTCGAAGTCAAGATCATCGCACAAAGCGGAACGAGCCACCAATCGGTCTAATCCTAAGCCAGAGGAAATAACACATGGAGACCTGAGAGAACACCAAGAACCCTCAGTACACCTGGACAAGCAAACCAAGGTAAGACAATACCTCCAGGCATCCAGAACCACTGTCTCAGGCTAGACAGAACTATTGAGACATGCACAAGGTCACCTGTCAACCACTGGGTCACACCAGGTTGACTCGAACCCGACAACAACACACAGACATGACACCATACACAAGCACTCCTAGCCATCTCATTATGGTCATAGCCCTCATAGGATGCCAACAGACATCCACGGGTCACGGGCAAACCACAAGGTCAAGCCAAGACAAGCAAAAATTGAAACCATGGGAAATGATAGTCTGGGCATAAGCGATCTATCACTTGGCCGCTAGGCAAACCAAGCAGTCAAGGAACAGCCGCTACGCACACAGAGACAAGGACACTGGCAGTCCTAGATTGGGTCGTTAGGGAACTATAGCAGTCAAGAAGTAGACCACACTCAGTCAATCTTGAACCGACCTATCTAGTCAGACCACCCGATAGACTCACGCACATTAGCAGTCAACGCCAGAACCACTAGAGACACCGCCCAAATCAACCTAAATGTCTGACGCTAGTCAAACGGGACACACACACGGACAGACGGACACGAAACAAGCCATCACAGCCAACAGACGCAACGACGGACACAACTCACAGAGCGGTCACCAAGGGGCCGCTCAGGGAACTGGACGGTCCACAGGAGGCCGCCCAAGGAGACAGAATGGTCCATTCTAGGCCATTCACTCCAACCGACCTACTACAGTAACCGGTCAAATGACAGTCAGAACGGTCAGAGAAGGACCGCTCATGAAGTGGCACAGTTAGAGGGAAACTGTTCCACGAATCGCCAGAAAACTGTTGACCCAAGGTCAACCATGGTAAGCGGTCAAGGCCTGGCCGCTCAACACAACAGGAAAATAGCACGGCTAGACACCGGTCGCTCAGGTGGACTGGACGGCTCCCATCAGGCCGTGCGATCCACTGGGTGGTCTGTCGCGTGATCGCGCAGACGCCCAACTGACCTACATTGAATGGTCACACGTTGGACTGCTCAATCACCTAAATGGCTTCTGGTACGACCGTTTAGGCGTCATGGCTGGAAAACCATAGGATTGTCCCGATCGTGGCCTTTCCACGCCCCGTTCATTCCGAAACGAAGGGGATACAACCATAACGATGATATACAACACATAGACTCCGACGGGAGTCGAATCGGCTAAGAAACGACGAGAAATGGGTGATTTCTTTAAATCGACCCAAATGGAACCACTGGATTTCCCGGGCTCCTAACGGTCCCGAATGACCGCCAATCGACACGAAATCAGTGACTATGGAATGCTGACGTTCCAAGGAGTCGTTTGACACCAGCTGATCTAAAAATCGTCACCATTTTTCGACGAACCCTACGAACTCCATAAAACTATGATTTTACCTAAATGAGCCCAAACTCGCCTGTTTGAGCATCGAACAACGTGAAACTGTAGGGAAAACGTGTAGGAGAAGTAGGTGATCCATCTCCCTACCTCCACCGAAGAAACTGTGCGCCGAAGCGACTAAATCGCGCCGAAAATCATTGAATCATGAACCGCAGCTTCTCGGAATCCACTGAGGGATCGCGTCCCGCCACGCTCAATCCGTCGCCCCATCACGAGTCCCGATCACTCCATCGCGTCCCCGCCTCGGCCAGCTCTCCATGGTCATGCGCCCCGCATCGGACGGCCCAGAGACGAGAAAGAATGAGAGAGAGAAAGAGATGAGAGAAATGAGGGAGGAGAGAGGGGGTGAGGGTTATAAATAGGGAGGGTAAAACCGGCGCAGCCAATATATGGCTCATTTTGCCAGGCCTGCTTCGGCCAAGCCCCTACAACATTTGCAACGGGCCCCCGACAGCCGTAGCCCAGGACGGATAGTCCTTGGATTCGCCAGTGCACAAAGGGCATTAGCTCGGGGGAAACGGCCATCGGATGACCCTTCGGCGACTGAATGTTAGTTCTCACAACGTCGGCCTTAACCCCACTAAGGGCGAGCATGTCTCGCAGGCGCCGCAAGACTCGCCAGAGAATCGCCTGACTCCGGAGGAATGGACCCTCAATGGAAAAACTCCCCACAATCGTGGGGAGACGTTACTCCACTACTTGCGCCCTTCCCTGCTAAGGGATAAGCTCTCACCACCAGGACAACACCTATAAATGGGCCTTTGACAGACATGAAAGGGACACACAAAAACAGACACAGGCTCAAGCAAAGAGAGACCAAAGAGTCGACTTACTACTACAGCAAGAAAGGCCTCGATTGTCCACCCCTCGGGAGTGGATCCCACGAAGGAGAACGCAGGTGGTCTTCCAGGCACCCTTACCGCCCAGCGAGCACTCCTCTGGAAGACAGATCGCCTCTCTAGGCCTACATAGATGACCTTCAGCTCTCTTTCTCTCTCTCTCTCTCTCACTTTTTCTTCTTCATTCTCCATCTCCCTGAGTGTTGACTTAAGCATCGGAGGGTTGTCCCCTAGGATAACATCCAGGGCTCCTTCTGACACCCTTTTTCTCTGGTGTTTGCAGGCTTCCACGGGTGCCAGATAATCTTTCCCAAACAAATAAATGTTAAAAGTGTGGTACGAGGCCTAGGAGCTAGTTTTCCGCCTCTATACTATTTGGCGCCATCTGTGGGAACCCAATCAAAAAGTCATGGCACCCCGTGGGAGCTACTGCAACACCAGCCACCCTGGCCGAGGATCTAACCAGGGCCCCAGTTCCCGCCGGGGTTCGCAAGAAGTCTCACCCTCCACCCGACCGCATCGGGAGGTCACCGCCGACGAGCTCGTCGAGATGCACCACTAGCTCCAGGTCTTGATGGACCTTTGTCAGGGTCTCCTCAACAGACCAACTGGGCAGGAGAGTATCCTCCCGGACCAACCTCAGAACGGGGGGACTCCAACCGTAGCCGAATCTCGCCAGGTGCGAGAGCCTTCTCACGCCTCTGCCGTGCAGGCCCGATGCCCGTGTAGCTCACCCGCACCAAGGGCACGCAGCCCGCTACAGTCCAATCCAGAGATGGCCCAGTGGTTACAGCATATCGACGAGATCGAGGACAAGGTCTAGTACTTGGACGATGTCTTGCTCACTGCCAAGACCCGCGGCCTTATCGACAATGACCTGGACTTCCACGCCCCCTTTTCCAGGGAGATCATGGAAACCACCACCCCACCAAAATTTCAACTGTCGTCTTTTACCCTCTACTACGGCACCACCGACCCGGCCGACCATATGCACAATTTTGAATCCAACCTAGTGTTTCACCAGGCCTCGGATGCTGTGAAATGCATGGAGTTTGTCACTACTCTCCGGGAGAACGCCTGGATATGGTTCGAGTCCCTGCCGGCTGAGACCATCACCTCCTTCCAACAGCTGAAGAAGTTATTTAAGGAGAACCTCATTGGCTACCAAAAGGAAGCCAAGTCAGCGGTGAGCCTACTCGCTATCAGGCAGGGACACGAGGAGACTCTCTGGGACTATGTATCCCACTTTCAGGTAGAGGCGCTCTGTATACCCCGCCTCGACATCAACATCGCTACCACTGCCTTGACACGGGGAACCCGGGATTCCATCCTCTGATGATCGCTCAGAGTCGAAGCCCCTGCAACCCTGAGGGACCTCCTCACCTTGGCACAGAAGCATGCAAGGTGCGAGGAGAACACCGCGGCCCTCAGTCGCACGACCAGGTCAGATCGACCCGACCATAAGAGATCCGCTGACTCACCTCGGGAAGGACGGAGTAAGCGGGAATGGCAGGATCGGGGGCGTCGTGATTGCCCAGAGAACAAGGAGAGAGGTCAGTACCGACACTACAAGCCCTAACAGCTCCATCCGACCAAATCCTCAAGGAGATCCACAAGGAACCCTTCCTCCAGTGGCCTCCTAAGATGAAATCTGACCCAAGGACTCGGAGCAGGAAAAGGTACTACCGCTTCCACCGTGACCATGGGCATGACACAGCCGTCCAACTTAAGGATGCCATCAAGGACCTCATCCGGCGAGGATTCCTTGACAAATTTGTTGCCAAGGTCATTGAGAAACGACAATGCGAGCGGACCCCTCCGCCCATCAACAACCGACCCAACGGGAAGGAGATCATGATGATCTCTGGAGGGCTGACTTCAGGTGGTGATAGCTCTAGGAGATGTCAGCGGTACGCGTCAGCGATCAACATTGTGGAGCAAGGCGACAGTAGCCATCAGGAAACTACCGCTCGGGAACACCTCAAGGATCCAATCGTCTTCTCAGACGAAGACCTGGAAGGTGTAACCACTCTTCATTCTGACACTCTGGTGGTCTCGACCACCATCAACCAATGTACCATGCGACGAATTTTAGTGGATAATGGTAGCGGCCCCGACGTTATTTCTTAAGATTGCCTGGTACTTATGGGTGTGGATTTGCTGCGAATAACATCACTACACACACCCTTGTATGGCTTTTCTGGCATAACCGTCCTCTTGGAAGGATGCATATCATTGCCAATCACGTTCAGGACCTCACCAAGGGATGTAACGTTCCTAGCGGACTTCACTATAGTCCGTGGGATGACCAGGTACAACGCCATCATAGGGTGAGGTATCCTCGGCACCCTCCCTGGCGTCCCCTCCTCCTATCATCAAAAGTTGAAGTAGAAGTTTGAGGAGACCAGAGGAAGTCAAGAGGGTGCTACTTGATCTCCACGTGTGATAGGCAAATCGAGGACACCACGCCCGAGAAGAAGATGAGGACAGAAGGCCCGAGTCTGAGCACGAGCACCCCGACGGAGGATCTGTACCTCATCCAGGTGGGGGAGGACCCAAGCAAAACACTTCGGATCAGCGCTACACTATCTGAGCAGGAGAAAGAAGCTTACACAAGTTTCCTAGAAGCAAACCAAGATGTATTCGCTTGGTCCTAGGATGAGCTCCCTAGAATCCCACCGGAAGTCATAACCCACTGACTAAAGCAGGACCCAAGCTGCCGCCCGGTTCAACAGCGCAGGAGGCGCTACAACCCTGAGTGACAGGCCATTATCAGGGTACAAGTGAGCAAAAAGTTGCACTCAGGACTATTACGACCCACCCAGTACCTGACCGGGTAGCTAACGCGATCCTGGTTCCCAAAAGCAACAGGAAGTGGCAGATGTGCGTAGACTACACCGTCCTTAACAAAGCTACGCCCAAGGACAACTTCCCCATGACACGGATCGAGCAACTGGTCAATGCCACAGTCGGGCACAAAATGTTGAGCTTCTGGATTATTAGCCCGGATACCACCAGATTAGCATGCATGAGCCCGACCAAGATACGACAGCTTTCGTCACCGATCACGATCTATACTACTACACCTGCATGCCTTTTGGGTTGAAAAATACAGGGGCCACATACCAATGCCTGGTCAACCATATGTTCGATGTATAGATCAGTCGCAACATGAAATTTTATATTGATGACATGCTCGTCAAAAGTCTCAGAGCGATCGAGCACCTTGAAGACCTGGCAGAGACATTTGCAACACTCCAAAAATACAACATGAAGCTCAACCTGAGCAAGTGCGCATTCGAGGTTAAGTCAGGAAAATTCCTCAGATTCCTCATGACCCACCGAGGAATCGAAGTAAATCTCAACCAAATCCGAGCAATGATGGAGATGAAATGACTGATGCAGGTGAGGGACGTACAATGCCTTACAGGCCACATCGTTGTCTCGACTCATCTGTCCCGAGTAGCGGAAAGATGCCTACCCTTCTTCCGACTCATCAAGCAAGCGAACAAAGCACCGAAGGAAAAAGGGTAGATCGACTAGGGCCAAGAAAGCAAGCAGGCGTTTGAAGAGCTAAAACGGTACCTAGCGTCCCCTCATGTGCTCTCCAAACCATAGAAAGGGGAGCAATTGCTCATATATCTGTCGATAACCCCGAGCACCTTGAGCGCTGTGCTCATGTGAGAGGAGGGCAGCATCATGAAGCCAGTCTATTATGTGAACTGAGCATTACAAGGGCTAGAGTTTCAATATTTGAGGATTGAAAAGTTCGCTCTAGCCCTGATCATAGCCGCACGTAAGTTGCCACCATATTTCCTGGCACATCGGATCGTCATCCTCACCGATCAACCCTTTCGTCAAACTCTCCAAATCCAGACGCCTCAGGGAGATTGGTCAAGTGGGCCATCCAGCTGGGTGAATTTTACATCAAATTTTGCCCAAGAACTGTGATCAAATCCCAGGCCCTCACTGACTTTGTCGTTGAGTGTACACTGCCCGAGGAGGACTCTCCCAAACAATCTTCGGGACCCACATGGGAGCTCTATGTTGATGGTTCATCCTGTGCTGCTGGTAGTGGGGTAGGATTAGTTTTACTGTCGTTAGAGGGAGTAGAGCTACAATATGCCCTCCGCTTTAACTTTTCAACCACTAATAACGTGGCCGAGTATGAAGCGCTGCTTTCGGGTTTGAGAATGGCGAAACACTTAGGAGCGACCAATTTATGGGTCTACAGTGATTCCATGCTCGTTGCGAACCAAGTCAAAGGAGAATTCAAAGCCTGAGAGCCAATGATGATCAAGTACCTTGAGAAGGCCAAAACAGTGACTGTGGGGTTCCCTCACTTCGAGATAGTGCACATTCTGAGGGAGGAGAACATCCGAGCAGATGCCCTATCCTGCTTGGCGTCATCAACAACCACCTCTAATTCAAGAGCCATCTTGATAGAAGAACTGTCAGAGCTGAGCACAGTAGAGCCAACACCCCAGGTGAATGTCATAGACTATGAGCCCTCGTGGATGGATCCACTCTTAGACTTCCTCCTACGGCAGTAACTTCCCAATGACCGCGCTATGGCCCGCCACCGCACACGAGCACGCGTGGCACATTTCACGATCATTGACGGCCACCTATTTAGGTGCGTGCTTTCGGCCCCACTACTGAAGTGCTTGTTCCCCACGGAAGCTAAGCAGGCAGTACAAGAAGTGCATGAGGGGCTCTACAGGAGCCACGTGGGGGGGCGAGCACTTGCATGGACCCTCATTCGGCAAGGGTACTGGTGGCCGACATTGCAACAAGACTACCTCGACTACGTTCGAAGGTGCCCTCAATGCTAGAAGTTCTCCAACTTACATCACCACCTAGCGACGCAACTGTGTGCCCTAATGGAGCCTCGCCCATTTGCTCAGTGGGGGGTAGACATACTGGGTCCCTTCCCCAAGGCTCAGGGGAGGAAGAAATTCCTCATTGTTGCCATCGATTATTTTACCAAATGGGTCGAGACAGAACCATTGGGGAAGATCACAAGCAAAGTAACATGGAAGTTCGTGCTACGAAGCATAATCGACCAGTTTGGGGTCCCATGCATCCTCACAACCAACAACGGTAGGAAATTTGCAAGCATTGCTTTCCAGGAAAAGTGCTCTGAACTGGGGATTTGGAATCATTACATGTCAGTGGAAAATCCTCGGGTGAACGTTTTAGTTGAAAATGCCAACAGAACACTTCATCATGGCATCAAGATCCGCTTGGAATAGGCTGGCGACTTGTGGATAGACTCCATTCCAAGTATCCTATGGCACACCGGACCACTACTAGGGCCGCCACGAGAGAGACACCATTTCACCTCACATATGGAGCAAAGGCAGTCATCCCAGTCAAGATATCTAACCCATCACTATGAGTTAACCAGTTCGATGAGGCCAGAAATAACTAGACAATGCGAGAAAACTTAGACCTGCTTGAGGAAGATAGAGAATGTGTCCAGTTGAGACTCGTAGCCTATCAACAGAAACTGACCCAATACTACAATGATCGCTTCAGAGAATGTCACTTTCTTCCCGAAGACCTGGTGCTGCGATGGGCTAGCATCGCAGACCCCAGAGCAACCATGGAAAACTAGCACCAAGCTGGGAAGGCTCATACATGGTAACGGAATTGCTCGACAAAAGAGCGTATAGGCTAATGATGCTGGAGGGACAGGAGATTCTGAGGACATGAAATTCTATAAAGCTCAGAGCTTTTTATCAATAAACCATTTTCGACATGTTTCCTCACCAGTCTAATAAAAGCAGGACCTGCACAGCCCACGGCATTGATGATGTGGGCCCTCCAGTCGGTGAAGGCACTACCTACAAACGCCCCCTCTAGAACCGCCTCGGATAGCTGAGATTTGGTCTTCAGACTGCAAAAGACTTTTAAATCCTCCCACCAGGAGTAGGGTGCTGAAGGTCCAGGGGCCGGTCCCCGACTAGTAGACCCAGAAGTAGAAGCTGCAGCAAGCGTGCTCCTCAAGGGCTTAAAAGCCCCGGTATATTGGCTCCTGTCAATGGGAACGAGGAGTCCCTCCTCCCTCCAGTGGGCCTCTATCTCACGGATAGCTCTGGCAGCTCCATAAAAGTGAGATCTGATAAACTCAAGATCCAGTGACAAGGGAGGTAGGTACCCCTTCTTCAGATGCCGCTCCTCAGCAGGTCGAATAGTGTCAACCTGTTGCCTGAAGATGTTGCTGATTTTAAACCACCAACGCGCATAGTGTATGTCAAAAAATCCCTTGCGCATCTGCTCTAGAATGAGATACTCCTCCTTCACGTCACGGAGGAGGAAACCGTGCCACGAAGTTGCTACCAGATGAACATCTCTCTGCCGATACTTTAGAAGCGCCAAAGGGAAATCTACATTTGGGGGTATGGCCTGATCATTTCCAAAGTTCCTGGCGAACCGGTACGGATAGTATGGCTCAAGAACTGCTGTGCTGGAATGGCGGTAGACCAGAACTCCGGGCCGTATGCAGACAACCCAATCGGTTAGTGCATATAGAGAAGGCAAAGCCCATGAAGACAGCCTGCAGATGGCTGTGTCACCCTGTCGCTCCGAATAAGGATGGTACAGGTGGGAGCTATGATCGAAATCTAGGCTCTTACCCCTCCTAGTATGGAGGAAAGACAAAGCACGGCGAGCACTAGCAAGCTGTAAGACTGCATCCTGGTCCGGATGACCAGCAAAAGCAAAGATAAGCGGGACAGTTGGATTATCCACTGGTGTCCTCTGTGATAGCTCTGGTAACAGTAAGCCAGTCCACACACTCAGATAATGGGTGGGTATCAGAATGTGCATATCTCTCGGTGACGAATGTAAAGTCGGGGCTCCGAAGGAATGATAAATATTCGCCAGCGCCGCCGGAGCAATGGCAACCCTACGACCACATGCCATCAAACACGCTGGGTAGATCCCCTCTGCTCGCAAAACTCCCTCCTCTCCATGAGGGATCACGAAACTGGCTAGCCAGTAAGCCAGATAAGCCGCCAGATACGTCAGCAGTGACAGCCCCCTCGAGTTCCACCCCTTTGCTGGGGTGGGTAGGTGACGAGGGTGTGAAGCAAATTGGAGCTCTACCTCTCGGCACTGCTCCCAAGTCATGCCGGAGGAAGAAAACTCCTCGTAGAAATAGTAGGGACCACTATAAAAGTGTGTGACCCAAGCATTCAGGGTCACCCTCAGCATCCGTGCAGCTCTCTCTTTGCCCACAAGGGCCAAGTTCCTCTAGGTTTTCATCGGATACCAGAAGCAATAGGGTAGGACATATCAGCCTGCTCCATCCGAAGCACTCAGATGCGCATCATCCAGGGACAACTCCTCGTACGGCTGTCCATAAACAGGGAGGCCAAAAATTCTGTTGAAGGCCCACAGGTCCAGTGAAGTCTCTCCCTCAGCAGTCATGAATGTGTTCCAGCGCCGATTGAACCTTTCAGTTAAGGCCTGGATCAATCCTGTATGACAAGGATAAGAAAACAAAGTTGCTGTAACTGCATGGCGAATGTTTGCCCTGTCAAGTGCTGCTCTATAAATTGTCAGCACACCCCATAGCCACTCTGTGGCACCACGATGATAGCAGTGGGAAGAGATGATGGCCCACCTCCCGTACCAGCTGGGGCCTTCTGTGTCAAAAATCCTCTCCAGTAAACAATCGTGATCATAGTCATCATGTGCAAAAGCTACACCAAAGGGAGTTAGAAACATCCCGTCAATGGTGACGTCCACGGCCCTGTGATGCCCAGACAGATGCCAAACAACCGGTGAAGACTGCACTGCTCGAACAATGAAGCTGTCAAAATCCATGAAGAAACCCAGACTCCTCTGGTCAGGGTACTGCTACTGCCGTACAAAATCCTTTGGGAAGCTTGGATAGGAGAAAGTACAAGTGCCCTACATGCTGTCCCTTCCGAACAATATGGCCCGCCCGAGACGGCCTCTCTCTCCCGACAGGCAGGAGTCATCAGCCTCTACCCCAGGAGGCACAAAACTCTGAACAAAAGGCAGAAGATGTCGATCCAGTGGGAAGTGCGATGGATAGTCGCCCGAGCGATCATAAACATAGCCTCCCTGCCTCCTCATAACCCGGGAGACGTCAACAGTACCCTCAGTGGTAGCAGCCTCTCCGGTCGGGCCCTCAGCGACCCAAGTAAATCCGCGGTCCACCGCATCAAAACCCTCTGAGGTAATGCTGCGAGGAGGGAATGGTGGCATAGGCCTGTCCGTCCTCTGCACATAATGGTCATCGGAACCTCCAACTCTGGGCCTCTAGGACGTCTCTCTGCTCTGGCTAGGGTGAGCCATGTCTGCAAGAGCTACAAAATCAAGACCGGAAAGATAAAGATGAGTAACAAGGTTCATTCAAAGGCTAAATTAGCCAAGGGACAGCAATAAAATTATTAAGCAGTCCTACAAGACCCCTTGTTCTGTTAGGGAACTCGGGGATAAGCAAAATCTATGGTAGACACAGGCCACCCGCCCCCTGCCTCCGACGTTGACGGATGTCCCGTGGGGGGCATTTGTTGCACCCGTAATTTATTCCAACAAAAATCAGCATGGCTGTCATGTTACTCTTGCATTGGTCGAGGTATACAATTATACTCGGCGTATCGCCTCTTTATGGAATATCTCCACGTACGGGTTTAACATATGGCGTATCGCCACCCCGCGGAGTATCTCCATACACTTAGGGCTCCATAGCCCACATATTGCTGAAATCATAGACCCCTCGCAGCAAGATGGGGAACACAGCACCGCAGCAACGCACCTACCGGCAACCTCTGCCCAACGCAGCACAACCGGAGCCACCACCGATGAGGGATGGACGTAGAAAGGCAGGGAATAGGTTTAAACATTTTTTCCCATCGATTTAAATCGATTGGGAGGGAACTCAAATGACTTACCCACAATTCGTGTTCTCTGGAAGGCAAGCGGTCCTTCCAGAGACCGCTTTTACGGGTGTGTAAGGCGGTAGACCTTAGCGGCCTCGTCCTAGACAATTTATCGTAAATAGCGATCTTCCGATCGGCCGTTTGTAGACCTTAGTGGCCTAGAAATCAATCGCTGAGACCCTTTGACCCTGTAAGGTGGTGTGAGCCTAGCGGCCCTAGCCTAGACCATTATTCATAATTTGGCGGTCCATCGTATGACCGTTTATTGGTCAAGCGGCCCTGTTCTAGACCGTTTGATCCCTGTAGTGTATGAATTCAATCCTGTTTATTTAATTGTGCGTTTAGCGATGCATGTTCACCATGTTTAAATACTTTCATAAACTGTGGCATATTTTTTATATATCCGAATAGAATTATATTCTCTTTCCTTGTGATGGAACCACTAGTCATCGCCCGACGACCTTTAGTGTCGGCTCACCTGGGAGAGGTGGCGGGGTACTCCCGGTGTATTATTTTTAAGCTGGTTTCTGTGGGCCCCCTTACTTGTCAGGAGCGTCCTACTGGGGGGGAAAACTAGCTTGAGGCTTGGCTCATGGCATTGAGCTTGTGTGTGCACACGTGGTCAGGGACATGGACTGACACTAACGAGTGTGACCCTGACTAGTTCTTGACCTTGGTTACTGTTACGTGTCTCACTTGCCGCGTTCCAGGCTCGTGGAGATACTTGAGACGCAGTGTAAGTCGTATGTGGATGCATCTGGTTTCTTTCTTCTGGTGATCTTCCTTTTCTTTCTCCTATCACTTGGAAGTGTTGAATTTTATTCTCTTGGTAGATTTAGTTTATGACTCTTATGTTTTAATTATAATTGGCATCTTATTTAGCTGTTATTAAACTGTTAGTTCTTATGCCAATGCATGCTTTAATGACTTTCCTATGTTTAGTTGCGAGGTAGGGATCCGCGTGAACCCTACTGAGTCTCTGTTGTGAGACTCACCCTTCCTTTTCCAGGTGAGCAGCAGCAGCCGACCGCCAGTGCTTCCCGTGCTTATGACGGTAGGTCATAGGTGCCAGCAGTGGGTTGTTAGTTAGTCTGTCCTTTTCTTTTACCTTTTGGCCAGGGTATGTCCCGTGTAGTTATTTATTTTGACTTGTGTACAGTGTTGGACTTGTAATAGTAGATCTGAACTATTGTATAAATATATCACTCTGATATTGTAAATTACTTCTGCTTTCATTTTAAGTTAAAGTTTAAAAATTATTGCTTTAAACTACATTGCACTTGTAATTCCAATTCATCATGCATCTCCTCAACCAATCCTCCCAACCCTTACGGGGCCTCATCAGCCTCTTGGGTGGCGTCTCCGAGTTTGTGGTATCGGTTTACCGGTATCCGGATCTCCGGGCCATTACAGTTAGTATCAGAGCGGTGTTGTGGTGATGTATAAGGAATTGAAATTATACTAGTCTAGAACAAGTCCATGGCTATACTACTGCTAGCTTAGGTTATTTTCCATGATTACTTATGGTTCTTTTATTGTATGTCTCCTAGTTGCTTAAAATGCCGCCTAGAAGGAGAGCTCGCGTTCCAAGGGAGGAGAGTGGTACCTCGCCTCCTCCAGTGAATGTTCCAGGGCAAGGCCGTGTCGATCCTGCTCCTGGTGATGACGTGCCTCAAGGTGGTCGTGGTAGAGCTTTAAAAGAATTTCTTCTATTCCACCCACCAACATATGAAGGGCAAGCAGATCCAGATGCAGCGAGAGTGTGGCTAGACGCGACTGAGCGTCTATTCCATTCCATGGAATGCACAGAAGATGAAAAGTGATGCTAGCTACATTCCAATTGCAAGGGGCAGCACTCGCATGGTGGACCACGGAGTGGGAGGTAACTTTCAGGTCTCGTCCTCTTCGACAAATTACGTGGCAGGAGTTTGTCACTTTGTTTGAGCGTACATACAGTCTAGCATATTTGAGGATGGACAAAATGCATCAATTTATGGAATTGGCTCAAGGCGATATGACGGTCTTGCAGTATAGCAATAAATGCATAGAATTGGGTCGCTATGTTCCTCACATTATTGCTGATGAATGCCTGAAGACTAAGCAATTTCTGGATGGTTAGAAGGCAGAGTTAAGGCAACCTCTGATTGCAACCAAAGTGGTAGAATTAGATGTGGCTTATCTGGCAGCTGCAGCATTAGAGTTAGACATGCCAAGATCGCGAGGACGAACCCAAGTTGAGCCAGTGCAGTAGAGTGTGCAGCATCAACAGGTTAGTCAGTCGAATGTGACGTGGATACCACCTTCTGTTCCTTCTACTAGTGGTACTTCATTTACGAAATCCAAGTTCAGGCGGATGTTCAGGGAATCAAAGAAGCAGTATGACCGACAAGCATCCTCTGGTACCGTGCAACCAGCAACACCCTCTTCTTTTTAGTGACCGGGACCGGTGGCTAGTCAGCCGAGACCATGTCTGAGGTGTGGTGGTAGCCATCTGGGTAGACCATGTTCAATGCCAGTGGTGTGTTTCAGGTGTAATCAGGTGGGACATGTGGTCCATGATTGTCCGCAAAGGCCGAAATAGCTTGCTCAGTTTTCTCAGTTTTCACAATCACAGTAGTTCCGACCTCCACCACCACCACAATCATAACAATATTCTCAAGCTTCAGTATTATCATCGCTGCAGTCTACTACAGCTGGAAAGAAACAAAAAGGGAGAGTCATGCATATAACTCATTCTGAGGTAATGGCATCCCATCTTGTGGAAGGTACTATTATGATCTATGGTCATGCAGCTCGTGTTTTATTTGACTCAGGTGCTTCTCATTCATTTATTTCTGACCCTCTCCACCTACCCCCTACTCCCGAGCCAGAGTTTGGGCTCGGAGAGTAGAGTATAGTGGGGTCATATTAGTGGCTCGAATGGAGGATATCTTTTGCCTGTAGGGGCCATTTAATGCGGCTGTCCTGGGGGCATGTGTATGATGATGGCTCCCTCGAGTTGGTGCGGGGAGGCCCTTCTTGGAGTTTAAAACGTCTCAACGCTTCCCGCTAGGATCGCTGGGGTATGTAAATATCTCGTATGCTTGCATCCCACGTCTCCTCCATTTAGGGCTTTTCCCTTCATCGCATTCGCATTTTGAGAGAGTCCATGCGTCGCGAGAGCGACCAGAGGGAGTGGAGAATCACATAGGCCTATGCGGAGTTGGCAGAGATCACGGCGACGGTGATCCGTCAGCTTCCTCCTCCCCCTGAGTCTTCTGACTCCGCTATTCCCTACTCTCCTTCTTGTTCTTCTCGTTCCTCCATGGCGAAGCACGACGCTAAAGTTGAGATCTAGGAGTCTGAGCAGGGCGCAGGGAGTTCAGCGTTGACGTCTAGCCATCCTTTGCGCAGCGAGCTGAGCGAGGCCGAGGTGAAAGAAATCGAGGTCCGCTACAAGCTACCATGGCAGTATTATTTCTCCCTGGCCAAACCCCATGAGTCTAGCTTGGATACTCATTCGGGCCTTTTCTACATTTTTCTTTTGGCTTGGAAGTGCGATTTCCGTCTTCCTCTCCACCCGTTTGTTGAGCAGCTATTGAAATTGTACCAACTGGATCCTGTCCAGTTAGTTTCCAACTCCTATACCTTCATCTTCTCCTTCATCGTCCTCTGCCGCTCGTGTGGGCTCGCCACTTCTTTAGACCTCTTTCATGCCTTCTTTGAGCTGAAGGAGCAAACCCACGCCGGGAAGGGTTTCTTCTATCTTCAAGCGAGGAGGGGAAGAAGTTGTGACCCTCTCCCCTCGGGATTCCTCGCACAAGGGGTGGAAAACCTAATTTTTCTAGGTAGGGTCTAGCAAGGGTGTTAGCAGCTGGGGCTTCCCTGACAAGTTGAACTTCCAGCCGATATTCCCCCTAAAGTAACCGGTGATCTCCTCGGAGCTGGACGAGGAGATTAGAATTCTTCAGGAGAACCGTCGATCGACTATTGAGCTGATGACTCCAGCCAACATTGATGATTATCCTCGCCGCGCACTGCCCCCCAGAGGTAAGGACCTTAGGGCTCCGCTCTTGCATTTTCTTATTTTCGTTGGTCAAACCTTCACTGATGGTTTTTCTCCTAATGGGCAGAAATGAGGTGCGGTGATGATGAGGAGCGACCATCAGAGCAGGAGGTCATCGAGCTAGAGGAGGCGACTCCTTCGAGTGCGCCTCGAGCTTCTGAGGGTCCTTCTTATGCCCGAGATAAGGGCAAGTGAATTACTCGGGAAGACTACCGAGAGCGAAGGGGAGCCATGCGCAAGGAGCCCGGGGAGCAGTTGATGTTGTCCTCGTTGAAGACTCTGACTGTCGAGAAGAGGCGACTGAAGAAGGTGAAGACCACCTGCCTGCCCGAGGAGCTCCCAGCTGAGGATGTCCATCACTCGAGCCTCCCGGTGATCGAGCCAGAGGTGCCCGCAGCGGTTGAGAGGACCTTTGCTGAGCCTGTAGGAGCACAAGGGGAGGAGGCTGGCTCTGAAATCCCAGTCGAGGTGGCCGGGGTGCACGGTGAGGACGAGGATGTCGAGGCGTAGATCTAGGCCAAGCCGAGCGTCGCCGTCCAGTGCTTGGGGACGTCTGGGGAGGATGCCCCGGCCTTGACTCCTCCAGAGAGGGCTTCTCTCCAACAGTAGGGGCAGTTCGCCATCCAAGCCTCCTTGTACAATCGCTGATGAGCTCTAGCACCTCCGTCTGTTTGGGAGGAATTCTGACATTGCTCCCCCCATGCTTCTCGAAAGGGTCATGGAGGGAGGTTTGTTCATGGCTCAGCTGGGGGCCGAGATAACAGATTTCATGGCGCAACTGGAGAGCGAGGGGAGGGCCCAGTCCCAGGTTCACGTTGAGTCTGACTGGAAGATTGGGCGGTTGACCTCCGAGCTTGGGATGCTTCAACGGGAGGTGGCCTCACTCCGGGCACGTGATCGGGCGAGCCAGGAGGAAGCTCGGTCACTGGCCAAGCAATTATCCCAAGCTCAGTATACAGCCGAGCTTAAGAGTAAGCTCTTGAAAGAGGAGCGTCAAGCCCATGCGGCACGCTCGGGACAATGGAAGGCCGAGAGAGAGGAGCTCGGGGGCCAGGTCCAGGAGGCCAAGTGGGCTAAGAAGGAGGCCAAAGTGGCGCGGGCTGAAGCTGAGGCAAAGCTGACCGAGGCTGAAGTGAAGGTGGCCAAGCTCGAGGAGAAGGCAACAGGAGCCGGGGCGGAGGCAGTTAAGCATTATTGAAGCTCGGAAGAGTACCGCGAAGCTCTGAAGCAGACTGCCTTCACCTATTACGAGCCGGGCTATCGGTGGGGGCTCCAGAAGGGTTTCGCCCAAGTCTTCAGGCAGGCAGTTGGGCTGGCCCAGGCATAGGTCCTCGATGAACTTTTCTTCAACCCCAGGCAGCGCTATGACTCAGATGAGGACGGCTCGGATTCTCCTTCATCAACGTCGAGAGATGGAGGGGGGAGCGAAAACACTTCTGCTTCCGTGGAGGAGAGTTCGCCAACTCCGGCTGCCTCAGGAGAGCACGCGGTCGAGGCAGTTCCCACACGAGTGGGGTCAATGCTCGGGCCGACCGTCACTGAGGGAACCAGGGGCAAATCACCGAGCGTCGAGGGTCCTCCGCCTGCCGAGCTTCAAGGCAGAACGCTGACCTCTCACTCTCCTATTTTCATAGATTAGTAAATATTGTACTTGCCTTATTGTCTCCTTTTTTCTTTCCTCTTTTTTTTTATTTTTTATTGCAACTTCTATCGGGAATTTTGCTATGCAATGATTTTCTTTCTATATAATGGTAATAGTGTTCAAAGCACAATTGACTGAGAGCACCCGAAAGTACTTGTGCCCGAGAGAGTTGAATGATCAAGTGTGGCATTGCACCAAAGTACTTGTCCCTTCCGTACCCTCCATCCTCTGGCCCACTACCTTGACCACCACTCCTCCCGCCATTCCTTCCACCACAATACCCACCATTCCACCAACTCTCCCACCATCACAGGCCCTGCCCTCCATCATCACTCTGCCACCTAACCCTTCCCCCGTCATTTTGCAGCCAGGTCCCATCAGATCACCTCCCTCCATCATCACCCCCACTTCTTCCATTACCATCCCATCCATTCATCCCACCAGGCCAGTCGGGAGTCTGTCAGTCACCGTGTCAGTGCAAAACCTTGCCCTCAGGAGCGGGCGATTATTTCAGAGAAACTACCCTTCTACCGGTGCGCCTGGACCTATTCCTCCAATTCCCTCTACAACAGCTGAGACGGAAGATGCCGACCCCATGCCTGGCTCGAAGTATGATTTGCTACAACATTTGGACCGGATGCCAGCGAAGATATCGGTACTGGAGTTGATAAGAAGGTCCACACTCCACCAGGATGCCCTAAGGGCATTTCTACAGAAAGTCATAGTGAGCGAGGATGTGGCGGTGGATAGTTTGCCATCAGTGTTGGCTACTATTATGAGGGGGCCCACTATTTCATTTTCTGAATCAGAATTGGCACCCTCGGAAGCACGTTAGATGCCACTATGCATTTCTATTTCCCTAAACAAGGTGGCAATCGAGTCAGCTCTTGTGGACACCGGGGCTTCTATAAATGTCTGTCCCTTGACCATGTTATGTGCCTGCAATATTTCTGAGGATATGCTACGGCCAACACCGACAACGATTGTAGCCTACGATAACTCCAGGAGAGCTTGCCATGGGTTTGTAACAGTTTAGGCTGAGCTAGGGCCTTTAAAGATGGATGTGGAGTTTTATGTATTGGACATAGACCTAATGTTCAAGGCAATTCTGGGTCGTCCATGGATTGGTAGTTTGAATGCGGTGCCCTTGACTGCCCACCAGTGCCTTAAGTTTCCCTTTCAGGGTCGGGTAGTGAAGGTGAAAAGTATCTCCACAATCTAGACTGTTGATGCAATAGCTGACAAGATTCTGCATACATTATGGCCCAGCAATAGGCCGGTGTTATCAGTGATGGACTTGAACTATTCATGGGCATATGCGTCACGCAAGCCCGCCACTACACCTGTTGATGTCAAAATCAAGTCCAAGATTAGGGACTCCAAGGGATGGCAGATGATTTTGAAATTAGGCTATCAACTGGGCATGGGCCTCGGTGCACAATTACAGGGACAGACTAAGCCCGTCCCTAAAGGCTGAAAGATGAACCGAAGAGGCCTCGGCTAAGGGGAGTCATCACTGTCTATGCTAGGGGACTCCGGGCCATTGACATGGGATTATCGTCAGCATTTTGTCAGGGGGCCTCTGCAGCCCGGCACCTTGAAGATGCCACCACCCCGCCAGTCCCAGAAAGAAGATGTTGCTTGTGCCATGCCGCCCGTGTTACAGAAAGGACCCGTTGATGATTTTGATGATCATTCTAAAGCTTTCATCAAGATGTTTGCTAAGAGAGAGAGCTTGAAGGAACCCGAGGTGCGGGTTGTGAAGAAAGTTTGTAAGAAGCCGGCCCAACGTCTACCGGGAATGGAGAGCTCGACTACCACTTTGTCTCTTTCCCGCCTTATTTCTATTTTCCAAAGGCTGACTTTTGTTCCACGCCCACCTCCTCTTCTCTTTGATCCATCCATGTTTCAGTCTCCTTTTTGGTCTGAGAGGTCGATTGAATTTTTAATTGTTAATTATTCATGCGAGCGCTACTTGCCGATTGATTTGGTGTCCAGGTGGTCGCCCGACGCACCTGCTGATTTATCTAGGATGTGGTTTTGGTCCTCCGACCCATTCTTCGATGTGATTTTCCCCAGTCTATGCCCTCAGGCCCTTCCTCCGCCTCCAACAAATTCTTCTTCTTGCTGTATGTTATCCACTGAGCTTGACAAAAAAAAACGTCAAATTTGAAACTGAGATCTCAATGGAGGATTATGCTATGTTCCGTCCATTCTCTTCCCAGGGGCACGAGGCCCTTGATTCTTTTCCAATAGATTTTCTATCTTCTAGGTTAGATGTACAGTGTGTAGAGCCCCCTAGGTTAGAAGAATTAGCTGGGGTGGAATCTAGTTCTAGTGTTGTTAGTCCATCCACGTCTGTGACGCTCCCTGTGATGCGTCATTCCAAATCCATTCCTATCAGGTTTCTCCAGGATTTAGCTCAGAGATGCCATGCCCTTCTTAAGTGCCCTGAATTTGTAGCCACCGCTATCGTCATAGAGGATGATGAGGAATTAGTCGGGGTGTGGAGCAATGACGATTTGGGAGTCTATGAAATCGTAGATGAGAAGGATCCAGCCGATGATGAGGATAGCGACGTAGATGACACCGCTGATCTGTATGCATAAGGTTTGAAAAGGTTCGATGAGCCATCGTCAGTAGTGGATGAACCCACGAAGGAGATCAACCTTGGAACTAAAGAGGACCCCAGGCTAATAATTATTTCAGCTAACCTCCCTCCTCAGGTTGAAGAGGAGTGTGGACGTCAAAAAATGACGACGAGGATCCTACGGCACCCGCGGCACTCGCGCCTACGTGCGAGTCAAAGGCGGGAAGGTCGAATAAACCCATACTTCACCCGGCCAGGACAAGAACTCCCTTGGCAGCCCGCTACCCATTAAGGGAGCCCCCGGGCAGAAGATTTCTACGATCGACCGTGCCAGGAGGTGAATAAAAGAAAAGTTGGGGAGTTTGGCATAGTCTCGGAGTATGCCAGAAGTCATGCAAAGTCCTGGGCCGAGCCCCAGAAGCTGCGAATGAAATATCATGAACATCGTGCATCGCGACGAAAGTGTTCCGGGAGTGCCAACACTTGTATAAATGGTTGCGACTTCGAAACGAATCCGTTCGGCGCTTAATATAAGGGCTCCCTAAAGGCGAGCACTGCTCCCCTTGAAAATGAACAGGTAGCCTAAGGGCCCCCTAAAGGCGAGCACCCTCCCCTTAGAAACGAAGTAGGAAACCTAAGGGTTCCCTAGAAGTAAGTACTGCTCCCTGGTAAATAAGAGGGTAACCTAAGAGGCCCCTAAAGGAAATGTAACTCAAGAGTTCCCTAGAGGCGAGCACGACTCTCCTTAAAAAGAACGACAGCAAGATAGCGGGAAGCGTAAGCATTGCAAAGACAAACATACTGGTGAGCCCATCAAGGGAATACGAAAATCGACATCCAATAGAGGTACATAGTCTTTGCACAAATGAAAGAATTTCATTTCTTTAGTCAAAATACAAGCTGCCGAAGACCCTATGGGTCATTACATAAAAATGCGAAAAGCAAAAGCTGCATCGACGCACGGTTGCTGGCCACCACTGCCACTGGTTTGTCTGTTGAAAACCTTCGGTGACCCCAGAAGCAGACACCTCGCATCCTAGGTGTTCCATGGAAGCGGACCAACAGTGAACCTCCAACTATGCCAGAGAAGAGGATCGACGCCATCGTCTCAGGTATCAGGGGAGAAGGCCAGTCGATCCTCCCATCCCTCCTTAGCAAAGGACGGGGGAGCAATGAGGCCTGCCTATTAGGGAAGCCAGCCCAGCACATGGGCCATCCCCAGATGGGAGGTCCCGCCCACTGAGTGGAAGAATGGAAAACGGCCTCCCCGCCTTTGGACATCCTTAGGAAGATGCTCCAGCAACAGAAGGCACCCCGTCGGATGCCACCTGTGGTGCAGATAGGGCAGTAGAGTCTGCCTTGGCAAAGAAGCCCCCACTGGGAAGTGGCCAGTTGAAGGACAGAAGAAGGGGGCAAGGACCAAGGCTTTCACCCCCCTCCTACGGACGAAACTTGTCCGGTTCAAGGAACAAAATTCCCCAATCGGCGTACAGGCGGTTGACTTTCTCTAGAGCCTCCCGCCAACCATCCAAGTACCTGAGCCGGTAGTTCTCTGTGGTGCGGCCATCCACCCCTGGATCTGGCCATGGCCGCTAGGGAGCCAGTGGGGGATCCCGGCGAAGGACCAAGTGTTGACGACGGACTTGTTGGGACTCGTCATCTGACGAAGTACCAGATGCCCCTGAAGACATCACACAGAAGGACCCTCTCTTCACCTCGGAGATGACCACGGATGCGGTTCAAAGGCTGCTACTTATAGGGGATCAGGGTCCCCAAAAGTAAAGACTCTCCACCGCCTCATGCATATCCGGGGAAATCGAAGTGGCGGATCCCGAAAGTCGCACCTTCTCAGAGTTACCTAAAGGACGTCGATTCGCATCCCCAGAAGGATCTCGTAACCATTCAAGAGGTGGGAAGATACACGCAAGAGATTTTTGTCAAGATTTCATTAAGGAAAAGAAGACTTTCTATTTTCAAGATGGAACATTACACAGAAAACACTACCCCTAGGGAGAAATGGAGGAAAATGAAAAGAAAACACAAGCAAGTACAGGCGTCCTTCTAAGGATCCGCCCTAGATACATGGTCACATGCCCCGAGCACACTGGGGTCACGTGCATCAACGGCACTAACAGGAGGAGAGTCCCCGTCCAACTCCACTACCTAGCTTCTGCCACCGAGGTGTTCATGGGTGCGTGCTCTCCCGTGCCTGACACTGGTGCCTGCACGCAAGCTTCAGCTTCAGTAGCCTCCTCCTCATCCGCAGCAGCCTCTGGGTCATAGGGCGGCGAGGGGGGAGGTAGGACCGAAGCCTCACACCCCATACTTGCCACGGTAGTCATCACGGCGGCACTCCAACCCTCCCGGAAGCCTCGGTCACGAGCTGGAACGTAGAATTCCAAGGCCACCTCCATCAGCTCCTCTCGGTAGGCCACAGAAGAGTGGAAGCATTCCACCGCTTCCTCACCCGCCGTCGACAGTGAGAAGCGTAACCTACCAGCTCAGCCTCGATCTCCTGAGCACGAGCCTCTGCAGCCTGGGCCTGCTCCCCCAGCTCGGTCGCTCGTTTCTCGGCAGCACCTGCTCGCCCCTCGACAGCATCCGCCCGCTCGTGGAAGGCGTCTCGGTCACACTCCATGCCAGAGAGGGCCAGACCCTACTGGAAGAACTGCTCGAGGAGCTCGTTCATGGCCAACTCAGCCTCCCTCAAGCATTTCTCTAACTCCGCCTCAGAAGCCCCACTGGACTCCAGCTTTCGAGTGAGACCCGAAAATGATGCCTCTATAGCCTGAAGGTGCCCACGACCAGGCAGATGGTCTTGGCAGCTGTCGCTGCCAATTCATCCTCGAACTCAGGGCCAGACTCACCCAAAGGCTTGTATGCCAGCTGGCACTCCTTCCCAGAAGGTCGACGGTGATGCAGATCTCGGATAACTCAGAAGACACATCCTGAGGAGGTGACGGCGGGCTGCATCGCAGAGACGCCTCTGCGCCGACTGCAAGAGCCTTGCCCTTGTCACGCCCCCGCACCGAAGGTACCGGAGCAGGGGGGACGACCACCGATTCACCGGCCACCAGAGGCGGCGGAGCCCCAAAAGAGGGCCACCTAGGCACCGGCGTAGGCGGAGCACGGCACCGAGTAGGGGGAGAAGTCCTCGGACGCTTCCTCGACCGACGACGAGCATCCATAATCGCTAGTTCATCATCAGTCAGGGCTACACGACTGCCGCCAGCCATGCTGAAGCCCTCGCCAACGGCACCATCGACATCTTCAGTAGAGTCCCTCGGAGGGCTAAGACCTTCGCTCACCACGGAGCCACCCTCGCCCGTAGCAGACACGGCCGGTGAGCGTAGTAAGGGAACTCCGGTAAGAGCCAGAAGCTGCAACCTTCCCGGGGCAAACACCACCTCAACTGGGGGGGAACGACCAACACCTGGCCTGTAGCAACCCTGAATTTTTGAAGAAAATAAAGTTTAAATAAAAATTATAAATCGTGACTTCACTAAAGTCGCCATTCGAACGAAGGCGGTGCCCTCTACCTATCACCAAAAAATGAAGTTTCCCACCAAAAATAGTATGGGGGAGGTCCGAGGTAACCAGGCTATGGCCAGAAGGTGCTATATAATCTCGGTCGAAGCCATAAGGCCAGAAGGGAAGAATAAAGGGGTTAAAGGAACCGAGGAAGGGCCGACGACATCTGAGCCTGGCGGTGAGTTGTTAACGATTTTTCTCAAAGGTGATCCAACCCTAGGAGTCAAGATCAGAGCTGACCTCCCATCTATTGTTCAGGAACAATATAAAAATTTCCTTGCTGAGTATATCCAAGTCTTCGCATGGTCCGATGAGCAACTTCCCGGAATTCCCAGAGAGATCATGATGCACAGGCTTAATCTTGATCCAACGGCGAAGCCTATCCAGGAATGAAGGAGAAAGCACGCCTTGGAAAAGCAGGCAATCATCAAGAAGCAGATCATTAATGGGAAAGAGACAGGCCTCTTCCGCCCAGTCCTTTACCCAACATGGCTCGCCAATGTTGTCCTAGTGCCAAAGGCTTTGGGAAAGTGGCGAATGTGTGTGGATTTCACCTCACTCCGAAGGACTACTACCCATTGTCAAGCATCGACCAGCTCGCCGATTCAACTTCCGGCAACGAGTTACTCAGCTTTCTAGATGCCTACTCTGGATACCATCAGATTAGGATGGACCCAGAGGATATCGCGAAGACCACCTTCTTCATCGACTTCGGTGTACACTGCTACACTCGGATGCCGTTCAGGTTAAAGAATGCTGGGGCGACATATCAGAGGCTGGTCAACCACATGTTCGAAGGACAACTCAGTCGAAATGTCAAGGCCTATATCGATGACATGCTTGTCAAAATGCCAAAGGCTGACGACCATTTTACCGACCTAGCCAAGACCCTTGGCACCCTCCTTAAGTACAACATGAAGCTCAATCCCGCCAAGTGCGCCTTCGGAGTCAGATCTGGGAAATTCCTAGGTTTCCTGGTAACTCAGCGTGGGATCGAGGCCAACCCCGAGAAGGTTCAGGCCATCCTGAACATGCAACTGCCCACCTGCGTCAAGGACGTCCAGCGTCTTACCGGGTGCATCGTCGCGCTCAATCGTTTCCTATCCCAGGTAGCCGAACGATGCCTACCCTTCTTCAAATTATTAAGGGGACCCAAAATGGCATCTGCCACGTTTGCTTGGGATGAGGAATGCCAGAAGGCCTATGAAGATCTCAAGGAATTCCTGACCTCGCCCCCGGTACTATCAAAGCCGGTTCCAGGTGAAGCATTACATCTGTATCTCTCAGCGACCTCGTCTACCGTAAGCTCGGTCCTAGTCCAAAATGACGGGGGAGTCGAGAGGCCGATCTACTACACCAGCAAGGTGCTCAACGAGGCCGAAAGAAGGTACCCTGCAATTGAGAAACTCATGCTAGCATTGGTAACCTCAGCCAAGCGCCTCCGACCTTATTTCCAAGGACACTCTATCATTGTGTTGACCGGTGAACCCTTGAAGAAGATCCTCTCTCATCCCAAAGTCTCGGGGTTCCTTGTCAAATGGGCCATCATGCTCAGGGCCTATGATATCTCTTATCGTCCCTGCGCGGCCATCAAGGGACAGGCCCTCGCAGACTTCATCGCAGAAAGCACCGTCCTGATCAAGGAAGCATCTTCGTCTGCATACGGACCTATCTAGGACTTGTTTGTCGACAGGTCATCCAACTCGGCTGGAAGCAGTGCTGGGGTCCTCCTCAAGTCACCCGCAGGAGCAGAGCTTCAGTATGCCTTGAAGTTTAACTTTCAGGCGTCTAATAATGCCTCTGAGTATGAGGCCCTTATTTCGGGGGCCAAGATGGCACGACGACTGGGAGCCGAACGAGTCAGGATCCACACTAACTCCCAACTGGTTGCCAACCAGGTCAATGGTGATTACGAAGCTCGGGAAACACTGATGATCAAGTATCTTCAAATGGTCCGAGGATTGGCCCAACTATTCAAGAGTTTCGAGGTTGTCCGAATAGCTCGGGAGGAAAACTCCCGGGCAGATGCCCTCTCTCGTCTGGCCTCCTCCCTGGGCCCCGAAGGTACACTGTTGGTCTTCCTCGAGAAGCTTGAACAACCAAGCATTGAATCTGAGCTCATGGTTATTGACCTGGCAACCCCATGCAACTGGCGAACCCCTTACGTATCCTGGCTTTGAGACTCCCAAGAGCCCTCTGACCCTCGGGAAGCTCGGAGATTGAAATATTAGGCCCGGTGCTTTGTCATTCTGGATGACGCCCTGTACCGGAGGTCTTTCTCTGGTCCCCTCCTCAAGTGCCTTGGCGACGATGAGGCCAGCCAAGCAATTCAAGAAGTTCATGAAGGCATCTATGGCACGCATCAGGGAGGAAGATCACTCGCTAGGATCTTGCTACCACAAGGTTACTGGTGGCCCACCCTTCAGCGTGATTACTCGACCTATGTGCAAAAATGTGACATATGCCAACGCATCGACCACCTGATCCACCAGCCTACCTCGGAGCTCGTCACTCTTACCGAGCCATACCCCTTCGCTCGGTGGGGAATCGACATCTTAGGGCCATTCCCTACCGCTCAGGCCCAGAAGAAGTTCATCATCATCGCCATCAACTATTTCACAAAGTGGATTGAAGCTGAAGCCACTACCAGGATTATCGAGTTGGTCGTATGGAGCTTCGTGTGGAAGTCGACAGTTTGTCGGTATGGTATCCCCCAGGTGATTGTGAGCGATAACGGTAGACAATTTAATTCTCACTACTTTAGAGACAGATGTGCTAACCTAAATATTCGCAACCACTTCACCTCGATTGATGTGAAACCACCTTGGGGGTGGTAGTCACAAGACCGAATGACCCTCGGACCTAGCAAGCAAGCAATGAGCGGACCGGTGACTTCACTCGAGCGGGCTCACTCGCGTAGCGCACACTAGTGCCCGTAGGCGAACCGTCGATGGGGATGAGGGTCCGAAGTCCTCTTCTTCCTCTTCTCTCTTCTGTCTCCTTCTCGTGTCTCATCTGGTGTCTCCTCTTTGTTCCTCCTTTCTTCTTCGTTCTTCTCTTCATGTGTTGTTCGCCGGTGGAAGAGAGGCTTTTAAACCCCAATGGCAAGAGCCTTCGAGCGCGGAGCGATGGAGGCGGGAACGTGGGTCATTAAATGGGGATTTGAATTTGGTCCTGGGTGGCAGGGAGCGTAGGCAGCATGTCCTCCTCCCCGTTTGACACCTTGGCACACTCACTGCACGTCGAGGATCCACAGGGCGTGGGCATAAGATTTTGTCTACCGGCTGCGATGGATACGGGAGCCCATGGCGTGCCGCTGAGGGATTAGACCGCGCCGGTGAAGGTGTTTGTGGGCGTGTCGTTGAAGGCCACGAGAGTGTGCCACTGAAGAAGCCCAGAGGGGCATACTAGTGAAGGCACACTGTGGGTGTGTCGGCGAAGGCCATAGCGGCGTGCCGCTGAAGAAGCCCAGAGGGGCATACCGGCGAAGGCATGATGGGGGCATGTCGGCGAAGGCCATAGCGGCGTGCCGTTGAAGTAGCGCTAGGGTGTTCCAATGAAGGGCTGCCAGGTGTGCTATTGAAGTAGTGCTAGGGCGTGCCGTTGAAGGGTTGCTAGGCATTCCGTTGAAGGGCTGGTAGCGTGCCGTTGAAGTGGATTCAAGCCCATTTTGAGCCCGTTTGACGATCCACTTAGTTCTCTTTGGGGCCCATGAGTTGTGAGCCCCCCAGGGGTTGGTTCTTCTTCACTATAGTGACTCCAAGAGTGGCTTCACGATAGTGTACTATTTGTTCGGAGGGTCCGGACAGGACGTGACCTCCGCAATCTCTTCCATTGAAGTTGTTTATTGATGCTGGATTGGTCGAAACATGCGGACGTGCAATTTTACACGTCCACACCCTACGGGAGAATGCCCGGGCTTGGTTCGAGTCCCTATCGGCCAGGACTATTTCCTCCTTCTAGTAGCTCAAGAAGACGTTCAAGGAGAACTTCATCGGCTGCCAAAAGGTGGCCAGATCCGCGGTGACCCTGCACGCCCTCAGGCAGGGCAAAGAAGAGACGCTATGGGATTTCATCTCCCGCTTCCGTGCGAAAGTGCTCCGGATCTCTCATCTCGACATTGGCATTGCCGTTACAGCCCCCACCCAAGGGATGCGGGACCACATCCTCTGACATGCCCTCAGGGTCAAGGCCCCAACGACCCTTCCTGACCTCCTCACCCTGACACAGAAGCACGTGCGCTGTGAGGAGAATATAGCGGCCCTGCTCCACACAGCAGGAGCTGATCAGTCTGACCGCAAGAGATCTATCAACCCACCACGAGAGGGTCAGATTAAGTGGGAGCAACACGACGGAGACCGCCATGATCACTCCGAAAAGAAAAGGGGAAATTATCCCCACTACACGCCCCTAACGGCTCCGCCTGACCAGATCCTATTGGAGATCTACGAGGAGTCATTCCTCAAGTGGCCTCCTTGAATGAAGTCAGATCCGAGTACGAGGAGCAAGAAGAAATACTGTCATTACCACCGCGACCATGGCCACGACACCCCCGACTACATAAACTTGAGGGATGCCACTAAGGACCTCATTCATAGAGGGCTCCTCGATAAGTTCCTCGCCAAAGTCACAGAACGGCGACAAAAGATGCCCCCATCGATCAACAACCGGCCCAACAGAAAGGAGATTGTGATGATATCTAGGCGGCTGACCGCGGGGGGAGATAGCGCGAGTAGGAGACGACGATGCACATCAGCCGTCCACACTGTGGACCAAGGCAATGACACCCAACAGGGGATCTCCACCCCGGGTCATCTAGGAGACCCCATTATTTTCTCTGAGGATGACCTGGACGGTGTGACCATACCCCACTCTGATGCTATGGTGGTCTCGGCCACCATCAACCAGTGTACCGTGCGACGCGTGTTAGTAGATAATGGAAGCGGACCTGATGTTATTGCGTACAACTGCCTTATGCTTATGGGTGTTGATATGTCTCGACACATGCCGTTGAACACGCCGCTATATGGGTTCACTGGCACTACCATCTGCCCAGAAGGGCGCATCTCACTCCCGATCACATTCGGGACCACGCCAAAAGAGGTAACCTTCCTCGCGGACTTTACTATAGTTCACGCAATGACAGGATACAACGCCATCATCAGTCGAGGGATCCTCGGCAAGCTTTGAGGTGTCCCTTCCTCTTATTAAAAATAGCTCAAATTCTCCACCCCCCCGGGGGGTAGGGGAGGTCTGAGGTGATCAAAGGGAGTCCAGGACATGCTACGTCATCTCCACATGTGATCGGCATCCTGAAGAAGTACTGCCTGAGAAAAAGGAGAGGACCCAAGATCTGGGCCCACACACGAGTGCGTAGACCGAGGACTTGTACCTCATCCAAGTGGGAGAAGATCTGGGCAGAACACTAAGGATCGATGCAAACCTATCCGAGCACGATAAGCAAGCTTACACGAGCTTCCTCACGGCCAACCAGGATGTGTTCGCTTGGTCCGAAGATGAGCTTCCTGGAATCCCACCAGAGGTCATCACACACCAACTTAGGTTGGATCGCACTTGCCGCCTGGTACAGCAGCGTCGAAGGCGTTGCAACCCCGAGCGACGGGCTATCATCAAGGAGCAGGTGAGGGAAAAGCTACGCTCAGGGCTACTCAGGCCAACTCAATACTCGGACTAGGTAGCCAACGTGGTCTTGGTCCCCAAGAGTAATGGAAAGTGGTGGATGTGCATGGACTACACCGATCTCAACAAAGCTACACCCAAGGATAGCTTTCCCATGCCATAGATCGACCAACTAGTTGACGCGATGACTGGGCATGAAATGCTAAGCTTCTGAGATGCCTACTCTGGCTATCACCAGATTAGCATGCACAAGTCTGACCAGGACAAGACCGCATTCGTCACAGATCACGACCTGTACTGCTACACTCGAATGTCTTCTTTCAGTTGACTGTACTTTTATTTGGACATGAGATGTACTAGACCTTGTAGCAGTTTAATTATTTATTTAATTTTTACATTATTATTTAGTTGATCATTGTGCTATCTCTACAGTTACTTTAGCTTCTTACATACCCTCACACCATCCTTTCTTTCCTTCCAAGTCTTCGGGCTCGTGGGAGGCAGATCGAGGCTCCAGTCGCGTCGGTTCCTTTCCGGTACTCAGATCCCGAGTCGCCACATTGCGCCTAGCGGCCACCTTCGTAGCAATCTGATGGAGCTCGAGGTGAAAGAGCTCGAGGTTCACTTCAAGTTGCCATGGCGGTGTTTCTTCTCTTCGACCAAACCCCATGAATCCAGCCTGGATACCCGTTCGGGCCTGTTCTGTATCTTTCTTTTGGCTTGGAAGTGTGACTTCCGTCTTCCTCTCCATCCCTTTGTTGTCGGACTTTTGAAGTTCTACCAGCTGGCTCCCGTTCAATTAGTTTCCAACTCCTATACCTTCATTTTTTCCTTCATCGTTCTTTATGGCTTGTGCGGTGTCGCCGCATCTTTAGATCTTTTTCACGCCTTTTTTGAGCTAAAGGAGCACACCCACACCGGGAAGGACTTCTTTTATCTTCAGGTGAGGAGAGGAAGGAGTTACGTGATTCACTCCCCTCGGGATTCCTCGCACAAGGGGTGGAAGACTCAGTTCATCTGGGTAGGATTCACCAAGGATGGCTCTGCTTGGAGTTTTCTTGACAAGCTGAACTTTCAGCTGGTATTCCCTGAGAAGCATCCAGTGATCTCCTCAGAGCTGGAGGAGGAAATTAAAATTCTACAGGATAATCACTGGTCGACCGCAGAGCTGTTGACTCTGAAAAATGTCAAAGACTTTCCTTGCCGGGCACTGCCTGATGGTAAGGACCTAGGAGTTTCATATTGCAGGCTCAATTTTCTGTCGATTTAGCCTCCACTGATGAGTTGCCTTCGTGCGAGCAGAGTCGAGGCACGACGAAGACGGGGAGCAATCACCGGGATGGGAGGTCACCGAGCGAGCGGAGGCTATCACCTCAGATGTGTCTCGGGTGCCCGAGGGTTCTTCTTTTGCCCGAGATAAGGGCAAACAAGTCACTTGGGGAGATGAACCAGAGCGACGGGGGTCCAAGCGGAAGGCTCCAGGGGAGCGCCTGCTACTGGGGGCGATGAAAGCCCTGATCGCTGAGAAGAGTAGGCGGAAGAAAATGAAGATCCCTCCTCCGACCGAAGAGTCTCCAGCCAAGGGTGCCCATCACCCGGGTTCTCCGATCGCTGAGCCGAAGACGCATGTTTCGGTCAAGGAGGTCACCATCGAGCCTGTGGGGGCGCAGGGGGTGGGGGTCGGTTCAGAAATCCCGATCGAATCCTCAGGAGTGCTCGCAGAGGAGGAAGCCGGTGTTAGGGTCCGAGGTCGGTGTTGTAGCCCCACATCTGGGGGCGTCCGAGGGAGGCGTCCCAGTATCGACCCTTCTAGGGGGGATTCTACCAGGCAGTGGGGGCGGTCTGCCACCCAGGCTTCCCTATACAGTCGTTGCCGAGCTCTGGCTCCTTCGTCTTTTTGGGACGTACTACAGCACTGTCCCCCTCCGACACTCTTGGAGAGGCTCATGGAGGGGGGATTGTTTGTGGCTCAGCTAGGGGCTGAGTTAGCAGATTACTTGGCATAGTTGGAGAGCGAGGAGAGGGCCAAGGCCTGTGCTCTTGCTGAGTCTGCCCGGAAGGTCGAGCAGTTGTCTTCCGAGCTTGGGGTCCTGTTGAAGGAATTGGCCTCACTCCAGTCACAGGGTCGAGTGCATCAGGAAAATGTGCGGTCGTTGTCTGAGCAGCTATCCCGGGCTTGATACACTGTCGAGCTAAAGAGTCATCTCCTAAAGGAGGAGTGCCAGACTCATGCATCGAGCTCGAGGCAGTGGGAGGTTGAGCGAGATGAGCTCAGGAGCCACCTCCTGGAGGACGATCGGGCAAAGCGGGAGGCCGAGAGAATGCGGGCCGAGGTCGAGGCGAAGCAGGCCGAGGTCGACATGAGGCTAGTCGAGGTTGAGGCGAAATTGGCCAAGCTCGGGGCGAAGGAAGTGGAGGCTGAGGTGAGGGTCGTCGAGCTATATCAGAGCTCGGAGGAGTACCTCGAGGCCTTAAAGATGGGTGCCTTCGCCTATTACGAGCCGGGCTATTGACGGGGGCTATAGCAGGGTTTCGCACAAGGCTTCAACCGGGTAGTTAGGGAGGCTCAAAAATAGGTCCTTGATGAGCTCGTCTTTCTTCTCGGGCAGCGATATAACTCGGATGAAGGAGGCTCGACTCCTCCCTCTTCCACGGCGTCGAGTGGCGAGGGGGGCAGCGAGGGCAGTTCTGCTCCTGGGGGTGAGGGTTCACCGAGCCCGGCTATCTCGGGAGGGCACACGGCCGAGGCCGTAACCACACAGGTGGGGTCAGTGCCTGAGCCGGCCGTCACCGAGGGAGCCGAGGGTGAGCCGCATGTGATTGCAGGAGCGAGGCCGAGCGCCATAGGCCTTCATACTACAGAGCTTCAGGGACGATTGTAGACCTCTTGTTCCTCCCCTATCTCGATCGACTAGCCTGTTCTTGCTTCGCTGGCCTCTTTTCTTCATTTTTTTTTGTGTGGGGGCCTTCTGTAAATGTACTATATACTTTCTTCTTTCGAATACAATGGCAATAGTGTATCAGGGCATACTTAAATGCTCCTTACCGTGTTTGACTAGGTTTGATATGCCATATCCGTAGTCGTTAGTGAATCAAATATTTTGCTCGATTCTTTTGTCGAAAAATAATATCACGCGTCGACCGGTCGATTCGCAGATGCTTATCTGGTGACTTTTCATCTTTCGACATCTTAAATGACCTGCCCATTTGCATATTCCCGTAGAGAGGCTTTGATGGTAGGGAGTCGTAATTACTCCTTGGGGAGATACTCTCCTTCTATTTGGGGTCCTTTCGTGTCTGTGAGTTGGCCGCCGATATCGGCCCGTTCGAGTTGCGAGTTGTGCTTGCTTGCCTAGGTCCGAGGTCGTGTCACATCATTTGGTCTACAATCCACAGGCCAACGATTTGGCCGAGGCCTTCAACAAGGCTCTCTGCAAGCTCCTGGATAAGATTGTTAGCCACAGGAAATGTGACTGGGGCGAAAAGGTCTCTGAGACATTATGGGCCTACCGGACGGTCTATAAAACCCTTATGGGATGTCCGCCGTTCTCCCTCGTCTATGGAGCGAAAGCTGTCATCCCCATCGAAATCCAGTTAGCATCCTACCACGTAGCAGTACACACTTGCTTGGCCGGCCTTGATGAAAGTGAATACCAGAGAAGGCTGGAAGAGCTTGCTGATCTGGAAGGCAAATGACTCGAAGCCTACAAACACCTATAGTTATACCAGGCCCGCATGGCGCGAGCCTACGACAAGCTCGTCAAGCAAAGAGCCTTCAAGCAAGGCAACCTAGTCATGATTAAGGAAAGATAAGTCATGGCAGGGCGTTCCAGTGGCAAGCTTCAGCCGAATTGGTGAGGCCCGTAGATCATTTGCGACATCTATAAGGGTGGGGCCTACACGATCGTAGATCACAAGGGCCACAAACCCTTCCCGCCTCTCAATGGCAAGCACAGAAAGCTATATCATGCACTAGAACATGAGTTCGCGTGCCATATTGACTAAGGTTTACGCTCCCAGTCCTAGCCAGCCGAACCGATCTTCACCTCACAGAAGACCGAACCAGTCACTTTTCCCAATTCTTCTCTCCAGTCTAGCAACAGGGCCAGTCGAGCCCTCCGCGAATCATTGTTAGACGTTCTCGGGAGCTAGTCTCCTGCCTTTGTCCTCGCAATGACAAGAGCGAGGGCACCGCTGCGCCAACTATAGCCCAGCCATCAGACTCCCAGGTAAGTAAACAAAAAAAATAACAATAAAATAGGGCTAAAAATAGAGGTGCCCTGGTGGACCTAGTCGTCCCCCTCCATGAGGAGGTGACTGGGGGCAAAAAGGCCAACAACCCGGTTGAGGTGAAAGCCTGAAAGGGCGTCTCAGGTAAAATTGGAAAATCCCTCGACGTTAAAATCCGTAAGGGCTCATCGGAAAAAGCTAAAGGGGGTCGGCTCCAGTGAAAACCTGAAAGGGCGCCGGAGTCAATAACGGGAAAATTTCTCTTCCCCCACCAGTCAGGGTGGTCTTCACCTGCTCCCTAGTAGACCGCAGGACTCTCTCACACCGGTCGCTGATCAATTTGCATCTCCAAACTGATAGCCTGACACTTCCCAGTCATCCCTCATATCACCTTCTCCAGTCTCCAGTCAATTTCAGCCTTCATGCGACATTCCAGTCGCTAGTCCAGCAAAACCTAGTCTTGGCATATCCCAGATCTCCATCATTACACACTCTCGCGTCCTATAGTCCAGTACCCCCAGTCTTATTTGGCCAGGGTGATATATCCCTCGGTCTCACAGTCCCATAACTCGCAAAAGCCCCGGGTAGGAGTAAAGCCATGTCTGATTGCTTACATTCCCCGGTTTTCAGACATGTCCCTTAACAGCATCATGCTACGGACAACGGTCTTCAAAATCAAAAAAAATATCGAAATGGGGCTAAAAATAGAGATACCCTGGCGACCTCAGTTGGCTCCCGTTATGGGACCACTGGGGTCAAAAATTACCATCAACCCAGCTGAGGTGAAAACCCGGAAGGGCGTCTCAGACAAAATCAGGTGACCCCTCAGTGTGAAAACCCGCAAGGACATACCGAAAAAAGCCAAAGGGGCCCAGCTCTGGCGAAAACCTGAAAGGGCGGTAGAGCTGGTAAAGAGAAAAAACAACACACTCTCTCTCCCTCTCTACTCCTCACTGATGAAAGTCGTTGACCATGACATCTCACCGACGACAACCTCAGCATCACTCCACAACAACGGTGGCCACTACACCCCCAAGGGTCAGCCATTGCCAATTACAGCTCCAGTACTCGGCTACACACCTCAACGATCAGCCGATCAGCTCTAGCCCTCTGGTTGCTACGCATCAGTAGCTAGCTGCCCAGCTCCAGTTCCAGCCCCCAGCTCCAACATTAGGCTACACACCTCAATAGTTGGCCGACCAGCCCCAGTATCGCAGCTACAACGCCTTTGCAGGCTGGCCACTCAGTTCCGGTACCAGTTGCCAGCTCCAGCACTGTGGCTACAACACCTCAACAGGCCAGCCGCTCAATCCTGGTGCCATTCGCCAGTCCCAGTATCGCGGCTATAACACCTTTGCAGGCCGGTCGCTCAGTTCCAATACCAGTTTGCAGTTCCAGCACCGCAGCTACAACGCCTTCGTAGGCTAGTCACTCAGTGCTAGTGCCAGTCACCGGTCCAGTGGTTTGGCTACAACGCATCAGTGGGACGGTCATTTAGACTCAATACCAGTACCCAGCTTTAGCATTTCGGCCATGACCCCTTCACAGGTCAGGCGACCAGCTCTAGTCTCCAATCCTAGCTTTTGGCTATGATGCCTCCCAAGGCTATTCGGCCTGCCCAACTTCAGTTTCTCAAGCCATTGTGAACCACATTGCGGGCTAACGACATGAAGATAGCCAATATCCAGGCGTCAACCTACAACCGAAGCATTCCAGAATCAATTCCTAGCCTTAACCCCATAGGCCGCTACGTCCCGACGGGCCAACGCTAACCTTGTACAACACGGGCTTTCCCCTTCAAAGGATTGACCCCCAGCACTTGGTCTTTT
The DNA here is from genome assembly GCA_024336825.1 of Amorphophallus titanum. Lineage (NCBI taxonomy): Eukaryota > Viridiplantae > Streptophyta > Magnoliopsida > Alismatales > Araceae > Amorphophallus > Amorphophallus titanum. The sequence goes on from JANBPO010009398.1 coordinate 2,442,633, forward strand.
CCCCATCTCCCAGCACCCAGCACTCAGCTCCCAGTATTCCAAATCTAGTCACACCATTCCCCATACCCAGTCCTCCGTCTCAATGCCCAAAAATTGGGTAAGCCCAGTCTCCTACTGATGTGACACCACTATGGGGTGGTGGTCGCCATAAGACCAATGAACCTTGGACTTAGATTTGCAAGCACAACCACAAGGCCAAGAGGCCTACGCAAGCGGACACTCTTCGGTCAATGCACAATGTGAAATAGCCTATTGAGAGGTCAGTGCACATTTTGAAATAGAATCAGACTAACTTCTTAAAAGCCTCCACAAATATCAATAAATTCAATTAGCCTTTCTCAAGTAACCACATAAAGACACACACATAAGATTTGCCATCATTGAAAGATAACTACTCAAAATCAACTGGGGGATCCAACACAATGCATCGACGAAATCGAGGACAAGGTCCGCTACTTGGACGATGTCCTCCTAGTCGCCAAGATTCGAGGCATCATCGACGACAACCAGGATTTCCATGCTCCCTCCTCCAAGGAGATCATTGAAGCCCCCATTCTACCAAAGCTACAACTATCATCTTTCACCCCGTACGGCAGCACTACCGACCCGGCCAACCACATGCATAGCTTCGAGTCCCACCTAGTCTTCCACCGGGCCTCAAATGCTGTGAAATACCTAGCGTTCGTCACAACCCTCCGGAAGAACGCCCGGGCATGGTTCAAGTCCTTGCCGACCGGGACTATCTCCTCCTTCCAGTAGCTGAAGAAGCTGCTCAAGGAGAACTTTATTAGCTTTCGAAAGGTGGCCAAGTCTACAGTGACCGTACTCGTCCTCAGGTAGGGGCGAGAAGAGATGCTTTGGGACTTCGTCTCTCATTTTCGAGCAGAGGCACTCCGGATCCCACGCCTCGACATCAGCATCGCCACCACCGCACTCACCCAGGGGACACAGGACCACATCCTTCGACGAGCACTCGGAGTCGAAGCCTCGACGACCCTCACCGGCCTCCTCGCCTTGGCCCAGAAGCATGCGCGGTGCGAGGAGAACACCGCGGCCTCGGGCCGCACGGTTGGAACCGATTGATCTGACCGCCAGAGATCCACTGACTCGCCACGTGAAGGGCTGAACAAGCGGGAGTGACGGGATCGAGATCACCGCGACCACCCAAAATAGGAAAGGGACAATTATCGCAACTACAAGCCCCTAACGGCTCCTCTCGATCAAATACTCATGGAGATCCGTGAGGAGCCATTCCTCAAATGGCCTCTTAAAATGAAGTCGGATCCAAGCACGAGGAGCAAGAGGAAGTACTGCCACTTCCATCGCAGCCACGGCCATGATACGGCCGACTGTATCAACTTGAAGGATGCAATCGAGGACCTTGTTCATTGAGGACTCCTTGATAAGTTCATCGCCAAGGCCACAGAGAAGCGACAAAGGACCCTCCGCCCCTTGACAACTGACCTAATGGGAAGGAGATCATGATGATCTCTGGAGGGCCGGCCTTGGGCGGAGACAGTGCTAGCAGACACCGATGGTACGCATCGGCCATCAACGCCACGAAGTAGGGTGACAACAGTCAATGGGAAGCTACTGCCTGGGAACACCTGAACGACCCCATCACCTTTTCAGACGATGACTTGAATGGTGTAACCACTCCCCACTCTGATGCTCTGGTGGTTTTAGCCACTATTAATCAATGTACCATGCGACGCATCCTGATTGATAATGGAAGTGGTCCTGATGTTATTCCGTATGACTGTTGGTGCTTATGGGTGTAGACTTATCACGAATCACACCACTACACACACCATTGTATGGTTTCTCCGGCACAACGGTCCGTCCGGAGGGACGCATCTCACTACTGATCACGTTCGGGACTGCACCTAGGGATGTAACCTTCTTGGCTGATTTCACGGTCATCTGCATGATGACCAGGTACAATGCCATCATAGGGCAAGGATCCTCAACACCCTTCGGGGAGTCCCCTCCTCGTATCACCAAAAACTCAAGTTCCCCATGCCTCGTGGAGTGGGGCAGGTCCGACGAGCTCAAAGGGAGTCCAGAAGGTCTTACCTCATTTCGACGCGCGATCGACAACCCCAGGAAATACCACCCGAGAAGAAGGCAAGAACGGAAGATCCAAGTCCAAGTGCGAGCACCCCAGCGGAGGACTTGTAACTCATCCAGATGGGAGAAGATCCAAGTAGAACACTAAGGATTGGGGCTACCCTGTCTGAACAAGAAAAGGAAGCCCACACAAAGTTCCTCACAACCAACTAGGACGTGTTCGCTTGGTCCGAGGATGAACTCCCCAGAATCTCACCAAAAATGTTCCTGTACCAACTGAATTTGGATCCGAGGTGTCACTCGATCCCGCAATGCTGAAGGCGCTGCAACCCCGAGCGACAAGCCATCATAAGGGAACAGGTGAGCGAGAAATTATGCTCAGGACTACTTAGACCCACCCGATACCAGGACTGGGTGGCCAACGTAGTCCTCATCCCTAAGAGCAATGGGAAGTGGCGGGTGTGCGTAGACTATATCGATCTCAACAAAGCTATGCCGAAGGATAGCTTCCCCATGCCACAAATCGACCAACTGGTCAATGCTACGGTTGGGCATGAGATGCTAAGCTTCTTAGATGCCTACTCTGGGTATCATCATATTAGCATGTACAAACCAGACCAAGACAAGATAATGTTTGTCACTGACCACGGGTTGTATTGCTACACTCGCATGCCCTTCGGACTGAAGAATGCCAGAGCAACTTATCAACGTCTCATCAACCACATGCTCGATGTGCATATCAATCGCAACATGGAGGTCTACATTAATGGCATGCTCGTCAAAAGCCTCCGAGCAGCCGAGCACCTGGAAGACTTGGCAGAGACGTTCACGACACTCAAAAAATACAACATGAAGCTCAACCCAAGTAAGTGTACGTTCAGTGTAAAGTCAGAAAAGTTTCTCGGATTCCTTGTCACCCATAGAGGAATAGAGGCAAACCCTGATCAAATCCGAGCAGTACTGGAGATGAAGTGACCAGTACGAGTAAGGGACGTACAGTGCCTCACCGGCCGCGTCATCGCCTTAACTCGGTTCTTGTCCCGAGTAGTTGAGAGATGCCTTCCCTTCTTCCGACTCATCAAGCAAGCCAATAAGGCACCGGAGAAGAAAGGGCTGATCAATGGGACCAGGAATGTGAGTATATCCCTTCGATGCTTTACAGCTCTTGGGAGGCCTCTCAGGATCCAAGTGGTTTCGGGTTTACCCGAGCCCAGATGCTGAGTCGTCACAGTGCATAAGGGGTGGAGGCGGATGGCAAGGTGTACGTGGACTTGGGGTCAAGGGGACCTTGGGGTTGTTGGCGAACACAGCGGGCTCGGCTATGCAATTGCTGCCAAGAGGTAATATCATTTAGGGCTAAGATGAACTGATATTCAGGTGTTGAATTAGAAATAGGCATCTTAATTTACTCTCCCTTCGGAATGTGCCCTGAGACTTGTGTGGCCAGGGGATGCCAGTGGTCAGTAAAGGCAGAGAACTCCTCATTGGGCTTCATCTCCGTGTGGGCCAGATCTGTTAGGACGGTGTAGGGTGCAAACCAAGATTCATAGGGGGGTGAATGAATCTCCCTCTAAAAACTTGAGCCAATTAAAACTTAGCCTAAACACTCTAGACTAATGTGGAATCAAAACCATTCATGAATGTATGTAGAGATGCCCCTAACATACATCTAACGGCTGACACATTGAAGATCAAATCATAATGCACAACAGATTTTTAGGTGGTTCGGTCCTCCAGACCTACATCCACCCCACACTCAACCTAAGTGTGGATTCTATTGCCAAACAGCTTGAAACCGCTGGGCCTCATAGCTTGCCTACAAATCGCTGGGCTTTACAGCTTAGCCGACCGCTGACTCACAGCTTGACCGCTGGGCCTTACAGCTTCGCCACCGCTGACTAACAGCTTTCGAGAAAACATGAAGGATGAACACAGGCAATTAAAATCTTCAGCATCGGAAAGCTGACTATTAAGATCAACCGAATTGCTCACACAGGAGAAATGTGCCTTGGATCTGATCCAAAGGACACAATAGAGAATGAATCTTCACTGCATGCTTCAATCACTTCTCCATATCTTTCTTCTTGACCTTCTAGCTATCTCCTCTTACTCTCAGACTCTTTCTTCTTCCACTCATCTTTTTCACTTTTCAATCACCTCTATTACACACTTCTTCTATTCATCTCTGCTCTAACTTTTCTTCATCACATTCTTTCGATCGAAGGAGAAAGGGTTTTATAGGCCTTCAACCTTGGGGTCCCACGAGCTCGTCCTTAGGGCATGTGGAGGGAGCACTCCCGCCAAGAGGATTCTGAGATCCCTTAGCTACATGTCAGAATCTCAGCACTATAGCTGTCCACATGGTAGATTCATTCGTACCACTCCTTGCCTCGGATCATGAGCCCTTAACCTGGTCTGGAATAAGCTCACAGGTTGTAGGTTCACCCAGCACATGCTTAACCAAGTGACTGACCTAGCATATAAAATGGGAGTGTTCATATAATTATGCTAGTGCAGACTTCATAGAGTAAGATGCAAACATGCACAGACCTTAGGTAACATATAACAGGATATGCATAGACCCTGGATAGCATATAACAACACATGCACAGACCTTGGGTCACATATAACAAGACATGCACAGACCTTGCATCGCACAGGGGTGGAGTGTGCACCGACCTTGTATCACACAAGGAAAAATGTGCATGGACCTCGAGTCGTATGAATGCAAGTTAGTGCACAGACCTTAGAATGATGAAACGTAGAATTGCACTGACCTTTTTCTGCCCACAGCATAAGTGCACAGACTTCAGTGTGTAAGACTGAAAGTGTGCACCGATTCCACTATGGACAAGGCAAACCATGTGCAGACTCAGTTGTGTGATATGCAAACATGCACTGACTTTGTAAAGAACATGCTCTGACTATATGAAGTTGCAAAGACTTGCATGAGACGTGGCTAGCACCAACCCTTTATGCAACTAACATTGACCTTAGAATGCACACGGTGCAACTAGCACAGACCTTTAAAATGCATGCAAGCAGATGTGCACCGACCTTGTTACTTGTGCTACAATGAAGTTCACGGACTTGCCCAGGCATACGACAAAATGTGCACCGACCCTGTTAAGTATGCAAATGGCAAAATGTGCACAAACCTTATACCAACTAGCCTGAAGTCGGGTACAGACCTTATCTAAGATGGCTAGTCATGAAGTGCACGGACCTTGGTTCACCAAGTGCACAACTAGCACGGACCTTGGCTTGCCATATGCAAAACTAGCACGGACCTACTCATGCACAAAGGAAGACCTACACCGACCTTATCAGGACACACAGGATGTACACTGACTTAATATGCATAAAGCTCAAGGTGTGCACAGACTTCTATAGTGAAATGCACTGTCCTCAGAATATGCTTCGACCTCGATATGTGCAGAGACAAAAATGCATCAACCTTATTGCATTCAGACACAGCAAAGCACAGACCTTAACGAGCTCTTGAATGATTATGCAGCAACTTGTGTTGTGATACAAAAATACACAATAGATTTGATTGAAGTGTTTATTCATTTCTATCTTAACATGATTCATAGAATGCCATTATCAAAATCAGAGTTCTAACAATCTCCCCCTTTTTGATGATGATAACTATGAGTCATGTTTGATTAGACAAGACAGTGGATTGACTAACCATGTTTCACACACTCAACCAATTTTAAGCATTCAATCAAGTATGATCACAAGTTGTTACTAACATTCACAAAATTCATTGACTAACATGCATGTCAAGAGCAACATTTAAAACAACTATGTATGCAGTATGAACAACTATGTATGCAGTGTGCAACACTGATATTTACACTGACATTTCTATGTACAATAAGAAAATGCAAATTGATGTTTGATTAAGTCTCTCTTTACACAAACAATCTCATTCAGAACATTTTTACATAGGATCAAGAACACTAACATCTAGCATCAGAAGTATGTCTGTATCAGCATCAGCATTATCATCTGCCCCACCAGATCATCAGCATCTGCCCCACCAGACCCATGAACTATCAACAAAATTCTCCCCCTTTGTCATTATCAAAAAAAATGGATGGAGAACTCTTAGAAATCATATTATTATGGTAAAAAAAAACTGACCTATTTCGACTGGTCCTTTACCTGACGTGGCTCGCTAATGTCATCTTTGTACCCAAAGTTTCTGGCAAATGGCGGATGTGCGTGGACTTCACTGACTTCAACAAAGCCACTCCAAAGGATTGTTACCCACTGCCGAGCATCGGCCAACTAGTCGACTTGACATCCGATTACGAAATGCTCAATTTTCTGGATGCTTACTCCGGCTACCATCAGATCCGGATGGTTCCCGAATACATCGAGAAGACAGCCTTTATCACCGACTTTGGCGTATACTGCTACACCCGAATGCCTTTCAGGTTGAAGACCGCAGGAGTGACATACCAGAGGTTGATCAACCACATTTTTGAAGGGCAAATCGATCGGAACATGGAAGCCTACATCAATGACATGCTTGTCAAAATGCCCAGGGATGAAGACCACTTCGCCGACCTAGTCGAAACCTTCAACACCCTCCTGAAGTGCAACATGAAGTTCAATCCAGCTAAATGTGCCTTTCAAGTTTGATCCAGGAAGTTCCTGGGCTTCCTGGTGACACAACGTGGGATCGAGGCCAACCCCGACAAGGTTCAGGCCATCCTGAACATGAAGCCACCCGCGTGCTCCAAAGATGTCCAGCGCCTGATAGGGCGCATCCCTGCCCTCAACCGTTTCTTATCCTAAGTGGCCGAATGATGCCTGTCCTTCTTCAAATTATTGAGGGGGCCCAAATTGGCATCTACTAGGTTCGCCTGGGATGAGGAATGTCAGAAGGCTTTTACAGAGTTGAAGGAGTTCTTGGCTTCGCCCCCGGTGCTGTCAAAGCCGATCCGGGGCGATACACTATACCTTTACCTCTCGTCAACTCCTTCAACAGTGAGATCAGTCCTGGTCCGAGATGATGCAGGACTGCAGAGGTCGGTATACTACACCATCAAGGTGCTCAATGAGGCCGAAAGAAGGTACCCCACAATCGAGAAACTTGTGCTAGCATTAGTGACCTCGGCCAAGTGCCTCCGGCCTTACTTCCAAGGGCACTCCATCGTCATGCTGACCAACGAGTCCCTAAGGAAGATCCTTGCTCACCCTGAAGCTACGGGTCGCCTCGTCAAGTGGGCCATAATGTTTGGGGAGTACGACATCTCTTATCGCCCCCGTTCAGCCATCAAGGGATAGGCTCTCACGGACTTCATCGAGGAGAGCACCGTTCCAACTGGGGAGGTCCTTCCACCGATGCCCGAGCCCACCTAGGACCTTTTCGTTGATGGGTCCTCCAACTCGGCCGGCAGTGACGTTGGCGTCCTCCTCAAGTCTCCAGAAGGAGCAGAATTACACTACGCCTTGAAGTTCAACTTTCAGGCATCTAACAACGTCTCTGAGTATGAGGCCCTCATCTCAGGAGCCAAGATGGCACGACGATTGTGGGCCGAATGAGTCAGGATCCACACTGACTCCTAGCTGGTCGCCAGCCAAGTCAACGGTGACTATGAAGCTCGGGAAGCATCGATGATCAAATACCTTCAGCTGGTAAGAGGAATAGCCCCACTTTTCGAGAGTTTTCAGGTCATCCGGATAGCTCAGGAGGAAAACTCCCGTGCGGATGCCCTCTCTCGACTGCCCTCCTCCATTAGCCTAGCATGTACCCGATCGGTCTTCCTCGAAGAGTGAGAACGACAGAGCATAGAAGAAGAGCTCATGACTGTTGACTAGGCATTACCGAGTGACTGGCGGACCCCCTACATATCTTGGCTCCGAGACTCAAAGAAGCCCCCCGACCCTCGAGAAGCTCGGAGACTGAAGTATCAAGCTCGGCGTTTTGTTATCTTGGATGGAGCCTTGTACCGGAGGTCTTTTTCTGGTCCCCTCCTCAAGTGCCTTGATACTGACAAATCCAGCTGAGCAATTCAAGAAGTCCATGAAGGTATGTACGGCGCGCACCAAGGAGGAAGATCACTTGCCAGGATCTTGAGGCGGCAAGGCTACTGTGGCCCACTCTCTAGCGTGACTGCTCAGCCTGTGTTCAAAAGTGCGATCGATGCCAATGTTTTGACCACCTGGTACATCAGCCTATCTCGGAGCTCATCACCCTTACCGAGCCGTACCCTTTTGCCCGGTGGGGGATCGACATTCTGGGGCCATTTCATACGGCTCAGGCCCAAAAGAAATTCATCATCGTCGCCATAGACTATTTTACCAAGTGGATCGAAGCCGAAGACACTGCCAGGATCACTGAGTCGGTCATATGGAGTTTTGTTTAGAAGTCGATCATTTGTCTTTTTAGTATCCCCCGAGTGATTGTGAGCGATAATGGTCGGTAATTTGATTCTCACTATGTCAAGAACAAATGTGCAGGCCTACATATTCGCAACAACTTCATTTCGGTACCCCATCCCCAGGCAAATGGGCTAGTCGAAAATGCCAACAAGACCATATTGAAAGGCATCAATGCTAGGCTCGACAAAGCCAAGGGTAGTTGGCTCGAGGAATTGTCAAGCGTACTATGGTCGCACTGAACCACTCCAAGAATCACCACCGGTGAGACCCCCTTCCAGCTAGTGTACGGCACGGACGCCGTGATCCCGTTGGAGGTCGGTAGCCCGTCTCTCTGAGTTATCAACTTCTCGCTCGAGACGAATGAGCAGAAACAGCTCGAAAACCATGATATGGCGAGCGAGATCCGAGAGATCGCAAGCATCCGAGCCACGAAATATTAGCGGCGCCTCACTCGATATTACAACGCCAAAGTCCGAGACAGACACTTCCACACAGGAGACTTCGTCCTGAGGAAAACCGAAGCCTCTCGACCGCTGGAGGCGGGGGGAAAGCTAGCCCCTAATTGGGAAGGCCCCCACCGAGTGGTCGAGACGCTCGGGAAAGTGGCGTATAGACTATCCACCATGGAAGGGCCGGATCATCCCGAAGTGCTGCGCCTGCATGCCAGCTTGCTGAGCCTGCGCGGCGAACACAAAGCGGCCTTGCGCGAAATGAGGAAGGTGTGAGACTGGGGGGAAATAGGTAGGTCGACCATAATGGTGTATTGACCTGGATGCTGGGGAATGATCAACCGTGATGGTGTATTGGTCAAAGACAGGGTAAGGGTTGACCGTCGTGGTGTGATGGACCAAAGAGGGTATATTGACCCACCGTTGTAGCAAACTGGTCAGGGAATTAGGGTGAGGTGGTTGGCTGTTCCTAACGAGGAAGAGAGATTTTTCTTTTTCTCTTCACCAGCTCCACCGCCCTTTTGGGTTTTCGCCAGAGCTGGCCCCCTTTTACCTTTTTTCTGTGCGCCCTTATGGATTTTCACACCGAGGGGTAACCTGATTTTGCCTGAGACACCCTCGTGGGTTTTCACCTCAGCTGAGCTTGTGGCCTTTTTTCCCCCAGCCACCGTCTCATGGAGAGAGTGGCTGAGTCTGTCGAGACATCTCAATTTTTATTTTTTATGTTTTTTTTTATTTTTTTAATACCTGGGAGCCTTACAGCTGTCGTCCTTAACTTGCTGCTGCCAGGGGACGTGGCCTGTAGGTTGCGCCGTTGGTGAGTTGTTACTATTGTAGAAGTGACTGTGGATCCACCCTCAATCGGGTAGCTCAGAGCACTAGGGTGAGTCCAAAGACTTGCTAGTTCTTGCTGTAGATGGCTAGGACTTTGACTAGGGTCGGGGTGGTTCAGCCTTAATGAAGATGATGGCCGAAGTTGGGTTTGAACTGAGTGTATGCCTGGGCATTGCTATCCCTTGGGACATGACAAGTGCCAAAGGGATAGACCTCCCACCAGGGTTTGCTGGTAGCCATCGGTGGGGACCCAATGGAGCTTTTGCCAGTGTCGCCAGTTGACGTTGGCAGGGACTCCACAGAGTCATTGGCCGATGTCGGTGGAGTTTCTTTGGAGCTACTGGGCGGGTGTCGGCGGGATTCATCCCAAACCGTTGATTGACGTAGGCAGGGTGGCCTCCCGAATTACTAGTTGATGTCGGCGGGGTAGCATGCGAACACCTTTTACATTATTGTTGATGACACACATTACCCCTTTTCCTTCCAAGGTGTGCTTTTGAGGGTGAACCGGTGCCCCTAGTCTGTCAGGGACGGAAGTCTATTTTGCTGGCTGCCTCACTGGATAGTAAGATCTTGAGCCGACAATCACTCTACTGGCATTTGAGCTTGACGTCATTCTGGTAAGTGGAGGGACCTCTTGGCTCGGGACCTCCGAATGGGTTGGGCCTCTATTCTAATGACTCATATTCATTTGAGGGAGGAACGACGCTCCTCCTCAGAGTTGCCGCCTTGCTTGGAAGGCTGGACACTGGATAGGGGCGGTTGCCGCCGGTGTGATGCTGGTGCGTTGACTCCTTTAAGTCTCGCCTTGTCTTCTGGAGGCAGGGGCGGCGGCGGGGGGTCACCCATTTTTGCAACCACTATGACACCCCTTTCTTTTTTGCAGGGCTGAAGTTAACTCAGCACCAATGTGGTGGATATAATGAAGCCGGTCTAGGGTTGTCTGGAGCATGGCGCTTCTGGTGAGCGTCGGTGTAGCCAGAGCTCGAGAGTTCAATGCTCGAGCTGGGGCCGACAGAGTGGTGACCCAGAGCCTGGCATTCACTTAGGCCATCAGAGTTGTTGCCGGAACTCGGGGTTCACGACCCATGTTGTGAACTGAGGATATGAGAGGGGCGGTGACCTGCGGCTTGATGCTCGTACTGGGTGTTGACGAGGCTGGTACCCGAGGTAGAAAGCCTGCACTGGGAGCTGATTAAGCTAGGCTCTGGGACTAGAAACCCAAATTGAGTGCTTGAGAGAGATGGGCTCCAGGGCTAGAAGCCCGTCTTGAGTGCTGATGGTGCTGGGACCCAAGGCTAAATGCCAGTCTTGGGTGTTGATGAAACTGGGACCCAGGGTCGGAGGCCCATTTTGGGTGTTGTTGTAGCTGGGCCTCGGGGCTGGTCGCCTGTTTTGGGCCTTAATGTAGCTGGAACCCGAGGTTGGACATCATTCTTGAATGTTGTCGGAGCTGGATCCCAGAGCAAGATACCCTTTTCGGGCATTGGTGATGCCAGAGTTCTGGGACCCAAGGTGGGGCGCCCACCTTAGGTGTTGATGTAGTTGAGACCCAGGGCTAGTAGCCTGTCTCGGGTGATACTGGAGCTGAGACCCAGGGTCGGGAGCCCATCTTGGGTGTTGCTGGAGTTGAGACCCAAGGCCAGGATCCCGTCTTGGGTGTTGCTAGAGCTGAGACCCAAGGCTGGCAAGCCCGTCTTGGGTGTTGAGGTAGGCCTTTCCTAAAGAGGAAAACCTGTGTTAGGAGTTGGCATTGCTAGATCGTAGGGGTAAAAGACCCCACCGTAGAGCTGGGAAGCCAGGGGCCGTAATGCAGAGAGTCTGCAACGAGGACTGACCTTAACAAGACTCGGGGTTGTGTGCCCGAGCCAGGCGTTGGGGGGCCTCGAACTCAGGGTTGAAAGCCCATATTGAGTGTTGGCTCATCCGAGATTCGGGTCGAGAGGCCCGAATAGCATGCCGGGAGGCCTTGCCCCCGGGGTAGGAGACCCGTGCTGGGGCAAGCTTGGCTGGGACTCAGAGCTGAGAGCCCGAGTGAGATGCTGAGGAGCCGGGAACCCCAACGTCAATGACTGCAGGAGTCTCTATTGTCGGAGAAACATAGGGGCCAGCTACCTGCATGGGCAGTCATCGGACTGGGCTGCCCGTCGACTATGACAATGGCGCCTGAGGATCAGGGCGAGCCGAAGGCCGAGGCAGCGTTGTCGAACATGATTGGCACTGCCAATCGTACGTGCCCGACGTGGATGGTGATGACTATCAGACCGTAGGTCACTATCACCACTGATTTGTTGTTGCTGTTGCTAGTGCCGGTTGGCCACTTGACGATGACTAGTTGCATGTTGCATCTTGGACAGGGGGCCCTCCTCTTCCTCTCCGATAAGAAAAGGAGAGGGCATTGCGGCGCACACGTGGGAGGGGTTGTTCATAGTTGTACTCAAGGTATTGGGCCTCATACTCCTCCTCCCAATCAGGGGAGGCCTCCTGCATCTCAACTTCTTCCTCAATCTAAAATTGGGTGAAGAGTTGGCCTCCTCTATGAGCAAGCTAGACACTCCCTTGGTAGGACATTGGTCAGCGAAGTGCCCATATCTGAGGTATCTAAATCATTGCTATCCACTATTGTGGTTAGGGGTGACAAGAGTGGGATGGAGAGTTGCTCTCGGGTTGGCTCGGGAGGGGGTGATGTTGGGCTGGCCACTCGAAGGCCGGGTTAGGGGGATCCCGCTAAGAGGGGCTATTTAGATGGGAGAAGTCCCATTGGGGTTGGGAAGAAGGCCCTGTTGAGGGGGTGGTGTGTTGATTCGGGGAGCCATGGGCTCGGGGTCTGTTACCTGAGGGGGAGCAAGTCCGGTGTAACAAGAGAACTTCTAGGCGTCCCGGGCTATTTGGTAGGTATGTTCTAAGGTGGTAACATCATGCATGAAGCACTCCTTTTTGATGTGGAATTGGAGCCCATTCCTAAATCGGGATAGTGTGACAACGTAGTCCTCTTGAACTTCACATTTGAGAAGATAATAATCAAACTTCTTGATGTACTTAGTCACGGTCTTCCCCTCTTCGGTTAGGCTTTGCCATTCATCTAGAAGGGTTTGGTGGTAGGAAGGGAGAACATATTTGATCCTGAGTTGCTCTTTCATTTCATCCCATTTAGCGATGGGAGCTTGTCTTCTAACTACCCTCAATCCCTCAACATTCAGCCAATGGGTCTTGGCTAACTTACTGACTTACATTGTAACTAGCCGGATTCTCTTGTCTTCGGACATGGGGTACCAATCAAAGTATTGGTCCATGGAAGTCTCTCAGTCTAGATATACCCAAGGATTGTGGGATCCATCAAAGGTGGGGGCTTCGACTTTTACGAGCTTCAAGAGGTGGTCATCGAGATTGTCCCAGGGGTACCTATCATTCCTCCTAGGGCGTGGATCCCTTCCATACTCAGGTGGATGGTCGGGGTTTAAGTCACCCATGGCTGGTTCCTCGTGAGGGGGAGGTGCCCTCCTATCATTCTTCCTTGGTGTGGGCCCATTTCCCCTAAGTTGGTCGAGTTGGATAGTTATATCATCAATCTACCCTAAGACGGCGGTGAAAGCCTCCATAAGGAAGTCGACGTGGTCTTGGGGACCGTGCTCATTGGCAGCAGAGTTTCCTTGGGGATTGGGCTCCATTGGGGAGGTTGAAGAAGAGGGATCGGGTTGGTAATGGGTCCCTCTACATGTGGTCATGCAGCAACGGGTTGGCTATGCATGGGTGTGAGCCTATATGCGACCTAGTGCAAGTGTGCCCTAGGACTAGACTTGTGAGAACAAGCCTACAACTTGCTTTGATACCATTTGATGTGCCACAATCAAGTGTGACACAGGATGACCCAATGTCCCTCGGACCTATCCTTGCAAGCACACGGATGAGTAGTAACAGACCCGATTTGGCGAGTTCACTCACGCGGCGCACACTCTCATCCGAAGGCAACTCGGGAATGACCGTGAGGGTTCGGGGTGGGACCTTGCTGTTCTAGGACTTAGCTATGCTCAGGCTGACCCCTTAAGGGTTGGGACTCCCACATTTCATGGGCGGCCAGCACGCCATGGGCGTGGGGTAATTGATGGCTCTCTTAACTCTCTTCGTGGTGGGGCCCATAAGCACGTAACAATGAGATCAGGCGCTTACTCTCCGTTCGACGGGCAGTAAGAAACAATACTATATAAGCAAAGAACTACTAGGAGGGCATAGCCCAGCACTCACCTGATCATTTTGAAGAAATCAATCCCGACCGGAGAAGAGGCAAGCGGCGAACGTGCGGTGCCCCACACGTGTGTCAGAGAAGCTTGATCGGCCCTGTTTTAATACAACCTACGATGCCTCTCACTGGAGGGCCGACTTTGGAAGAAGGAATGGAAAATATAACTAACACAACCTCCACACAGGGAGCAGCTTTAAACTGGCCAGGTGAAGGGTAGGGAGGGAGCGATGATGGGAACCTGGCCTTTAGTCTTCACAGCCTCACGCACTGTTTGCACAATCTGGTACCAGCAACTTGTTAGTGGCAGAGCTCCCTGCTCAGATCCCTGATGAAGATGAGGTTGGTGCCGCTGGAAAGGTGCTTGCCTTGGGAAGATCCAGGAAGAAGAACCAACTCATTCTGGGAACAGTAGTGCCGGGAGCGATAGTTCTTGCAAGACTGCGCTAGTGCCATCGTCTGCCGAACAGAAACATCTTTTTCGGGATCGTACGTCCCGCTGAGACGTTGAAACGAGCCGGGACTAGTTTTGATTGGAAGAGGGATGGCCCAAGCTCAAATCCACTGAATATCGCCTCCAAACTCGCTCGTATGGAGAAATGGTAGCTTCTGTTCACCGACAGGGTAGGACTGGCCATACAAGTAGAAACGCGGGCCTAACTAACCGATGTTGTAGCTCGCAGATCCGGAGTCGGATCAGGCTAGGATTGGTCTTGATGTGAAGAGGGGTGCCTCCGGGACACACCAGAACTAAAATGATCCCAATCTGATGGGAGGGGAGCTGACAACACCCGTTATTGTGAGAGTGCATAGTCAGATCTGTCTACTTAATAGAGGCGCCTTGTTGGGAGTGGTACTCTCAGCCAGGATGCTGGATTGAGCCGAAATCGATGCCGACTTGAAGTGGAGGGGTCGGGGATGATCTGCGCCAAGCAAAAAGAGCTGAGGATGCCGTATGAAGATACAATGGCTTCTGCAATAGGATGGTAGTCTTCTACTGCTATTGTCTAGATGGCAGGGGAATATAGGGAGTGAGAAGGGGAAGAATAGGAGGGGAAGGGATGAGAGGGAGAATGGGGCTTGTCCCTGGTGGGAGAGGAGATGGTGTGGGGAAGGAAAGAGAGGGTGGGGGTACAGCTATGAGGAAGAGGGGAAGGAGCATGCCCGGGGCATTATAGCTAGACACTTATGACGCGGTGTAAGACGTCAGAGGACGCATCCGGTCGTTCTTCTAGTGGATGGTGCTCCCATCACGTGACGTGAGTTATCGTGTCCCGGGTTTCCATTTCTCATCCGCGAGACGAGATTTTGGGTGTTATTTTCGGGAGCATTCTCGTAGCCGAGATCTGGGGTTTCCGGTGAGCATCACCGAGAGCTTTCCCTAGATGGCGTAGAGTTCGCGACAGCGAGGTCGTGACTGTGTTTTCGAACCGTGTGATTTTGGCTCAGGCCCTGCTGTGAGGGCAGGTTTCCACAACCGAGGTGTCGTGGCGTTTTCCTAGTAGTGTGGTTAGGGTGGTTCGTGTCTGGTTATCCCCCGACCGTGAGATCGGGATGTCGGGTGCGTGACTTTGTTGTCCCCCGACGGGAGACTGGGGTCATGTTTTCTAGCATGGTAGGAGTAGCTGTAGTGCCGAGTTTTGATCGGCCACCGGTTTGCTGTTCCTGCCGTTATTGTTGTTCCTTCTGTGGCTAGCGTAGCTTTCCTTTCCGTCGTTGTTTTCTCGGTTGGGGTTCCGCAGGATCCCTACTGAGCCGGTGATAGGAGGCTCACCCCTGGTTTTCAGGTGTGGCGATTCTTCCTCGAGGTTCGAGGAAGCGACGTGGAGGTTCCTAGTTGCCAGCCTACTGGGCCGAGAGTTCACTTGGCGTGTGGTTCGTTTTACTACTTTAGACAGTACTTCCTGTTGGGCTGGACTTTGTTGTTGTGAGATTGTTTATTTCTGTTATTATATCTGTTGTCCTACCTTATTTCTTATTTCTATGTGCACCACACCTATCTTTTTTTCCTTCTGAGTCTCCGAGCTCGTGGGAGGCGGGCCGAGGTTCGAGTCACACCGGTTCCTTTCCGGTACTTGAGTCCTGGGTCGCCACAGCTGGTATCAGAGCTATGGTTGTGGAAGTACATGGGAATTCTGGATATTGCAGTGATCAGAGTCCGTAAGGTCTAGTACAGTCGGTAGCTGGCATAGGGTTTCGTACTTATTTTTCGCTTGGTTTCTCGCGTGAGAGTGTGAGGGCACGGTGTTGGCACTGTGAAGGTGGTTGCTGTTCTTGTCAGAGTGTCGGCGTGGGGTCTAATAATCGAGGTCGAGAGCTTTCTCCCTCATTGGTGGTGGCCACGGTTGTGCTGCGTTGGGCAGAGATTGCCGACAGGTGTGCTGCTGTGGTGCTGTGTTCTTAGGATCTGCAGCGAGGTCAGGTGGCTGGCAAGGATTGCTCGTGGTTAAGTGGCCGTGAGTATGCTCTGAGGGAGCTATTATTGATTTTGGCCACTCCAGCTGAGGATTCATCTAGCCCCTGAGGCGTTGAGATCGTGGTTTGAGGTGGCAGAGCGGGCGCTCTGGTCGAGATGTGCTCGAATGAGCGGATGATCTTCTTGGATTGGGCTATGGTTACCATGGATCTGGTTCGAGATGTGAAGGCTCAGTGACGAGCTTGCAGCTCGAGGATGAGCGTTGGCAGATGCCGGTTATGGCTCGTGTGGCGGCTCAAGACATGGTGTGTTGCGGTTCGAGAAGTCGCAGCCATGGTGCATCTAGAGGTGTTGTGATCGTTGTCCGACAAGACACTTGGTGAGTGTGTCGGAGGTGCTGACTTGATGGAGGTAATCATTTTTTCGGTGCTGGAAGGTGCTGTTCCCAACGTGTGCAAGGTTCGAGGTCAGGTCGAGCTTTGGGACCTTCCATTGGTCGGAGGAGTATTGAATTTTTCCCATTGGTTGGAGGAGATCGCGTTGGGTTAAGGTTCGTTGTCTTGCATCGTGTGTCCGGATTGATTGGCCTCTCTCATGTGCCATGATGTCCGTGCGAGACGAATCCTGTGTGTTGGCAAGGTGGTTGCCAGTGAGAACCATTGCCCATTCCCTGATGTGTAAGGGTGCTGGCGCTGCTCCGAAAGGATGAGTGCCAGTTGGGCAGTGTTTGTGGGAATTTAGGGTTGGTGTTGTGTTTTTCGAGGTGTTGTGAATCGGAGACTGTGGAGTTGCAGAGGATGTGTTGAGCGTCAGAGGATTGGTTCCTTGGTAAGAGATTATCTCGAGTTACGTGAGATGTGTTGTTGCCATGTCGTTTCTTGAGGCATTGTGATTTGTGGCACTGGCTGGATTGAGAATTGGGAAAATATGCTGGTAAGTGCACCGCATGAGTACCCTGTTCATGTGTTGGAGGTGGTGTGTTCGAGTGAGATAGGTGGTTTTTGGAAAAGTGATCTCTGACAAGATTATGGGTCTCGGTTGGTTGCTGTGAGCAGCTGGTAAGGTTGGCCGGGTGATCGACCACGGTAAGAAGTGTATTGTCTGGGGACGCGTGTGCATTGGTCACGGCGTCATCGACCAGCTTGCTGTGGTAGCAAGCGGCATTGTCAGTTTTGGAAGAAGCGTGTCGTGGATTGTAAGAGGTGGTGTCCCGAGACTCTGTGGTAAGTGCGGAACCAGGATTGACAAGCATCCTTTTGGATCATTTTGAGACGAAGGGTTTGATGAGACAAGATGAAGGACGGTGTCGGTGTGCGGAGGTCTCTGATGAGACATTGGTGTTGGATATGGTGATCCCCAATCTGTGTTTAACAGGGGAGGATTTCCCGGTGTGTTGCGTTGAGTGACGTGCGGATCGAGGGGAGATCTTGTCATGTTGTTTCGTTGCGCTCCACTGAGAGGGTAGAGTTGGCATGAAGTTCGAGATCGGTTGCACTGTCTGAGCGAGCTTTGGCTCGAGTTGTGGTAATGGTCTGTGGGAGAGTCAGCGGCTGGCCTATCACGATTTGGAGCGCGCCGGTGGAGCCAGTGGAGGTTTCCGGTTGATGCGTGTCTGGTAACCCATAGATGGTCTTTCACAGACAGAAGATGTTGGTTGTTGGGGCTCGAGAGTGGCGAGAGCCGTGTGCCAGCAAGGCCTTGGGTGGCCGATTATAAGATGTGCTTTTCTAGACATTTACTACTTTAACTTACCTCTCTTGAAGAGCTGGTGCTCAGGTGCTTAGGGATGGAGGTCAGCCGCTGTAGCGCCCCGTGCTCCTTCTTAGCCGGTCTTGGCCCATTGTAGACACCCTCACCTATTGTGCTAGCTTCAAAAGACCTCTTCATGGTAATTTGAGTGTCATTTCTAGGGATTTCAAGGCTTAAAGAGAGGATTTTTTGTGAGTTACAAGTTCAGGGTGCATTCCTAATTATAGGGCTTAGATTTCTAGTCCTGCTGCATTAGGATCGAGGCTAGGATGCCTCAATTTGAGTGAGAATGGGTTTCAGCGTGGTTTGGGCATTGTTATCCGTGCATTAGGACTCTCCCGGAGAGTCTCGCTCGGGTTCAACTCTGTTCTTACCCTTGCGGTCTATCGCGCGACCGCTAAGCCAAGCTGGCGGCCGTCCGGTGGCCATTTCCTCCCTTTCTTTGTCACCTCCTCTCGTTTGCCTAACGGTCACATCATGACCATTTATCTCCGTTTACGGTCTCATGAGAACCGTTTTTGTGCTTCTCTCAATTGGTGTTCATTTTTCCTTTAGCGGCCTATCGTAGGTCCGCCACCTAGGGGGCAGCGGCCCCGCCGTGATTGCCTCTCTCATCTGTCCTGTGTGATCTTCCCAAACCGCCTTCTCTCTGGTCTTAGTGCCTAAACTCGCATCCCTCTCTCTCTCTGTCAGTCGTAGGAGCCGTCATCAAGTTAGTCAGGTCAGTGATAGCATACACACATTAGCATTTTATAATCAAAAGGATCATGTTTATTGCATTATGTCAAAATCATGTACATGCATGTGTCTCATCAAGTACATTAAGCGGGTCCCTCTCCTGGGCTCCCGCTATCCCTAATACCCTCGTGGCGCTTCCCTATCGGGTCCATGATTGTACTCCCCTCCTCGCGGCGTCGCCGTTGCTCCTCCTCCTCGTTCCTCCGATAGCCGGAGGAGCCTGTGAGGTAGCCTCTATATGCACTACTATATGCACTACTATATGCACCACTCGAAGCCTTGCTGTGCTCCGATCTCTTGCCCAACAGTAGAAGGGATTCCTTCAATCCCACCTCTATGCCCTTCAACTCGACAACCTATAGTTGGGACTGCTCCAGCTCGATCCTTAGCCCAGCAGCTTCTGCTCGAGATCGTTCCGCCTCCTCTCGCTGTCGAGTGGCCTCGCTCAGCGCTTCTTCTAGCTCTCTCACCTGCACATGCATTCACTATAGTTAGTCATTTGCACTCAAAATCATAAGGTCAAAGGGAAGTGTGGTTGTTGTCTTATCCTCTCCATGAGTGTGGCCTCGGCCTCCTCGGCCCGAGCAACCACCCGAGCAAAGTCTGCATCTCACTTTGCCCGATTTACTGGTGGCTGGGAGGAGGAGGACGGAACACCCGATCCTGTCACCGTGCTCCCTCGACCCGCTACATATAGGAGTTAGTCAGTCAGTTTCATGGCATTTGCATTTTAGGTCTAAGATTAAGTAGAACTCACCAGGAGCTCCAACGCATGTTGGAATTCATCCCGCTATTGGATGGTGGAGTGGAGGAGTCCCTAAAGCTCCGCTATGCATCCCTGAGGGTCTAGCTGCATGCAGAATGTCAGGTTGTCAGTGCAACAGGTATCACTAGAAAGCATAAGTTTGAGAGTTTATACCGATCGTCAAGTGCCACGGAAGACCTGGTCTTCGTAGCGTCGGGCGTAGGCCTTCAAGTAGGCCTCATCGCTGGTGGCTTGGGCTCGCACTGCCTGACCTCGCCTAGTCCAGTCTCTAATCTGGTCCACCGCTCGGGTGATCCAGTCTATCTCTCTAGTCAATCCGCGTGAGGATCGCCCCACGCACTCCTCTACTGTCTCTTGCATCGGGAACTCCACCTCTGGCTGGTGAACTCCCCTAGTTATCATGATCAGGCGATGGTGTAGTGGCTCGATCATGTTCATGCAGTGGAGCTAGATGTCTCATCCCACATACGCCTAGGCTGCCTGAACCCATGGCTATCCGTCATGTCCCTCATCCCGGTACGGTGTCCAGTGCACCTGAAAAGGGGAAGGTAGTAGGGTCAAGTGTCAATGTCAAAGCATCTAGTTGCATTAGAAGTCCAAGTTTGGGTCTTACCGATGCATATGGTAGCGTATCTATGTCATCTTGGATAGCCTACACCAAGCGTTGTAGGGAGCCCGTGTCCCGAACTGCCATCCACCACCTCGCGATGGGCACCCAGTCGAGGTGTAACTCCTTCCCTCTCCCTAGGCCAGGTAGGTACACATAAGTCCACACCTGCATTTTAGATGTCAACATATAGCAGTCGTAAAATCATAATAACTGCATAAGCATTTAAGGTAAAGGGTTACCTGTAGCAGCAAAGAGAACCGGCCCAGCATCATCTGTCGAGCGGTAGTGCTGAGCATGTCGAAAAGGAAGGTGAGTGCGGCCGCGCCCTAGGCATAGGCTCCGACCATGTCCAAGTCTGCCAGGAGAGGGAGGAACTTGCAACTCACTCCATCAGCTCTTGTCGCAAAGATCAACTTCCCAAATAGTAACATCAGGAACCGTCGAAGGATGACATCTACCTCAGGACCCAGTCCCGCTGCCACTCTCGCGCTAGCTCGATCTGTTAGTCATCCCAGGTGCTCCTTAGGTAACTCCCCCATGGCTATCATTGCTCCTCGAAGACCTAGGCTCTCCTGCAAGCTCGCCCGTGCCAGCATGGAGGAGTGTTATCCTGGCCTCAGTAACTCGAGTCCCAGCAACTCCTGCACCATCTCTCTAATGTCCGCATGTGTCGTCCCGCTGACTGGTGCACCATGGACATGTAGCCTTGTGATCCGCGCCACGTCCTCCAGCATGGGGATAATGGGGATAATGTGTCTCCACGTCCTCCGTTTTGGAGTCCTTTTCAACTAGGGAAGGGTTCCCTGTGGCGGACAAGCACGGAGAGTAACAAGAGCGGACACTTGTGCGGGAAGGTTTTTGAAGGTGGAGCCTACACGGTTGTCAACCACAAAGGCAACAACCTGTTCCCGCCTCTCAATGGGAAACACATGAAGCTCTATGATGCACCACTGCAAGAGTTTCCACAGCAGTCCTCACAGGAGGTACCTCTCTTCAGTGAAGGTTAAAGTTAAAAAAATGGGGTTAAAGATATTGATGCCTCGGTGATCTTAGTCACCCCTCAAATGTTGGCTAAGGGCAAAAGGCCATTGACCCGATCGAGGTGGAAACCCGTAAGGGCGTCTCGGGCAAAAATGGGTAACCCCTCGGTGTGAAAACTCGCAAGGGCGCACCGAAAAAAGTTAAAGGGGGCCAGTCTCGGTGAAAACCTGAAAGGGCGGTGAGCTTGGTAATGTGAAAAAAAAAATCCTCTTGCCACATGTTCTTTGGGTGTCTCTGAGTTAGTGACTTCACCCTCTGATGGTAGATATAACATCCAGTCCCACCAGGGTGTTATGATTATCATACTAATACTGTCATATACTGTCCCACTAGTGCCACCAGCTTTTGGAGCCTTATGAGCTGATTCATATGCCCCATTTGGGCTCCCAAATCTAGCTCCTCTGGCCCGTTCCTTTTAAAGCTGACTCATTCGTCCCTCGACATGTCAGCTCCACTCATATTTTTCGGGTTAAATCCCCTTACCTTTTGTCCCACCGGGATTGGCCTCAGTATGCCCTCTCGGGCTGCCAACCCACCATGTCTTTTGGCTCATTTTACTTTCTAAGGATTGGCCTCAATATGTCCTCTTGGGCTGCCAACCCACCACACCTTTCGACTCATTTTACCTTCTAGGAAGTGGCCTCAGTGTGCCCTCTCGAGCTGTCAGCCCTCCACCTTTCGGCTCATTTTACCTTCTAGACTGCCAACCCCCCATGCCTTTCGGCTTATTTTACCTTCTAGGGATTGGCCTCAATATACGCTCTCGGGTTGGCAATCCCCCACGCCTTTCGGTTGGTCTCAATATGCCCTCTCGGGATGCCAACCCCCATGTCTTTTGGCTCATTTTACCTTCTAGGGATTGGCCTCAGTATGAACTCCTAGACTGTGAACTCACTATCGGGCTGCCAACCCATCATACCTTTCGACTCATTTCACCCTCTCGGGACTGGCCTACGTATGCCCCTTCCGGGCTGCCAACCCATCTCACCTACCAATTTTTAGGTTTAACTAGCATGACCCCTTTGGACTGTTAAACTTCCTTACCCGTTGTCCTAATTGGGTTTGGCCTATGCATGCCCTTCTCAGGCTACCAACCCATTAGGCATATCGATTTTTTGAATTTGACCAGCAATGTCTCACTAGGACTGTCAAATTCATTCACCTGTCTCGCTGGTGCGGCGCTCATGCCCCTTTGAGGATGCCAAACCATCATTGCCTCTTGGCATCGTAGGTCTTCCAAAAAAAGGGGGGTTAAAAATATTGATGCCCTAGCGGACTTGGTTGGTTCCATTAGGGGATCAATCAAGGGCAAAAAGGCTTTAACACAACTAAGGTGAAAATCTGAAAGGGCACCTTATGCAAAAATGGGTATCCCTCAGTGTGACAATTCGAAAGGATGCACTGGAAAAAGCTAAAGGGAGCCAGTCCTAGCAAAAACCTGAAAGGGCAGTAGGGCTGGTAAAGTGAAAAAAAAGAACAAAAAAAGAGCACATATAAGAGAATGGAAGCTAATGGGCTCTATCCTCTATTTCTCAACATCAAGCAAAAGAACCTCGAGACAAGCCCTCGAGGAAGCAGTGCCGAGCTCAACAAATATCCCCGTGCAAAAAAAAAAAGAAAAAAGAAAAACAACTACAAGGCCAAATCAAAGGTCAAGCTCAGCTCTCAGGTCAGCAAGGTGAGCCTCCCGCTGCGATATCACCTGGTGAAGCCTACCTAACTCACGCTGGAACTCCTCCACTTCTGCCTGCACGAGATCCGAGGCCTCCTTGGCCTCTCGTGCCCGCGGCAGAAGGGCCTCCATCTCCCTCTCTAACTCCCCTAAGCAGAGGGAAGCATGCTGAAAGTGCCCCTGTGCAGTCTCCACCTGTGCAGACATATAGTCTCGATGGGTACAAAGCTCAGAAAGCTCATCTTCCTCCTGTTGGATCAGTGCTTGCATTTGCAACCTCCGCGCTTGGGCAATATGGCGACGGGCGAACTCAGCCCACAAAGTTTCAAGCTTTGACATCCAGGGGGCTCGGGGTAGTCCAAATGCATGGTATCCCTTCTTGTAACTTGCCAAGTGGTCTCTCATGACCTCGACAGAAGGTAGGGGGTCTATCTGTAGAAGAAGTTGAAGATTTTCAATATGTCTCGCCTCTACCGTAGCATCCCCCAAGGCCACCATGAACTGTGGGCCCTTCGACCAGTCCACTCCCAGGGTCAAAAAATCATCTAGCATTAGTGAAGCTTCCTCTCTGGCACCTGAAGTTAGAAGGTAGAGAGACAATGTATAAGTGCCCAGTTACAAAAAAAAGGGGGAAGGATGGCATGGAGGAATTTGGTTTTGTCGAACCTGAAGCGGCCCTGGCAGTGGGGTTGATGATGGGAGTAGGAGCCTCTTCCAACCTCAGGGGTGAATGGCCCGTTGGATTCACATTCGGCCCCATTATTTTAGAAACTACATTTGAGCCCTCCGAGACCTTCTCAGTGCCCCCTCCCACTACGGGGGTGGCCGGGGCCGTCATGCCCATCTCTGTAGAAAAGAGAAACAAAGAAGCAGTCAACACAGCAGAATTGCAAAATGCTATGTGGAGAATTAGGGCTCAGACCCAAAGTAATACCTGGTGGCATCGGCTCGGTAGGGGTTGCCTTATCCGCTTGATCAGTCTCCTTATCCAAGGGAGGGGGCAGCACTTCTTGAGAGAGAGTCACCCCCTACCCAATGCAGTCGGTAGGCGAGGCCCTTGAAGTGTCGACGGCTGCAAAATCAAGATTGTGGTTAGTGCTACAAGTTGAGCAAATCAAATGCTTGGCATTTGCCCTCACAATGGATTTTTTGACACCTCTTTAGGCAATTGTTTATATAAAGATGTCATATTGACTACTGTCCCCATAGTGGGCATTTCATGGGGGTGTGGGATATCCACTCTATACTTCCCCATCTGCAACACCCTCCTTTTGATCAGTCCTTGGACTATGTCTTTGAATATATGACAATTCTCGATAGCGTGCCTAAGCATTTGATGATAAGGGCAGAAGTACGGATCATCCCTTCTCTCGGCATCATTTGGCCTCTTCGATTTTGGCAGAGTGACCTTGTTGTATTTAATGGCCCACTCAAATAGAGCTCAAGTCCTATCTCTGGGGAAGGCGTAGAGCTTCTTCATCTTGTTCTACAAGGAAGAGCCACTCGACTTTTAGCGTGTTCGGTGGGAGGGGGATTAGATGCCCCTTTACCCTTTTTCGCCTTGAAGCCAACAGTGTGAACTGCTTTAAGTACTGGTTGTTTATCAGTTTGCCTGACTTCTTGGCTTGGGGCAACGGGGGCAGAGGGATATCTTGCAAGGAAGGCCTCAATCTCTGCCACAACATTCTTGAGTCAGTCGAAAGACCTGACCTCAAGTCCAACTATCCTTTCTAGGATTTCCTTCTTTAGATTTTGCTTACGGATTTGTATTGCATCTTCTTGATGTGGAGGGTGCTTGCATCCCATGCTAAAGTTCCTTCATCTCTTGATATAGTCCAAGGCTATTTCATCATCTCTTTGCCTAGATGCATATAATTCAGCCATGGTCACTTCTCTCTTAGTGACGTGAAATCTTTCTCTGAACCTTTGCTACATATTGAGCCAATCAATGATAGACCCAACTGGTAAGTTTGAATACCATTTGAAAGCGAGTCTCGTAAGTGAAGACCCAAAGAACTTTAAGAGGTAGGATTCGTCAGTTGCCAAATCACCCATTACATTGATGTAATAGGCTATATGTTCCTATAGCGACCCCTACCTGTTAAACTTATCAAATTTTGGTGGCTTATTGATGTCGGACGGTAGTCATTTGGCATTGTGATAAGTTGGGTATGGTACTTTGTAGGCATCAAAAGAGGCATAATTATCACTACCTCTTTCTGCCAACTTTGTCTCGACCATCCACTCCACCATTAGCTTGTTCATCATGACCGGGCCAACCGGGCTTGGATAGAGATCAGGAGCTTGCTGCAATTGCAATGTCATCAGCACCGTCAAGGTGGTAGTCCCTTGGTACTGAGGAGCTAGAGGTTATACTAGAGCTGTATGTTGCAGTTGCTGGGAAGGAATACGGCCGGTGTAGCTGGGCGCTGGCTGGGCTATTGTTATCTATGGGGCAGCCTCGAGCACATCGAGACTTCCCCATGATGTTTCAAATGGGACTTCAACCCACTTTGATGTTGAAGTGTCAATATTTTTCTTATTCAGTTGTCTTTTCGACACTTCAACTTCCTGTTGATATTTCTGAAGCAGCATCAATAAAGTAGGATCATGCATGGAGAGGCTGGGAACTCGGCCTCCCTCCTCAATTAGAGTGTCTTCGGATGGCATAGACCGCGTCCAATTGTCATCCTTAGTTGTGACCATATTCACCGTCACGGTCATTACGGCCAAATCTAGACACGTTTGACCCATGGGGGCTTGTAACATTTCATTTGCAACTTGCTTTCTTCTTGTAAGAGGGCTCGACCTCTCAGCAAGTTTGGAACTTTCTTTGTGTTCCATGGGCAAGGCCCTATAGCGGCTAGTCACTCCAGCCATATTGCAAGCATAGGTCAGTAGACCTCTTTTTTTCTTCGCCATCCTTCTGAATGGCCTTTGAAGAAACATCAGCCTTTTCAAGACTGAGGCTCTCGTTTTCACTTCATCCTAAAGTGGGGGTACATAGCAATGACGCTGATAACTTCTTGACTCTATACATGGTAGAGTCTCAAATTCACGGCCTTCCTTGACAGCTCCTATGGCCCGTGACAACCTCAGTTGCCCTAGAGAGGTACCCCCTAGACCACACAAACAATTCTTCACAGCATAATTCATCTCCTCCCGAGCCTGTGGGGAGGGGAAAGCTGGTGATTGCGCCCTCTTTTACATAAGGGGCCTCCAAGCTGAATGCCCTACATGGGTTGCCTTGTTGCGGCATTCATGGTGGTAAGGAACATTTCCTTGCCAGACATGGGTAGTGAGTACCGACGGAGGATGAAACTGGGGATATCAACTCAGCCCGCGTGTCTTGTTTTGGTCCCCTCTAACGAACCCTTCTAAGTTCCGGTTGAACTGTTGGAATAGCATGGGTCTTCTTCGGCACCCAGATTTGTTTGCATTTGGTTGGTTTTGGGGCCAACCCATCTCTTGGCTTGTGAACAGACATAGCACGGTCCCTCTTATTATGGGCCAATACGTGGAAAGAGTTGCATACAGGCATGATCGGTATAACCCTATCGAGTATTACTTTGGCCTATCGGCCATTCAAGTATACTCATACTCCTCCGATCAATATGGATTTGCCCGAAACAAATAGCCAGCCTCGTAGAGTACCAGCATTCTTTCCGGCGATTCTTATTGCAGTCGCAGTGCACCTCTTGTTGGTCGAGGCGTGAAAATCAACATGATAGACATAGCAACCCACCATCTTGATCTTCTTTAGCATGGCCTCCATAGCATCGAAAGTCATAGGCTTTGTCTCTTTGACGTCCCATAGCTCCATGAACACCACCCCCAAAAAGTTGGGGAATCCGATCACGAGAGGAAAGTTGTCGAACCTCGTCGGCACTGCCAGATAGCCATACTCGGAGTGATCACGAACAACATGTGCTCCGAACATGATCCCGGCCATTAGAATTGTTGAAGTGTAACCTACAACGCAAACTGATAGTTAGAATCTTATAAGAAGACCATAGGGGCCTTAATCTTGGCGAAGAGATGAAGGGAGATTCCAGTCCCACCGGACGTACCAAACTTGTCGGAACATATTTTTTTAATTAATTAATTTCCGCCCTTGGGAGGCCTCGCGGGTTCCAAGTGTTATCAGGTATATTTGATAATTTATCGGGTATATCTGGTATCCGAGATCCGGGTCGTTACAAGCGGGTCCCGAGACGTATGGCTCGAGAGGAGGACTACTGGGTCCGGAGGACTGAGCGGACCATGCCTCCCTTGGGCCCGCCAGTTGTTACCATGGCGGGTGTGGGCCAGCTCGACTTGGGACACACAGTAGTAGCTGAGGGCCCCATCAATGAGAGGGGAGCGGAGTTGGGGCTGTGGAGGTGGCCCAAATTTCAAGAGCCGGTGGATTGTACACCTATGATCACTGTGGAGGCTACCCCGTAGAGTTTCCCTTGGGCCGCTACTTGTTTGAGTTCATCGAGAGCTACGTCTCCCCAGGTATGGAGGAGGGAGATTCGCAGGTTGCTGGAGCGCGTCACCGGCTTGAGCAGGCAATTTTGGTGGGTAGGGACAGCCTGCAGGGGGTTACATTTTACAACTTTTTGAGCTTATCTGGGGATTACTGGAGGCAGTGTCAGTTCCTTAGTGCTGAGTGCCTGGGCTTCTTCAGCAGAGCTGATCAGTTTGGGGTCCGGGTCAGACCGATGGGTCCTACTTCTTGGGACTTACACGGACACCACAGGACTTAGACCAAGGGCACGGTTGGGCTGGTGCTAGAGTCATCTGGACCACAGTATGTCAGTGAGGGATATGATGACCACAGTCAATTATATGGGATCGTGCGGTAGACCGTTGTCAGTTGGTATGGCCATTGGGCAGCGATCGCTTCGCACCGGTACCATCAGGGAGCCACCGAGTGGCTGATGGGGATAGTGCACCACTACCGGGTGTTGCTGGATAGAGCAGGCATCAGATATGCTGTGACCGCGGCACTGTACGTGTACCTATGTTATACGGGGCTATTGCAAGGATTGCTAGAGTGTTTCAACCATCGGTGGAACACAGTAGTGACAGCTGAGGGAGAGACCTCACTTGACTTGTGGTCTTTGTTCTGAATCTCTGGACTACCGATCAGCGGCGAGGGATAGGAGGAGGTTGTGCTGGACGATCTCCACCACAGTCATACTGATAGGCAGGGGCAATATCGAGTTCCTTACAGTTATCAGTATCTACTAAAGACGTGACTGCCACTCTGGAGAAGATCGAAGAGTTGGCCAGCGATGGCCCGTTAGTGGCTCTTTCATCCTTTGAGGGCGAGTCCTAGCAGGTGGCCCCTTTACCTCCACCCGCTGTTGGGGATGTAGCGGGCATACTACCATGGATATTGGCAAGGATGCCCCTCCCACCTTTGCCCACAGTGGTGTCGGCTTGCACCGTGGGACTGGTCAAGTCCTCTAGTGCGGGGCCCTCAGGTACGCGACTGAGCACTTAGTTGATTGTAATGGGCTTTCTAGTTTGCCCATTGATGCTAAGCTTCCTTTGGTGTTGGCTATAGGTGCTTCTTCCCCCCTGGAGGAGGGTAAGCTTCCCTGTGACACAGTCGAGGTAGCAGGGGATGAGCCCATTGCTACAGCTTCGACTGGGGGTGATGAGGAATCGTCGACATTGAGGGGGTTTTCGAAGGGGGCGCCCCTTTTGGTAAGTTTCTTGTCTGAAGCCCCTAGCCAACAAGTTGCCTTCATATGAGGCTGGATTGGGTAGTGACTTGGCTTGATCCACTGATCTACAGGCGCCACTGGCTTGCCTATGTCTGGGAGCTCGTCGGAAGCCTTGTCCAGCACTTCGAATAGCGGTAGCATGGCGATGGAGACAGAAGATAGCTCGAGCTCGAGCTCCTCCACTTCTAAGGCCTCTTCTGTCAGGTAAGCGAAGATGGAGGCTACTTTGGAAGGTGTGCAAGGGTTCTCCCCTTCCTATCTAGCCCTTATTTGAGTTTTATCATCAGATGTTGATACTATCGTGTTGTGAACAGGGCTGGAGTCTGAAGAGGAGCACGTGTGGACTCCTAGCGAGAGCAGCCAAGAGAAGCCTTCCATCTCGTCGATGGCCACTGAGGATGACCGGATTGCGGGAGAGCATTTGCCCTCTCCGACCCCAGTGGGCGATGTTGTAGATGTGGAGGAGAGGATGCCCTCACCGACCCATGCCGACGAGGCTACAGGCATGGCGGGAGCCGCACCGAGTAAGGGCTGGGACTTTTATTAGGTTTTCCACCTTGTCTTATCAAGGGAAACTTTGGATGTCACTTATTTTCATTTGTGCTTGGTGTGATTGTGCAGGCCCTACTGATGTGTTGGCTGAGATTGGCCACTCTTCCCTAGACCTGGGGGTTGAATGGCCTACATACCCTTCCCCGCCAGAGCCACTATTGGATGTGAGCGTGGGCACCACCTTGCTCCAATGAGCCCGAGGCTACCTGCAAGGTGACCCCCTACCTTCTCTAAAGGAGCTTAGGCAGCGGTCGAGGGAGTGTACCCAGGGCTACCATAGCCTTGGCTTTTTGTGCGAGCTTTGGATGTCCGGTTTGGCCGGGATCTGGGTAGAGTACCTACGACTTTTGAAAGCTTGGGAGCAAAGGGCTTAGTGGCTAGCGGCCATCTGAGAGGCACAGGAGCAGCGGGCCCAACTTACGTCAGCCGTGGTCGAGCGAAGGGGACATGCCGAAGTAGCCGTGTCATTTTCCCGAGACCGCACCATGCAACTAGGCGAAGCAAAGAGTCAGGCTGAGGCCTTACAAAAGGCCTTGGAGGAGCAATTGCGAGCCATTGAGCTCACTAGAGCTGAGTAGCGGGCTGCCGAGACCACGATCGAGGCTAGCGTATAGCTTGTGTCGACCTTAGAGGCGGAGTTTGCTGCTGCTGAGTCTCGCCTGGCGACACTAGAGGGGAGCAAGCCTGGGATTTGATTGCATTACCCCTTACCCTCTTTTTGGTTGTCCAGACTGTATGTCTTTTGTTACCCCAAGGGCATGTCTTGGGCTCCTTTTCATAGAGTATCAATGACAAACTCTAATTTTTTTGGGTTTTGCTAGGGATTAAAGAAGATGAAGCAAGGAGATGAGGAGAAAATGGCTTTCATGCCAAGAGCCATAGGAGCACAAGAAATCCCATACCAAAGGGCCATGACCAAAATCTTCAACGAGATGCTGCACAACATCGTCGAATGCTATGTCGACGACCTTGTCATCAAGACTAGGCGATGGGAAGACCATCTACGCGATCTGGGCCAGGTCTTCGAGCATCTCTGACAATATGGGCTCAAAATGAACCCTATGAAATGCGCCTTCGGCGTATCCAGTGGCAAGTTTCTCAGCTTTATCGTCCAATACCCAGGAATTGAAATGGATCCCAGTAAGATCAAAATGATCCGAGAGCTCCCACCACCTAGAAACCTCACTGAGCTCAGGTCGTTCCAGGGTAGGTTGACCTACATTCAAAGGTTCATCTTCAACCTCTCCAGTCGATGCATGCCTTTCAGTAAGCTGATGAAGAAAGACACCCCCTTCATATGGTACTCGGAATGCCAGGCGGCTTTCAAGTAGATTAAGGAGTACCTCCTCACTCCTCCAGTCCTGGGGGCACCGGTCAAGGGTAAACCCCTCATACTCTACATCGCCGCCATGGATGCCTCATTGGGGGCTCTATTGGTGCAAATCAATGAGGAAGGTAAAGAGTAGCCGCTCTACTACCTCAGTCAAAAATTGATCGATGCGGAGTACCGCTACTCCCCTATAGAGAAAGTCTGCTTGGAATTGGTGTTTGCCTTTAAGAAGTTGAGGCACTACCTCCTGTCTCATCGGGTTGAGCTCATATCTAAGCATGACCCCCTCAAGTTTCTCCTCAAGCAGCCCATTCTCTCAAGTCGACTAGGGAAATGGGCTCTCCTATTAATGGAGTATGATATTACCTATGTCCCTAAAAAAGCAATCAAGGGACAGGGCATGGCTGAATTCTTAGCAGCCCATCCAGTACCAGACGATTCACCCTTCAACGCAGAACTCCCGGATGAGGAGTCCCTTGCTCTTCAGCCACAACAACCGGTCAAATAGAGCGGAGATGTCTTGCATTACTGACAGCAAGACGCCCTCATAGCCAACTTATCTTGCTGGGAGCTATACTTCGATGGCGCTTCCCGAGGCACTACTCGGAGCAACCTCAGCTCAGGCGTCACGGCAGGTGCCAGAATCATCTTCCTGACTCCTCAGGGCAGAGTTTTGTACAACTCCTGTGCCCTCATGAATGCTCTAACAAACAATGAAGTCGAATATGAAGCTCTAGTCATTGGGCTCCAGATGGCTCTCGACATAGGCATCAAATACCTTAAAGCCTACGGGGATTCTTAGCTAATAGTCCGGTAAGTCCTCAGCATCTATGACGTGCGGAAGTCAGAGTTGGTCTCATACCACGCCGTCGTCACTCGACTGACCTAGAAGTTCTATTTCATTGAAATAGATCATGTTCCTTGAAGCAGCAACGCCCAAGCCAATGCCTTGGCAAAGTTGGTGGCGGCCATTAAACTCCCATCTGAGGGTGAAGTCGACATCACCATCAAGCACAGAAGACTAATGTCGGGCTCACTCGAAGGTAACTCTGGTCTCACTGTCTATGAGGTCCAAGACCTCGACCAAGACACTCCTCCAAAAGAAGAAGATTGGTGTGAGCCCATCATCAAGTCCAAGAAGCGGTGGCTCCCCTCTGACTGGGCTCAAAGGGTCTAGCTACTCTGTTGAGCAGCATCATATCAGTTGATCGGTGACTCCATGTACCGACTCATCCACGAGAAGGACAAGTCCATTCTCTTGAGGTGCGTCTCCTCAGCCAAGGCTCGAGCTGTTATGCGCAAGGTTCATTCTGGGTTGTGCGGTGTGCATCAGGCCGGAGATAGAATGAAGCACAACATCAAGCTCAAAGGCTTCAATTGGCCTACCATGTACGTCGGCTACATCCACTATGCCCGTACAGGCCACTAGTGCCAAGCTTTTGGCTCGGTACGCAGGAGGTCTCCTAACCCATTACATCCCACAACCCCCACCTAGAGATCGTGGGACCTTTCCCACCATCATCTAAGGGCCATAAATAAATCTTGGCCGCCACTGACTACTTCTCTGGTTGGGCGGAAGCCCTTCCCCTATGGGAAGTCACCGGCGAGGTGGTCGCCAGATTTGTCCGACACAACATCATCTACTGATTCGGTACTCCCAGTCGCATAATCTCTGACAACGGAACACCCTTCAAGAATAGGGTCGTATACCAACTAGCGGCCAAATTCCACATCTACTGGAGAACCTTTTTGGTCTACAACTCGCAGGCCAACGGTTCAGATGAAGCCTTCAACAAGACCCTCTGCAAGCTTATGGCTAAGATTATCAGCCACCGAAAACGTGATTGGGGTGAAAAGGTCTCCGAGGCATTATGGGCCTACCAAACCATCTACAAAACCCCTACAGGATGTTCGCCGTTCTCCCTCATCTACAGGGCGGAAGTTATTATCCCCATTGAAATTCAGTTAGCGTCGTACCGTGTGGCAGTGTGCACCGGCTTGGCCGGTCTTAATGAAAATGAATACCAGAGAAGGCTGGAAGAGCTTTTCGGTCTGGAAGGCAAATGGGTCGAAGCCTACAAGCACTTACAAGTATACTAGGCCCGCATGGCGTGAGACTATGACAAGCTCGTCAAGCAACGAGCCTTCAAGCATGGTGACCTCATCATGATCAAGAAAATGGAAGTAATGGTAGGTCACTCCAGTGGCAAGCTTCAGTAGAATTGGCAAGGCCCATACATCATTCACAATGCCTATAAGGGTGGGGCCTACACGGTCGTTGATTACAAGGGTCACAAAGCCTTCCTACCTCTCAACGGCAAGCACATAAAGTTGTATTATGCACCAGAACATGAATTCATGGGCCGCCGAAACTAAGGTGCGCGCCCCAGCTACAACTAGTGATGCGGAACAGGGCTGACACGGGCTAAGACCTACGAATGCAACGAAGTGCGGCCAGCACTCGCACGCCAAAGGTTTTCCCTTCACATGGGTGTGAACGGAGTGTGGAATGGGATTTTCTGCCATGTTCTCTGTTTTCACGCTCGGGTGGAAGTAGCGGTCCTACCAGTGGTCGCCTCTTCCATGAGGCAGTCCTATGGGGGGCACTTTTTGGCCCAAATGTGTCGGCAGGTTTTGCGGTTCGGAGGTGGCCGCCTCTTGTAGTAGCGGTCTCGCGACTGACCGCCACTAGTCAGTGGCGGTCACGCCAGGACCGCCACTATGTCGGCTTTGTCGTTGACCCCCCCGGAGGTGACGGTAAGGTGGATGACCATTTCTCCGAGTTGCGGCTAGGGCATGGCCGCATCTTTCCCAGTAGTTTCGTAGAGTAGTAGCCTTGCGATTGACCGCCACTTGATAGAGGCGGTCAGGTCAATGACCGCCACTTGGGCTGCGGTTTTGGAAAAGACCACCTCCTTCCCGAGTGTTCCTGGCGAGTTGCGGTCCAAGGTGGACCGCCAGTTGGGGTTTTGCAGTCCAGGGTGGACCGCCACTTGGAGTGACGATCAGGGAGATGACCGCCACTTGGTTGTCGTGATTCCCATGTTTCGGTCATGTCCTTTTGGCTTCTGATCGACCCGGTTGTGACCCAGTGGCCAACCATCAGCCTCGTAGATGTCCTGGACACCCGTGGGTTTTGTGTTCTTATTTTTGGGGGTGTCCAGAGCTACCGAGTTACCTCGATTAGTGTGCCCATGGGTCTTGGGGGTCTGGGTGACCCCGTGCATTCTGGGCTTCTGTGTTTTGTTAGATCGAGTTGCCGTGAGTCGGCATGAGTGCGGTGGGTCTTCCCCGCACGACGTGAGTTTCTTTAGAAGGTGATTTCCGAGTGGGTCGTGCGTATGGCCTTGGACTGTGAGTCTAATTAACCAGTCTGGGGCTGGAGGTTTTCCCATGTGTCCCTTGAATGAGGGATTAACTCGGCAGTTTGCGAGCTACCTTGAGAATCATGCTATCGTGATTTCAGACCTACGGATTAGGCCAAATTAGCGGCGCTGTGCAGTCAAGTACGGTCTTAACCCGAGTCGCGTTACTCAAGGACCGTTGGGTTTGTTAGGTCTAGTGGGCTGTCTAGAGTCTGGTGGCCTCGATCCACCTGTTACTCCGTGTTACTCGCGATGGGTGTGTGCGTGGTTCTCGGTGTTCACGTTTAGTGACCCCCCCACTAGTAGTGGCTTTCCTGCGCACGTGAGTGCGGACCCACTCTGGAGTGATAGAGAGCCTCCCTAGTGTGACGATTTTTAGGCTGGTTACCGTAGGGCCCCTCGCCTTTGCAGCCTGAGTCTAGGCTAGGGGTGAAAACCAGCTAGAGGACCCGACTTAGAGCGCATAGTCTGTGTGTGCACACGTGACTGGGGGCGTCGGACCCGCGCTGATGAGTGCGACCAGTTAGTCCTTGTTCTGTGTTCCTGGTTGCTGTACGGTGTCTCAATCTCTGCCTGGGGCATCGTAGGGAGACACCTGAGGCTGCAAACTAAGTCGTCAGTGGACACATCCGGCCTTACTTCTGGTGGACATGTACTCCCGTCACGTGACGTGAGTTTATCGTGACTCGAGGTCCCGTTTCTCGTCTGCGAGATGAGATTTTACGTGTGATTTCGGTGTGGGCCTTCGTGCGTGAGCATAGGCCTCTACGACAGAGGTGTCGTGGCGTTTTCCTAGTAGTGTGGCTAGGGCGGTTCGTAGTTTGGTGGTCCTTCGACTGTGAGATCGGGGTGTTAATTTTCGTTTCTAGTAGGAGTAGTTGTAGAGCCGTGGTGTCATCGACTATCGTTGTTTGGGACTCGTGTACGGTCATACTTTCTATTGTCGTCGTTGTAGCTACTCCTACTGTTGTTGTTGTTCTTGCTGTTGCTACTTTCCGTACCGTCATTATTTACGGTTGGGATTTCGCAGGACCCCTATTGAGCCAGTGATAGGAGGCTCACCCCTGATTTTAAGGTGTTGGAGATCTTCCTCGAGATTTGAGGGTGCTACATGGAGGTTATTAACTGCCAGCTCGCTAGGCCGAGTGTTCACTCGGCATTTGGTACGCTTTTCTGCTTTAGTCTGTACTTTTGTTGGATTGGACTCTGTTATAGTTAGATTACTTATTTCTGTTGATTATTGAATTACCCTACTTTATTTCCTATTTCTGTGTACACCACACCTATCCTTTTAACCCTTTCGAGTCTTCGGGCTCGTGGGTGACAGGCCGAGATTCGAGTCGTACCAGTTCCTTTCTGGTTCTCGAATCCCGGGTCGTTACAATAATCAACCTCCTACATGGAGCCATGTGAGGGAGGGGGAGGATGAAATCTCACCAAAGGAAAAAGTGAGGAGGAAGCAACAGGAGCTGGCACCGAAAGAGACAAAGAATGTCTTACTCACTGCTCATCGATCTCCTTTTAAAGCGAAAAGAGGAGGTAAGAAAGATGACGGGCATCAATGGCTCAAATCAAGCCATCAGGACAAGGGTGGATCGCCACCGTCATCCGAACGTGCGAGAAAACCCTAGGCTACATCCTTTCGTCGTCCAGTCTCGCACCCCCATAACAGATGGGGCTATTCCATCATGATGATGACATCGGCACCCTGGCGGTTCGACGGGCAACTGGAAAATGCATTTAAAGCTCCGTGTCTTAACCTCAAGGCGCCAAATGTGGAGATCAAGCATCACCCTCTCTCTCTCTCTCTCTCTCCTGTGGCGACAAGATGCTCCAGGTCCTCTCGAGCACCGAGCGCCCTCGCTACTTGAGAGTGGGGGGGTAGTGAGGAGGGCCTATCTTGCTAGCTTAGTAAGCATCCATCCTCCTGCCCATTACGGGAGTCCAACCCTTTGGGCCCATTGCGCCGTGTGACTGGCCCAGCACGCCACCTCCCCTGGCGTAGGCACAGCACAGGCTCCGTACCCATTGTAGACACGCCAAAATTGACATCACTGTGAGCACATCCTGTATTGCTTGTAATACCCCAATTTACTTATTCTTCACAAATCTTCTTTCACGACGGCGTGCACATCAAGGTGGGTGACGTTCCAAGGCTGGAGACGCAAACGACGATGGATTCTTCATCCCCCTCTTTCCACAGTGATTTCCTTCAAGGCGGAGCGATTCTCTCCAAGGCTCGGCAAGGAGGAGTTGACGACATTCATCATCATTTCATGGCTCTAGTTTCTTCACTTTTCTCTTAGTTTATATTGGTTGTAATCTCTATTTTCATAGACATTCCCAGGGGCCTATAAAAAGCCCCCTTTTGTCTATTTTATGTATTTTGGGCCCACATTGACAGTGAGGACAAAGGATACCCGCTCAGACTGGTCGACAGGCCATGTGTGCATGTAGAATGAGGAGATTGACCCAGGTTCCACACTATCTTGGGACTTCTTCTCCGTGAGCGCCTGTGAGCTGGTATGTGGATCAATTCTTCAACAGATCAGGGTTGGGACGGGATGACAGTGGGACCCATGTGGCCGGGAGGAGGGTGCAGCCCTGGGAGGAGTTTGCCCCGATTGGGGCGTGACTGCGCCCAGGGCAAACTCCCCCGGGCGGGATGGCTGTCACGCGGGGCTGGCCTAGGTGACCTTCTGGGGTTGTTTGATGATGTCCTTCGATGGACTCGGGCTGAAGAAGTGCTGGGAGTGACCTGTGGGTGTCCATTGCTTGGTGTTGGTGCTGTCACCCGCGAGGTGTTCGGGGGAATTCTCGACACTCCTCGAGTTGTCGAATGGCTTGAGTATCCCACCGACAGGCTATGGATATGGCCGTGGACTGGGGGTAGGGGCTTGCATGAGCTGAGAGGAGGCCTTTTGGGCATGGGGCTGAGCCTTCATGGGTTATGCCGCATTACATGGTGGGCTGGCGGGGTAGTCCCGAGTTAGCCCAGGTACTAAAGATGAACGGCTCAACACTTTGTGTTTGAGGGTTGGGGGTGGCCCCAACTTGCTGGAGGGTTGCCGTAGGACACGGCTAAGGTGCTTGAGCCACGGGTTGGCCCCCGACTTGCTACAGATTGGCTGGAATATGCACGCCCATAAGGTGTTCGGGAAAATTCTTGGCACACATGCATGGGCCGTATGAGTGTGCTACGGGCCTCCGAATCCCGTGGTTGGCTGGGATGGGTCTTCCTTTGACTTTAGAGGGCTGAAGAAAGGTGTCTTGGGGATAGACTCCAGCCTCGTTGCTGGGTGACACGTGCCATGGCTCATAGTCAGGGTGCCCCCGGGTTAGCCCAGGTGGCTTAGTTGAAGGCGGGTATACCCGCAACCTGGGTGATCAGGGACGGCCCCAATCAATTGTTGGTGTTGCCGTGGGTTATAGCTAGCTAGCTAGGACCCTCAGTTGGGTCCGACATGTCATGAAAGGGACTGGGCAAATAACGCCGTAAAGGTTTTCGGGAAAATTCCCGAGCCCTTATTTCCTATTATTTTATTGGAAAAATATCCGGGTATAATAAATGCCCCCCACGGGGCGTGTGTCAGAAGCGGAGATGAGGGCGGGCGGCCTGTGAGCTCCTCATTTTACTCTGTTGTAGTTGTGTTTGAGGCTTTACATGCACTTTATGTTCATGTCTTGTCTTCATGTGCTGGCTTTTACATACATATTGATAATACTATGCACTTATCTCCTTTCGTGCTTTGTCATGTAGCGATGGCGAGATTCGACAGGGATGACCGGGTTCAAAGGCATGTGGCCCGTGAGGAGGATCACTGGGTGAGGGGGACTAGGTGGCCCTTACCTCTTTTGGGCCCGCCTGTGATCACCGCGGCCAACATCGGCCAACTTGACCTAGGGCATTCACTAGTGGTTGAGGGCCCCATTGGAGAGGGGGTGAGTAGAGCTGGGGTCATGGAGTTGGCCAGACTTTCCAAGGCTGGTGGTGTCTACACTTATGATCGTTCCAGAGGCTACCCAAGGGAGTTTCCCTTAGATTGGCACCTGTTTGAATTCATGAGGAGCTTCGTCCCTACTGGTATGGAAGACAAAGACCCTTTTATTGCTAGAGACCACCATCGACTGGAGCGGGCTATTTTGCAGGGCAGGGACAGCCTACGCGGGGTTGCTTTCTACAGCTTCCCAAGCTTCTCTGCAGACTTCTGGAGGCAACGATAGTTTCCCAGTGCAGAGTGTTTGGGCTTCTTCAGCAGGGCAGACCAGTTTGGGGTCCATGTCAGAGCACTGGGTCCAGCTTCCTAGGACCTGCACAGTCATCACTGGGTCAAGACTGAGGGAGTGATGGGGTGGTGCTAGAGCCATCAGAGCTACAGTTTGTCGACGATGGGT
This sequence comes from Amorphophallus titanum, assembly GCA_024336825.1. Classification (NCBI taxonomy): domain Eukaryota; kingdom Viridiplantae; phylum Streptophyta; class Magnoliopsida; order Alismatales; family Araceae; genus Amorphophallus; species Amorphophallus titanum. Next base: position 2,480,979 of record JANBPO010009398.1, read on the forward strand.
ATGATTACCATAGCCTTCTAGACAGGATCCTTCGACAGACAGTCGTGAGCTGGTACGATCGTTAGTCAGTGATCTCCTCACATCGATACCACCAGGGCATGATCGACTAGTTGATGGGCATAGTACACCACTATAGGATGCTTCTAGACTGAGCAGGGATCAGATATGCAGTGATAGCGGCACTATATGGGTACCCCTGCTATACAGGGTTGATTCAGGCACTGGCGGAATGCTTCAACCGCCGGTAGAACACAGTGGCGACGACAGAGGGGGAGACCTCTCTGGACTTGTGGTCTCTGTTTAGGATTTTAGGCTTGCCGATCAGTGGCGAGAGATATGAGGAGGTGGTGCCAGACGACCTCTATCGCAGCCACACTGACGGGCAGGGACGATACCAGGTTCCTTACAGTTACCAGTACTTGCTGAAGACTTGGAGAGACCTATCTTTGACAGGGAGAGAAAAGGCCGCCCATACTCCTAGGGTGCCTCTAAAGGTGTGGGTCCGTCATTTCTACAACATGCCGTTTTGCTTCTACTAGGGGTTCGTACTAGATCAGACTCCCTAGGAGGAGTACACAGAGGTGAAGCTGTGGTTCCGGACTTACTCCAGGTATATCTATGCATCGCAAGAGGGGTGGAATCCCCATGGGCTATCGGACATGACCCACCTGGCCGCTTATCTAGCATTCATTTATTAAATCGAGGTGCTATAATAACTGTCTGAAATTTGTAACCAAGAATATGTGACGGCCGAGTTCCGTCTAAAATTCGTCTGAAATCTATTACAAAAGTGTCTTCCCACGAAATTTCAGATGGATTTTAGACGGAAACTGTCTGTCTGAAATCCCGCATTTTCTGGTAGTGAACTATTAACATGAGCTTATATATTTGGCAAAAATGAACTTTCTTTAAATTTTAAAAACATGAAATGACCTTACGTTTGTCTGAGCTGTAGTCATTTGGCAAAAACTTTTGAACTTGACCGTTGTCCTTCTAGGTGAAACTATAAGTGATGGAACTGGCAAGATTGATAGAGAATGAAGATGGTGTTGGCGCTGCTAAGGATGCTTTCCATCGACACATCCTTTGGAACTTCTAATTTCACATACCGCATAGTTGTCTTCTTGGCAAATTAATGATAATGATAATTTCTCTGAAGCTCCACATAGTTCACTCCTCTCCTCTCAAAAAGGAGAACACGTTTCATCTATTTTTGGTTACTAATTTCATCACTTGTCTTTGATTTTCCTATGCTTTGAAATAAATAAAAAATGATAAACCACTTCTATTTTTCTTCTTGGATGACTTCCGCAGTGGCAAGTAAGCAAACAACCCTTATCTAGTTGATTCCCGACCAGGAGTGCCATCCAATGAGATCTGGCAAAGCAGTAAATGTGACCAGACCCACCTTGCAGAATACATGTGTTTTCTTTTTGGAAAGTTTTCAGATATGAAGTGCATTGTAAACAAATGCATATTAACCCCAAAACTTCTGGATTGAAGTGTACCATTTTGTTCACTATGTGGATCCAAAAATAGATCCGAATTGTCCCAAAACTTTTGAATTTTAATGTAATTTGTTTACTATGTGGATCAGAATTATCCAAAAATTTGGATTTAAGTGCAATGTGGTGTTTAGATCCATTGGATCCAAAAATTTCGGATCCGAACATGTAACTTCAGATCTCCCTATCCCATTACTTATAAAACATATATATGTGTCAGATCCGGATCCGAAATGCTATTTTATTTTGGATTCAGGTTGGATCCGGATCTTGGACTATCAGATCCCAATTTGGATCATGAAGAATCTGACCCATTATTCAACCACAAATCACCTTTTAAAGAATAGGCATTTATGTCTCTGGTTTGTATTCACTCCCAAGTAAAAAAAAATCAGTGTTATTGTCACCTTTGCCTTCCTCAAGCCATTGCACCCTAGATGTTTGCCGCCATTTTGATTCTTCCACATGCAATAACTGCACATAATTCCTTCTGGAAGACTGGAATTAGAATCTGGCTCCGAAGCAGTAATTACTTTTCTACTCTCTTTTGTTTCAAGGTCCTGAATTTGCTGATTTAACTTCACCTTGACCTCATGGTGGGATCTCCTCCATGTAGCATACCATTGTTTGACTGTTGCCTTCAGGATCTTCAATCTACTGCACAATGAGAGCACAGGAGAAATATAAATATCTTGAAATACCCACTGATGCCGAACAGTCTCATTAAACTCTTGTCTCTGTAGCCAGTGTTTCCCAAACAAAGACACCCACTTTGCAACTCTTTCTGTGAACATTCCACAATTAGAGGATGGTGATCAGAAAAACAGTCCTTGGCTGTCCACCCTTTGCCAAGGGGAACAAGAAACTCCACCTTTGTTCACCAGTGCCCTATCAATTTTGATATAGAGGGAGGAAACCTGGAATTACACTAGGTGAATTTTAAATCCCATGCCCCACATGTGACCATGCTGCTTTTGATGAAAATATGCTTAGGGCAGCTGTTGCCTGAAGACTCTGGGTTTAAGGCCATTAGGGGGATGTGACTGGTGCGGTTTCACCCCTGTCTGGGCTTTACTGGGTCAGACCTCATTACAGAACTTGTGTCGACCCCCATCAACACGGGAAAGTCTTGCCAGGGCGACTCACCTAACACAGTCATCTTCAACCTTCTGCCATCAACTCCCTGTTTCTTCTCCCAACCTGGTATTGGCAATAGGCTTTGATGACCTCTTTGCATGTCCAAGGGGCAATCACAGTTATCTCTGACACCACTGTAAATCTGACCGAAACTTTAAGATGACCCCAATGAGGTTTGATATACTCCAGTATGTTTTGAGACTCATCCACCCTCACAAGCATATTCCATATTACTCCATCTTCTACCAATGTGCCAAAGGACAATGTGAGAATTCTGAAGACTTCCACATCCCATAAGATGAATGGCACACCCATCACCCTATGCCATACTCACCGGCCATTCATTTCGCAAAACATCCCACATCTTACATTCCAGGCCGATCACTTCAAAGTGGATGTCTGCTTATTGCTCAAAAGCATGGATTTATAACCGCCAGGTGAACAAAATACTAGCACTCTCGAATCATCGAGGCATCTGATCATCCAGTTTACCTCCGGCCAGTGCTTACTTAATTCATCATATCATGTCTTCACTGATATGCTTACTGTCTGATGAACAAACCGGACTTGCTTCTAATGCTTTATGATTCTTTGTGAGGCTCACAAACCATGCTGCTTCCACAGACAGGGCCAACTTGGTCGTCTGACAAGTCTCTGAAATATCCGAAGATCAACAGAAGTGGAATCTGTTGAGACCCGGTGTCCTGAGAAAAGAATGCTTTGATGTCCTATTTCTATTGCATCTCAAATAGGTCACTGCATTCCTAAGACTTGCTGCACCATGACCACACTCCAGGCGCTGGAAGCAATGCATACGCATGCCCTGCTCCTGCCTATGAAAGACTGGTTTATGACCTGATGACAGGTTCCGCCACCGCTGATGATCCACTCTCCTCAATCAAATTAAGGATGTGTGGGCCTATTTGTCCGTTGATATTCAATATCTTTATTTTGCTATAAACTCACAATTCTTTGGGCTCTTTTCTTTGATGTATCAACTTGGTTTTCATGCTTGCGAAGTGGGAGTTGTGATCTAGCCACCTCTATACCCAAGATATATTTTAAATCTCCCAAGCCTTTACTTCAAATTCAACAACTAGTCAATCCTTCAAGCATTGGATTTCTATTGTATCATCCCCAGTAATAATCACATCATCAATATACACAAGAAACATTGTAATATGACCATTCTTCCATTTGACAAAAAGTGTGTGATCAGCATTTGACTGTTTGAATCCAAACCAAACCTAGTGTGTGATCAGCATTTGACTGTTTGAATCCAAACCAAACCATAGTTTTTGGGTGACTATTTCATTGCATACAAAGCATTCCTGAGTCTGCAAACCTTTCCTTTTGTATCAACATCAACAGGGAAGCAGCATATAAATCTCTTCTTGTAGATAACACCATTCATAAAGGCATTCTTTGCATGCATCTGACACAATGCCCACAAATTTTGCACCACATGGAGTAGTATCACTCTGATAGACTTGAGAGCTTTGCCATAGGTGCAAAAGTCTCCTGACAATGAATGCTATAGTTCTAAGTGAACCCCTTTGTCACCAACCTTACTTTAAACCTTTGTAACACTCCCTCTACATTGTACTTAATCGTGTAGACCCAATTAGATCCAACTGGAGTCCTGTCTTTGGGCAAATCAACTAGCTCCCATGTCCCATTCTTGCTCAGTGCTCTCAGCTCCTCTTCAATTGCATGCTGCGAATTTGGATTATTAACAACCTCAGAAAAGAGTTGGTATAAAAACAAAAGACAAGGCAGACAAGAAGGTGTGATAATGAGGAGAGATGTAGGAGTAATTCACTGATTTGAAGATGGGATACTTGGCACAATCACGAGCTCCCTTATGAACAGCAATAGGTTAATCAAGGTCAGTGTCTGAAATTAGCTTATCAGTATCTGGGGGAGCAGCAACCTCTAAAATTGGTAGATCAATAGCGGGTTTATTTTTTGAATTTCTCCTCTTGCATGTGATCAGAGGCTTTTCAGAACCATGTGCACCTTCATCAGCAGGACCATCAGACTGAACACCCTATGTGGCAAAGAAGAAGGAAAGGGCAAGGGCAACAAGGGAGCCAAGGTAGGAGTAGTACTATCGGTATCAACATCACCCAAAGTCTCCCCCTAAAGATGAGGCCAAGGGGAATAATAAGACTCATACTCAAAGAAGGTGATATCTTTACGAACAACAGTATGACCAATAGAGGGATCAAAATAGTGTTAACCCTTTTAAGCAATAGGGTAACCGAGAAAGACACCCCAAACAGCATGTGGATCAAGTTTAGAACCACTAGACCCAAGGGAATGAATGAAGCAAAGACAACTAAAAACACATGGCAACAAGGAGAACAAGGGCCCGTCAGATAAAGAAATAAAGAATGCAGAGAGTACAACGAGTGTGCAAGGTCCTAGATGGCATCGTGTTGATGATATAATTAGCAACCAAGATAGCATTAGCCCAAAACATTTTGGAAAGGTGACGATAAAACAAAAGTGCCCTAACTGTCTCAAGGAGACGATGATTTTTACACTCAACAACACTATTCGGCCGCGGAAAATAAGCACAGGAGGACTCATGAATGATGCCCTCATCTTGAAGAAAAACATTAATGCTGCGAACAAAGTATTCATTGGCATTATCAGAACGAATAACCTTAGCTGGTTTACCAAATTGAGTTCTAACCATGCTACAAAACAATTGAACAACACGGGGACCTTCATCTCAAGATTTCAAGAGACAAAGCCAAGTACAATGTGAATAGTCATCAATAAAGATAACGAAATAGTGACAGCCATCCAAGAATGAGACAAGAGAAGTACCCAACACATCAGAATGTGCAATATTGAAATAAAGATAATGAAATAGTGATAAGCCATCCAAGAATGAGACAAGAGAAGTACCCCACACATCAGAATGTGCAATATTGAATTAAGTGTTTTTTATTCATAGAAGAAGGAAATAGAGTTTTACGATGTTTTGCTAACTAGCAGACTTGACATTGTAGGGATTGGACATCTAAAAACTAAAATAAAGAAGGAAACAAGACCCTTGAAAGGAAAGATATCCTAAACGAGAATACCACAATTGGATCTCCTACACCCTTCTGTCCAAGCTAGGAGACGCAGATGACTGAAGTGCACTCTTGTCTCGTGGCTGAAAAATGTAGAGACCATCTACTTCACAGCCAATCCCAATCGTTTACTTTGTCCACAAATCCTAGAACACAATGATCAGAAAGAAGGTTACTGAGCGATGAAATTGTTTAGTAAATCTGCTGATAAAGAACAAATTAATAGAAGAGGATGGAACATAAGGCTAGAGGACATGGTTAATTGATCAAAAAGGCGAATGGATCCTTTGCCAACTACAATGGCACGTGTGCCATTGGCGATAGTAACCTTATCCTAGCCAGAGAGCAATGAATAAGAGGTAAAAGATGTAGGTGTACCAGTCATGTGGACGGTGACACCTGAATCAATAACCCAGGCATGATCAGTGGAGGTACTCAAGGCAGCACCATGTATATCTAAAGGAGACGAAGTGGAGATCTAAAGTTGTGAAAGAATCTACTAGAGCGTAACAATATCAGTAGAAGAGAGTGCAACAGAACTAGAACCACTGGGAGTAGAAGATCCCTCCTCAGTAAGCAGAGGTGGTGGCGCAACAACCACGTTGCCTTTTGCCTGTTTTTCCTTCTTGGTTCTAAACTTGTATGGTTTCTTGTCAAGAAAGTTCTCCCAGCAGATTCACTGCCATGATTGGTAGGGCCACAATGGTCACATTTCTTTTCACATAACGGTTTGCAACTCCCAAGCCAAGGCTTGGTGATGAGGACATCAAAGTGGGGATTTAGTGGACCGGCCACGTTGGTAGAGAGGTCACTCCAGTCCCATGGCCCATTAGGCCGGGCCCGTCTAATTTTTGGGCTTTTCTCTTTTTATTATGATGTAATTTCCCTTTTATTAGCATTTAGTTCTTAATGGGTCAGTTAATTGTATGAAATCAAAAGTTACAACTTGCAATGAAATAAAAGAATAAGGGAAGGAATAAAGCTAGAAAATTTGGAAGAAGAACGCCGCCCAATCGTCGTGCCGAGCCTTTGAGTTGACCGCCCCACTGTGGAGATGAACGCTGCCGAGAGGACTAAAGTAGAAGAATCTCCGTCAAAGAGATTGACGTGACACACCCTATTACTCTGATACCAAATGACCTGACACACCCTATTGCTCTGATACCAATTGATGTGACACCCCCTTGGGGTTGCAGCCACTCGACCGATGCCCTTGGACCTACAATTGCAAGCAAGCAACTTGAGCAGCGGACTCACTCTAGTGAACTCACTCGCGTAGCGCACACTTTTTCCTAGAGATAAATCGGTGATGGAGGAAAGGGTCTGAGATGGGACCACGTCGTTCCAGGGGTTTGGCTACACCTCGGCTGAACCCCTAAGGGGCTGGGATACCCGACCCCACGGGCCACCAGCATGCCAAGGGCGTGGGTTGTAAGGTCGCTCTCTTAACTCACTCCGTGGTGATCGCTCAATGTGATGAAAATTTGGGACCGGGCACTCACCTCACCGTCTGATGGGAAGCTTAGTAGCGATACTAAACTAAGCAAAGGTAAAATCAGCAAGGGTGTACCAAGTGCTCACTTGATCGGTGTGAAAACACCGATCCCGACCGGAGATGAGGCAAGCAAGGAAGCGTGGGAATGACTCGCACGTTGCGCCAGTGTTGCTGTAACCTGAAAGTTCAGAAAGTACACCACTACACCTCTCGCAGGAGGGGGGTCTCGGGGTGGGGGTTGGCATTTCTGGAAATCTAGTCGAATTGGAAATTACCAGGAAGAAGAATCGCCATTTTCAGAGCTCAGACGAAGCCGGGCCGTCGACTCTCATGGAGCTGCACAAGTGATAATTTTGGTCGACTAGAGAGCTCTTTGTTGGGGTCGTACTCTCAGCTGGGGTGTCGAATTGAGGCGGGACCATTGTCGACGTACTCGTGGGAGAGTCCTCTTTCAGCAGGAACCAACGGAGCACTGAAAAGAGGTTGGAGTAGAGGGTGGCGAATAGAACAGCAGGATAGGGTCCAACCTGGTTCTACCTAGTACTACCAGCACAGGCTGGGGATGACGACCGGTACAGGGTGCTCCAATGGGTGAATGGCTTCCCGCTTCCTGGGTCATGAAGGGGACTAGATGAAGATGACCTCCTTCGGAGGGAGCGCCAGAAACCTCACAGGAATGGCCGAGGTCGTGTCTACACTCGGGCTCAGGTTTACAGTTGGAGACTGGGTCCACAGTACCCAGAACCACAGGAGCCTGAGAAAACTGCTGCCACAAACTTTCCTGGAATTCGTTGAAGGCAAGGCCAGTGTCGTTACGACTGTGGGGAAGTCGGCTTCGAACAGGGACTAATGGAGGTCCAAAAAGAGGACGGAGTAGAGCGCTGGAAACAGAAAGGTGACAAGGGGTCCAACCTGATACCAGTGAAGTTGATCTGCGCCAGTCGGGGAGAACTACTAGAACGTGGCGCTCTGATACTCAAACGGTTCCCTTTTTCTTGGGTCTAGTAGAGGACTTATAGAATATGTCCTGCTCTGAAGGGCGCACCAGTAACTTCACTGACCTGGTCGTGAGAGCTTCTGCAAATCGCCTCTGACTGTCTATAGGAGATAGAGTGTGCAGTCTGGTGAGATCTGCTCCTCCGAACAGCACGGATGTCTGATGGAGGCGGGACCACCTCGCCTGTGAACCTGCTTGGACAAGATTTCCACCAGTATCTGGCTTGTCTTTTGGAACCTCATGGTGGTGGCGGGGTAGACTCTGCAACGTGGATCTTTACTCCTACCTGCGAACTGGCATGAGCAAGGTAGTGATAGGTGATGGGAAATGGGGTAGATGGGAGGAGAAATGGGGTGGATGCATGTGGGGGCAACCCCTAGCTGTGAGGGGGCTTGTGTAGCATCCCGGATAAATAATAAGGAATAAATAGATTCTAAATAAATTAAACTTGTGTAAAAAGGCCGAATAGAAATAAATGAACACTCAATGGGCCTTAACAAAATGGATGTAAAGCCCAAAACAAAACAACTATATATATATATACATTAATGGGCCTATTGACCCATTTATTTTCCCCCCACCTATAATACACCCTTATATGCAACCCAAACCCACGCGAGTGGGCCATCACATAATAGTAACCCACCTCACAAACAAAGTTTTAAATCCATGCAAACCAACCCGCTACCCATTTCCCTCTTAAAACCCAACAGGATAAGAAGGGCATGGGCCTTATAATTACCTCTGTTAGCCTACACTAATGGCCAACCCATACGCATAATCGGTCGTTACATGCTGTTAGCTGTTAAGGTTTCTACATAAAAGATGGCTAGCGGCTGTTAGCAGGGAAAGGGTTAGGCAACGTTGGGTATGGTTTTAAAAGCTTGCCTTTCACTCACCGAACCCTCCAGAGACTCCCTCCTCTATATAAAGCCTTAGCTATGCCATCGCTGTCCTCCTGTTGCCCTACCATTCTCGTCATCCCTTCTTCCTGCTATTCCGACTGCAGTGCCATAAGGAGACTCCTTCCTCCTGCCATCTTCCTCCCGCTGCAGTTAAAGGAGTTATCGTGCATCTCCTTCCATCTCCATCCTGCTGAACGTGGATCCCCTTCTTCCATTCTTCTTCCTGTTGCTGATCATGAAGCCATCGAAGGGCCCCATCTTATTCCTTCTTCATCCTGCAAGCCATCTCCATACTCTGTTCAAAATAGAGCACCATTTTCTCCACAGTTCATCCCTTTAATCCCCTAAAAGGTAGGTTTTCTCTACTCCAAGACCCAATTGAAGTTAAAAAATCAGATTAAACTATACCATGCATGCATCTTATCATATTGTCAAGTTCAGGAATCGTTATTCTTAGTTCCAGTTTAAAAAGAATTAGCATCCACAAGAACGGCCGCTATTTGAAATAGCGCCCTCTCCCACAATTCAGCCAGTTCACCCACCTGGCATAGGACAAACTACACTGTAGATCATGGCCCCATGGAAGAGGGGTGTGCTCTTGCTCAAGGGGGACCTATATGTTAGTGTTGAATATGCATATCTGTCAGTGTGACCATATCAAGGGTGGAAAATATGAAGTTTGACCGTGGTCAAGTTGGATAGGCCCCATGACCTGTTCTCACGCCATGCATGCATCGAAAGGTGTTGCTCACCTAGGTTATGAGAACTTGTGTTCCCCTCCCTTTCTCCCGTCAATTTCTCCCTCTCCGTTCACATCCCCCTTCTCTTTGCCTTATACAAGAAGAGAGAGAGAGAGAGAGAGAGAGAAGAGCTCGACCCACACTAGGAAGAAGATGAAGAAACATTGTCTTCTCTTCTTACTCTATCATCATCTTCTCATCCTCTGATGCTCGTCGGGTTTAGGAGAATTGTCTGGAGAATAGCTCGGACTTTGTGAGTGTGCTTCCTTCCTTGGAGAAGCTAACTGATGTCAATATAAGGTTGCTTCTCTATATGTTGTACTTATTCACACTATAGTGAGTTTCTCTCGATGCTCTTCCCGTCGGCATAGATGGCCGATGCCTTCGAACCATGTAAATGTGGTGTTCATCCTTCTTGTGTGATTACTATTTATTTAAATTTTTATTTTGGTGTAAAATGGAGATCAATTGCGCTACATGGAGGGCAAACATCGAAATGACAAGGATCAGAACAAAGTTGTAGATCAACTAATCCGTAGGTATAGGTCAACCGATCCCCGTCAGACTCGTCCAGGTGGAAGACATTCTTCGTTCCAACCAAACAAACTCTGATCAGAATTGTCTTAGAATCCTCTGAGAGATTTCAACCGACCAATCTGATGGCTAGGTTCAGGTCGACCGATCCATTCTATCCTCCATACTCTAACGTTCTTGGCCGCACGTGGGCAAAACTGTCTGCCTTGTGATCGTGGGGTCCGTGTTGTTTGGTCTCCTCCTTTGCACAACAGTTTTCCTCATGCACCAGAAGAGAGGGTAATGGTGGAATGGTGGACAGATCTTATGCGATCGAATCAAAGAAGAGTTGGAGAGATGTCCCAGACTGCTGTCAGGACTTAATTTGCTAATTGAATATCCACCCAATTAAGTTCACTGCCCAGAAGGTGCGAGTGTCCTCCAAAAGACACACATCTCAATGACATTATTATTATTGTTGTTATGTTTATTAATTAGTGGCCTGCATCTCCCCCAGTGTACACTTAAATGATCAATTTGTTCCTCCTATATGTAGGAAGAAGCACCTCAACCACACATTTGGGCACTCAATCATGAACGGAACTCCCAAAGGCTCCTGTCCAACAAGAACTACTGTTCTTGATCACAACAGTCTTTGCACCATTGGATTGCTCAGTCAATGTCTCCTGCTTATATGGCAAGGCCATAACTGAAGCAATGAAGCTTCACCATCACCTGTAAAACATGGGATGTCATGTGTCCAAACACCCAGGGCTCGACATGTTACGGTTAGCTTAAAATGCCACGCACAATTATTCCATCCCAATGCCCAATAATTAAATCAGGACCATTTGATGCTTTCACTAACATGAAGAGGTCTAACATCAAGGTAGCTTGTTTAGTTAGAAGGTGGAGAGGTCTAACATCATGTGACAGTGCACGGGTGGTGAGGAGGGTAAAATCGACTTGGCCCATATAAGGTCCACTTCCGTCAGACCCGTTTTAGTCCAAGGTCTACAACACACCCGCCATGCCTCGACAACTACATGCGGCCCATAACGGACAGTCCAAATCGGTCGGACCTCCGATTCGCCAGTACGCGAAGGGCATTAACCTAGGCGTAACGGCCGCCGGATGACGGCCTCAAATCCACTAAGGGCAAGCATGCTCCCCAGGCACCGTAAGACTCGCCGGAGAATCGTTCGACCTCGGAAGAATGGGCTCTCAATGGGAAACTCCTCACGATCGGGGGGAGACGTTACTCCACGACTTACGCCTTTCCTTGCTAGGGGACTGACTCTTGCTACCGGGACAACCTCTATAAATGGGACTCCCACGGACGAGCATGGACACGGTGGATTTTCATCAAGAAACGCACACTAACTCCAATCAAGAAAAAAGAGAAGCCAACTTACTGTCCAGAGAGAAAGTCTCTGCCAAACTCTGGCTGCCCTCCAAATACCCTTACCGCCCAACGAGCACTCTCCGAATGCTCACTAGCCACGGTGAGGATCTTCCTCGAAGGTAGTCCGTCTCTCCAGACTTACTTCACAACTCCTCAACTCTCTCTATCACTCTTCTTCCTACTTCTCCATCTCCAGAGCGCTGACTTAAGCATCGGAGGGTTGTCCCCTAAGGTAACGTCCGGGACTCCTTCTGACGCCATTTGTTTCTAGTATTTATAGGTTTTCACGAGTGTCGGACGATCTTCTCCAACAAATAAATAGAAAAGTGTGATACGAAGACTAGGAATCATTTTTTCATCTCTAAGGGTGGCCTAAGCTTAATCTTCTTGCACCGACGCTTTTCATCCAACAGGCCAAGTTGACGGTTGTTGCATCTCCTGATTTGTTAATTTTTGGGTTTCTTTGTTGTTAATTCGGATTTCTTTGCCACACCAAAAACATTCAACGAAGGCTGTAAACAGTAAGCAACAACGTACGTAGTAGTATACTTCTGTCAAATTTTTTGACAATGAGAAATTGTTGGCAATACATCCTTGTCAAAATTTTTGACAATGGGAAGTGGCCATATATCTTAATTTTTCATCAGCCTCTTTTTATCTCAATTATTTTGGAAGTTGTAGATTACATTACTCTGGTTAAAGCCACTTAATTTTAGCGCATTTTTTGACACACATGAGAATGGCGAAAGAGGTGATCACATGTATGGTATTAGACTGAGGTCAATAGTTGTTTTTTTAGGGATGATTACATGTGTTCCCTGGTCAGAATTTGTGTATTCGAGAGATTTGGGTCTGTGTAGACCCCCCACTTGATTGAACTTGCATAGTTTTTATCATCTAAGTCTAAGGGGTCATTGGTTGTTGTTGTCAACGGGAGTTCATTTACATGTCTGATTGTATGCATTGTTCGTATGTTGTAGATTGTTTTCTCCATCTGCATGACCCTATGGTATATGAAATGGTGGTGTGTGGAAGGATGGGCACACCCTGCCTGAAAGCACCCATTATGCGTGAGGAGATCCTCCACCAAGTACCAAGGGTACTCACATACTACATTATAGTGTCCATGGGTCGAGGGGGAGTTGGCTATTTATCCTGAGACGGGTTCATTATTAAGTCTATTGCATTTAGTGTATTGCATCTGTCAGACTCAAGTGAGTCGACGCACTGATCAGTATGCATCGACCTCTCAGTTCAAACTCATCACAATTCCCCTTTCTGTAAGACCAATCTGTGTCAACCTCATGTCAAGCTTAGGTTGACCCCTCTCTACTTTTCTTTTTCTGTGTGTTGCATCGTTAAAGGGCTTGTTCTATCACCTTCTATTGTCCCACTGAAGTGTTTAATTTTTCCTCCATTCACTCTCATGTTTTGGCTGGTTTCAGATCCCTGCACTTGTTGAGGGGGAGTGTGTACTATCCTTGTTCAACCTTCTACTCTTGCTTGCAGAATTTCAAGGGAGATTCTTTTCTAAGATGGCCTTTTATTGACTGATGTTTCTGAATGACATCTCCTGCACCCTGTATCATGGTTGTTTGAATGAATTGTCATTTTAAGGTCAATACCTTTCTGAAGACTGGAAATAAGAAGCTTGATGGAGGGACTCCTCAGGTTTACTCCTGTTAATGCATGCAGTGTACTATGTTCTAATGTCCCTCAGTCTGCTTATGCATATTCAGTAACAATTTTAGTTGATAAACTTCTATTGAGTATTGTGTTCAAACAACCATCCTATTTGAGACTTCTCCAAAGGACTCATTGCAGAGCAATGGTTAGGGTTTACTGAGTAATTGGATGCACTTCACCTAAGACGTGAGGTGGTTTGCGTCAAAAGGTAATGCCTTGACTACCTCTGATCTAATAGAATTATTCTAAAAAAAAATGAGCAACAGGAGCTTAGAAGAGCAATGGCCTTTGTCCATTGAGAAACTATACCCCTTCACCAATGAAGTGATAGTGGGTCAAGCATGAAGTGGCAAGCTATCTCTGATTAAAATGAGACATGACAGTTAGCTGCACTGAGTAACTGGGACATTTGCATCTAACAAATGTGATTCCTCACATAAAAAAGATATTAGTTGAACTTGATTGTTAGTACGGCCACTGAGGAAATCAGAGGTGCATGTTCAGGTAAGTTCTCGCAATTCCAGCTTGTTTGGCTTCAATACTCCTCATAGCTAATCCTGAAAGGTCACTTGATCTCAATGAGTTAGACTGAATGGAGATTATCCAAGACTTCGGTTCACATCTGTCCATCAGCTTTCATAATCTTGGGTGAGCACTCTTGTCGCAGCGTTTTGGGATCCGGTGACCAGGATGAGGGGAGGAATAAAGCTATAAAGGGAAATACGAGAACTTGATATATATCGGGTATCCCGCTCCCCCTATGGCCGTATTCTCCTCAAGATACTATCAGGCACTCGCCGTTTATGGAGAGTCAAGAGACAATTGAATGGCACAGGGAATTTCTGGGATTAGGGTAACTAAGCCGGGGTGCGGGCATGCCAGTCAATTTCTTGACAACCACCCATGGAACTGAAGGTTGACTGGGGAGCGTCACCAGGACGAGGCACGTGGGCTCGGGAGATCAGATGACACGTGGAGAGAAGGGAGGTACCATAGGTGTGAGTGTGCAGACGATTGTGGGGAATCGTGTCCTGGACATATTTCCTCACTGACCGCAAGCAGTCAGTGTTTATTTACATTGGATTGAATCCAAACACGTTTGTTATGTACTGGAGAGAAGTTTGTATGTGTCTGAAGCCATGGATAGAGTGTCGGGGACATTCCGTAGCTGCAAGGGTGCGATCGACTAGAAGGTGTGATTCACTGGAGTTGGAGGCATTGGACACACACTGGGTGGTGCGGAGGAGGGCTGGGACCCAGATACGGGCACAGAGACATGCATTCAAGCAGTAACATATTTCATGAGAGCCACGTGGGCTTTACAAACTAGCCGAGGAGGCCAAATTGCAACTGGTGTAAGCCGCGGGACAATTCCAACACGTGGGTCGGTCCCTAGGTCAATGCATAACGAGGCGGATGTCAGCGTATTTTTACAGAGGTTCTCTGCGAGGCGAGTGACTTGCTTGACTTGCCAAAGGAGGACTAGACTGGATGACGGGGGTAGAGACTGGTCGACGCTTGGAGGAGGGCCAGACACGGCTCAGGATGAGTAGTCGGGTATGGATCCCGAGGGGTGAGTATCTCCCTACTGGGAAGTCGAGGTTGATCCCAAGAGTGTTACTTTCAGGCAAGGATCTGGCTCGTTCAAATCAGTGGTTAGAGTGGTTAATGGCCTGCTCAGTACGAGCGAGGGACACGCGGCCCCATGACAGAGGTAGGTGCGACATCATAGCGTATGTGTAGCCACCGTAGGTTGTCACACATAGGCAGACACGAGATGCGGGTGTTTTTACCATTGTCATAATGCCTTATATGCGAAGGGGAAGGACTTGTATGAGATGGCTAGATGCCCTACGAGGGAAGTGTGAGTGACATACCCTCGACTTCTATAAGCTGATCAACAGGCCAACTACGCACACTCAGCTCCTTGCGTCCATCCTTGGTAGTCTGTTGGTGTCTGTATGGTAGCGTCTGTATGCATGCCCCTGCCCCTTGAGCTCCTAAGGGATTTTTATAGGGGAATATGAAAGGTCAGGGAGGGTTTAGGCAGACCAAGTTGAGGGCCAAACTTGGTCCGGGTAAACCCTTAGAAAAATATATATTTTTTTATTACTGAGTGCGGGAGGGAGGGTTTAGGCAAATCTTTGGAGGGTGTAAAGTACATACCATAAGTCTGAGAATCTCTTCTTCATGAATTCTTCAGTCTTGCATGTTGCTTCTTGCTCTGAGCACTTGCTCCATTGAACTTTGACCATGGGAATTATCTTATTCCTTAGTACACGAACCTCACGATCAAGGATCTTCAATGGTCTTTGTTCATATGTAAGATCCTTTTGTATCACCAGGTAATCATGATTTTTTACATGTGATGGATCATGAGCATACTTCTTTAACATTGATATGTGGAACATATTGTGAATCTCGGATAGCTGAGGAGGTAAGGCGATGAGGTAGGCAACCTTGTCAACTCTTTCTAGTACTTTGAAAGGACCGATATATCTTGGTGTAAACTTGCCCTTGACACCAAATCTTCGGATACCTCATCCTGGAGAAACTTTAAGAAAGACATGATCTCCAACCTGGAATTCAAGGTCTCTCCTTCTAATATCGGCGTAAGTCTTTTGTCTAGACTGAGCCATTTGAAGTCTCTCTCTGATGAGTTGAATCTTCTCTGTGGTATCCCTTACCATCTCCGGGCCTAGTAGTTACTTTTCGCCAACCTCATCCCAGCATAAGGGTGATCGACAACTCCTTCCGTATAAGGCTTCGAAGGGTGCCATTTGAATACTTGCCTGGTAGCTGTTGTTATATGCAAACTCGACCAAAGGTAAGTGAAATCAATTATGCACGCTCGTAGCATGTCTTCTACAACTTGATTTACTCTCTCGATCTGACCATCTGTCTGAGGATGAAAGGCTGTACTGAAGTTGAGTCTCATCCCCAGAGAGTGTTGTATACCCTTCTAAAAATGAGAAGTAAAATGTAGGTCTCGGTCAGACACGATCGAAACAGAAACTCCATGCAGTCTGGCGATTTCTCTGATGTACAAGGCTGCTAGCACACCCACTGACCATCGGCTCTTTATTGGCAAGAAGTAAGCTGACTTGGTCAATCGGTCTATGATGACCCAGATTCCATCATGTCCTCCCCTAGATTTAGCCAGACCCATAATGAAGTCCATATCGATATCTTCCCACTTCCACTTGGGAATATCCAGAGGATTTAGTTTACCGATAGGCTTTTGATGTTCAGCCTTGACTTGTTGGCAGGTGAGACAGCGAGATACAAAGTCTGCTACCTCCCTTTTCATGGTGGGCCACCAAAAAGTTTGTTTCAAGTCTTGGTACATCTTGGAAGATCCAGGATGAATTGTGTACATTGATCGATGAGCTACTTATAGAATTTTCTTCTTCAATTCTGGACAAGCCTGTACACAAGTCCTTTCTCGGATTAATAACCTTCCATCTGATGCTATCTTGAAATCAGGTTGCTCTTCTAACTTGCCTTTAATTTCTACTAGTACTGGGTTATTATCTTGGAGCCCTTGGATTTCGGAGAGTAGATTCGATTGTATTCTCATGTGTGATAGAGTGATACACCCTTTCTCCTTATTCGTGCTTATATCCAGCTTGGAGAATTGCTCCAGTAACTTCCATTCTTGGATCATGCGGTTAGCCAATAGCGCTCTCGGCCTTCGACTGAGGGCATCAGCTACAGGATTACCCTTTCCAAGATGGTATTGTATAGTGCAGTCGAATCCTTGAGATACTCTAGCCAATGTCTTTGTCTCATATTTAATTCCTTCTGAGAGAATAGATACTTAAGACTCTTGTGATCGGAGTACACAATGAACTGTCCAAGGTCTTACCCAGGCGCTGCAACAAGTGGCACAGGGCGGAGCCAACCGTGGAGCGGGAGATCTCCACAGAAGCTTCCGTAATATGAATCCACCAAAGTTTACCGACTCATCCGACCCTGACGATGCCAAACACTGGATCAAGGAGATAGAATGGATATTATGTGTCATGCAATGCACGGATGGAGAAAAAGTCTTATTAGCGACGTTTCAACTAGAGCGGGACACTCATTTTTGGTGGGAATCTATAGAAGCTACCTTACCCCATGAGCAAGTTACGTGGGGCAAATTCGTAGAGTATTTCAACAGTAAATACTTTTCAGACCGTTTCCAAGAGAAGAGGGCTGCGGAGTTCGCCGCATTGAAATAAAGGACATTATTCGTGGCCGAGTATGAGGCCCAATTTTCTCGTCTATCAAGGTATGCACCGCATCTAATGCATACAGAAAAGATGAAGGCTAGAAGGTTCCTCAATGGGCTTCGGCCCCAATACATTACACAACTGGGGCCGATAGACATTCAAGTCTATTTGGAGATGGTGCAAAGAGCCCAGCTATTAGAAGATGCCACGGAGCTATCCGACAGGATCCATGGAAAGGACAAAAAGGAGCATGTTACCTACTCTGGCACTTTCAAGCCAACCTTCAACAAGAAGAGGTCAAGCAACGGAGAAGATTCCTCCCAAGAGAAGAAATTCAAGAAGAATAACAAGCCCTTCTCCATCACTACTACACCTTCCAAGGAGGTGTGTAAACACTGTGACATGGCTAGCCATAAGGTCGAGGAATGCTGGAGGAGATTGAGAGCTTGCCTCCATTGCGAGAGCCGTGATCATCAGATTCCCGACTGCCCCTTACTTAACAATCAAGCCGGAGATGAGAAGCGCCCGGTAAAGAAGCAAGCACATCTCCAAGCTCTTCAAGAGGCGAAACAAGATGAAGGCGGACTGGTGGAAGGTACCTTAAAGATTTGTTCCAAGTCTGCTCGTGTCTTGTTTGATACCAGCGCATTACATTCTTTTGTTTCCAAGAAGTTTGATGATCCATTACCTTTGGAACCGGAGTGAATAGATCTAGTTATTTCAACCCCTCTCGAAAATGAATCTGAGATCTCGCACCATTATCTAAATTGTGAAGTTATGGTGAAAGGGAAAAATCTACCTGCCTATTTAGTATGTCTAGACATGAAGGATTATGATGTTATACTAGGAGCCGACTGGCTATCCACACACAAGGCAGCTGTAGATTGTCGTAACAGCAAGGTAACTAGGACTCGAAATTGGAAGTCGGAGGCTGGAAACTAGATACTGGATATGGAGATTGGGATTTGGATATTGGATACTGGGACTGGAGACTTAGCATCGAAACTGGATACTGGGAACTTGGAGGTCGAAAACTAGATACTGGGACTAGAGACTTGCATCTGGATGTCATATATGGGACTAGAGACTTGGCATTAGGACCAGAATTTGGAGCCTGGGAACTGGATACCAAGATTAGAGACTAGGTTTGAATACTAGAAGCTGGGACCAGAGGCCTACCTGCATGAGGCGTACTGGCCTGATGCTGGCAACCGAAACTGAGGATTGGGAGCTGGATGTTGGGATGAGAGATTGGATACTGGGACTGGAAACTGGGAACTGGATATCGGGACTAGATACCAGGACTAGAAACTGGAATCTGGCTATTGGGCACTGGGATTGAAGGCTGGGATTGGGAACTGGATACTAGAGCTAGAGACTAGAAACTGGGACTGGGACTTAGATATTGGGACTAGAGATCAAAAACTAGAGACTGAAAATTGGATGTTGGGACTTGAAGCTAGGATTTGGATACTAGAAGCTAGGACTGGAGGCCTGCCCCTATGAGGCGTGCTTGCCTGTTGCTGGAAACTGGAATTGGGGATGGGAAATTAGAAATCAGATCCTAGGAACTAGGGGTTGGAACTAGATACTGGGACCGGAGGTTGGGATTGGATACTGGATACCAAGTCGGGAGACTGAAGGTTGGATGATGGGTACTGGGGCTAGAGACTCACAGTTGAGTGCTGGAGGCCTGCCTAGGTGAGGCATTCTGGCCTGTTACTGGAAGCTGGAAGCTAGAGATTAGGGACTAGATATTGGAAGCTGGACGCTGGGGCTGGGGACTAGAGATTGGAGACTGGAATTAAAATAGGATACTAGGACTGGGCACTGGGTACTGGAGTCAGAGCTGGATACTAGGAATAAGATAATGGAACTGGCTATTGAAGTCTAGAAATGGAGCTGAATAGTGGAGGCTAAACACTGGAATTGGATACTGGAGTTGGATACATGAGACTGGGTACTGGAATTGGATCTTAGGGACTAGGTACTGGAACTAGATGTTGGAAGTAGAATGCTGGAAGCTGGATACTGGAGTCAGATATTGGACCTGGATGCTTGAGGCTGGATAGTGGAAATAGGTACTAGAATCTAGGTATGGTAACTAAATAATGGGAGCTGGATGCTGGAATTGGATATTGGAAATTGAGTGCTGGAACTGGATACAAGAAGTCAGATACTAGGAATCAGAAGTTGGAAGCCAGATACTGGAAATTGGCAACTAAAAATGGGATAGTAGGACCGGAGGCTGGAAACTGGATATTGAAAACCAGAAGTCGGAAGCTGGATACTAGAAGCTGTAAGGTAGAGACTAGAAATTGGAAGCTGGAAACTAGAAGTGGGATATTGGGATTGGAGGCTAGAAGCTAGATATTGGAGACTGAAAGCTGAAAATGGGATACTACGACTGGAGGCTGAAAGCTGGATATTTAATCTGGATACTTAAAATTGGATATTGGAGGCTTGCCCATATGAGGCATGTTGACCCGTTGCTAGAAACCAGAGTTGGAGGTTAGAGACTAGATGCTGGATCCTAGGGGCTAGATACTGAAAGTTGGATCTAGGAATTAGCTGTTGGAATCTGGATATTAAAATTGGAGACTAGAACTGGAGGCTGGAAGAGGGGTACTGGAGCTAGATACTGGAAACTGTGTACTGGAACTGGATGCTGGAGGTTGGGTACTAGAACTAGGTATTGGGCACTGGATACTGGAAGCTGGATATTGGAGCTAGATACTGGAAATTTGATACTAGAAACTAGATATTGGAAACTGGGTATTGGAGGCCTGCTTGAATGAGGCGTGTTGAGCTGAATGGCTGGAGACTAGAAACTAGCGGATAACCCATAAGGGGGTGTTGATCTAGAGGATTGGAAACTGGAAGCTGGAGGTCGACTCGTGAGGGTATGTTGGCCTATGTTATTGGAGTTGCTAGAGGCTGGAGGCCTACCTGTGAGGGTGTGTTGACTTATGTTACTGAGGATTGGAAGCTAGAGGCTGACCCATAAGGGTGTGTTGGCCTGTGTTACTTGAGTTGATGGTTGATCCTGAGGTATGTCAGCCAAAGACTGGTTGCTGGCCGACTTATCGCTGACATGTTATTGGTTGAAAATGTAGTCAATGTCGGTGTTGTACCCAGACATTTTCCTAGAGAAAATAATGAGAAATAAGGGCTTGGGAATTTCCCTAAACACCTTCAAGGCATTATCAATCCATCCCCTTCTATGACATGTTGGGCCAACCAAGGGTCCTAGCTAGCTGGCCGTGACTCACGGCGACATCAACAATTGATGGGGGCTACCCCCGATCACCCAGTAGGTAGTTTCGCTCGCCTTCAAATAAGTTGCCCCTGCCCAGCAAGATGGCTCGCTCCAACCGGCGGTGCTCCCCAATCATTGAAGGATCTCCCTCCTCTGTGTTAGCTGGGATGAAGCTCCTCATGAACTCAAACAGGTGCCCATCCAAAGGGAACTCTCTCGGGTAACTTCTCGAATGATCATAAGTATAGATGTCACCAGTCTTGAAATTTTGGCTCAGATCGACTGCCCCAGCTTTACTTTTCCCCTCTCTAATGGGACCCTTGGCCACCAGAGACCGCCCCAAGTCCAGCTGGTCAACATTGGCCATAGTGACGACAGGTGGGCCCAAAGGAGGCATTGACCGATCAATCTGCCACACCCAGTGGTCCTCCTTGTGAACAACACGCCTTTGAGCCTAGTCATCTCTGCCAAACCTCGCCATAGTTGCACGATAATTGCACAACAAAAGTGAGTACACAATGTTAGTGGTATACAAAATGCTAGCATGAAAAAATTATATTTACAAAAAGTGCATATGACATTTAAACACAACTAAAATATAGCAAACGAGGAGTTCACGGGCCATTTTCCCTGTGGATGAGATAGATTATAAGTACTATTTTATCTGCTGCACAACATATATTAATTCCTGATTAATCATTCTTACAACTGGTCATACTTGCGAGAAGATACACATAAGGTCTGCCTTGAGCCATCAACGTTACCCCCCTCCCAGGTAGAGTTTATCTATAGATAGCATGGATTCACATATTGTTTAAAGACTGTATCTTTTTAGGTACTTTATCGTATTTTGTTCTTGTGTATGGTTGTTGTTAGCTATGTGTGAGGTACAAATTTGTTACAAGTAGGAATATGGATCACTCTGTAATCAGCATCATTACCATTATAAAATCACTTTCAAGAAAGGCCATCACCATTATGAAAGCAGTAATCACTTATGAGTCTCTGACAACCCACAAGGAGATGCACTTTGGGATGTCCTACATTGGTCCTGCATTGTCACCTCCTTTCCCAAAAAAATGCACTTGGAGCATATCAATTATTTTTTACTTCACTTTAGCTTGTAATTTAAAATGTTACAAACAAATCATGTTTTGGTTTTCACTTCATACTCTGCTTCCCCTTTTGTTTCTCATATTGGTAAGCATGCTTTGAACATAGATTAGGGGAAGAAAATCCACAACCTGAGCCCAGTAGCCCACAATTTGTGCTACTTATGCATCTCATGCTTAGGATTTCAAATTCTGAGAAACTTTGGATGTTATATGAGACCCACTATTACTCTCAAGGATTGTACGGCTTAGAAGTATTAGACCAATATTGATCCCCGACATAATGACTGTAAGTTTCTAGCATGTGTGAGTGGTTGATTCACTAAGTGAGCCTTTCTTCTGATCCCCAATCAACTAAATCAGCTTGCATAGACCCATTGTTCCTCCCGACGTATCCTTGACTCCAAACACTTTGTTGTGCATCCATTTTGGTTTAATACCTTCATATATGTTTGATGACAGTCCATTTTCTTGATCTTGATCTTCAATTTTAAACAATTTTTATTGGTAATTTGAATTTTGAAGATCAAACACCTTCTGATTAAATGCCCACGTATCATTTTGCTCACTCAACCTTGCTTTCATGAGAAACATCATCCTTTACAGCAATGAAAACATTTTGTAGTATCTTAGCTCAGGGCATCAGTTTTACAGTAATTATTCATGCGATCACAGGTATTCTTCACCATGGCATAACCCTGGCTAAATTAAGAAGCATGATCCAAACAAAACCTTCCTCATGGGCAATCGTATAAATGCCATCTGTGCATGCTCTTTATTCTCTGATTGGTTTTTGACTGTAACTGCCTTTGAGCCCTTGACATCTTTTGGAGTTTGGCACACACGAATGTCTCAGTTTAATCTATCTTGGATATCTTGTGCTTCTGTGTGTTCCAAACTTCCATGTAAGAAAAATTTTAAACTTTTCAGATCTGCGACTAGACTTCTTAAATTAGATCTCTATTTGGAATAACTTCTTTCGTACCATCTGGTATTCTCTTTTTTCTCCTTTTTATAGAGTTCTAGTATTGCCATTGATGTTCATTATATTGACCCGTGCAGGAATCTCACAGTTGTCCTTTTTCTGGAGCAGTATCTCTGTGTAACCCTTTCAATTTGGTAATAGCAAATGGGGAATTTCGAAAGGGTTTCAAAAATGCTTATGATAAAGCCCTTGCAAGACCCCTCTGTAGAATTTTCAAAAAGTAATCATACATCAATTATGCTCTTTGTTGTTTGTCTAAAATGCAAGGCAAATAGTAATCATACCTCAATTATCCCAGCCATCCCTGAAGCCCCACGCTATTCCTCTATCAGCTGCTGACATTGCTCAACATGATCCTGCTAATGCGGACGAAGATCTTAGTTGGGAGATCCCCAATCGTAGGCGCCGTAAGCCCAATCCTTGCTATCGCTCTTAGCCTATTGTTGGCCTCCAGTGGTTTTAAGTTTTTGTTTCTGTCGAGCCTCTTCCTTTAATTCCTTGTCCCCTCTTCGAAGGGTGTTGTTATGTAGGCTTGAGCTGCTTGTACCTTCTTCCTTTTATCATATTAATAAAACGCCTAGCAGATCTGTTTAGATCTGCCTAAGTTTTGAATTAAAAAAAAACATTCCTTTAGCATCTAGCACATCTAATAATCAAGTTGAATATGAATCCTATCAAATTCTCTGAATACTAAATGAGCGCGTACGTACATCTCAATCAAAAGGACACATTTACTCACATATCTGCTATCAAACAAGCAAGCAAACATAACCGAACATATTCATGAACATACGCATGCTAAGATTACCCTCTCAGGCTCAGCCTATTTAAGAAACGAGTTTAATATTCTATTCAAAGATGAGTTTTCATCAAACCTGTTCTCTCACTGAGCGTACTAGCATGCTTGTAACACTACAAATAGGCTGCACATAAATCATACTGTCAGCTGCACTTTCCTTCTTGGTGAATGCATTAGGGTGTTGAGTCACTGTTTTCTGATAGAATGCCAGTGTGGCGTTCAGGGAAATCCAAGGTGCCTGTAATCTTCTCATCTCCTTCCAACCAATTAAATATGGCTGCATCCTACATGTTTTGTGATTTTTAACCGACATATGATGCCTTCAATTAGAATCTAATATCATTTGCACCACTTAATTTGTAGCATGGAAGCAACTGCGCCTAAACAGAGAACATGCATGTTTTTTTGCCATTAAACCTTTTCTCTCTTTGTTCAAAAAAACTTGCCCTCGTCTCTGGGTGTACAGGCACCTGAAGAAACTCTGATGAGTAGCTGTAAGTATAACTCTCTAGTATAGAATAGCAACAAAGCTCCAATCATGTCCAATCTTTTGAGTCCATGTGCATGCCGAACTGCAAAAACACCTCAAACCATGATCTAAGCAGTGGAAAACATTTGTTGATGAAAGCACTGGTAATTTCAACAACATGGAACGTTTAGGGTAGTTCAAAATAAGGCAAAAATATACATTGAACACAGAGGACAAGATTTTGAAGATTTCTGCCCTAAACAAGCTGCCCACAGCAGAGAACCTACAAAAAAAGGGATTCCACCTTCCTAGCAGATGCCCTCTATGCAACCAGGGAAGAGATACACAGGATCACCTTTTCTTTGGATGCTCCTTTACTAGCTGGGTGTGGAAACAGATTTTGATAAGATTTGATCTGCATAGAAGGCTGGCCATTGGACTGTGCAATGAACTTCAACTTTTGCAAGCAAAATTTCAGAGTTCAGGTCAGATAATTAAGTTTGCTAGACTCCTACTTCGCATTACAATATGGAAATTATGGAAGGAAAGATGTGTCAGAATCTTTGAAGACAATACTACTTCCAAATCTGTAATCCTCATTCAAATACTAGAAGATGCTAGAAGTTGCATGGAGTTCCAAGGGAAGAAAAGACTAACTAGAAGGGGAAAAAATATCTCCGATAGATTCCTTCTATTTTCTTAATAACCTCTGAGTCCACAGCCTGTGTGGTCCTAAGCATAGTAGTTTGCTTTGCAGACTTACGATGTACAGTTACTTTTCCACTTAATACAAGCTCTATACCATTAACTACCAAAAAAATGTTCCGTCGTATATCAATTCCAATTTGTCCCACCGTTCCTTGGCTGATCTGCAAGTTGAAATTCTCGAGTACTCCTCTAGATGAACCACACACTGCATGATATTCGTTGCAGTCCAGTTGATGGTTGACATACAAATTTGTTCTCTTGTCCATGCATTTTCATCTTCTGGAAGTTTGAATGGACTGTTAGTGACTACTCTCCATAGCTCATGACTCTGAGCACGCAAGAAAACTTCCATCCTATTCTTCCAGTACAAATAATTAAAACCATCGAAGAATGATGGTCTGTTAATCGAATGTCCCTCAACTAAGAAGCTGCGAGCATTGCCATTTCCAGATCTTCCCTGATCGTTAGACCACATTGTGGGAAACCTGTTCTAATACCAATTGTTGGGTACAATATGGGATCTAGAGGGGGGGTGAATAGATCCCCTTTAAAAAAAAATTAGGCTCAAATTAAAAGACCACACAAACCCAGTTCTATTTAAACTGAATGGAAGCTAGATGTAAATGATGGTTCACACAGAACAGATTTCGAACACTTAGCTGGTTGGATGCATAAACAGATGATGCCTCACACGAAACCAAAACTCATGCACTTAGTAAACAGTCAAATACTCAACGGATAGAATGCATAAACGGCTCACACAACACCCTGTGAAGAGGGATAGAGAAGAATGATCAACCACACAAGCAAACCACGATGCACAGGAGATTTTTAGGTGGTTTGGCCAGACACCCAGTCTGCCTACATCCACCCCTCACCAGACCAGGTGAGGCTTCTGCTAACTCATAGCTTGAAGACGTTGATCCACAGCTTCAGGAAACAAATCCCTACAAATGCTGAGCAACACAACTTGCTTAACCCGCTGAGCAACACAACTTACTTCTACTGATACACAGCTTATCGAGGAACCAATTCTCAACACAGCTGAGCCTCACAGCTTGCTTCGCTGACAAACAGCTTGATGAAGGAACAATGTGAAATGAGAAAACAAAGCAAAAGAACCAAAGGAAAGACAAAGCAAATGTAGCTCCGAAGGAGCAATATGGTCTGGATTTGATCCAAAGACCAGTAGATCTGCAGACATCACTGGCTGCTCACTATTCCTCACAAACTCTCTCTTCCTTTTTCTTCTTTTCTTCTCACTGTCTTTCTCGCAGATGCCTGCTCATTCCTCTTTCTTTTTCTTCTCACGAACTCTCCTCTCTCTTTTTCTTTCTTCTTCTGCATGCACACCTCTCACGGCAGCAACATTTTCTTCTTCGAAGGAAGGCACCCTTTTATAGAACAGGGGCTCCAGTAATGCTTTTGGATAAAATGATTTAATCCTACCTTTTTCTCATTTGTCCACATGTCAGGAAAGAAAATATTCTTCTAACATCATACCCTTATCACGTGCCAGTCATGAGCCTTCGACCTCAGGCATGTGGTAGACACAAAAGATCGAAATTCTCCCTTTCAGGCTATTAGTTAGCCTTATAAGACATTTGTCACCCTTAGCCTAGAAAGTCGTTGCCTTAGCTCCTTTCCTTTTAGCCTTCAGCCATCGCCTTCTCATCACGATCTATTTGTCACCCTTAGCAGGTTATTTTTCACCCTTACTAAGTCATTTGTTGCCCTTACTTACCTATTTGTCAGCCTTAGGTAGGTATTTATCACCCTTATGCTTCTTCGGTTCACCCTTGTTCATGTGAGCATTTTGAATTGTCTGGAGTTGAGTTGACTGAGGTCAACATAACTAGATCACTTTTGCTAGTTTGACAGAAACTTGGACTGAATCGAGCTTGACTAGAGTTGACTTTGACTGATGTTGACTAGTCATCTTGACTAGAAATGATCTTCACTGAAGTTGATCTTGACTTGGTCAACTTTGGCTAGTTGACTTTGACTCCATGGTGACAGTTGCAGTCTGAGCTTTGACTTATCAGGTCCAAGCTTGACTTCATCAGGTCCGAGCTTAGTTCATGGAGTTTGAGCTTAGTCAGGCTCGACCCTTCTTTATGGAATCCGAGCATAGTTGATGAAGTATGACCTTAGTTGATGGAGTTCGAGCTTAGTTGATGAAGTCTGACCTGAGTTGATGGAGTCCGAGCTTGTCCGACCTTATTAGTCTTTTCCTTCATATCAATCTATTTGTCACCATTGAGGAGCTATTTTTCAACCTTGAGAACCCATTTGTCACAACTAAGTACCTATTTTTCACCCTTAGTCTTCTTCAGCTGGCCAAGGCTTCTGGCGTACTCTTGAGTTGACTCGCGTTGCTTCTTGAGTCGACTTTCCTTCTACACTTTTCATGCTTTCAATGTTGTAGCCTATTTTTCACTGATATGGGTTCATTTGTCACCGATATAGGTCTATTTGTTACCGATACAGGACTATTTGTCATCGATACAGGTCTATTTTTCACCCTTAGCGCGCATGAGCGACGGGCTGCTACGGGAGGATCAGCTCCTGGCTGTGAGTGCCGTGGCAGCATGGGTGCGGGAGGCGTGCGCCCTGTACAAGCCGCGCATCATCGTCAGCTGATCCCGCCCGCCGGCCACACGGAGGCGCCCTGAGTGCGCAGCGCTGGGATTGGACCGGCGGACGGGAGGTCAGGATACGCTAGGAGGTGTCGGAAGCGGCATCCAATGCGTGATGTCGCGCTCGTCGAAGTCCCACTCCCATTCATACCCGCTGAACTCGTGGCCGCTCCATGAGGGGAGATACTCACCGCGTGGGTCGTTCGGGCCGAGACGGATCGGGGTCCACTCAGCCGCCGTGACGAACTTGCCGTCCGTCACGAGGACCCCGGTGTAACGCTCCGGCATACGGTCCTTGCACGCGATCCACTCACTCACGACTTGCTCCTCGACTCACTGGTTCCGGTGCATCGATGTATTCCTCCAGTCGTGCCAAGGCGCGCAAGACTGTCGAATCAATGCAGTGGTGGCTGTCGGGTCCGTGCAGCCGGCCAAGATGGACGGACGCCCATCGGGTCGCCGCGCGGACACGTGCGGCCGCCGGCACTCACCCATACATGGCCGAGCACGGCGCACTGATGCCGCCCACCGGCCAGCACTTCGGCCTCAGCGATC
Organism: Amorphophallus titanum; assembly: GCA_024336825.1. NCBI lineage: Eukaryota > Viridiplantae > Streptophyta > Magnoliopsida > Alismatales > Araceae > Amorphophallus > Amorphophallus titanum. Next base: position 2,509,194 of record JANBPO010009398.1, read on the forward strand.
AGGCGCGCGAGGCTCACCGTTCACTCTCCGTAGGCGCAGGCGTGGGGACTTGTGCCGATTCGAAATCGCCGCCCCACTTGGGCGCGAAACACTTGCGTAGCTCGCCTCTCACCTCAACTCGCCGCAGCAGGCTGTACATCATGGACATCTCGGCCGCGAGGTTTCGCTCGTGATTGTGCGTCGGGATGACTTCGACTGTGATGCAAGCTGGGTGACAGTGGAGGAGCCCCCATCCCTCCGGGAGCCTATCGGCAGGGATCACTCCGGGCTCGCACAGGAACAGCCGCTGGGCGCCCGCTCCGTTCGTTCTGTGCGGCTTCCGCATATCGGCCAGGAAGTCACTCAGCGAACACTTGCACTCGATGAGGTAGGAGTAGCCTCCACCCAGCCAGCCAATCGCATCCGGATTCTCCGGGGCGTAAGAGACCAGTTCCGGCACGACGACACCGCAGCCGCCTTTGCGCCAAAGGCCTTTCACCACGGGCCGCTTCAGCCAGGACACGGCTCGCATCACGAGGTCGTCATGCGTCACGCGCATCACCTGTCACGGTTGGATGTTGCCAATCGACTAGCGGCGTCGCGTAGCCGAGCATCAACGGGTGCGCGGGGTCACCGGAGGCCGTGAGCCCGAAAATCTTCACTGGCTTGCCGGAAGTCAGCAGTAGCTTCGCGAGCCTATCCACCTGCGCGTGAAGGTGGCGCGGCAACTTCGATCTGCTCCCCCAGCACGGCACCAGAATGTCGGCATCGCGGATGATCTCTCCGAGGCGCCGCATGTTGTCAGGTCCGACTGGATCGGCGGCGGTCGCCAACTCGCGGACGTTGGTGGCCCGAAAGGCGAACGGGTTGCCCGCGATGTAGCGGCGCGCACCGTTCACGCGCGCGAACCCGCGCCACTTCATCGTGGTCTGATCTTCTGCCTCGGCGTCGGCAGTTGATGGATTCACGCCGAAGTAGGCCAGCACGGGCCCGGCCTCCGCGATAGGGCGCTCAAGGCGGTAGCGATAGAGCCCGCACGGGCTGATGATCGCGCTCACTTTGGCTCCGCTCCTGCGCTGACTGGTTGACGCGGGTTGGTGTTCGCCATTGGATAGGCGCCGCCGCGATCCCATGCGGCCTTCCAGTTCTCCACTAGGATTTTCGGATCGCCGCCTGGAAGGGCTGAGCAGCTCACGCCGTTAAAATCGAACCTGACGGTGATGCCAAGATCGGAAGCGAGCCGACACGCATCGAACGCGGCTATCTCGATGGGCGATCCGCCGTACACCTTCACTTCGAGGGACATGCTCACGGCTTCGCTCCTCCATTGACTGGTAGCGCCCGTTCGAGCGCGTTCTCTAGTTGGTCTTCGAGGTCGAGAGGGCCATCGTCCTCATACTCGTCCCATGCCTCTTCATCGCAGCCGGGGCACGAGCAGCCACGGCAGTATTCGAGGCCGTGCTTGGAACAACGGCGCATCCATTCGATGTCGAAGCCGCCGCAGTCAGCGCAAAGCGGGAGAGCCATGCTCACCTCCGTTAATCAGTCCATCTGGCTCCGGCCACTTCACGCTGTACCAAGCCACGTTGCGGCGCCGACCCGCGCGCCCGTCTACGATGGGCTCGATGGTGTAGTAGGCTCTGCCGGTGCCCTTGCGCTTGCCGTGTCCACGGATGATCGCGGGTACAAACTCAGGCATGTCGGGACGGCCCATCTCGTAGAGCACGGTTCTGCCGATGACGCTCATGGGTTACTCGCTGTGGGAATCACTGTGATGCGGCCGGCTAGATCGGATCGCTTTCGGCCCTTCATTCCGTTCCGGCCTTTCCGATTCATGTCGGCCATGTTCTCCGCGTGCGTTCCGGTCCACAGGTGCATCGGATGGATGCACTTTGGCTTGTCGCAGTGGTGCAGCACGTGCAGACCTTCCGGAATCTCACCGTGAACCGCGAGCCACATGGCCCGATGCGCACCAGTCGTCTTGCCTTTGCCGATCGATACCTGGCCATGGTGGCCGGATGGGTAGCGGGTGCTACTGTGGAATGCACCCGTCCAGATCCAGCAGCCGGCGTCATCGACTTCGACCCATGCCCGTAGCCGCTCGTAAAGCTGTCGATTTGCCGGGGTTAGTCCGACGAGTTCTTCGGGGCGCGCAAGCATTCCTGACATGGTGGAATGCGCACCCCCACCTGAACGCGAGCTGGCGTCCGGTGGTGTCGGATGATCCTTGTAGGTGCGCCCGCGGCGGGCGTTGCCGATGGAGTCCTTACAAACGCCGTAGAGCTTGGCGAAGTACTGATCCGGCAAGCGGGCTGTGCGGATGCGGTGGACCTGATCGAAGGTTAGGGCCGGGAGACCATTACGCATGGATTACGCACTCCTTCCTTGAGCGCGCTGGAAACAGCCGACTTTAGGCTGTCTCACTCTCCGCCAAGGATGGCACCTATTGTCTGCGCATGACGGTGCCAATACAAGACAAAACAGCCGTTTACCAGTCTTGTGCGTCTCCCGCTGTCCAGCCCAGAATGCCAGCGCGCGACACCGATTACGCACAAAGTACGCACGCGCGCTGGGGGAATTACGCACGTGGCATCCTACGTTCGGCATGGCGACGGCTGGCGCGCTCACGTCTATGTGAAGGGCACGCGAGAGTCGAAGCTGTTCCGGACGCGTCGAGAGGCTGAAGCCTGGGCCGTCCGGCGCGAGCGCGAGCTGGGAGAGGACGCGTCGGATATTACCTTCGGTGAAGCCGCCGAACGGTGGCTCAAGTGGAAGCTGCCCCAGCTCACGAGCGCGGAGAACCAGCGCACCGTAGAGCAGAGCATCCGCGATTACGTGCTTCCGGATCTCGCAAGCCGAAAGCTGTCCGATATCAAGCGCCGCGAGCTTGTCGCTGTTGTGAAGGCCGTTGCAGATGCAGGCGCGGTGGAGACCGCGCATCGCGTCGGCCAGCGCATCCGATCTATCTTCGATCACGCGATCGATCACGGCGACATCGAATCTCACCCGGCAGCCGGACTCGCACGCGTGCTCCCCGCGAAGACGCCCCGACGCATGCCGGCGGTGAAGCCGGCTGAGCTTCCCGAATTGCTGCGCGCAGTTGCGAGTTACCCTGAGCCCGTGACACGCGCGGGCTTGCTGCTCCTCGCGCATACCTTCGTTCGCACGTCCGAGCTCATCGGCGCCCGCTGGGAAGAGTTCAACGACGACGTATGGGTAATCCCGGAAGAGCGGATGAAGCTGCGCATCCCGCACGTCGTCCCGCTCACACCACACACCCGCGCCATCCTCGCAGCGCTTCGCCCGCTGACCGATGAAAGCCCGTTCGTGCTCGCCTCTCCATTCCATCGCGAAGCCGCGATCAGCAACAACACGCTTCTGTTCGCGCTCTACCGGCTCGGGTATCGAGGCCGCATGACCGGCCACGGCTTCCGCGCTGTCGCGTCGAGCGTGCTCAACGAAAGCGGGAAATGGTCCCGCGACGCCATTGAGCGGCAGCTCGCCCACAAGGAGACGGATCAGGTCCGTGAGGCGTACCACAGGGCCGAGTACCTGGACGAACGCCGCCGGATGATGCAGTGGTGGGGTGATCACTTGGCCGCCGCGAGCGCTTCAATGACAGAGCGGTAGGGGATTTTCCCTGCCTTGTTCCGCGGCAGCTTCATGCGGATGACGGTGCGCGGGCTGACGTTGAGCATCTCGGCCGCCTCGGCGACGGAAACGCCGGACGGCACCGGACGCTCAGCGTCGCGAATCGCGAGCGCCTTCGTGATGAGGTCCAGTGCTTCCTGTTCGGTCAGCATGCTTTCCTCTCCATCTACAAGTAGCTCACGGGCGCCACACGAAGTCGCCCTTGTCCTCGACTATCGCTGGCTCCTCAGCCTTACAAGCGCATTCCTTGCCGACCAGACCCTCCGCCACGGGGCGCCAGAAATTACGGACCTTGCCATTCGGAACATGGTTGTCCTCTTCGGCACCGTCTAACTCGAACTGCCGCAGCACCCATTTCGCCTCACCGCTCGTGCAACGCTGCGGGCCATCAAGACCTAGCGCCACACGGCTTATGCTGATGTGATATTCCGGTCCATTGGAACTACCGTCACGATCTACGGCGACTTCCACGGCGCTAAAAACTTGAAGCGCGCGGATGCCGTGGAACCAGACTTCGCACGGGTAGCCCATGCGCCGCATGAATTGCGGCGTCGGCCATCGCATCCAGTGCTCGCCTTTCGGACGCAGCGGCTTGATGACTGACTCAATCACGTTGCATCACCTCGCTCGCTCACTGCGGGTCTCGCGCGGAAGCGCTCCCATGAATCAGCCAGCTTCGGCACTTCGACCGCGCGCAGTTCCGGGATGTCTCCGCTGAGCCAGCCAATGAACTCGCGGACCTCGCGATAGCAGCGGCCGTTCGCCTCGTCATGGCCGCGCATGAGCGCAGAGGCAAACCACGAAACCATCCAGCCTTCGTCCAGCTCGACGCCCTGCTTTTCCTTCACGGTCTTGCAGAAGGCTTTCGCCCAGTCGCGAGCGTCGAAGGAGGGCAGCGGCCAATCGGGGCGCTGCTCCTTCGGCGTGTTGGCGTGCTCGATCTCAAATGCGGCGTGATCGCCATTCATGATTTGCATTTCATCCCCTTGTGTCAGGTATCAGGCGGCGTTAGCAGGTCGTGCGTTTCGTACCGCGCGCCACCACAATGCTCGCACCAGTCAGGGTCCCAGCCGTGTTCGCCGAACCCGTGGTGATAGCCGCGACCCTTGCAGCGGCGGCACACAGTGAATTCCATGAGCCAGCCCGGTTCGACGGTGCGAATCTCTGGATGAAACTCGAACACGCTAACCTCCCGCTTTCACAGGTGATGGAGGCGGCGCCGCCCTGAAATCTACGGCCGGCGGTGAATTCTTGATCCAGACATCCATGCGCCTTACGAGGTCGTGCGCGTCGGCTGGCGCGGTCGGATGCTTGGTGATGGCAGCGAACGAAAGGACATACGCTCGCGCCTCCCCCAGCAGCTTACGTTGCTCGGTGGCGACGTACGTCCAGTGCTGCTCGCAGTCGGGAAAGTCGCAGTGATCGGCATCGCGCGCAGGCTTACGTGTCGTCTCACCAGCAGTTCGGTCGAGAATCGCACACATGATGCCGAGCAGCTCGCGGTGGATCGCGACATGATTTCCGAGCCGGAATTCGCCGACGCTCGACTGCGCCTTGTTGCGGATCTCCTCGCAGACAGCGCGCAATTCACCGGCACCGTTTGTCTCGACAGCGCGTGGCACCGGACCGGAATCGAAGATCACTACGTCCGCACTGTGCGCGCACCTTGGGCACCGCATCTGCGCCGTATACCGTGGTTCCGCGGGCGCATTGTCCAGATGCTCACCGAGTCGGCGGAGCGCATCCTCGTACTGCTCCACGCCAACCGGATGCATCTTCTCGCGCGATCGAATGAACGTGAGCGCGTGTCGCATCTCGATCTGAAGTTCGCGCAGCAGCGCCACAAGGTTTGAGGACGGGTGAGTCATAGATCCATCTCCTCTTCCATGCAGAACGGGCATTCCTCAGTACCGCCGTGTCCGCCGCATGAGGGACATCGCGCAAAGCCATAGAACGGATCGCCGGGGTCGGCCTACTAGGGGCACCATGATTCCGTGGGTTAAAGCGTGACCAGATGAGATGATCAATAAGGGAAGGAAAACCCAGAGGGATAGCCTACGAGGGGCACACGACCCATGGTCAAATCACGGTCCGAAAGGGACGACCGGTAAGGAAGGAAACCCCGAGGGCCAGCCTACGAGGGGCACACGACCCACGACCACCACTAATCCCCTTCGGGATAGTGGATTTGATATTGGGCCGAAGCCCTGTTAATATTCACCTTCTGGCAGCTCATGAAGACACATGCCACCAAGAGACATGATCCCACGATCCGTGATGACCAGAAATATCAATGAGGAATATCCCCTCTCCCTAGGCACTGGACTCCTCGAGAAGAACAGCCATGTGTAATGCATATGCAGAGTGCGCTCAGCCAATGGACCGACTACAATTAGCTATGCATATATATATATAGGAGTCGGCTAATTAGTAGGTTAGCGGGGGGGTGTTAGTGAGTTAGCATGAGGGTCAGCATGTTAGTGGATTAGTCTCTGAAACCAGTAATGTAGAATGAGTGCTATGGCAACTAGAGAAGGCAACTCTTCACACAGTTGGCATGTAACATACAGGAAGGTGATGGTACGAGTGAACCATATGCCGAAATTATAGGGACGGCCTCACTCTCCTCAGTTCATGACTGAGAACGGAGGGACGACGAGGGTTGGTCCCAAGTATCCTTCTGACGGTTAAACCCTCGGCAAAGGCAACGGAGGCTTAGCATGATCATCCCATTAGAAAGAAACCTCGGGGAGAGGGGTAATAAGATGAATGTTGCCCTGGAACATCCCAGGGCTTATTCGGCATTGGCATGGAAAACCAGAGAGCAACGCACAACTATATATAAAGGAAACGCAATCACATAGAAAGAGGGAGAGTCATAGATCAATGCTTCCAATCAAATCTGGGGAGGAAGAAAGACAGCAATGCATAATCCAATGATCGGATGGGTCACTATATATATGCAACTTGGCCACAGTACATACAACCGATGCTCATAAGGAAGAAAGAGAAGAGTAGTGAAAGTGGAAGGAAAGCAGATATCATCAGGCTCATTTCATTGCCCTGGCTATTACATAGACATGCGGGAACTGATTCCCTGAGAAGGGAGGAGAGGAAAACACAAAAAAAAACAAAAAAAAGAACTCTTCGTCACCCACCTCTGTCAACACCGGTAAAACAGGGGATCGTAAAATCACTCAGACTCTCGACTCCGAGCACTCTATGCAGACAGACCGGGCGGACTCGGGAAGGACGGTGACGCTTTTCTCTCCGAGACCTTGCTTCTTCCTCAAGCCTCTTCCCTTTTTTTTTAGATCCTCATCCCTTTTTTTCTCTCTTTGGACGAGTGAGGTGTTTATATAACACCAAGTTCCCCGGCGCCACGGAGGGGTGCGCCGATGAACATGGCGCCAGGGAAGCACCCCTCCCTTTGATCATTTTGACGCGCCGGGTAACATGGCGCCAGGGAAGGAGCTTCAACAAGTCTTTTTGCGCGTCGAGTATCATGGCGCCATTTTAAGAGGCACGTCGGTGAACTGTGGCACCGTTTTAACTTCATTCGCTTGCCGAAAGCTAGCCGACGAGTCCGGGGATGATTCCGGAAGTCACCGTTCACGATTCTTTATGCCACGGCTCCTAAAAGACCTTGGCCGGGTGTTGACGAAGCTCTCGGTTTGCCGTACGGCCTTGGTCTAGGCTCCATGTGTATTTGGTTTGAGCACGCGGGTCTTTTGCTGACACGACCTTCGACACCATGACTTGTGCTTCTAGCTCGATCTGACTCGTGCTTAGAGCTCCCATGTGGGATGATGTTCCACCTCGATCGGTGGTCATTTGGCCTCTGACGGACCCACCATCGCAAGAAGCCGAACTCATATAGGGTGTCTGAGCCTTCTGCTGCCAGAGCCTTCGGCTTCCCGTTGTGAGGGGCCGATGGCGCTCTTCTTCCTTAGGAGAATCTTCATTGGGGTGGGAAGCCACTGGGTAGATCACCATCCTTGGTCGGGCGGCGGCGTAGGGTAGTGGCGTGACAATATCAACACCGGATCATTGGGCTGGCTTGGTCGCACTACCGGTTGGTAGTGGAGTCATGTTGGTTCCCTGATGCAAAGTTCTCGGCATTCATTCCAGGTGGCTCGAAGCTCTAGCATCTTGAGAGGCTTCAGCGGTCTACTTTTCTTCAGCTTTCGTGCTCTCGTAAGCTGTGTTATTTGCCTTTGCAGCCTGATCGCCGGTCATCATATTTTGAGTGTCAACACATCTCTACGATCATATTTGAAGGAGTCACCTCCAATGATCAGAAGATGGCTAGTGTCCACCATGTCAGTCTCTAAATATGAAGATTTCGTGACCACGGCGAGCTGTTCATGCCCTCGGTCCAAGGCATGAACATTCTCCCATGTCACCACAGCACGGGATGTGGAAGAAGAAGATCCAGATGCCATTTTATTTACAAAAAATAACATCAAGAAAATAAACAAGGTCAGAAAGTAGTTGATCAAGATAGAATTTCTGACAAAATTTTGGCAGAGTCTCCCCAACTCGGAAGAATGCCAAAAAAAAGTGGGAACACATCCACCAAGGGAACGGTCCCTAAAAAGGGCCATAGGCATCACACCAAGGCCAAAGCGGAACGCCCGAGGGAATAGCTCCGAGGGCAAGCCCTACTAGGAGCCTCCCGAGGCCCGAAAATTGGGATTTGAATCTCGAATAAACAATAGTCTCTCACCCGCTCGAAGGACTCGGTCGCTCTACCAAACTCGCTCGGCACCGTGGAGAAGGTGGAAAGGAGGAGAGAGTGATGGAGGCATCACCACCACCTCCCTCTGGCTCGGGTCGTCCACACACCCGAGATTAGATTGAGCTCGAGCTTCATATCACATGGGTCCCTTTATCTATTTTGAGTATTTTAGTTGAGTCATTTTGATGTATTTTCCCTTTTATTAGAGTCATGATCCACCACATTTTGATGATTATGTGTCTAACATCATTTGTGGTCTTTGTACTCTTCAGGGGGCACACGCCTCGACTTCGGTTATCCCACCATGACGGTCAGCCAGCGGCACCAACATTCGACCATACACCACAAGGGCCGGCCGAATATGATTTCAAGCCAATGTGCCTCTCTGGGGGCAAATCCAGCAACTTCAGACCAAGACGCCTCACTGAGGCAGGTCCCCAGCAATCTCAGACCAAGATGCCTCACCGAGGCATGTCTCCAACAACTTCAGACGAAGACGCCTCGTCAAGGCAGGTCTCCAGCAACCTCAGACCAAGACGCCTTGCCGAGACATGTCTCTAACAACCTCAGACCAAGGCGCCTCACTGAGGCAGGTCTCCAGCAACCTCAGACCAAGACGCATCGCCGAGGCAGGTCTCCAACAACCTCAGACCAAGACGCCTTATCGAGGTAGGTCTCCAACAATCTCAGACAGAGACATCTCACCGAGGTAGGTCTCCAGCAATCTCAGACCAAGACGCCTCACCGAGGTAGGTCTCCAGCAACTTTCGACCAAGACGCCTCGCTGAGGCAGGTCTCCAGCAATCTCAGACCAAGACGCCTCGCCGAGGCAGGTCTCCAGTAATCTTAGACCAAGATGCCTCGCCGAGGCTGGTCTCCATGAATCTCAGACCAAGACACCTCACCGAGACAGGTCTCTAGCAATCTTAGACCAAGATGCCTCGTCGAGGTAGGTCTCCAGCAATCTCAGACCAAGGCGCCTCGCTGAGGTAGGTTTCTTGCAACTCCTGACCAAGACGCCTCACTGAGGTAGGTCTCCAACAATCTCAGACCAAGATGCCTCACCGAGGTAGGTCTCCAGCAACTTCAGACCAAGACGCCTCATCAAGGCAAGTCCCCAGCAACCTCAGACCAAGACGCCTAGCTGAGGCAGGTCTCCAGCAATCTCAAACCAAGACGCCTCACTGAGGCACGTCTCCAGCAACTCCAGACCAAGATGCCTCACCGAGGCAGGTCTCCAGTAACTGTAGATCAAGATGCCTCTCTGAGATAGGTCTCCAGCAATCTCAGACCAAGACGCCTCGTCGAGGTGGGTCTCCAGCAACCCCAAGCCGACATGCTTCCCCGAGGCAGGCCCTCAGCTACACCCGGTCAATGCGCCTTACGAAGGCTGATCTCCAGCAACACCAGGCCGACACAACTTGGTGTGCCAGGCCTTCATCAACGACAGATGAATATGCCTCGTCGAGGCAAGTCCACAATACAACTCTAGCTACAACGCCTCAAAGGTGTGACTAGCCCACCCCGCAGGTGATGCGGGATGACTATGAGACTCGACTCGACCTTGGTGTGAACCTGGGACTCTATTAGATGACGCGACTAATCGGGCGACGCGACCAGCAACAACACTACAGCGCGGCACCAAGCGAGCTCTAGAAGAGGTGATATGCCCCAAACAAGGAGTGCTAACTCACGGTTGCCCCCATCGAGGGAAGCGCGATGATCTGCACGGTTGAGTAACCGGCTTTGAGTCTTGAGGGGTCGGCTCACTCTCGCGCTCGGAACGAGTCGTGGGACGGGTCTCGCACTCACAACTCACAGCGGTGATGAATATAGGACTAGCTAGGAAAATAACTACTCACATGCAATGGCAAAAAGATGTATACTAGCTAAGCAAGGAAGACAAGGTAAGGGGCGAGTGTACCACTACGCTCGGGGTGTGGGGAAGACTTATCGAGAACCGTCACTCCCGGTACAAATGATAGCTTAGTTACATCAAGATAGTTAAGGCCTGCTCCACGCAGGGAGGTAACAGGCTACAATGGGGTCCGGGAGGACCGTCCTTGGGTTGACGGGCAACAATTTGGGCCGGAGACGTGCTGTTGGTCCGACTCGGTCCCGACTCGATACTGTTCCAACTCGACACAGCACGAGAGCTTTGCAATTGGTACGGCAGCTTTCGGTCTACTCCTCATTGTGGCAGCTTGCTGGGACACTACTGATGGGTTGCCAAGTGGCCTCCGGGAGTGACGGTCTCCGACGGTGGACCGGCGTAATTTTTGAAGATTTAATCCCCGGACTAAGTTACTGGCCTGTTCACGGACCTGCTCTGCGCGCCTTCACAAAAAGAATTATTCTGACCAGATCTGATGTCGGATTGACGAAAAATTGGTACTGATGGATAGAGAACTTAGAGGGCTACGACATAGAATTTTATCAGGTCCATCAGGTGAAGGGATTGGAAACGAGAATGACTGTGCCTCAGAGGTTTCTGTTGGCTCAGGATGACTGACACACAGGGCAGAGTAGAAGCTGCCTGTTTATGGGGCTTGGCCGAAACTCAAATGCAAATCTTAGGGCGTGGGGATTTTTGTGGAGCTAGTAGGGAGAGAGAGGAAAACACACATAGGTCTTTTGTGGGATTCTGACAACATTTGGGAGGTGATAAAATCCATCTACCAAGATCTATCCTGCAGATCTGCTGTTGGACAGACTGATAGGGGCAGAATGAAAATTGCGGAAAAAATATCAAACAGAGTCAGAATGGGGTGAAACCTACGCCGATAGAAAGCCAACCTAAGGTGGAAGCATCCCTCAAAATCTCAGCTTGATCAGATTAGTGAGCTGGGAGATCCGACCTTTTCTTCAGCTTGCTGTTCCGGGACTCAGAATTTCAGGGCAACATGAAACCTCTTGGCTTGTGGTGGCTTGATGGCGGCACGAGCGGCGGCGGCGACGGTGGTGATCGATCACAGCATACAGAGGTTGAAGGGGAGGGTGAGATCACTCAGAAATATGGAGGATTTAGGGTTAGATCTGAAGGGGAAGAGAGGGAGGAAGAAGATGAACATTCAAGAGGAGAGAGAGGGGGGCGCCCATGGCATTCTTCCACATAATAATCTTTCATTAGTTTCCACCAAAATACAACAAGAGACATTATATAATAAAACCCTAGACCTAGGTAAAAGACCACAAATGACCGGCGGGCAGCGCCTGCACAGATAATCAATGATCAAAAATTCAATTGGCTGCTTAGGAAGAAGAGGAGACCGAAATATCGAAGGATTAACCAACAGAGGTGGCGATCGGGGAATAAAGCTGAGCTATTAGAGGAGGATTCTGATGCGGGAAGGAGACAAGATCGAAAGATCAGGCGAGCTCACCAGTCCCTGGGAATGGCAGATCGGCTTCTTCGGCTTCCACTGTACAAGCCGAACCTCCATATTCTTTTTCGGGCCAACCACAGGTTCCTTGAATAATTAGGAAAACGCCTAGTTGAGATTTATCATATCATTAAGTGGCCCCTTTAGCACCTGGGGTGGATGGGCAACTGCATATGCCACATCTTCCTGTTCTAACTGAGCTGACTGTGACTTTATTGTGCCTGATTGGAGAGGGCCTCTAACAAAATGTTGACGATAATCCCATGTAAGCGGGCCTGAATCACCCATCATGGATAGTGTGGACTCTCGATAGCCGAGACCTCGTCTGTTAATTTTTCTGCCTTTGGGCACCGGCTTAGTGCGTCCTTGAAGTTGTGCTCTGAGGCCTCTCCCCGGTTGATAGCCTAATTTCAGAATAATGGACCAGCCTTTGGAATCTCGGATCTTGGGCTTTTCCTTAACATTAACTGGCATAGTGACGGGCTTGCGGGGTGCATAAGCCCATGGGAAGTCCAAATCCAATACAGAAATAACAGGCCGACTGCTGGGCCATAGAGTAGGCAAGATCTTCTCTGAGATGGCCTTTACTGACTGGGCCGAGGATAAGCTCTTAACTTTCACCACCCTCCCCTGGAACGGGAATTTGAGACATTGATGGGTGGTAGATGGCACGGCACCAAGAGTGTCAAGCCACGGATGACCCAAGATAGTCTTGAACATAGGGTTGATGTCCAGCACATAAAATTCGACGGCCATGGTGAGAGGCCCAAGTTCAGCCTGAAGGGTGACAACCCCATGACATGCCCTCTGCGAGTTGTCGTATGCTACAATGGTTGTAGGGGTCGACCATAGAAGCTCCTCAGAGAGGTTGCAAGCCCTGAGAGTGCTGAGGGGGCATACATTAATTGACGCCCCTGTATCCACCAAAGCGGCATCCACACTAACTTTGTTCAATATAATAGAAATGCAGAGCGACATCTGTCAAGCTTCCGGAGGGGCCAGCTCAGTTTCGGAAAATGTAATTGCCGGTCCTTTGGAAATTGTGGCCAGTGCTGTAGGGAGGCTATCAACTGTCATTTCTTCGTTGACCATTACCTTCTGAAGAAAATTTCCCAGTGCATCCTGGTGAATGGTGGACCTTTTAATCAGCTCAAATATAGATATTTTGGCGGGAACTCTATCCAAATGATGTAATAGATCATATTGAGTACCTGGCAGAGGTTCAGCCTCTTCTTGTGGATCTGCGACCGGCTGGGCAGACTGGGGATTGGAAGTAGAAGCATAATTTCTCTGGAACAATCGCCCGCTCTGTAGGGCAAAGTTTTGTGCCGACCCAGCCTCTGATGATGACAGAATAGGGTGAGCGGGGTGGATAAGTGGTATGGTGAAGGGCGTAGGGTTAGGAGAAGTGATAGTGGTGGTAATGGGTTGTGGTGGAAGGATAATGGGCGAAGAGATAGGCGGGGTGATGATGGATGTAAATGGGGGTGTAAGGATAATGGGCGAGAGATTGGCGGTAGGTGCGGTGGTGATGATGGGTGTTGGTGTGGGAGGAGGGTTAGATGGAAGGGTAATGGTGATAGCGGTGGGGGTGATGAGTAGTGGGCGAGGTGGAGGCGTGAGTGTTGTCATGGTAGGGGTGGTGAATGGATGGATGAACTGTGTAGCAGATGGAGAAGGGGTTTGGCATATGGGCGTAAAGATGGGGGAAGTGGAGGGATAGTTGTGATGGAAGGTGGAGACTTGATGGGTCGTGCCGTCATCGTCAAAGGACCATCCGGCGTTTGGGGCTGGAGGCTGAACTACGTTTACCTGGGCTGGTGTCGGGGGCTGAGGTTGCGGAGCGGGTGGGTGGTTCGGCATTGGGTTCTGATGAATCCCCAAATCTTGAACCTGCTGTGGTTGTTGCTGTGGCGGTTGTTGTGGCTGTGGTGCTTGCTGCTGCACTTGCTGCCTCGGCAGTTGGCTTCTCTTCTCTTCTCTTTCAGTTCAACAATGGCCTTATGCATTTCGGCCCAATCGATTCTATGTCCTTCGTGTAAATCATAGACCAGATCTCAAAATTGAAAACATCCTTCGATGGTGTGGCCCGGCTGCCTGTGGAATACACAATATTTCAACTAATCAACCGCGATATTCTAACTAGGCCTCTCCGGAGGAAGCTGTATGGCATTCACTGACATGAGAGTCGAAAATATGTCGGCAAGAGTTTCCGGCAAAGGAGGATATTGGGCTCTCTTCGGAACCGGGCGCCAGTTGTTGTTGTAGCCGTTAGGGGGAGGAACGTTGTGGTATTGTGGTGGTGGTGGAGGATGTTGTGGATTGGAATAGGTGTTTTGTGGAACGGTGAAGGTGAGCGGAGGGTTTGGTGGAGTGGAATAAGCGGGCGGAGGGTTTTGCAGAGTGGCAAAGGCGTGTGGAGGGCGGTTCTGTGGAGCGGACTGGGTGTTGCGTGGATTTTGGGGAAAGCGGATTTGGTTGTTGTTGGCGGGAGGAAAGGTAACGGCTTGAACTTGTTCATTCGTTTGGACTCCCTCGGTGACCGGCCCTTGCAGTTTTCTGTTGTATTTGGGCTTCTGGGCCTCAAATAAGGAGTGGATGGGAGAGTCCTTAAACTGCGTTTGAATGAACCGCGCCCGGCTATATAGCTGATGCATGTTAGATATGTCATTCATAGCCAATATATTTCGGAAGGTCAGAGTAGCATTGGAAATTAACAGTTTGACCTTCTCTTCCTCCGGAATATGGCCGGGCACCCTGGCGGCCATCTGCCTCCATCTGTCGGCATATGTTGCAAAGAGTGGGGGAACTGGGTCTTCCACGTCGCGCTCGACGCTCGCGCCGGCCCCATCGTGTCGACCGCCTCCTTCTACGATGGCGGCGGGGGGAGCTCCGGCCGGTGCTCTACCGGGGCCACGTATGAGCTTATTCTTGCCATAGTTATTAGTGGGATCCATGTATGAACTTAGAAGTGAACAACACCACTCCTTGGCTCTTCTTTTTTCTCTCTCTTCACCGAGATGATCCTTCGATTGGGCATTCTCCAAAGCTCGAATTTTTGATCCGTTGTTGTTCTTGTTCTCTCTCCAATTCCAGGATTGGAGGCAAAGGAATCCTGAGTAGCTCCGTGGAGTCGCTCTCCATTCAGAAGGGCTTCCCCCCGATCGGAGCCGCCACCCCCACCATCCCGGCGAGACGCCCGTCGGAGAACGTAGAACCTTCCCGGAAGACCATGTGCCCTGCCTGCACAGAGGGCTACGAGCGCGAGCTCGCTAAGCTCGTCGCCAACGAGTTCGAGAAGTCCTCCAAGGAGTCGAAGCCCGAGCCCAGGCATGCTCTGCCTCCATGGTTGCAGCTCGCCAACCTCGGTAGCGCTGACGCCAAGCCGCCCGCGACCCAGCTG
Organism: Amorphophallus titanum; assembly: GCA_024336825.1. Classification (NCBI taxonomy): domain Eukaryota; kingdom Viridiplantae; phylum Streptophyta; class Magnoliopsida; order Alismatales; family Araceae; genus Amorphophallus; species Amorphophallus titanum. The sequence goes on from JANBPO010009398.1 coordinate 2,524,351, forward strand.
CAGGTTGGCATCGAAACGGGGAAAGCAATGCAAATTGCGGAGTTTGGAACCAACATTGTCCTTGACAGCTACTTCTTAACTCGATCTGTTTGCGCCTAAATTTCTTGTGCTGTTTGTTGCAGGCGAAGGAGCAGGAGCTCAAGCGGAAGCAGAGCATAGAAAAACTGCTCAAGAGATGGACTGAGACGTGCTCCCGTCTCCATCCCAATGTCCATCAAGCAGGGGTTGGCCATAACAAGCCTGTAAACCCGCTGCTCCCGCCCCCAATGTTGAACATGCAGAACTCAAGCTTGCTCCTAAGGCAAAATTTCTCGCCTAAGCTGCAGCTTGCACTGAGCTGTAGCCCTCTTCAAGTGTGCAGCCAGACCAGCCCGGCGATGAACGCCTCCGGGCGTCATGCCTCCCCGCCCCGAAGCCCTGTCAGGACTGACCTCGTTCTCGGGCACGCTAAGCCGACTTTGGAGAACTCCATGGAGGACTCCCACAAGGAGCGGCTCCAGGATGCTACTGGGTGCACGCAGGATGGCTTTGCCGAATGTAACAGAGACAACAAGGTTGTGTGCAATGTGGATTTGGATTCCTTCAAGCGGTTGTTCAAGGGGCTCACCGAGAAGGTCACCTGGCAGCCCGAGGCGGCGTCACTGGTGGCCGCCACCGTGATACAATGCAAGTCCGGGGACAGCAAACGGCGGGGCGCCGGCAGCAGGGGAGACGCATGGCTGCTGTTCATGGGACCCGACAAGGTGGGGAAGAAGAACATGGCCATGGCGCTGTCGGAGCTCGTAGCCGGCAGCCGCCCGGTCACCGTCAGCTTCGGCGCTTCAAAGGCGGAGGGAGATAATGCAGGGCCCAATGCCACCTTCCGCGGGAAGACCGCGCTGGACAGGGTCGTGGACGCCGTCCGCCGCAACCCCTTCTCGGTGGTCGTGCTCGAGGACATCGACAGCGCGGACATGCTCGTCCAGGGGAGCCTGAGGCGCGCCATGGAGAGAGGGCGGCTGCCGGACTCCTACGGCCGGGAGGTCACACTGGGCAGCGTTATCTTCATCATGATCTCCCAGACGCTGCCAGAGAACCTCAATCCCCCCATGAACGATCTGATGCAGTGCGAGGAGAAGCTATCCTCCGCTGCGACGTCGGGCATGCAGCTGAAGCTCGTGACGGGGGAGAAACCCGGGAAGCGCCGATCCGAGTGGATGCACGAGGACGACCGCGTCAGTAAGCCGCCGCCGAGGAAGCGTACGGTCGGGCCCCCCGGGCTGTCGCTGGACCTGAACCTGGCGGCCGGTTGCGAGGAGGACGCCGCCACGGAGTGCTCCCCCAACTCGAGCGACCTCACCGTGGAGCACGAGCACAACGAGTGCGGCAGGCTCGTGGCCTTCAACAGGCTCGTCCCCAAGCCCTCCATCTCCGAGCTCGCCGGCGCCGTGGACGAGGCCGTCGTGTTCAAGCCCGTCGACTTCGGGGAGCTCCGGCGGAAGGTCTCCGACGCCATCGCCCGGCGGTTCAGCTCCGTCGTCCGCGATGGGCGGTCGCTGCGGCTCGACGAGGAGGCGCTCGACCGGGTGGTGGGCGGCGTCTGGTTCGGGGAGATGCCCGCCGCCATGTTTGAGGAGTGGACGGAGAGGGTGCTGGTCCCGGTCTTCCGGCAGCTGATGAGCCACGGGACGGCGCCGGACGGCGGCAGCCCGGTTGTCAGGCTCCTGCTGGCCAAGGACGGGTGCACCCCGCGGGCAGGCGCTGGCCCCGGGGAGTGGCTGCCGAGCAGGGTCGCGGTGGCCATGGATGGCCCGTGGGCGGTCTTCGGACCAGGCCGGCTAGGGTTAGAAATGTAAATACAGGAAACCTCATTCTTCTTTTTGTATTTTTACATTTCTTTAATATGAGAATGAGAGAGATGGAAAGCCGACAGGGAATTTTTCATGTCAGGGAGGCTAAAAAGGTGCAGACTTGGAGGGGCTTGAGCACCACATGAAAGAATACTTGTCAATCATTTTGGTAATAATTATATGTTGTAGATTTTGTAGAAAGACAACAAATCTCTCTCAGTTTCAGGAGCCGTGATCACCATATGGTATTAACTCTGTCAAATACCCATTTGTCTTCAGACAAAAACTCTATGCAAATCCCTGTCCTTGGGGAATCAAAACAAGGAGCCCTGCTGTGTGTTGGCAGCGGGTGGTTGTGAGCTATAATGGATGAGCAGCGGCATCTTTTGTGTAGCATCTCTGTCAAAAAAAAAAAAAAATTTAAGAGCATGCAGTGTGTTCTTTAGGGCCCTCCCCCACCCCACCCCACACCAACATGAACTTATTATTATTACATTAGTTGGGGTGTTTCCAATCTCCATCCATGAGCTTGGGGTTAATTGGATTGGTCAACCGCGCACGTCCGATCGCTTCCCTCGCGTGGGACGTACCCGAGCTTGCTTAGAGTCCCAGTTGGTCTCGAGTCTCGCGGGTCCGTCCCGCATCAGCGCGCCAAGTTGAAACCGCACCGAATTAGCCAATCTTCATGGAATTTAAGGTTTTCTTGGTTTATTTTGGGTTTATTGAAATGTTTTAAGGCACTTTGGGACTTGATTGAGTTAATTATTCATTGGGTTGGGGCCCTGGGCCTTCCAGAAGCAAAGTCACAGACTTGCGCGAGGTTCGTACTCAAGCGCGGTGTTCGTTCCGAACAAGTTTATTAAGTTAGAATTATTAAATATGTTTATTAAATTATTTACACCGGAATTTCGACAGCATCTCCCCATCCCGGAGGATTGCGGGGGAGAAGCGGGGAAGTACTCACGTAGCGGAGTAAACCCCTAAGAGCCAGGTGACGCAACGACAGCTGACAGACCCAAACGGATAGGAAGACCCCGAGGGCCAGCCTACTATAGGCACCAAAGTCTGTAGGTTAGAAACGATGGGATGAGGCGACCAATGTGAGAAGCAAAGACCTTGAGGGCTAGCCTACAAGGGGCACGCGACTCACAGTCGGCACTACATCCGAACCGGGTCGACTGATAGGGTGCGAAAATCCCGAGGGCCAGCCTACGAGGGGCACACATCCCTGATCACCACAAAGTCCCTTTAAGACTGTGGATTTCAAGTTTGTCAGGATTAACCCTATCCCTATTCACCCATTGGCCTGTGGGAAGCTCATCACTAATAGATGAGTTCCTGTTGACCGAGCGGTTGGAATGAAATATTGGGGGATATCCCCCTTCCCCGGGTTATTGGAGCAAGGTTACTGACAGTGACCAAGCCCACAGACTTTGATTTATGAGAGGAATGAAGGGATTATACGGCTCAAGGTGCACTCAGTTAGATGACAAATCGACACTCACAGAGCTCACGTGTTGATGGCCACAGAGGGAAGGATTTGGCATTCATAGAGAGGGGTCATGGACTTGCAGATTAAGGAGGTATTGGAGTGACATCCATGAGGAGAGATGGTGATGATTCTGTGAACGGAAGTGGCTGAGTTACCTAGATGCAAGTTTACTCAAATGGCATGTGATCATCACAGGACGAACACTTGGATTCTAAAGGCGGCGACCTCGGCTTCCTCTAAGCAATCGAACAGTGCGAAGAAGGAAACATGGCATCGACCTCGGACTGGGACGGCCAGGGGTACGTACACAAGTACGCCTCCAGTTGCCAAGCCTACGGAACAAGGGGGAAGAGTTCGGCCACGACATTAGAAAGGAAGCCCGGGGAAAGGGGTCGTTTCTATGGCCCATGTAACTCCAGGGCGTGTCCGACACCGGAGAAACTAGGTTCTGTAATCAGATAGATCAGAAAACTTATTCAATTTGAAAGGAGAACAGGGAAAACGGATATGCCATCGACCCCACACTTCCTTAACGCGTAGATGTACATTTCGTCCTGCTATCAGGAAACAAGAAGGTGAACTACAACGTTCGGTGCCGGCGTTGTCGCACGGGCGTCGTCTCGGTCGTTACAGAGAAGAAGATGTTCACGGCATAAACAGAAATTGAGGGGATGGTGAGGAAGGGGAAGAGACAGATATAATATCAACCGTGATCTATTAATGCACACCATTCATCCCATGAACAGAGAACAAATACACATGCTACAAATTCCGGCGCCGACATTGTCGCATGGGCACTATGTCTCACAGGGGAAGAGGAGGAAGCAGAGATGGTGAGGGGAGGGAGGAAAGGCTCATATCATAGCCCCTCCCCCCCTCTCACTTACATTACAGTGGAGAAGAAATTAGGAGGGGGAATCGATAGGGGAGAAACCACAGGCACCCACCTAAGAAAACAAAAGAGTAGACGATCTCCTTCTCCGGTGTCGGGAGCTTCAGACAGAGTAGAGGATGGCGGCTGAAAGGGGCTCTCCGAAGAAGAACCTTTTTTTTTTCAAGCAACCCTTAAACCCTTGGCTTTGATTGGTGGCCAATCTCTTCCCCCGATGAACCCTCGACTCTCTTTAGGCTGTTCTCCCTAATTGCCTCTCTGATTCCCCCTTTTTTTGTCTCTCCTTGTCTAACTATCTCCTTCCTCACCTGGTCGAACCAAGTGTTGCACATATATATAAAGCCTAATACGGTGTAGGAGAATAGCACGCCGGAATAGGGCTTCTCCAAACTTCTTGCACGCCGGATTTGGTGGCGCCGGGAAGGGACCTTGGCCATTCTTTTAGCGCACCAGATGTGATGGCACCGGGTTAATGGGCACCGGAACAAGGGTCGCACCGTATTAGCCCATTCACTTGACGCGGGTTAGCCGGTGGGTTCGGAGATGGTTTCGGAAGTCGCCACTGGCCATTCATCTCGCTGCAGTCTTGAAAAACTTTGACGAGGAGCCTTGACGAAGCTCTCGGGATGACGTATGGCCTTTCTTGGGACCTCATGTGTGTTTAGCATCGACCACGTGGGTTTTCCATTGACACGGCCTTCAGCACTATGATTTGTGCTGCTGGCTCAGCCTGACTCGTGCTTAGAGCTTCCTTGCGGGGTGGGATAACACCCGGGGATAGTTCTGCCTTGACTGTGCAATCATTCGGCCACTAACGGATCCAATACGGTGAGAAGCCACACCCGAGCCGGGTGATCAGGGTCTTCTACTGACAGAGCCTCCGATTTCTTGTTCTGAAGGACCAAGGGCATTCTCCCACCTCGGGAGGATCTTTCATTTAGGTGGCGGGCCACCGGGTAGACCATTGTCCTTGGTCGGACAACAGATGAAGTGTATGTGACATGACAGAGTCGATGCCGATTCATTGGGCAGGCTTGGTCGCACTCCCGGTTGGTTATAGATTCATCTCGATTCTCCTGAGGTGAAGTCCCCGGTGTTCATACTGGGTGACTTGAGGCTCTGGCAGCTTGAGAAGGCTTCAATATGTTGATATTTAATCTCACAGCTATCATATTTTTCAAAAAGTAGTCTGACATTACTACACCAAGGAGAAAAGGAAATTCTCTTTGAAAGTACATTGAAGGAAAAAGCAAAAGAAAGAAAGATAGGTACATTAAGCCTCGGGCCCATCTTGAAACTCGGGAGACGAAGGCTCTTCGGCACCAGGCGATCTGCCCTTGGCACTCTCGATTATGGCCGACCCAGGCACTAACCCCACCTGTGTGGGAACTACCTCGGTCGCGCACCATCCCGAGGCTGCCGGAGTTGGCGATCCCTCAGGCGAGATGGAGTCCCCTCGGCTTCCCTCCTCGCTCGACGTCTAATTGGAAGAATTGGTGGACACCAAGTCTGAGTCATAATGCTGCCCGATTGGAACGACGACTGCCCCAGGCGCCTGGGCCTCCGCTTCTGAGCTGGCCCAACAATAGCCTTGGGCAAATCCTTTCCGAAGGCCCCGATGGTAGCCCGATAGATAGTAGGGGAAGTCAGCCTTATGAAGATCTTTCTGATAGGCCTCCGAGCACTTATATTGCTCGAGCGCCTCCACCCCAGTCGACTCTGCCCTCCTGACAAGCTCAGACGCCCTCTACTCCACCTCGGATGACCTCCTCTCAGCCTCGTCCCATGAAGCCTCAGCCTCCGCACAGAGTCGCTCCGCCTCCTTGGCTCAACCCTCGAGCTCCACACTCTCAGCCTCCCATTGTCTATCGCACTCAACCTGAATCTCGCGCTCCTTCTCCAGGAGCCCATTCTTCAACTCGAGTGTGTAATGAGCCTGGGCCAGCTACTCAGTCAACGTCTGAACCTCTGCCTGGCTCGACTGCACATGCATTTGAAGTGAGGCCGCTTCCGGTCTGAGGTCCCCGAGCTCGAGAGTTAGTCGCACGATCTTCTAGTTGGACGTGCCTTGAGCCCAAGCAAGAGACGCTCGCTCTGACTCCACCCGAGCGTAGGCGTCAGCAATCTCGGCCCCCATCTGGGCCAGAACCAAGCTGCCCTCCATAATCCGCTCAAGAAGCATGGAGGGGGGACTCTGCTTATCCCCCCCTCGCACAGCGACTGATGCTATGGAGCGGCACCTCTGATGTCAGGAGACCCAGACACCAGGAATACTAGCCGAGGGAGGACAGATCCTCTCCGGAGTGACTGGGATTGGGGTACCTTCCCCGAGCGATCCTTCCTCGGGGGCCCCACTGGTTGGCTCAAATTGGGTCGCATCGCCGCGCACCTCCCCAGCCTAGGTCGGTCGTGACTGAGTCGCCCCCTCCCGCGACTCTCCAGCCTCGATTGGCTTGGGCCGGACATCTCCGCCTTGTGCCCCCTCTGCCTTGCCCGGCGCCCTAGCATCAGTCGCCCCCGCCCGAGAGTCAGCCACTTTGGCCGCGACCCCATCTACCTCGTCGGTCCCCTCTTGCTCGACGGAAGGGAGAGCCAACCAAATAGGTTCGGCCCCTTCTTGCTCGACAGAGGGGAGAGCCGAACAAACACCGCCCTCGATCGGATGGGCGACCTCAGTCCTTTTCGCCTACTTCTTCTCATCGGACAAGGCCTTCATCAAAGATCGCAGCATCTTCTCCACAGGGTCCTTGCACTTGGTCCCCCGTCGCACGGAGACATCTTCCCGGGCCACCCGCTTGCCCTTGTCCCGAATATGGGAGGAACCCTCGGGAGCTCAAGAATCGACGGGAGCTGACACCTCATCCACATCGATCGCCTCCAACTCAGTCGACGGTGTCTCCTCCTCAATCGGTCGCCTCGTGTCTGAACAAGAAGAAGATAAGGCCATGAGAAGGGGAGCACATTATCAATTGGAAGAAGAAGCTGAATTTTGAAGCCCTTACCCGTCGATTCCAACATCTGGGCGAGACATCGCTCAATGTTGGCAGGAGTCACCAAATCACCCATCGACCGGTGATTCTCCAGGAGGATGGTAGCCCTCCTCTCCACCTCTGGGGAGGCCTCTGGCGACTTTGGGGGAAGGTTCGGGTGATAGTTGGGTGCGGTTGGGAACCCCCAAGATGCACCAACCATAGACGTACCCACCCAGAAATATTAGGTCTTCCAGCCCTTGTGGGAAGAATCCTTCTGGGAAAGGGACACGCAGCTCCTATTTAGCCTCACCTGGATGAAGAAGAAGCCTTTGCCCGCTTGCGGATGCTCCTTCAACTTAAAAAAATAGTGAAAAAGATCTAGTGAGGGAATCACTCCACACTGGCGACAGAGGAAAATGAAGGAATAGACAAAGAGGTAGGAGTTGGCGACCAACTGGATAGGAGCCAGCCGGAAGGAACAAAGAAGATCGACAACAAAGGCATGGAGAGGAAGGTGAAACCCGCACTTCCAAGAAAGAAGAAAGGAATAGAAGAACACAGAGCGAGTATCCTAGCTTGACTCATGGGGGTCAGGGGTAGCGAAATGGTATTGCCAAGGTAGACCGTACCGATGCTCCAACCACTTCGCCTCCGCCTCACCCAACTCACTACGGTTCGGGATCGACGACACCAACAAAGCTCTCGGGGCTTGCCCGCCTTCCCTCCTCAACCTCAGAATGCTGGTCCGCCATGGAAGGAGTATGAGAGCTAGAGGAAGATGATTCTATTGACTCCGGAGGAAGAGGAAGAGGAAGCTGTCGAATCACCGCCGCAGTAATCTCTGCCTGCTCCACGAAGGCTATTACAATTCTTTGCTCCTCTGAGTTATCCTCACGGCGCATGCAAAAAGCCCAAAGGCAGATGTGATGGAGAGCAAAATCCTAAGCCACAGGATTATGGAACGTAAACAGTGCACAATGCTTATAACCCACAGCGGGAGGCGACGCGACGTTCCAATCTCTGCGAAAAGGGGGCCTCCTCGCCTTAATCCGTTAGGATTATCATTATTACGGGCACACTTCCAAGATAGCCGCTTCACGTGGCCCCTATTAAAGTTGGATCTCCACCCACCTGAGCCACAAAAGTCCAGCCCAAACAGCTAGGAGGTGGCCAGGATTCAGGAGGCCGGCAGCATGTACATCTATGACAGGAGTGGAGGCTACCCGTTGGAGTTCCCCCTGGATCGACATTTGTTTGAGTTTCTTTGGGGCTATGTTCCTCCTGGCATGGAGGAGGATGACTCGCGGATTCCTGGAGCCCGTCATCGGCTTGAGCGGGCCATTTTGATCGGCAGGGACAGCCTACACGGGGTAGCCTTCTACAGCTACCCTAGCTTCTTGGAGGACTACTGGAGGTAGCGACAGTTCCCCAGTGCTGAGTGCCTGGGGTTCTTTGGCAGAGCAAAGAGGTCAGGGGTTAGAGTTGGGCCGCTAGGGCCCGCTTCTTGGGATTTGCATGGTCACCATCGCGCTGAGATAGAGGGGACCGCTGGACTGGTGTTGGAGCCCGCAGGCTTGTAGTATGCTGGAGAGGGCTATGATGACCACAGCATGCTGGATGGAGCCATGCGACAGACTATCACTAGCTGGTATGGTCGTTGGGCTGTGATTCTATCGCACTACTACTGCCAGGGTGCCACGGAGTGGATGATGGGGATTATCCATCACTACCGGGTGCTATTGGAGCGAGTAGGGATCAGGTATACGGTGACTGCCACCTTGTACGCGTACCCCTGCTACACTGGGCTGCTGCAGGGACTACTGGAGCCCTTCAACCTCCGTTGGAACACGGTGGCCACCGCAGAGGGAGAGACCTCACTGGACTTGTGGTCTCTGTTCAAGATTTTCGGGCTATCGATCAGCGGCAAGGGGTACGAGGAGGTAATGCTGGACGACCACCATCACAGTCACAGTGATGGACAGGGGAGGTACCGGGTACCTTTCAGCTATCGATACCTCCTGAAGACTTGGAGGGACTTGGCTTTGGCTGGGAGAGAGAGAGCGGCACAGACTCCGATAGTGCCACTGAATGTATGGGTCCGTCATGTCTACAACGGGCCATTCTACTTCCACCAAGAGTTCTCTAGGGACCAGACTCCCTGGGAGGAGTACACAGAGGTGGAGCTGCACTTTAGGACCTACAGCTGGTACATTTATGCTCCACAGGAGGGGTGGAACCTTCACGGTCTGCCAGATGTGACACACCTCACTGTCTATTTGGCTTACTGATTGGCGACGTTCGTGGTTCCGCACGGGGAGGATGGTCTACTGAGGGCCAAGCTGCTGTGGCCGGCCTGTCTGTTAGCTGAGGGGAGACAGTTGGATTTAGCTCCTGCTGCACTAGCCAACATCTACCAGGGCCTGGGAGTTCTGGCGGTGCACCTGACGTTGAGAGAGAGGAGAATAGTCCTACCAACCCACTACCTCAGTGTGCGGGCTGGGTTATTATTTCCAGGCTTGGTGACGCGGGGGACAGTGAGGAACCCGATGGCACCGCTCTTGTTTAGCATCCCCGGATAGCCTGACGGGGACACAGAGGTGTAGCTGGAGGGGGCTAGGCGAGCCCTTTGTTACCTGCCCGCCAATGGTGAGGAGGGGCTGCCTTTTGACAGTGCCACGAGGGACTCTAGCCTCTTCCTGGGGGCTTCAGGTGGAGGGGCGACCAGCGCCCATCCTGGTCAGGAGGTGGTAGACGCCGGGTTGCGGACAGAGTGGATACTGAGTACCCGGTCAGTGGTGCTGACATTGCACCGGTTAGCAACGAGTTCCTTGGAGCCGTACTACCCACATCGGTTCGCGAGGAACTTTGGGTACGACCAGGGGATCCCACCGAACCGGGAGTTCTCTTTGACAGGCAGGCAATACCGAGGCAGAGACACCCACCTACTTGCAGTAGCATGGTGGGACTTCTACAGCTGTCGGGAGCCGAAGCAGTTCTCGATGCTGGGACAGGGACGTCGAGGGAGGTTCGACATTCACTACGCCAGGTGGTGGTTCGAGCACAGCCACCTGAACCGTCAGAAGGCCTCCGTGATTCAGAAAGTGGAGGAGAGCCACTTACTGAGGGAGGATTTGCCTCCTATTACGCTGGACGACGGGTACCTGAGGACTCGCGTCACTCAGATCCATCGAGAGATAGAGCGGGTTATGGAGCGGTGGCCCTGGGGTGGCCGGGGTTCGACTTCTGGGAGTCAGAGCAGTGGTGGGGCACTGAAGCCCTCGGTGCAGACTTCGATGAGGGCAGTAACGACAGGTGGGAAGGGGTCCCAGTCGAGGGTGCCTAAGTCCTGGTGGGCCCAATTTTTGGCTGACTGTGACTTTTAGAGCCAGGGTTTGCTGGGTCGGGAGCTCCCATACGAGAGCTTTGCCAACTCAGCGATCGACGACTGGCGACGTCACATTGCTCACGCGATTGGGTCTGTCGGGCCGGTGGAGTTCTTGTCCTAGATTGAGTGCGCCCGCACTCTGTGGGACATCCGGGAGGCCATGGCGAACACGGCCCGGGTGCTGGCACTGAAGCTGAAGCAGCTGGTACTATTTCCACTGACCCCCTTTGGGGGTCCAGGTACTGCCTTGTTTGGGATACTCCATCCCTTATTCGTTTGTTCCTTTCTGGTTATGACACTGACATTGTATAATGTTGTGTCTGTTGACAGGTTCGGCAACGGAGGGGGATAACCCCTCCATGGATGCGTCCTTAGGGAGCAGGGATGGAAGTCCGTAGCAGAGGCAAAAATGCCCCCGAGTAGAGGCTGCAGTGTCCGAGACTGGCGAGTCTTCTAGAGGACTCGAGGCTGGTGGGGCAGTCGAGGCAGAGATAGCCTTGAGTAAGTGTCACTTTCCCTTCTTTGCTTCTGGTCAATTTAGCCATGGTAGCGGGCTAATCTTGCTTTGTTGGGTTTGTATTTTGTAGCTCCCGTGGAGGCTAGGACGGAAGCGAACTTCTCGCCCCCTCGGGAGAAGGACCCTTCCTATGTGGGGGGGGTTGAGTATGAGATTGACACGGAGAGTTTTCTCTAGCTGATGGATGAGATAGCACCCAATGTTAAGGCCTTCCCCGACTTCGAGTTATGGGAAGGTGCAGGAGTATAAGGACTTATGACAAAGTCTTAATTGACCAGCATGGTTTAAGCATGATGTATACAGAGTTTTTCAATAAAATTCAATACTCATATCTGAAATAAATTTTAATAAAGATGAACCGATCACTCATGAGATATTTTTGTTTAACCTCCTTCTATCTTGCTCATTCAATTTCAATGACTCCTTTAGGAGTTACAAAAGGTAGTGTTGAGATTAAACAAACATGAGAGTATCTGGTTTTGTCCAATATTTAGATTCTGTAATATTCAGATTTTCTTTTTATCTTATGCATAGCAATCTTTATTGCATTATCTTCCAAGATCAATCGAGTTTAGTCCACACCTTGTAACTAGAGTATACACGTTGTTCAGATGCCAATATCCCTAAGCACTTAGTATGACTAACCGTCATGATTCATACAGAACAGAGTTAACTGGGGCACTTCATGACATAGGATGACTCCATTTCTTTGATGAGAGTCCCAGTTTCTCAGTGCAGCCTAATCATTGCTCTGTCTTAACCTTCCACAGATTTTCATTAAATTTTCACCAGGGATAACTAAGACACTTCATGACACATTCCTTTGGGCATGGTTTCTCAGTGACCAAAATCATTGCTCTGAACTTATTTTATTATCGGACATTACTCAGATCAAACAAAAGTTTAAAAACAACACTCATCTCAAGTACATCTACCAAAGAAGGTCATTGATTTAAAAACTTTTAAGTTTCAGAAGGTTTTACATGATATAGCATGAATCAACTGGTTAAAGTTTATTAAGAAATTGATCCAGATATTTTCAAGATGATCATATCCAAACTCAAGAAATGCATGAATCTTAAATCAGCTGAATTTTTTTTTCAGATATTCATAATCCCGTATAGTAGAAGATTCCTCTTAATATTGCATTCAAATTTATGAATATGGTATACACATTGAAATCTTCTTAGATGAAGGGTTAAAGAAGTTAGAGATCATCCAATCCAACTCGGCAATATAGAACACTTAACATGAATGATAGTTACAAGCAGCTATTGCCAGTTGTTGATGAAAGTTGCAGAAAGAGCAGAAGATGCAGAATGAGTGAGGATATGGCTAGACCAAGAAGGTATCGATTGACTGAGTGAGCAATTCAGGTTGACTGAGTAAGATAGCAAGAAAATGAATGAATAGCCATACAATGATGCATGTCAAGTAATTCTGACTATTAAGCACATGAAACAAGCAATTTGCCTTGAAATGAATGCATTGATGTAAACACCTTCATTTACTTGTGAAAGTTGCAAAATGCCTGAACTCCCCCTGTCTACATTCAGATATGACATGAGATACAAACTCCCCCTATCTATTTGCATTGAGCCACCTCTTTTTAGAATTTTCTATATGATGATATGCAATCAACACATGCATGCATATGCATTGACTCCCCCTGACTAAATGCATTAGACTATCATCTATGATATGAAGACCATGTAGGGGATCAATCTGACCAACCAAGAATAATGAGAATCAGAACTACAGCATTCAAGTGATTTCAATAATCATCATCTTAGCGAAGTTAGAGAAACATTCACCAAGTACTTGACGGAGTTACAGATCCGAGGATCCCTCACGTAAGAAATGGCGTTCCAGATTGGCATAGCCAAACCTTCCAACCACAAATTTTGATGTACTTGGTTAGGTGGTACTGATAGCTTCGATCAAATGAAAATAGGAAAGAAATCAAGTGTTGTTGTATCACAATTATTAGGAATAAAAATCGGCCCTCAAGCATGACAATGTTTTTCATACAAAAACAATCCTAGATGCATTTTAGGTTTTTGATGATGGTCGATCAATCACGTATGTTTGCTTATGAAAAATGTATGTCACATATGTTCAGTGAATGCATCACAAGCACACATCAAATACATCCAATTTAAATTTCAAACTACACATGAGTGTGCAGATGAATATTTTATGAGTAACTGTGTAATTTTCAAATGCATATATATGAATGCATGCAACACAAATCTGAAATATATCAACTAATCCAAAGATGCAACAATTATTCAAATCAAGCAAGATCAACAAAAAAATAATAACAATGAAAAGGGGTTTAATTGACCTCATGTGCCTTGATTCCACTTTTTAATGTCAATCTTCAAGGCACACATGTAAAACAGCAAACTATTTTGCACAAACAGGCACCCAAGATGTCTTGGGTCCTGAAATGACAGTGACACCTTTAACAAGTGTTCTAAACAACTTCTGTTCATTAAGGTCATCAATCCTCATCAGATAACCATTATTAATTGCATGTAATGATATGATGCAGCACTTTTCAGATTCTTTTCATGCACATTACTATGAACATTGAATCTGTGAGCATTATCATGAAAAATCTTTTTAACAGAATGAATATTCTGTTTAACAAAGCCAGTCTGTTTATGATGGACTCCCAGCCAATAGGTTGCAGCCCTGTGGCCTGGCTTTCCACATTCAAAGAATGCAAAGGTTTTACTTTTAAAACCAGATTCAATTTTAGGGAAGTTTATATGCTTAGAATTAACTGTTTTCCCTTGAACCTGCCAACATTGAGCAGCAATGTGGCCTAATTTTCCACAATGAAAATAATGAATTTTGTTATTCAGATATGCATGATTTCCAGCATGAAATTTCTTAGCGTTCAGGTCATCTTGTTTCACTAGTCTACATTCATGCATAAGATGACCTATCTTATGACGGTAAAAGTAATGGATTCTTTTCTTTTGAACAAGAGATGATTTCTTAGCATGGGAATTCCTAGCATGAATTCTACCAACATTCAAATCATCCTTTTATTTTCACACTTTCAGATTTTTATTTTATTTCTGAATTTTCTGAGCAGTAAATTGTTCTGTGGATTGACTTGAGGTTCCAGCCACTTCTGAGCTTCTAACAAAAGTGGTGTAAAGCTGGTTCCTCACGACCTTTTTAATTACAAAACTATTATCAGTCCTTTCATCTGTCCACAAGGCGTTGACGCAGCGGCCATCCAGAAGCTGAATAAAAGATGAAATTGATCAGATGCGTCCACTCGACTGTGTCCAGCGTTGATGCACTCAATCAGCAATCTTGATGAAATTGATCAGATGCGTCCACTCGACTGCGTCTAGCGTTGACGCACTCAATCAGCAGTCAACACACACATGTAAACCAGAAACTCAATCAGCAATCAACACACACATGCAAACCAGAACCAGAGTATTGACAAGCTCATGGTGACTAAATTAAGATTCACACAGAGTCACTATTTTGCTATCATCAAAACAAAATAATATATGTTGCTAGCATCAAAGCTAAACAACATATGCACAACATACCTGGCAGCTGCTGCTTCTATTCCTAAATCCACTATCAATTACATTGAGCACCTTTGTGTTGGCTTTCTTTGGGGTAGTTCAGAAGGCAGGCAATGTAGGCACTGGGTCACTGGAATGTTATTCAGAGGCCCATTCTTGAAGGTGGCTTAGGGCGCAGCATTTGGCACGTCCAGCTATCCTTAGCCATGAAGCTTGTATGGTCTTTACAGCGCGGTTCTTCTCTGTGGGCTGAATATGCCAAGCATTACATTGTGCCTTGTTCCATTCGCCAGAACTATTGCTTGCACGGCATTCCAAGGAGTACTATTCATGCTACTCGTGAGGTGGTTGCGGCTAACACTAGATGGATTGTCAGGGATGGTACTTGGATTGACTTCCTGGACGACGTTTGGTTGGGCAATCATCCCTTGCGACAACTAATTCCAGATTCTTATCATGGTCCTTTACCTACTATTTGTGAGGTTATCTCTAATACCTTACACCCTCTAAGGTCATTGGTGCCAGACAACATCAACCTGGATGGGATTCAACTATCTCACTTTGAGGATATTTGCATTTGGTCAGCCTCTGACTCTGGCCTCTTCACAGTTAAATCTGCTTACAACCAGCTCCGACCCTCTAGCGCTCAAAGGAGACCCCTGAAAGTAATCTAGCACCGTCTCTTCCAACGCCGCGTTTCCTTGTTCACCTGGAGAATTATGCATAGAGCAGTCCCTGTCGACTCTAGAATTGCCGATTGCAGCATTTAGATGTTTTCTGCCTGCAACTGTTGTCGCCTTCCAGCTGCTAAAGATCCGGATCACCTGTTCATGCATGGGGATATTGCCATGGCCCTCTGGAACTGGTTTTCTCCTATTCTGGTCTATGGCCTTGAAGCTCATTCTCACATCACACAATGATTATGGGCCATTGCGTGTACTCACAACCCGCAAACACCCCACGGGTTCATTGTCATCTATGCCTCCATGCTCATTGTGTGGGAAGTCTGGAAGGCGCGGTGTAAAGCACATTTTGAAGGGCAATGTGACTCTTTTCATGGTATCATTTGTCATATCCATTGTACCATCAGTACGGCTCTTGAGAACACAACCTTCAAGCAGCACCCCAAGGATCAGCAACTCCAGCTCATCTCTAATTTCGGTTGGACCCCTCGTTCATCCCCGATCATCATTAAGATGGTCAGATGGATTCCCCCCATTCATGGGCTTCTGCTCAATGTTGATGATGCTAGTAGGGGAAATCCTGGCCACAGTGGAGGTGGTGGATGCATCAGGGATAATAGATGTCAACTCCTTATGACGTTTTCTCATTACTATGGCTCTGGTTCTAGCATCGTTGCTGAAACTCATGCCATGTGGGATGGCATCCGCCTTGCTCTTCAGCACGGCCTCCAGATTGTTGAAATTAACTTTGACTCGGCCAGCCTGGTTTCATCCTTGAGGGTGGGGCATGCTCCCACTTGGACTTGTCTCAGGTGGTGGCGAGAGATTCACCAATTCGTGCAGGCTTCCGGCATTCGCATCTCCCATGTTTACAGGGAGGGGAATCAAGTGGCCGATGCCCTTGCTACCCATGCCTGCAGTGCTCAACGCAATGACACCTATCTCTCCTCCTCTCAGCTTCCGAAGACCTGTTTTGGTCCTCTAGTGGCAGATCGGCTGGGGCTTGTTTCCTTCAGGCCCTCTTTGGTTGGAGAATAAGTTAAGTAGAATACCATAACCCGGGTTAAGGTGTACTAAAAAGTAAACTTTATTACTTTGTTTGTATTCGGGTTAGCTTGTTCCACCTTTTTAGTGGAATATGCTTAACCTGAATACCATCCCTTAATCCACCTTTTTGGTGGAATAGCTTATTTCACCAACCAAAGAGAATAGGATGAATAAGACCTTGGTATTCAGGTTACCAGGCCTTATTCTGCCAATCAAAGAGGCCCATTGTAATTTAGACCATTGTGAGCCAACTGTCAATACATGGTCTGCATAACAATTCACATGAAATGTCTAAGATTGTTCTGTAGTTCGTTCTGAATCTGCAGTTACTTCACCATGTGGCTTACAACAGCCAGGAACGTTACTGACTGTTTTTCCAAATCTGAAAAAAGCTAAGTCAGTGTGACCGGTGATAAGAGAGTGGTGGGCCAGGAGCCACCACCTGGTCATGTGAACTTTGCATATAAATAACCAAACAGTGTTCATGATGCCTTGTAGCAGGAGTAAATGCCCCCATATTGTAATTGTGGAGACCACGAAGTTGGTACATCTTACACATGGTTTTCGATGTTTACTTATTTAATTAGTTTCCAGAAAATATTTTGATATTTGCTGATACACTTTTTGACTATAGTGTCATCTACATGTTGCATCCACAACTACATATTATCTAGCAGAAACTTGATTGTGGAATGAGATTTCCATTAGTTCAATATCAGTAAGGTTCCACCTGAATGTGTTAGCCCAGCAGCATCCACACTTTGTTTCTTGTCAACCAGCTAATTCTTCTCCATTTGCCTAATGGTACTTTATACACATTGATGATTCCACAAGAAAACCTTTCCAAAACCTGTTTGTAATTCTGTTTTCATTTTATTGTGTAGTATTTTACAAAATCCATAACCTTAGGGGCTTGATGAAGTTAGTGAGGCGTTATAACTACATATATATAACCCAAGAATGTTGCGACCCATGCCCAGGCGCAATTTCGAAAGAAGTGCCCGTTAGCCAGTCGCTTTTTCCACTAGATTGAGTTGCGCCCTTGCATACAGGCGTGACTTAAGAAGAAAATACCCTCTCTTAGGCGCCATTTTCCATCCGATAATTTTTGTGGTTTTAGTACATGAACAGCCTGTTTAAGTTGGCATCGTAATAAGGATGCTATTATTTCGGATCTGGTTCCCCTCCTGTCTACCTAAATCCTAAAATCCCTATATTATACCCCTCTATTGAGGCAGAGACTCCTGCTTTCTCTGATATTCGAAGCCTTGCTGCAGAGAACGTGGGAACATTCTCTGAAGCCTTGCAGAGGAGGGAAGGAGCTGATCTTCTTCCTTTTTCTTCCACCTGTACAACTTCTGTCACTTCACAGAGGTAGGTGATCTCAAGCTTTAACCAAATAGGATAGCTAATCTAGGATAAAAACTAGTCTTAGTGGTATTAACCTCATCTCCATGCGACGTTTAGTGTTTATACAGCATGTTTTATCATATTGTTATATAGATCTATCATGCTTTTACATAGATCAAGTAATAGGTTAGCAAATCTGTTAAAATATGTTAGCTAATCAGTTAGCCTACTTAATCTACTTAATCTAATCACATGATAAACTAAATCATCATGTTACTTGCTTTATCGACCTATTTTACGCTTAATAATTACACCAGATTCGATATAGACCGTGTTTAAGTAAATAGGTTGAAATTAGTTTTCAAAAATCATTAATTTCACCCCAGGAATGGGGCGACCCAAGCCTGGGCGCCATTCTGTAAGGGGCGCCATTTCTTAAGAAATGGCTTCCCACTGGGCACCAATTAAACTCATGACAGAAAGCCTGTCGTACCTTTAATTTCTGTAAAATGTAAAACAACATGCTAAAATTTTGATATTAGAGAAACTATAACATTACACAAATGCATGACCACGAATCTATAATCCTCATAATTTTCTTTACCCATCCATGTCATTAATTCTATATTCTGAGAATATTAGAAAATGTGGATAGTAGCCTGAGTTTCGGACAGCCAAATCCACCTTACGTGAAGGGCGCCCCTGACCAGGGCTCCATTCACTGAGAAGCGACCGAACAGTCGGGCGCTATTTCACCTGCAAACTAGACAAATTGGTCCCCTGAAGAGGACGCCCAACCCTGGGGCGCCTCTTACCAAATCATGGCTGAACCAGAGGTGCCTTCTAATGAGAAATGGCAACCCCTAGGCAGCCAATTTTCAGAAGGTGGCTGCCCTCTGGGCGTCTTCTACCTTAACCTGTTAACATTCCGTCATTTATCTTAATCAGTAAGCCATTTACCTTGATCTGTTATCCCTTAATTAGTTAAGCCATTTATACTAATTAGTTCCCTTAATCTGTTAAGTCAACCACTTAACCCTCTGTCGTAGCTTAATCAGTTAAGTTAAACCCCAGCCATTTAGCTTAATCAGTTAAGTTAACCACTTAACCCTCAGTCATTTATCAGCCATTAGCCAAACCTGACCTGTTTGATAGGCGCCTGACCCTTGGGTGCCTGTCAATGGGACATGGCAGCCCTCAGGGCGCCATTTAGTAAAAGAAGTCTGAGCCAGGGGCGCCAATTTCAAGGAGATGGCAGCCCCATGGTCGCCTTCTAAACTTAACCCTGTAAACCCTCTAAAACGTGGCTGACCATAGGGCGCCTTTCACTGAACCATGGCTGCCCCTAGGGCGTCAATTTCTAAGAGATGGCAACCCCTTGGGCGCCAATTCCAGAACCTGTCCTGGTGTCTGTAAGTCCTAGTAGTAGGCGCCATGTACCCAGGCGCCATTTACTGAAGACACGACAGTACCCTGGGCGCCTTTCACTTAAGACATGGCAGGGGTATGGGTGCCATTTTTGCAACCCTGAGTTTTGGATTATCTGAGACCTTAAACCCCTGAATGGCGTGCCCTTGTGTCAGGATGCCATTCACTAATAAATGGCAGCCTCAGAGGCGCCATTTAACCCCTAACAGGGTTCTCTCGACCCTATATAGTTCACAGAAGGGGCACCCCTATGTAAGGGTGTAATTTCTGAGCATGTCTGGCAGCCTACAAGGCACCGATCTCACCTAGTTTTCCTGTGTATTCACTGGTTTTACTCCTCGTCCGTCCCTAAGCAACAATACGTCCTTGGATTCCATTTTATAAAATCCACCTTATATATCCTACATGGCCAACCCTTGAAATTTTATATTGACTATAAATGAGAGTGGATGTCGATAAACATGACTAATGCTGTGCATATAGGGTCCGGTCTGGTCCTGGGAGGAGCACCTAAAGGTACTTGTGCCCATGGGAGTTTACTGACCACGGTGTTTGGCATTACACCGAAGTACTTGCTTGCTAGACTTTAGACATTTCACTCATTCTCATGATATTACTTGATTGATTTGACTTGAGATCCGCAGAAGGGCAAAAGTATTTACTTGAATGAATTGATATATAGCCAATTCTAGTTATACATGCTTGAAACTTACATTTGCTTAATATTGCTTGCTTGACATGAGTGCTTACTTATTGTTAATTCCAGCTATTACTTGCTTGATATCTCTTGCTACTGCAGTATTAACATTTGAAATCTATATACTCTCACTTGTTATTCCTATACTACTCGTCGTTTTATACAGTCCTTGATATCTATGTGTCTACATGCATAACATTAAATGAACTTGTAAACCACTTAAAGCATGTTAAAACTTGAGATGTAAATCCTACTGAGCGATTCGCTCATCCAGTTACTTTCTAACATTTTCAGGTAATTTGGATAACGACCAACACTCGGAAGGGAATGAGTCTGAGTGATGAGTGTTAGAACTGAGTTATTAATCATCCTGTCAATTGTGTTATTTGTAATCCCTGTTATGACAGTTGTATTAGTTCACTTATGTTTAGAATGCAGTTCATCATTCTCACTTTTCAGTAGATAAATCTATTCTTTATGCTTGTGTATATCTTCCAAGCACAAATCATAAGACTGTCTTAGCTTTGAACAGTTTTCACAAGAAAATTCAGAATTATTCTGATCAATCTTTTTCTTCAGTTTTTTATTCTCAGATTTTATTTTCCTAGATTTCTCTAGCAGTTCTTCATACATCACTACCAGTTCATCAAATGATATATCTTCTGATTTGGAGCTTACTTGAGACATTGTCTCTTCACTATGGTCCCTCTTGTTGGCCATCAAAGAAGTTTGTTCTTGCTCCTGATAAATGGTAGTTATCTTATCCATAATTTCCTTTCCAGAATCACATCCTACAATGCAAGGAAATATTTCAGTGTTAACTACTTCTCTCAGGATATTAAAAACTATAACGTTCTCGCTGTCCTTTATTCTATCCTCTTTAGACCATCTAGTTTGATTCTGAGGAAATTTATGTAGGCCTTTTAACACAAGATTCCATAGATTTGGATCAATGGAATTCAAATAAGTGCATAGACCACCCAACCATTTGCTGAAGTTAGAACCATCAAAAACAACATGAGATGCCATTGAAAAATAACTGAATAAGTTCATATCTAAAACCAGAGACCAGGATAAAAGATGCACCAAACTTAAAATATCAAAGCACCGTAACGAAATGGCAGGATCCTCTGCAGATTGTTGAATCTGGAAGTCAGAGACCTGCTCTGATACCAATTGTTATTCTGAAAAAGACTCGGTGCAATGGTGAAGACACGGATTCAGAGGGGGGGTGAATGAATCTTCTTAGAAAATACTACCCAACTTCATAGTTTAAACTACAAACAATAGGCTATACAGAATTAAAGACTAACTAGCTTAACTGAATATGCACTATAATGAAACATATGATCAAACAGATGATAGCTGATTGTGGGCTATGATGAGGCACACTGTCAAATAGATGGTCAACATATGCAATGAACTACTCAGCAACTTCTAAGCTATTCGTAGAAACAAACTAAGCACACTATGAGTTCTAGAGGCACTCAGGCAGAACTATCAATTGAAGCGCACCTAGGCATTCGAAAAGAATAGATAAGCAATCAAACCACAATAGACAGGAAATTTTAAGTGGTTCGGTCCTCCAGACCTACATCCACCCCACACTCAAACCTGAGTGTGGATTACTGCTACCTAACAGCTTGAATCCACTAGGCCTCACAGCTTGCCAACCGCTGCGCAACACAGCTTGCGTCCGCTGATCCACAGCTTCGGGGAACAAGTTCCATACACCCTGCTGAGCCTTACAGCTTCGCTAACCAGAGGAATCCTCCTCTGCTGCTGGGCCTTACAGCTTGCCAACCGCTGATACATAGCTTAGTGTTGGGTCTCCTCTGGAGTTGTTCAGCAGTATGTAGACTGTTGTGAGCTGAATGTGTTTTAAATGATTGGCAACAGTGGTGTTGACCAGGTTGACTAAGAATGTTGACTCTAGTGACATCATATTGACCATGGTAATATTGAATATTTTGATGAACTTTTATGCATGCCAAATTTTCATATAAGAACACGCTCAGTCATTTCATCAAATGGGTTGCATATATTAGTACT
The DNA here is from genome assembly GCA_024336825.1 of Amorphophallus titanum. Taxonomy (NCBI): domain Eukaryota; kingdom Viridiplantae; phylum Streptophyta; class Magnoliopsida; order Alismatales; family Araceae; genus Amorphophallus; species Amorphophallus titanum. The sequence goes on from JANBPO010009398.1 coordinate 2,546,258, forward strand.
TGTCTCTTATAGGTCTGTGCATGCATCAGCCAGTGGTAGCTATATTCCATGAAAAGTCTGTGCATATGCTCACAAGGTCAGTGCATATTTTCCGTTTAGTGTCTCATAGGTCTGTGCATGTTTTAGCCATTGTTGATACCAAGGTCAGTGCAAGTTCCCGTGGAACTGTACATATAGTCAGTGCAAGTTTTGTCTTGTGCCTAGCAAAGTCTGTGCTAGTTCCTGTAGCACACTCACTTAGGTGTGTGCATGTTGCACTAGGTCATGCATATAGAGGGTCTGTGCACGTTATTGTTCACACTTTCATAAAAGACCAAGGTCAGTGCATGTTTATACATGTCGCATTATAAGGTCTGTGCAAACACTGTTATAAGGTCTGTACATACACTGTAGCAGTCATTGCACACTAGAGTCGGTGCAATCTTCTGCATTGTGCATATGAAGCCTGTGCATATTTTGTCTCACATACTTAAGGTCGGTGCAAGTCTTGCTCTGTGCTTACAGAGTTTGTGCATATTTGCCTTGTGCTAAAACAAGGTCTGTGCACATTCTTCGTAAGGCAAAAACCAAGTCTGTACATAGTTGATTCATGCATAACCAAGTCCGTGCATTCTTGCACAATCCATGACTAAGGTCTGTGCAAATTTCCTTATGTACTCTTAGGTCTGAGCAACTTGGCCTTATGCATGGCAAAGTCTGTGCAGTTCATGGTAGCACAGCAATGTAGGTCTGTGCATACTTTATTCTTGCACATGCAAGGTCTGTGCACATTAGGCCTATGGCACATAGAGTCCGTGCATATTTTGCATTATGAACACACAAAGTCTGTGCACCTCTCAGCCCTACAGCCATACAAAGTCTGTGCATGTTTTTCATGTCTAAGCACACTTGCCATAAAACACTATAGAGTCTGACCAGTTTGCCTTGTGGACAGCTTATGTCTGTGCACATTTGTTCTAATGCTCTTTCAAGTCTATGCAACTTTTATATTTGTCTGACTGTCTTATGTTGACTAAGTGTTTGACATATTGACAGGACATATATTTGTGAACTTTAAGGAGGGCACGTGATTCGAGGTAGAAAAATAGTCGATGCTCGTGACATGTGGTAAGCCATCAAGTTCAAATAATGCCACGTGGCCTTGGCAATTTCAGATCTGGATGAATGTCTGTGCAAGAAATGTGGTTACCACATGCCCATCTCTCTGCTACCTATAAATATACAAAGACTCGTAGAGAGAAAAGATTGATCGTAACAGAGAGAACAAGAGGAAGCTCTAGCCAGAAAGTGCAAGTGCGATCCATCTGAGTTAAAGAGAGAAGATCAGAGAGAGCAGATAGAGTGCTTTGAAAGAAGAAGCCACTCATAGAGTGCTTATTGCATGCGTGTCACCGTAATATTGTTGAGGAGGATAATGTGAAACAAACAAGTTTTAAATGGGTGAGCATATTCCAGCATTTAAATGCATCATATCCACAAGATTACCAGGTCGCAAGAACGTGCTCAACAAGACGCAAAGGTCAGCACACAACGATAGGTACGTCATGGTGCCGTACAGAGCGGAGGCAAACTAAACGAATTCAAATCCGAATACATAAATATGAGGTATGAATTGGGGAACAACTGCTCCCCGTACGCTGTACCCTGACGAGGGCTCCGGGCAGCAGGTGTTTGAGCAAATGCCGCAGTGGGTGAGAACCGCCATCTTCGCGGCACCTTAAGGCCACGTCAACACGTCCGCCACGATTGGAAGGGGGAGGGGTGGTTGGAGTCGTGTGCCTTGTGGGTTATCCAAGCGCAGAACCGGGCTCCGACTTTCGTGCGCTGGGGATCCCGTAACGGTCAAACGCGGAGGATGGAGAACTAACGGAGCGGGGAGGAGTGGGACAGAGAGGGAAAGCGACGGTGATTTAAATCATTTAATAAGATAACAAATAGTTAAGATGATAGTATCAAGTGTTAAAAAAGTCATTCGTACTTTCATAAAGTGGTGCTTTAGAAAATTAGAAGTTCTTTTATCTCATGAAGTAGACACTGCAAGGCCTTGGCTCTCTATCTAAAATTCTAAATTAGGAAACAAAGAACTTGAAGGGTATTGGACAAATTGGTATTTTGTTTACTTATATCCCACCTCTCTCTGCACCGCTCCACCGAAAACATTCTTCCCGTTCCCCCATTTCGCCAGGTGGCTCTCTCTCTCTCTCTCTCTCTCTCTCTCTGCGTGTGTGTGTGTGTGTGAGGGGGAGAGGAAGGAAGGTCAGGCATGAAGGTACAGAGGCGCTCCTCTTCTACCTCGCTCCTGTCCATTTCACCATTTCTTTTGAAGGCTTATGGGACCACGAGATCTTCCTACTGACCTCTGTCTCCGCCGCTGTGTGCAGGGATCCAACGGAGCACCGCTGTTGTTGCTGCTGGCAGTGGCCGGCCTCTTCGTTGCCGAAACCACGGCAGCCAAGGTCTTCATCTCTCATGCTATACTCGGGCGCCTTCGCGTCTCCATATCATTTTATCATCTGTTCACGATTCCTGGGTGTGTTCCTTTGAGTTGCGTTTGCTGGGGTTGTCTTCTTCTTCAGGTGGGCGGGACCTGCCTTGGGAACCGTGACTGTGACGCCGGGCTGCATTGCGAGACGTGCGTGGCCGACGGCGGCATCAGGCCAAGGTGTACTCGGGTCAAGCCAGCCGATCCCCGATCCAAGGTCCTTGTTATGATCAGTCTTCTCCCCCTTTCCCCTACATCTTCCCATTGCTGTAGATTGTTGGATGTTAGTAATTAGGAACTACCCTCCATTTGCGCACGTATGGGAAATGGGATGATCAGTTATTCTCCCATGTTTTTAGCTCTCGAGTCTTTTATATATTTTGTCTCTGGTGCCGTTGAATTAACTAGACATGGCGGACAGGGGATGGGGTTGCCCTTCAACAGGTACTCGTGGCTGACGACCCACAACTCCTTCGCGCGGCTGGGCGCGAGGTCCGACACCGGTGCCATCGTGCTCGCACCCACCAACCAGCAGGACACCATCACTGCCCAGCTCAACGTGCGTATGCAGCCGTCTTCTCTTATCTTCTTAATTTTATCACCATTGCTCCGTTGCCCTGTTCTAGGCGGCGTCGGAATCCCCCCCTCCCCTGGCTCCTGTGTAGCCTCTCCTCTTGACATCCCTGTTAGGGCGGTCGGCTTCACGGCTGTTGTTGCATCTGTTGCTTGTGTCCGCTTGCGTTGCGTGGGGTGGGAAGCACTGCCGGCCCAGGCCCCGCGCATTATGACGTCTGGACGGAGCTCCTGGTCTGGGCGCTGATCTGTTTCGGCATTTTCTCCGAGACTTGTGACTTGTAATACCGGATGGCCCCATTCTCTGGTTCATAGCATGCGGTGCAAGTCACTTGTGGAGGAATCTTATCAGAAAGCCGACAGAAAGGAGTCTAGCTAATAAAGACACAGCACAACCCACGCAGGGGTAGATGTACAGTTCCCCTTTTTTATGGTTGTGTTCCTTGCAGTACTACTCGATTGTCTTCTTGGTTAATTCTCTCGCTTGTACATATATAATAGAGTTTTCCTAGGCTTTGACACCGACAAACGGTGGGTTTGGGTCTTTTTCAATTGTAGTAGGACGATATAGACTAGAGCAGCTTTGATTGTTCTGAACTAGTTAATTGCCAAGAATTCCTATGCACTACTGTCGATTCCACATATATTAATAAATTGGGTGCTGAAGGGGACTTTAGAAGCATGTAGAGAACTCCTCGACACCCTTGCCGTGCTCCTCCGTCAACTGGGAAAAAGGGCGAGTGACTGGCAGACGTGATGAGATAGGTGATGAATAGGCTTTAGAATTGTGCAGAGGACTCCTTTAACACTCCCATCGTGCTTCTCCTTCAGCTGGGCGAAGGGGCGAGTGGCTAATAGTTAGGGTGAGATGGGTGCCGAGTGGGACTTCAAAATCGTGCAGAGGACTCCTTCGTCACCCTCTTCGTGCTCCTCCTTCAATTAGGGAAAGGAGGGAGTGATGGAGAAATAGACTTCAAAAATGTGTAGAAGATCTTATTTTCTACCTAAGGATGAGGATGGAGGAGTAAGAAGGGTAAAAGGGGTATTTTATTGATCCGTTTATGGTGAGAAAATCACCCATTTAATACCTCTGATGCAGAGCCACCATACCTTGTTTTCCCTACGAGTGCACCTCTAGTCACACCTGCATGGACCAATCGGAGGGGATATTACCTGTTGAGCTGGCGTAATTGCAACCCAACTGTTGCACGAAGCATTACTCTTTTTAGACTGTAAAACCGTGTAAATCAAATTACAGTTAGCCCATATGACACCAATTTTTTGTTTTGAGTAGTCAAGGGTTATTGTGTTTACAGTAAGTCGCGTTAACTATAGCATTAGCTCAAAGATAAGTTGGGGAAGATTTAAAAAAGGGGGAAAGATCTATTCACCCCCCCTCTAGATCTATTCAATCCTCACACAACATATCTAGCCAATATGGGAGGCTGCCTGAGGAGCCCCAGGAGCTGGTTCGATTGGACGAGAGGCCAGGGCCAAACACTCAAAGGGTGGAAGCCACAAGAGAACTATTGGCAGCGACTAAGGGAAAGCAAGCCATGGCCTACCACCAACGATATGATGAAGCTACTGTTCTGACCGCCAATGTGGTGGCGACAGAAGAAGAAGATGATGTCTTGCTCGACATCCTACATGAGGGTGCATCGGGCGAAGCAACCGAGGCCATCCCCAGCACAGCAGCCATGCATCCGACAGTGTTGATGATACTTCAGAAGTATCAGTAGGGGATAGACCTGCTGAAGAAATAACTGATGGAGAAGACGAAGCAATCTTCAACCTCCAAATAGCCTGAGATGCAGGGTGAATCATCACGGGGAGCCGTCAATCAGAACGACCCTCCACCAATCTACACCTTGTCCCATCTGGCAGAACCAAGCTTGGTGACAGCTCAGCAATGCCCATCACAGCAGCTGATGCCACCAGTGCTGCCACAGGTGCACCAAACACCTCCGGTCCCTCCACTACTGCGACCCCCTCCGCAGGCGACCACCCTGGTCACCCCCTACTTACAGCTAGCACATTTCTATCCAGAACCGGTTGATCCAACCATCATGAATAAGATGATGGTGGAGAGAATGATCGAGCTGAAGCTCGCTGAAAGAAGTGAAGGTGACTACATCACGTTTGATGCATATAGGGTGCCATACCCACCGCATCATGCTGCCAAGCGGCTCCCTCCTGGGATTAGTAAGCTGCCAAAGTTTGACAAGTTCAATGGGAAGGGGTCCCCAAATGACATGCCGCCTACTACATGACCGTCATGGGTGATCTGGCCACTGACGAGTCATATTTGCTAAAAAAATTTTGGTCCTCGCTGATAGGGCTCGCTTTCGAATGGTACTCTAGCCTCCCGATCGGGTCGATCAGTGACTGGTCGGACATGCAGAGGAAGTTTAGAGAAAGATTTCATGTTACAGAGAGGGAGATCACAGTGGCCAAACTCTACTTAACAAGATAGAGGGTAGATGAGACAGCCCTTGATTATATCAAGAGGTGGAGGAACCTCGGAATGAGAAGCAAGTAGCCCCCGCACTAGGAGTACGTTGTACAGATATGTAAGCAGAATCTCAGAAGAGAGGTCCTGAAAAATATGATAGGAATGGAAATCCGGTCATTTGACTGATTAAACAACATTGTGGCCGAGGTAGAAGCCTTCTTGGCCAGACCTGCTCCCGCATCGACTGCTGCCGCAGCACAAAAAGGCAAAGCAGCTGAACGGCGTCAAGCGCCTAAAGAAGCCAACGCCCTTGATATCAAGACGTTCGAACAACAGAAAGACAAAGACAAGAAGGCGATTGCACCACAGCCTGCTAAAGCTGGAGATGGCAAAGAGGGTCCCTCACTATGGGATAAAATGAAGAAGGCCTACTCCTTTCCAAAGGAGAAGACCAGAATTCTCTTGAATTGGGTAACCCAGTATGGCAAGGTCACCCTGCCTCAGCCAAAGAGGCCGAAGGACTTGAAAAGGAGAGATAGTCCAAGATTTTACCCCTATCATCAGATGCTGGGCCATCCAATTGAAGACTGTTATGTTTTCAAAGATATCATTGAAGGCACGGTGAAGAAAGATGAGATTGACTTGGGGGAGTACAAGGTCGACCCTCCACAACCTCATGAAGCTCCGCCGAGGAGGGATACAGTCAATATGGTCTCTATATACCAGGCATTGCCTGAAGAGATCTCTGAAGCCAGCACTTGGCACACTTATGAAGCCCGCTTTCTGGCGCCTGTGAAAGAAGAACAGGGATGGTAGCAGATCCCTGCAAAGAACAAGAAAAAGAAGAATGCTCCTTGCCTGAAAGTGGGGGCACGTGTTTGTGGCATCACACCACGACCCGCTCCGCCAGTGACCACATCTGTGTGGATCAACCCACCTACAGTCATCAGGATACCTACATACAACCAGAGTAGGCAGACTCTGCTTCCGACAACCAAGGAAGTTGGCCTTGAAGCCCGGAAGCTACAGAGCTATATGGATGGGCTAGATGAATATGTGCAGCCCGAACTGAAGCCTCTGATAATGCGGGACCACATCCCATGGCAGGAACTAGAACAGCTTTCACTCAAGCCAGAGGAAGAGGCTGACGAATCAACTGATAAGGATGGCAGTCTGTTCTAGGGGCAAGCGCCGACTAAAGAGAAGAAAAAGAAGAAACAGAAGAAGAAAAGAAAGGCCGCCAAGGTCAACAAAGAATGGGTTGTATCCTGTAATACCCTCTCAGCTCTCTTCACCTTGCCTGGTGAAGAGGATGAAGAAGAAATATGCTTTACACCTGTTGTCAGAGGAAGCCGCGCTGAGGCTGCCACTGCTACCCATGTAACCTGATCAGGATGGAAATGGGGGCCCCAGCCACCCGCTAATCATAATATCATATTCAGGGGTGAGTAGCCCTACAAGATACCTCCCCCGGAGGTCAAGGGAGTCCAAATCCCTGCTCTAGTAGGCCTTTACAACCAGAGTGGGGGTAGCACTACCACCCCTTCCTTCTTGGAATTTGTGAAGATGTCCAAGGGAAAGTAGCTGTGTCAGGACGCTGACCCTACAATCACGAGTACCCACCTACAGTCCCGGCAGTCTTCTGAAGCTCTGGATGCAGAAAAAGCTTGCCCGGCAGTAACCGATGAAGGGCAACAAGAACATGGCACCAAGTAGAAGGGTGCTGGATCTGAGCCCGATGAGGCTGGTCCGTCAGAGGCCACAGTCCAAGACTCTTCCAAGCCTAGATGGGCAGAGGAAATGAAACTGTCAAATGTCGATAGTATTGAGTTCCTTATAGCTATCGGTATCTGCTGAAGACCTGGAGGGACTTAGCCCTAGCTGGGAGAGAAAAGGCTGCACAGACTCCTAGGGTGCCATTGAATGTGTGGGTCTGCCATTTCTACAATGGGCCCTTTTATTTTTACCAGGAGTTTGCGAGAGACCAGACTCCGTGGGAGGAGTATACAGAGGTGGAGCTACTATTCTGGACATACTCACGGTACATCTACGCGCCATTGGAGGGTGGAACCCCCATGGGCTACCGGATGTGAGGCACTTAGAAGCCTATTTGGCGTACTTGTTGGCGACGTTCGTGGTCCTGCATGGGGAGGACAGCTTGCTGAGAGTTGAGTTGTTGTGGCCCGCGTGTTTGTTGGTAGAAGGACAGAGGCTAGCTCTGGCTCCAGCAGCGTTGGCCAATATATATCAGGGGCTAGGAGTGCTGGCGACGCATCCGGCGCCACGCAAGAGGAGTCTGCTCTTGCTGTCCAACTACCTTAGTGTGTGGGCCGGTCTGCTATTTTCAAGACCGGTGACTCGGGGGATCGTGGCGAATCCAGCGGCACCTTTGTTGTTTAGCTTCACTGGCCAGCAAGATGGAGACGCTACGGTACAGCTGGAAGGGGCTAGGAGAGCCCTGTGTTACCTGCCCGGCAGGGGCGAGGAGAGGTTACCCTTTGACTATGCCACGAGGGATTCTCGCCTGCTCCTTGTGCCGTCGAGTGGAGGGGCGACTAGTGCCCTTTCCTACCAGCGGGAGCCAGATGCGGCATTGTACATAGAGTGGGTGATGAGCACCCGAACGGCGGTGCTATCGCTGCACCAGTCCGTGATGAGTTCCTTCGAGTTGTACTACCCGCATCGGTTCTTAAGGAACTTCAGATATGACCAAGGGATTTCACCAAATCGAGAGTTTCCCATGATGAGTCGACAGTACAGAGGTTAAAACACCCACTTGCTAGCTGTAGTGTGGTGGGATTTCTACTACCATCTAGAGCCGGAGCGGCTATCGATGCTAATACTGGGGTGTCGAGGACGGTTCGACATCCACTACGCCAGGTGATGGTTCGAGCACAGCCACCTATACTAGCAGAAGGCCTCAACAATCAAGAAGGCTAAGGAGGGTCATCTTCTAAGGGAGGATCTGCCTCCCATCCCACTAGACAATGAGTACATGAGGACCCGCTTTGTCAGGCTTCACCGAGAGGTGGAGCGGGTAGCATAGCAGTGGCCCCGAAGCAGCCGAGGTTCGTTGTCTACGGGTCGAGGCTACAGTGGAGCGCTGAAGCCCTTGAGACAAGTGCATGGGGCTTTTGCAGCGGCTGGAGCTGGGGTGTCTTGACCGAGGGTGCTGAAGACTTGGTGGACCCAATTCCTAGCCGACTGTGGCTTCAGGAAGAAGGGCTCGTTTGACTGGGTGCTCCCCGACACGATGGCCGATGACTAGAGATGACACATCAGCCAGGCGATCGGGTCTGTCAGACACGTAGAGTTCGTGTCCCATATCGAGTATGCTCACACTCTGAGGGACATTCAGGAGGCAGTTGCGAAGGCTGCCCGAGTACTGGCACTAAGGCTGGAATAGTTGATCCATCTACTGTTGACTCCTTTCGTGGCCTCAAGTGAGATCCTTCGCTTAGTGTGTCATTTCGACTTTCCCATTTCTTGAGGTATGTGACTGAGATGTTGTATGTTACTGTATTTGTTGATAGGCTCTACGGCAGAGGAGAATCTTCCCTCCATAGGGACATCTTTCGAGAGCGAAGATGGGGGCCTTCAGCCTAGGCGGAAGCGCCCTCGCATGGATGATGATGCACCAGGTGCTGGTGAGTCCTCTCGAGGACCCGAGGCTGGTGACCACATCGAGGTAGAGCTGACTTTGAGTAAGCATTGCATTTACCTCTTTGTCCCTTGTTGGCTTAGCTATGATGACTGACTAACCCTGTCTTGTTGGGTTTGTTTCTTGTAGCTCCACTAGAGATTGGTGCAGAGGCGGCCTTCTCACCTCCTCAGGAGGCGGACCCCTTGCTTGATGACGGGGTTGAGTATAGGATAGACATGGAGGGGTTTCTCCGTGTAATGGATGAAGTTGCCCCCAACATCGACACGTTCCTCGACTTTGAGTCGTTGAAGGCTTCGGAGGATGCCCGATTAGGTAAGGGCTTTTGGCACTGGACACATACTGGCTATGACTTTGCATGTTTCTGGAGACTGACATAACCAGTTGCCTTATGTAGCGACGACAGAGGTGTCGGGGGCCATGGCCCCTTCTGAGGCGCAGGGTGAAGTGCCTCCGAGGGTTGGAGTGCAGGAATTGGCGGTGACCTGAGATGATTCGGGTAAGTGTTGAATTGTTGTGGAGGGAATTACCCTCTCTTTGTTGTGTTTTTGACGGATTGAAGTTATTGATTGTGTTTGTTATTGTTTGTGTGTTTTTTTTCTTTTGCCAGGTGAGGATCCGGCTACCACCCTGGAGATGATCCAAGAGCTTGTTCGTGCTGGACCATCAGTGGCCCTCCCCTCTTTCGAGGGAGAGCCAGGGACTGTGGGCGGCCCGATCCTGTCTGTTGCTGAGGATGCACCGAGTGTGCTGCCACAGCTACTGGCAGGGATGCCTCTTGTGCCTTTGCCCACCGTGGTGTCGGCCTATACCACGGGGCTAGTCGGGTCCTCTAGTGTGGGACCCTCAGGTACGTGACTAAGCCCTTAGCCATTTGTAATGGGTTTTCTGGTTTACCCGGTAATGTTAAGCTCCTTTTGGTGTTGGCCATGGGCACTTCCTCCCCTCTAGAGGAGGGCGAGCTTTCCCGTGATATGACTGGAGCAGCGGAGGGTGAGCCTACTGCCGCTGCTTCGACAGGTGATGAAGAGATCATCGACGTCGAGGGGGTTTTCGAAGGGGGTCCCCCTACTGGTGAGTTTCTTATCCGACACCCTAGACCGGAGAGGCATCTCTACACAAGGCTGAATTGTGTAGTGATAGAAATCAAATCAATCTGATGTGCTAATCTAAACAAATGTTTTAATGAGGCACACAATAGACTACTCAACCTGCACACCCAGTAGACACAGTAAACCTTTGCAATAGAACCGCGCCTAAGCATTCATCTACTATGAGTGGAGTCAACAGATATGCAATTAGAGCGCGATCCTAAATATGCATCTAGCAAAATTAGAGTAGACAATCAAACCATAGTAGACAGGAAATTTTTAAGTGGTTCGATCGTCCAGACCTACATTCACTCCACACTCAAACTAGAGTGTGGCTTCTGCTGCCTAATAGCTTGACCGACTGGGCGTCGCAGCTTGCCTACAGCTAAGCATCACAGCTTGCTTCCACTGATTCACAGCTTCGACCACTGAGCATCACAGCTTGCTATCTGAGGTATCCACCTCAAAATAGCTTAGCTCTGTTGACACACAGCTTGAATGGAGACAATATGGAAAATAAGAAATAAGAGAAACAAAGATAGATCACAACACCAGAAATCTGTAAAATAAAACTCAGAATGTAGCTCTCGTAGGAACAAGTCTGTCTTGGATCTGATCCAAAAGCTAGAAGAACATATCTTCAAGAATAGCTTCGATTACTTCTCAATCTCTCCTCTCAGACTTCTTCGGATCTCTCACTCTTGGAGTTCTTTTCTCTGCTGCCCTCTCTATTACTATTTCCGTCTACATCTCTTCTTTGTTCTACTTCAGAGGCTTCTTCTCTCTATCTGTCTCACTTGCTGCTTCACTCTCGGTTGGTCTATTTATATGAAGGAAGAGAGGCGTCAGAGGTAATTTTAGTGAAGATGATGATCCTTTGATTCCTTTGCAATCTGATCGCTCCATGTGGCAGGATCATGGCAATCAGGTTCGTGATCTTCTCATGATTCCCCTGGGCACATGGAGGGAACATTCCCGCCAAGAAATGAGCGCCATAGAAAGTCCACGTGTTGGAATCAGAATAAAAGTAGGTCCACATGTCAGGCTGTGAGGGTTTGCTGTCCACGTGTCCAATCATATGGCTCCTGGGATCTCGAGCCCATCAGAGGATTCCTGGAACACGTGCTTCACTTAAACGTTCGTAAGCAAGAGTCATGCCGTGCTTAAGTCCCTGTAAAGAGAAAGAACTTAGTCAACAATATGTGGTCAAAGTCAGGGTCAATATGCTCAGACCGTGGTATGCTTATTACTAAACTAGCATTGACCTAAGATAGGTCTACTGCCAAATAAAGAACCGAGCATTGACCTGTTATGCACATTAAAGGAAACATACATCGACCCTAGTGTGCACAAGGTGCAACTAGCACCGACCTTGGTACGCACAAGGTGCAACTAGCACCGACCTAAGTCATGCACAAGATGCAACTTGCACTGACCTCAATATGCACAAGATGCAACTAGCACTGACCTCAGTCATGCACAGGTGCAACGAGCACCGACCCTAATATGCATAGACCCTAGTATGACTATATGCAAGACACACATTGTGACGACCCAAACTCCAGATACCGGGTAAACCCGATACCACTTGGAGTCTGAGAAGCCTCCCAAGAGCGATAAAAGCTCCGAAGGGATAAAAAGGAGTGTGTAGAGTACATTGAAGTCCTAGATATAACAGTAAGTAATAATATTTCATTAATCAGGTTTACTAAAATAGTAGAAATAAAATTATTTTTTAATTAACAATTTAAATTGACCAGAGTCCAGTCCAAAGCAAAGCAAGTACAGTCCAGCAGAAAAGAAAACGTACACTGATGTCGAGGGAAACCCGATGCAGTTAACGCTGGCAACGCTGACAACTACGAACAGACGCACCACCCACGGACCATGAGGAAGAAGGACGACCACACCTTAAAAATAGGGGTGAGTCTCATGTCACTGGCTCAGTAGGGGTCACGCGAATCCCCACTGAAAAATAACGCAGTAGCGCGCAGCAAAACTACCGCAAGTAGTAAAGCAGGAAAGCAATGCTAAACTACAACTAAAAGCTGTAAAATCCGGAGTAGAGACAGCTAAAAGAAAAGGAAAAAGCAAAACCGTAAGGAAAAGGAACACGGCTACTGAGCAAAGCACGGCTCCCTCAATGATTCCAAATGGGAACAGAAAGGTAAACCCTGATCTGGACAAATGACAGACTAAGAACGCATACATGACTAGCTCGTCGTGCACGCAACACTAAGCTGATCTTGGCCAAGCCAAGAATAGACTAACCCAGAAGGGAGACAACTTCGAGAAACACTAGAATCATGCGTCAAGTGACAAGAGCACCTCCCCACTAGAAGCATAGCCAGATGCATCCACTGACGTCTTACTCTACGTCATAAGTATCTCCCACACACCCTGGACGGCGGTAACTGAGATACTCACTTAACTGAACTGAACCAGGAACAACAGTAACGAGTGACTAGTCAGGGTCACGTCCGTCGGCGCTCGTCCAACCGTTCCTGACCACGTATGCACACACAAGCTCAATGTCTTGAGCCAGGCCTCCCACGAAAATTAGCCTAAAAATCGTATCTCGGGAACTATCCCGCCACCACTCCCAGGTGGGCCGACACACAGGAAAGTGTCGTCAGGCTACGACTAGTGGAGGCTTACAAGACACGGAGACTCTGAAACATGAGTGTTGGAGTACAGACAGGCTAGCACGCACATTCTCACGTACTACGAAGCACCAAGTACAAGACACAAGGCAGCACATCAAACTGCCATCAGACTCAGGACGACAACTAGACCTACTGATACAATGATCCTTGAGTCTCACGACTCGGGATCAAGATCGTCGTACACAAGCGGTAACAAGCCACCAATCAAGCCTAATTCCTAAGCCAAAGCCACAGTGAAACACAGGTTCTCAGCCCCCCTTAGGCTGCACCATGGACTTATGATTCCGTATAACACAAAATGCGAAACACGAGGGAATACTAGAGCCCTCAACTGATATGGCACGTAAATCGAGGTATAATAATACCTCTACAGCGTCCCTAGGAGCCTCCCAATGTACTTGGTGGGAGAAGCCCGCGAATGGAAGCCCGTGCTGGGGCTCGAGGCCATGTTACCGATCGAGGACAAGTTGGTGCGGACTCCCAGCTTTACCCCGGCTAGATGGGACGTGGGCGCCGGATGGGTCTAGGGGGAGCAGCACCGTTCTGGTTTATTCTTGGCTCCCTTGAAATGAGGCTACATGGAGGAGCCGTTTCTCTTGGACTGCTTAGCTATTCGATTTAAGTACGAGCTAGCGCTGGGCTGGGTTGGGGAGCTGAAGCTTCAAGATACACATAGCTTCAGGGAGGGGGCGGTGGAGTTCACTGAATATGTGCTGTTCAATTATGCCCCGATACTCGTCCGGGCAGGCATCTACCACAGCGTCTACGCCAGCCGCTACAGCTACCCCATCTCTAAAGGGCTCTGCTGCGACATGATAGAAGTGTTCAGTGCAAAAACTAACACCTTTTACACTGTAGAGGGCAAGACTTCGTTGGACCTATGGAGTCTCAGCCAACTTAGTGGCTTGCCCATTGATGGGGAGCCTTATGAAGAAGTATGCCTCCCTGACCTGATCAAGGACAAGACCAACGGGGATGGCTATTATTCTCTCGGCTATTCATACTGGTATCTGATGAAGACATACCGGGAGTTGTATCAGCTAGCGCATGGTGAGAAATAGCCTCACTGCGGAGAGCAGAAGAGGGTTTGGATGACCTTGTGGCTGCAATATTTCTACGATGGGCTGAAGTAGTACGAAGACTTCCCCCGTGCTGGCACCACCATGATCTGAAAGAAGCGCAGCAAGCCCAAGGTTGACATGAAGATCCCCTCCAGAGGACGCCGAAGTGGTCCTAATCCGATGGGGATTGACTCGCTAATGCACTGTGCCGCCTACTTGACGTACTGGCTGTGCTCATTTGCCATGCCGTACGGAGATGAGACAGTGATTCGGCCCGATGCAATCTTCCCGGCATGTCAGATGGCTTGGGGAATTAAACTATCTTTGTGCCCGACAGCCCTCTGTCTAATTTACAAGATGCTCGGGGATGTGAGCGTTCATCAATTCCCACGGCAGGCCCGATATGTGTTCCCACTTCATTTCTTCAATGCGTGGGTCTGCTCACTATTCCTGAAGTTCGCCCCATGCACTCTTCAAGGCTGGGGACTCATCCCACAGATGCTGGAGTTCGCGAGTGTAGAGCCGGGCTCCACGTCCCAGTGGCTGTATGACATCTGGGGTCAATTGACGACGGTGCCTCAAGATGCGACTGGCACTATTTATTTCTGGGCGCTGGCTGCCCATTCAAGCCCTCTAGTGAACAACAAGAGGGAATGCAAGGATGACTAGGTGGAAAAGTACATTCATCCAATCAGCCAGGAGACCGTCGTCCGCCTGTTGCTGGAACTGGAGCTTAGAGACTAGGTGTTGTCAATTCGCCCAAGCGTGCTGGCGTTCAGAAAGGGGGACTCTTTGTTGCTGGAGCCGTACTACCCCTTTTGTTTCGGGTGAAACTTGGATATGACTAGCATATTCCAGTGTACAGTGCTCAGTTCAGTTTGCCCATGCGAAGCCTTCGAGGGGGACTGACTGCCAAAACTGCCAGAACCTGGTGGGACTTCTTTCACCGGACGAACACCGCAACCTTCAGGGTGCTAGCCCCTGGTCGGGTTTCGTAGGTAACCCTGGAGTATGTGAAATGGTGGGATGCCCAGACAGCCTTTTATCGGTTGAGTAAGACCGACTGCTGGGATGGGGTGGAGAGGAGATTTCTGAGCAGGCAGCTAGTGTCGGTCCTCGACATTGATCCGGAACACCTCTTCTAGCTCAAGAATAAGAAAGATAAGGAGGTGGCGGCATATATGGCCACGCGTCGGGAGGCCCAAGAGACCAAACTAGTACTCCAGGTCAAACTACCTCCGGTGGTGAAAGATGACTTCACGAAAACCCTGCGGGATCTCTACCGTATCGGGGGCGAGCGCCTGGAGCTTATCAATTATCCTCTCCCCGCAAAAGAAGAAGGCACTCTGACAAAAAGTTGGAGGCTAGAGAAGGACTCGATCTGCCCATACTGCACATTCATGAGGTGGGGGGAGAGGAAGCCCGAAAATTATAAGGACACGACATGGTTGTACATCCTCCTCCGAGTGCACAGGCTCACGATTGAGGATCGATCAGCGACCATCCTGGGCAAGCGTCTACAAGTTGCTTATTACTATGCTGATGGATGGGGGATAGACCACTTCAGCCTTTTCTACCACCTCGCTACCAAGAAGCATGCGGATCTAGCCCCCCTTGCCGATCGTTGCCAGACGATCAGGGATGTATGCTGGCTGGTCCGGGAGGCGGTTCGCCTGGACAAGGAGCCGTCCCTCAGCTATTGGCCAATAACACTGCGGCTGTATACCAGCCCGCATGGCTTGATGTTTTCTCTTTATTCGTAATTTCTTATTGTTGTCCCTCTTAGGGTACTGGATGCTAATCAGCTCTTTACTCTTTTTATCCCTCCTCTTTTACAGACCACCCGGACAGCACCCAGATGGCAACGTATTGCAACCTTCTTCGGTAGGCAGAGAACCCGACTTACTTTGAGGCGACGCCGCTGGCCCCAACTACAACTCCCTTGTCTCCTCCTGCAAAGTGGCCCAGGGCGAAATCGCCCATGAAGAAGGCCCTGGATGAGGCCAAGGCGGCTGGGCGGCGTGAAGTGAAGTGGCAAAAGACGGAGGCCGCCAAGGCTGCAAAGACCATTCCTCTGACACCTCCGGTCCTAACGTTTGAGGAGTTTGAGGTCACTCGGGCTGAGCCGAGCCAGCCCGCAGGTGAGACTCCCTCATCATGGGCATCTTCCAGGATTTGCTTCCATCTCAGGGTAAAGACTTTATATCTGAGCACCTCTCTTTCCTTTTATCCGCCATGGAGGAGCCAGCGTTCGTGCCGATCCCTGAAGTGGGCGAGACTGCGGTTAGGACCTCTTTTTTTTCTTTTTTTAGGGCTTAACAGGCATGCCCGCAGGTCGGTGATTCTGGCGTAAGGAGATCGATGCCATGGCGGTGGAAAGAATGTGTCATATGTTATGGGGAATCCCTGAAGGGATCAAGGGTTAGTGTGAAACCAAAGGGAGTCTTTTCGTTTATTGGTTTGAACAACAATTTCAGGCCAATGGTAAGAGGTTTGTCGGCTTAGACCGAAGGTCATGATGCCAAATGACTTGGCTTAGACATAAGGTCATGACGCCAATGGATAATATCTAACGGCTTAGATAAAAAGTCATGATGCCGCACAACTTGACTTAGGCAGAAGGCCATGACGTCAAGGCAGAATATTTACCAGCTTAGGCGAAAAGTCATGACGCCGGACAAGAACATTTAACGGCTTAAACATAAAGTCATGATGCCGTACAACTTGGCTTAGGCGGGAGGCCATGATGTCAAGGTAGAATATTTACCGGCTTAGGCGAAAAGCCATGACGTCGGACAAGAATATTTAACAGCTTAGACGTAAAGTCATGACGCCGGATAAAAATATTTAACGACTTAGACGTAAAGTCATTACGCCACACAACTTGACTTAGGCGGAAGGTCATGATGTCAAGATAGAATATTTACCGACTTAGGTGAAAAGTCATGACGCCGGACAAGGGTATTTAATAGCTTAGATGTAAAGTCATGACGTCGAGAAAGAATATTTAACAGCTTAGACATAAAGTCATGACGCCGCACAACCTGGCTTAGGCAGAAGGCCATGATGCCAAGGTAAAATATTTACCGACTTAGGTGGAAAGGCATGACGCCGAACAAGAACATTTAACGGTTTACACGTAAGGTCATGATGCTGTACAACTTGGCTTAGGCGGGAGGCCATGATGCCAAGGTAGAATATTTACCGACTTAGGTGAAAAGTCATGATGCCGGACAAGAATATTTAATGGCTTAGACGTAAAGCCATGATGCCGTACAACTTGGCTTAGGCGGAAGGCCATGACGCCAAGGCAGAATATTTATCAGCTTAGGTGGAAAGCCATGATGTCGGACAAGAATATTTAACGGCTTAGACGTAAAGTCATGATGCCATACAACTTGGCTTAGGCGGAAGGCCATGACGTAAGGGCAGAATATTTATCGACTTAGGTAAAAAGTAATGACGTCGGACAAGAGTATTTAATGGCTCATGATAGAAATGCAGGGAGTGATCTAGAAGGGGGGGATGAATAGATCACCACTTTTAAAACCAGAGAACCAAATATCACACTAGATGATATGAGAGATGAGATGCAAAGCGCTTCACACTTGACAGGAAGATGCGCACTCACGAAATGAACACTCCAGATAGCAATTGGTGATACACAGCTAATCGATCAATCACATGAGGGGTCAAAGAAGCCAACGTAGATGGCAACCTCCACCAACCAACAGACAGAGATCTCTAGAAAGCAAAGCAACAATCACACGAGGAGACAAAGGGGTTTTTATGTGGTTCGATTGCCCACTGCAATCTACGTCCACCTCTCATCCACACTGGACGAGAATTCCACTAGCACAGGCTAGAAAAGTAGACTTAGTCTACGACAATGGCTACCTCACAGCTTGACCAGAGGAACAGACTCCTCTCTGCCTCGAACACGGAGGGAAAACACTAGCAGCACCCTGTTACTAGCAACCGGAGACTCAGTCCCCCTTCCTCCAAACCGGAGGGAACCCATAAGTGACACCTTGTCACTTGCAAAATCGGAGACACAGTCTCCCTTCCTCTACACCAAAGGGAACACTGAAACACGAATGGAAATAGTTGAATCAACAATGAAAAATAAGAAACGAGAAAAACATTGGAGAATGTAGCTTCAAAGAAGCATAAACAAATTCAATCGGCTGGCTACTCTCAGAAACTTCTCTCTTTTTCTCTTCACTCGAACTGGGTCTCACTCTCTTTCTTGCTCCTGGAAACTCTCTCTTCAGATAGAGATAATGAAAGTTCTCTTCGACAGCTCTCTCTCCATCACCCTTCTTTGAAGGGTAGTGATTCCTTATATACGAGCAAGGGCTTCAAATGGATCAAGCAACAGAACCCTACTGAACTTCTATTGGTCCACGTGTTAGGGAATAGAAGGTTCCTTTCCTCAGATCACGTGCTTATCATTCGCCTCCTTTATCCATGAGCCAATCTTCTGCTATTTCAGAGGGCGCGTGCCTCTTCTGCGAACCTAATTGTTCCCTGTGAAAGATAGAGTACCGTTTATGACCACTTACAGTGAATTAGAAATCATCATGTGGAAGAGCAGACATACCATAGACCTTAGTCTCAATTTAGACCAGATATGCACTGACCTTAATTAGATATCAGTAAAGCCATGCTCAGATTTTAGATGGCTAAGGAAGATGTGCACTGACTTTGCTATAGTGTATGCTTGGACTTTAGATGGCTAAGGTAGATGTGCACTAACTTTGCTACAGTGAGGCAAGAAAGCTGCACCAACCTTGTATCCACGGATTTGAATATGAGTGAGGCACGAAAACTGCACCTACCTTGTATGCACAGACTTGATTTGGCACGGACCTTCTATATGCATGGACTATGCACAGACTTACATATCTGCAGCAACACAAGTTTGCACGGACCTTGTGTTTGTAGAGATGAATCATGCACGGTCTTGCTATGTTGTGCTGCCATGAGCTGCATGTACTTAGTTTTGCTCAAGGCAAAAACTTGCACGGACTTTGTGCAGCGTGAAGCAAAGCATGCACGGACCTAAATATGCATGAGGGAAAAATATGCACAGACTTGAATATGCATAAAGCAAAAGCATGCACGGACTTCAGTAATGTGCAAAGGTAAAAAGATGCACGGACTTGAAATACACTTGCACTTGCTATATGAGACGCTGATCGAAAATGTGCACGGACTTTATGTGTCACTTAACAGAAATGTGCACGGACTTAGTGTGTCAGTTAACAGAAATAAAGGCATGACGTTCGAACAGGTCACCGCCAAGACGAAATACACAGTTAAAGGCTCTTGGCGGGCAGCGATCATCAAAAGAGTAGCCAACCAACTCGCTAGGACGCACTGCAAAAACGGTCACGAGTGGACGCCGGAGAACACCGGGCGCCAAAAAAGCGGGCGATATTGCAAGGCCTGCCATCGTTTAAAAACAGCCAGACAGTGGCGCGATAAGCGCGATTTGCTGGCCCTCCATATTGAAGCGCGCGCCCGGATCGATTAGAATCCGTCGCTTGGGGTGTTTGATGAAAAAGACAGTGATCGTTGCGGCGATGGCCGCGTTAGTGGCGGGCTGCACTACGTCGATTGACGAGATGAGCTACTCGCAGAGACAGAAATACGTAGCGTCGATGGCGGACAAGTGCCGCAAGGAAGGCGTCCCGAACGGCGAGATGGAAGCCTGCGTCCAGCAGGAAGTAACCGCCGATCAATCCCGCCGGATGAAACAAAAACGAGTTGGTGCCGCCATTGCTGGCGCGAGCCAAGCCTACGGTCAGTCACTGCAAGCAAACCGCCCGGTGAACTGCACCAGTACCGGATACGGGAACACGGTTAGGACAACCTGCTATTGAACAGAACAACCGCCATATCGACCGCAATTACCGCTGGCGTCGTTGGCTACTTCGCCACCGCTCCCAGATACGCTCACCAGATTTGGGATTGGCGCGATTACACCGCTATTGCCGCCTTGGTGATCCTTATCGCTTGGCTTCTGACATCAAGGCGCGACAACGGCGTTGATGCCGCCGCCCATGATCATCCGGGCGATAGCATCGCGTTTCGCCTTGGAAAGGCGCTCAAGCGCACCTTCGGGAATAGGCCGCGAAGCCGGTAGCGCCCGTCGCGTGAGGTATTCAGCCACGTAAGGCGCTGACTTGCGTTGCGCATCCGTTGCGATCTTCTTGGCTATTGCCGGCGCACCACGCTTGAGAAGCCCAGCCGCAACGCCGGCCAATCCTCCGGTAAACGGGTCGGCCCCGAATAGCATCGAAGCCCCGCCGACGCCGACGCCGGTTCCAAGCATTTCAGCAATCTGCCGTGCCGTAGTGGAATTGCCAGTGAGTTCGCGAGCGGCCTGATTAAAAGCGCGTTCCCTTGCAAGAGCGTTCGCGACGGTCGGAGCATTCTCGCCAAGAGCGGCGTTCATCGCCTCTTTCGCCATCGGCGTTGAAAGCGAGTTCAGCGCTCCCTCAGTCGCGTTCTTGTTCAGGAGACGTTCGGCAATGGACGCCGCATAGGCTTTCCGCATTGCCTCCGCGTTCGACACATTGGCGGCTTGGCCGGGAAGCCCGAGCGGTACATTCGGGCGAGCAAGGTCCGCGCCAAGTTCGAAGGAACGGTCCGTTTGGTAGGCTTGCTGCCGAAGCCCTCGCGCCGCCGCGTATTCCGGCCCCGCAATACTCGCGTCCATCGTTTCGCGCAGCGCCCGCGCCAGTGCTGATGCTTGTTCGCCGGTGTTGTTGTCTCCGGCCCGATAGGCCGCCGATGCCTTGCTGTCGAGAATGCGCTTTGTCTCATCCAGGCGGGCAAGTTCGCTATTGGCCGTGAACCCTTGCGTGGCGTTCCTGTTCAGAAGGCTATCGGCAGCGCCTTCATAGGCTTGTCTCCCCATGGGCGTTTCCAAGATTGCCCGGAACGGCTCGCGAGGAAGGTCGGCGCCCGCCGCGCGAGCGGCGTCGTATGCCTCGTTGATCTGTGGCGCTACCTGATTATAGGATTCGCGCTTCAAAGCATCTACGCCTTGCCGATTGCCGGCAGGAAGGCCACCTGCCGCCTCAACATCGGACGCGAGGCGAACATTCTGGCCAGCCTTTCGGCCCAAGACAGACGCTTCCAGCAACTCGCGGGCTTCCGGCGAGATATTGGCCGCATTCCGGCCTAGAGCCATGCCGCGCTTGCCGAGAACGTCAACGGCCATCGCATCGGGGCCGAGATCGTTCAACCGCTGGACCGCATCATCGGCGCCGACACGCTGCGCCGCGTCATAGACCTGTCCAGCCGCTCGTTCTTCGGGCGTAGCGCGAGCAATGCGCCATGCCTTTGATACCTTCTGGCCGAGAGCGGATGCCCCTTCTCCGACAAGCTGGCCACCGACGCCACCGGCCAGCCCTAGGCCGGGAGTGTAACCCTGATCGTAGCCCGCCGACGTGAGAGCGTTATACCCCTCGCCTTCGATGCCCATGAGGCCGGCGCGAGCGCCAAGCCCTCTCCATCCTGTCAAACCAGCTGATCCGAAACGACCGGCAAGCGTGGCCCCACGGCCAGCAAGACCGACCGGCGTTGCGATGGCGCCGCCGAGTTCCGCCACCTGTCCAGCCCTGCCCGCCCGCTCTCTCGCCTGTTGCGAAAGCGCGCGCTCGGCGTCTGTCCCGTCGCCGTTCATGTACCCGGCCAGCTTGTCGGCGTAGCCGAACGTCGCGCCGTTGGCGATCAGGCGCGCAATGTCATCCGCCGCCTGCCCCGCCTTGGCATACCATGGGCGATCATCCTGCGGTGCCGGCATTGCCGGAGGCTGGTTCGTCGCCGGATCGACCTTGGGTGCGCCAAACCGCTTTTGCAGCGCTCCCTTGATCACGTCATTTGACGTGCCATCGGGGAACTCGGCAACAGAGCCGTCAGGAAGCTCGATTTCAATGGGCATTATTCAAGCTCGCCTGTTGCGGGATTGAACTTGAGGCGCTTCTGGCCAGCGGCTCCCTTGAGATACTGATCCCACTGGTCTTGCGGAATGCCGGCCTTTTGCAGCATGACGTTCTGGCCTTCCGCGATCACGTCGCGAAGATCGGTCAAAGCCTGCCGGAACGTCTTCTCATCCTGAGCGCGGTCGAGGCGTCCAATCGCGTCTTCGGCCTTCTTGCCTTCAACCTCGGTGATCGCACCACCGCCCTTGAGCGTGGCGTAGGCTTGCAGGAAGGTCTTGCCCTTTATCTGGTTGAGACGGGCGGCCGCATCGCGGCCCTGATCGCCAAGCAGCCATGACGGGCGATACTGATCCATGCCACCGACAATCGAATTCAAGCCGGGATTGTCGATCAGCGCATCAATGTCGGAAATAGCCTGCCGGGTATTAAGCAGGTCGGACGGCAACGATGCCTGCAAAGTACCTTGCGCCTTGCCCTTGGCTTCCTCGGCAGATGCGCCGGCCAAGTCCTTCGGCACGTTCCCGATGACTTGCCGTGTGATCGGATCGATCAGGCCCCACGACGTGCCGAGATCGACCTTGATCGGCTCTTTCGAGAGATGGACGCCATCTGGGAGTTTGGACTGAACGACATTGCCGTCTTTGCCCAACTGAAGAAGCACCGGGTTGCCATCCTTATCCAGCCCGTACTGCGGATTGAGGCCGAGTTCCGCCGCGCCGCCGCGCTGTTCGGGCAGTTTGCCTGTCAGGATGAAGTTGCGACCCTCCGCGCTGTTCGGATCAAGCCCGTATTGGGCTGCCGCCGACGCGCGCTGCTGGAAATCATTCTGTTCGGCTCCGCCGATGCGCTGCTTGAGCATCATGTTGACGACCGACTTCTGGCTATCGGGCAGCCACGGATTGCTTGCCGCCTGCATGAGCAATTGCAGCGATGGACCCTGCCCCTGCTGATACACGCCGGCATTGCCTCCGGCTGTCACAGGGATGCGCGAAAGATCGGGACCGGCAGAGTTGGCCTGTGCGACCTGAACGGGCTGCGCGGACGGCTGTGGGGCGCTGGCAGGCATTCCAGCCATGGGCATAGGCGCGCCGCCAGTGAGCGACTGCGGCGAAGTCATGCGGTCAACGAATGCCGACTGACTGTCGCCTGCGGCCATCGGGCCGGGCTGAAGCGGGACAGAGCGGGTGGTGAGGTTCGCGACCCTGTCGCCTTTGCCCGAAGAGACAGGCACGTTCGCGGGGCCGGGAGACGGGGTAGGAACCGGCGCGATGTCAGGAAGGCCGGCGCCCGGATCGAGGCTGGCGACCTGTACGGGGGCGGGAGGAACGGGCTGGCCGGTAGCCATGGCGTCGGCGGCCTGCACGGCAGCGGGACGCCTTCCGACACCCATCATGCCGGTGATGCCGGCAGCCTTCGCCCCGTACCACTGGCCCCAGCCTTTTTTCGCCACTTCATCGAGCGCGAAATCGACGCCACCCTTCCAGTTCTTGCGCGGATCGATGCCGGCTGCAACAGCGCGGTCACCAAGGCCGGCGCCTGTGCCGCTGATATAGAGTTGAAGCGGCCCGAAGGAGTTCTCGGTTGCGCCGAAACCAGCAGCTTGTGAACGCGGCGCCGGCCCTCTGCCTCGCTGGAATGGATCTTTGAAGCCGCCTTCGCCCTTCACGACCCGGACAGCGATATCAGGATCGATACCACGCGCCGTAGCCGCTTGGCGCACATATGATTCGACGTCACCGCCGCCGCCTTGCGGAGTGGCGCTATCGCCAAACGCCTGCGCCACGCGCTGAGACGGGACATCGGACGAAGCAGATGCGCTATCGCCGCCGCCCGGAGCAGGCGGGAACTGCTGTACGCCCAAGGATGCCAGCAGCGGGTTCCATGCCGATGCGGCGCTCTCCTGCCCCGCTTGTGCCGCTGCATCGGCGCGGCGGTTGAGGACATTGGCCTGGATACCCTGACCAATTGATGCCAGAGCATTGCCCACGCCTTCGCCGACATTGCGAGCCGAACGATTGCCTACCTGTCCCATGATGGCTGCGGCCAAGGCGCGTTTGCGGGCGACCGTTTCAGGGGTTTCGCCCTTCGACGTGTCGAATATGAAGGAAAGGCCGCTTCCGAGAGCCATCAGTAAAGACCTCCGCCGCCGAAGCCAAAGAAGTTCATCAACCCTTGGCCGAAGCTGGGTTTTGCGCCGCCCGGAGCGGATGGAAACGCGCCTTGGTTCTGGTTGCGCAAAGCAAATCCGCCCAAGACCGAGTTAACCCCGTTGACCGCACCTTGCCCGGCGCTTGTCGGCGCGGGCGCGCCCTGCCCCATGATCTGCGCCATGAGCGCCTGCTTGCGCTGCTGTGCATCGTACTCTTTGGTGCCGGGGGCGAAATTGATGAAGCTCTGCATCGTCACGACCCCATCAGGCCTAGTGCCTTGCCGTAATCGACGCGGCGCAAGCCGTCCCTGCCACGCTTCACTGCGGACGGTTTGACCTTCTTAACCTCCGACGCCATCAAGCCGACATGCTTCGGCGTTCCGGGCTGCTCACCCTTGTAGTTGAACGTCCACAGACCCATTTCGCCATCCACGTCGCCATGGCGTTCCTTGTTCTTCTTGGCGTCATCGTCCGACAGACCGATCAGGCCGCCTGCCAGCGACCCAACACCCGAGAACAGACCGCCAAGACTGGCCTGGTTCTGCTGCCATGCCGCCATCTTCTGATTGTCGTAGTTCGAGATGATGCCCGCCGTGTCCGTCGTCGGGATCGCCCCGATGTTGGTGTTGACGTAGTTCGGCTGGGAAACCTGCGACCCGGAAAGCAGCGCCGTGATCTCGTTGATCGGCTGGTTGCGCATGGATTGCGCTTCCTGAAAGCCCATCTGCCGACCGTTGAGCGCCAACTGGTTCAACTGATCCGTGTTCGCGTTAGTCAGGCGCTGCATCTCGCTATTCCATGCAGCCGAGCCTTCGCGGATGCCTGAGTTCAATAGCCGGGATCGAAGCGCTTCTTCGCTCTTTTGCTGCTGCGGAAGAATGCGCTGCGAGGCGAGGTCATAGGCCCAGTTCTCGGCATCCTGATTGCTGTAGTCGAACGGCTTCGAGAGATAGTCTTGGAGGAAGCCGGATTGCTGATTTGCCAGCCCGGCAAGGTTCTGCTGCGCTGAATCCGTCTGCGTCTTGATGGCCTGCTGCTGAGGCGAAAGCGTCTGCGTGGCCGTGAAGGTCGGGATGTCGTAGGAAGCCCCGGTGTAGGGATCATTCCACTTGTACGTTCCGCTCTGATTGTATGTCAGATTGCCATCAGGCGTGACCTGATTGACGTTCTGCATCATCGCATTGGAAATGGCCGTTCCGACGTTCGTTGACGTGGAAGCCGCTGCCGTTTCGTGCGGATCGGTCGGTTCTGGGGCAGACTTCTTACCCATGCGCCAATTCCTTGTGGAAGCCGTTCCCCTCCCATGCGTCGTCTGTCAGCATGTAGAGGGTCTCGTCCTTGTCCCGCCCCCGAAGGCGCGGGATTGTGATGTGTTTGAAGCCGTATGCCGTCAGTATCCGCCGAAGACGCCTATCTTCCGGATCGACGCGCATTGGATGAAGACAAGAATATACGAAGATGCACTGACCTATGTGAAACACAGGTTGACCTATCGATCTAAACCATTTAAGGTTGCACAGACCAATTAAGGCGATGGCTAGAATAGTTAGAGCTTAGGCATCGACTTGATGCCTTAAGCAAACATGAAAGCTTGGACTTTTGTCCAAAGAATAACAAGGGTGCATCGACCGGTTAGATATAGACTCTACAAGTGCATCGACCTTATAAAGCAAGTTGTAACATATGCATAGACCTTGTAGACTAAATACATACATATGCATTGACCTTGCTAAAGATAGGATTCGATAAGCATCGACCTTGCTGAGTCCAAGATGCAATGTGCATCAACCTTGCTGAACACAAGGTGCAATGTGCATTGACCTTGCTAAACACTAGGTGCAATGTGCATCGACCTTGCTGAACACAAAGTCATCTAGTGCATTGACCTATGTGACCACATACGAATATGGGCATCGACCTAATGGACCACTGGCAAGTATATGCATCGACCTATCAAGTAGCAAGCACAAACATGCATCGACCTTATGTTCAACGTGGTACATAGATGCATCGACCTGACACGCTTCAGACTAAAATGTGCATCGTCCTTCTATACTTCAACCATGAGTAGGCATCGACCTTACATGCTTCAATTGTAAATATGCATCGACCTTATCTAACTTACACATGAACGTGCATCGACTTCATATGACTAAGTGCCTATATGTGCATCGACGTGATTTTCTGACACTTAGAATATGAAATGACTTGATCAACATGAATGGCTCTATGTAGTACTACCTTAACATGATTCATAGTGCGACATTATCAAAACTATGGTTCCAACATGAAACTCTCAGACTGAATTGGGCCTCTTCTAGGCATTACCACAGCTGACCACTTGGCTAGCCTCACCAGGCACCCACAACTACCAATGGGACCCATAACCATCACTTAGAGGTCACATCTCTAGGACCATGATTCCAACCCGAGGACACAACTTCCAACAAAAGTTAAGCACACAACTATCGACTCCGACCATCACGCCCTCATCCTCTATCAGGTTATACCTTGCAACTCCCATCTGGGTCTATCACCAAACACCTGACATTGCTTCCAACCAGGGAACTGGGTACTCATTCGGCACACTTGCCATCATATTTTCCCAACTCTCTATCGTGCCAGTGCCCATAAACCACAATGCCTCCAGCAACGACACGGTATTCGACATGGCTCACACAACTAGAGACAATCTCACACCAAGGAACCAATCCTCCAATGCTCTACACATCCTTTGAAATCCGCCCGTAGTAACCATTACTACGATCCTGATCCTGTGAGTTATGGGCCCACCAGGCTTCCACTATGCCCTTTGTACCACACGCACAATCATCGTAGATAACTCGGGATCTGCCATCCTGACAATCCTCAACTCGATTGGCTAACTTTGGAAGACAGGGTGAGGAAAGCTCATTTACCTCAAACCCATAGCACATATTCTCTCTCTTAATCGGGCAATCCTCTTGCAACTCCGCAGGCTTTGAATCACGATGCATCAGAAATCACAACAGCAGCCATGAATTCTTGCAAGCATCGCCCAACTGGCGCTCTACCTGCCATGATAATACCAACACCCATAGTCATCAAGAGAATGGGCATGGCTTCACACAGGTAGCCACACTGCCAAAATATAGAACACGTCTCGCATAGACCTCATGGCACACAAGAGGCCAACCAATCCGAACAAGCAATGTAAGACATCGGAACTTATCAAAAAGGTGATTCTCTCCGACCAAGGAGAAACCAACATACCTCCTACAAAGCATAAGGTCTCCACTGATGTGAAACCACTCCTTGGGTCTAAATTGCAAGCAAACAATCGAGTCGGCGGACCCACTCTAGCGGACTCACTCATGTAGTGCACACCCGGGTCCGTCGGTGGACCGGCGATGGGGGATGAGGGTTCGAAGTGGGACCTCGCTCTTTCGGGGTTTGGCTAGCTTGAGGCTAAACCCCTAAGGGTCTGGGATGCCCAATTTCACGGGCGGCCAGCACGCTGAGGGCGTGGGTTGTAGGGTTGCTCTCTCAACTCACTCCGCGGTGGTTGCACAATTTGATGGACAGTTGGACCGAGCACTCTCCTCACCGCCGACGATGCAACTTAGAAACAATACTAAGCTAAGTAGAGTTAAGCCAGCAAGGAGATGGGGCTAGAAGCTCACCTGATCAGCGTGAAGATGTCGATCCCAACCGGAGACGAAGGCGAGCGGGGAGACGTGGGTATGCACCTGCACGCCACGCTATTGTAGCTTCAGAAGGCGACCTATTGTTACATGTACTACACTTCACGTAGGAGGGTTGGGCAAGGGGTGGGGAACTTAAGGATTACATCAAAACTACCTCCGCACAGGGAGGGGCACTAAGCCGGCTAGGCGGGGAGGGGATTTTGCTAAATTAGCTTCGAATGGGTACTTCACTTGGTCTTGTCCAATTCTGGAATGACAGGATAGGGGGTTGATGCAGATGTTGCTGCACACTCCCCTAAACTCAGAAGTCACCAAAACTGGTGTCGATTCATCGCAAACAGACCCTAGTACACTGGAGAATTTTCGCAGAGGAGCCTGTTGTCATCACCGACCAGGGTGGCTCCTGGAACAGGACCTTTGCGCTCAGGTTCGCACTGACCCCACGGTACAACAGCAGATGGATGCAAGTGCCACGGCCACTCCCGAAGTCCAATCGAGACAGGACCAAGTCGAGGATGACCGTGGATGAGTCTTCTTCGATCAAAAATTAGGGGGAGCTCCAGATGATGTTGGGGCAGGGATGAGGAACCCATTGGGTAAAGGGGGGTCAGGTCTGGTCCTAGGTGACCTGTTCTGTGCACCTAGGGGAAGAAAATTGGTAGATGCCCCTCCAGATGGCGAACGAGATGTCACCTTTTTCTGATGGAAGCTGATTGGTTGTAGAAGACCTCTAACCCTCCAGCAACCCTCTGTGTCACCTAGCGTGAACCCCCAGCACCCTGCGCCCCCAGCCAACATGGCCCAGTCTGAGACAAACCTACAGCTACAAAGTGCTCTTGGGTCTTCATCCCGGGCTTCAGGAATACGGACTCTGCTTCGGCATGGAATGAAGGTCTTCGGATTCAATCTAATGTAAATAAACACCAACTGCTTACGGTCGGTGGGGAAAGATGTCCTGTACACGACTCCCCATAATCACCTGAGCACTCGCACCCACGGAACCATCCTCCCCTCCATGTGTCGCTCACCCCCTGAGTCCACGTGTCGAGCCCAAGCAGTGCATCCCCAGTTAAACGTTCGGTTCCACGGGTGATTGTCAAGAAATCGACTGGCATGCCCGCATCCCAGCCACATTTCTCGTTAACCCGGAAAACCTCCCGTGTCACTCGGTCTCTCCTCGACTCTCCGTAAAAGGCGAGTGCACGGTGCCGCCTTGAGGCGAATCCAGTCATGAGAGGGGGTGCCCGAGGCCCATTAACCTCCGGCATCCCTCTCGTGACTATGTCCTACCCCTCACTCCAGTCACCGCACACACCGGCCCCGGCGGACCCCCCCCCCCCGGGACGGAACAAAAAGGATGGCATGTCCGGTGGGACGTCTCCCGCCTTCCTTCTTTTTGCTGATGTGAAAGTCTATGCCAGCCATGAAGTCTGGGTGCCCTTTTCCTGTCCTTGCAGGAGGGGTAGCAGAAGTGCACCTGTTCGTACTTCCCAGTAGCTTCCAGTTCGTCTCCCAGTTGCCAGACCGTGTTCGACGATCGTGCCCGACCGTCGCCTCTGCTCATCCAGGACTCCAGCAACTATGGCGGCCGTCACCTACGGTCCCATTGCCATCGCCACCCATGCACGGGTGGGCTACTTGGCAGTGTCGATCACTTTTGGCAGCTTCGCCCCAGTCGTTGGGTCACCCTACTTCTTGGGTGTGGTCCCCGTGGCGGTTCCACCGCCACCTCCAGCTCCTATTTCCTCTGGTGCCACCAGGGCGCCACGCCAACTGCCAGTCCCGACAACTAGGCTGAGCGTCAGGCTCGGCTCTCCCACCACCAGTGCCCGTAGGGGTCCCAGACCAGTCCCAGCCCAGGCAAGCATTAGCCCCTGGGCCTAGTCTCGACCGGCTTCCGAAGCAAGCCTTGCGTCCCAGGTTCCGGTCTCCAGTCCTGTAGTTCACTCGGGCCTCCAGCCCCGAGCCCCAGCCAAGCCGACTTCCCGTGTGGATCTCCACCCTGCGGTGTTCGGCTCCCCAACACTCTACTCGGGCCGTCAATCCCGAGCACCCACCGAGCCAGCTCCCCACACGGGCCTCCTAGCCTGGGGCAGGGCTCCCCAGCACCCCGTTCGGGCCTCCCGACCCGAACCGCAGAAGCGCGACCACCTCGCCCGGGTCCCCAACCCCTGGCATGAGGCGTCCTAGTAGCTAGACCAGACGTACAACTCCGAGGTTTCCTGCGGATGACGTCTATTACGAGTGGTCCGCGTCAGGCCTCGGATCTCTCAGCTCTACCTTCGGGGCATTCCTCCCGCAATCCGACAACGCTGATCCCCAGCACGGGTCTGCCTTTGTGGGACACGGTGACCTCGGTACGGACTGAGCGCCCTCTATCACGCCTTACGGCCCTGCCAGCTCCCAGTTCAGGCTCAAGGCCTCGGGTCATCGGCATCCCGGTACCCCCTGTAGTGACAACTTTGGGTGTAGACACGTCGCGGCGAGTGTCCGCAATACTACTGTCAGCTTGGGCGAATGCTTACACTTGAGCCACCCAGCCGTCGGCCGTCACTACAGGCTTCGCGTCTCGGAGGCCTACCCCGGTATTCCCGATGAATGGCCCTGTGCCACCAGCACCTGCAGGCTGGGTTTTCTCGGCCTACCACCTTGGGGCGTAGTTGTCTTCAGCTTCCCAGAAGAAGCACCGTCGTAGTCGTAAAGGCAAGCGACCCATTGCTACCACCAGCAATTTTGGCAAGACCATTCTTATCGGAGACTTACGAATTCGCCTGGATGGGGGCGAACCCATTATTCCTCTGGAATGGATAGTCCCTACGGTCCCCATCACCAACCTCTTTAGCCTCCTACGTCGAACGCAGGAAGACAAGGAGGAACTTAAGCGGGTGGACACTTCGGCAATGGCCAAAAAGCACCAGCGCCAGTTTGGCACTCAAGCTCCCAAGTCTCGTCGGAGGAACAAGGACGAGGGAGACCAGCAGTCATACTTGAGAAGGATCTGGGTCACCCCGGAGGAAGCTCAAGCTGTCCGAGAAGCACGCCTCAGCAACCCCTTTCGGGCACTAAGGCGTCATGCCAAGCAAGGTGTGACTGACCCTATAGCCACGTCATCTGGCGGTGCCCAACCCTTCATCGCCTCTCGCACAGATAGGTGAAAACAGATATGGGCTTGCTCCGGGCCCCACCAACATCCAGCCCCAAGCTCTCCTCAGGCAGACGCCACGATGGAGACTCCTCTATAGCGTACCTCGATCTTTGATAGGCTGGGGACACATGTTCGGGCCAAGAGGCCCTCTTAGAAAAGGAGGACGGCCTGGCTCCTCAATGATGCAGTCAGGGTGTTCGCGTGTTATACCTCCGGACACCAACCTAAGATTTAGATCGACGATCTGAACCTACCTATATCTCACCTCAGGAGGCTCCTCACCCGCCTCCGCCGCCGGCTCTAGTCGGCCACACTGGCACTTCTGTCGGACCTCAGGCACCCACACAAGCGGAAGAAGTTCCCACCGAGGAGCGTGCCGCCCCTGTCAATGCGGAGCAGATCAATAATGATCCTCCCACCGGTGAAGTCCAAGAGGTGACTCTTGAGACTCTTATGTGTTGTATATGTGATTTTGATGATTACAAAATGACTTTGTTAACTTGGACTTTGTGCTTGAATGGATCATCATGCTTGCTTTGTTAACTTGATGATTTTATATTTGAATGGTTGAGAAAAAATGTAGGGATCATAAAAATAGATAATTTATTATTTATATTAATATGGTTCAATGAATATAAAAGTTTAAATGTTGTAACAGATATTAACACATAAAGTTAAATGCAAAAACAGTGAATAATGCCCCTTAATAGGGCGTCATTTTATAAACAGTGCCCCTCTCCTTGGGCGCCATTCACCTGCAGAGTGATTTAAGGAAACCCAGTTGCAGTGTCTTCATCAAATTGGGAGAGAGCGGCCCAGGTTCGGAAAGGGGTTAATTTGGGAAGGATTAATATGTGGGAAGGAATCTTACGTGGGAAATACTAATCCCAATCGAACTATCAAACCTGTAGGTTCTTCCTCCCTATAAATATAACCCTTCAGGACACCGCAGAGGTTACTACCTTTGGTTTTCAACGACGTCCTACTGCCAGTTCTTCCTATATATATTTTTCTGGAGGAACTTCTTCTTCCCTGATGCTGCTGCTCCTCTACTTCCCGGATTGGTGTTGATAGAAGCACAACAACTGTGCATCCTTCCTCTTCCTCACAAACGTGAAGGACAGAAACCCTGAAGCTCCCTGCTATTCGTCTTCGGCTGAACGTGAAGGAGGAAGACCATGTTGCTTCTTCCTGTTGCTGGGAAAGAAAAAGTCATCTCCTTTTACTTCCGTTGCAGTGCGTCTCCCACTTTCTCTGTTTCTACCAAAATAGGGTATCGGTTATTCATATAGTTCTTCACCATTCTTCACTGTTCGTCAACCAAAATCACCTAGAAAGGTAGGTGTTGTAATGCCCTGGATCCTTATTGGGTCTTCTTGAATTCTTATTAGGTCTTTCGGATCCTTTTTGGAGAGTTTCGGATCGCTTTTATGGCTCCCGAGTTGAGTTTTACGATCCGTGTGAATTTTTCTCTCGTACAGGTTACGGAACCCTACAGTGAGTTTATTTCTCAAATCATCGACTCGTGGATGCGACAGCTGCGATGTACTCTTCGTGAGGATCGTTTCGACTATTTTTCCATATTTTTCTGAATTAGTACATTTTTGACGTAAATATCAGATTTTCAGAAATTAGGAAGATTCCTAATTTCCTTTCTATTTAAATTCTCAACCCCCTCTCTCCTCTCTCATTTCTCACCTCTCTTTCTCTCTCTCGTTCTCTCTCGTCTCTGGGTCTCTCGGCACAGGGTGCACACCGTTGCAGAGCTGGCTGAGGCGAGGACGTGATGGAGTGATCGGGACGCGGGATAGAGCGGCAGTTTGAGCATGGCGCGACGCGATCCCTCGGTGGATTCCGAGAAGGCGTCATTCGCGTTCCTGGCGATTTTCGGCATGGATTAGTCACTCCGACGTACGCTTTCTTCAGTGGAGATAGGGAGACGGATCACCAACCATTCCTGTACGTTTTCCCTGTAATTTTACGTCTTTTAGTGCTAGAACGAGCGAGTTTGGGCTCGTTGTAGTTTTTGGGAGTTTGTAGGTTTCGACGGAAAATCACGACAGTTCTGCAATCAGTTAGTGTCAATGGACTCCCTGGAACGTCAGCATTCCATAGTCACTGATTTCGTGTCGATTGGCGGTCATTCGGGACCGTTAGGAGCCCGGGAAGTCTGGTTACTCCATTTGGGTCAATTCCGTAGAATTACATGTTTCTCGTAGTTTCTCAGCCGATCTGACTCCCGTTGGAGTCTATGTGTTATGTATGACTATCACTGTTGTATCCCCTTCATTTCGGAACGAACGGGGTGTAGAAAGGCCACGATCGGGTCGATCCCACATTTTGCTCACCGTAACGCCTTCGTAGTTCAACGGCAACCACTTAAGGTGCAGGGGCAGCTAGTTTCGGATCATTTATTGTGTCTCGGTCTCAGGTTGAGTGCTCAGTCGATAGACCGCTCTAGGGCTTGAGCGGCCAGTAGTTGTCTGCCCATCCTCCTGTTGGACCCTGGTTTTGATGTTGACAATCTATGAATCTTGTTGAAATTAAAATACATAAAAAATGTCTTCTATAGTTTCATTGCATCTTGCTTATAACGGGCACATTCATGCAGCTATTAGCCTGTGCATACTTGGTGTAACTCCCTCAGTTTAGTCTGTGCACATCAATGATAGTTTTGCATTGAGTCGGTGCATATGTCCACGAGGATGCACAAAGTCTGTGCATACTCTGCATCTCTAGCGAGCTAAGTCTGTGCATTCTTAAGTTCAAGGGTCCAAGTGTCTTTGCTGTTTCTATCACTATCTTTATTAGGTCTGTGCACTTATTGATCATGTGCGAGTGACGGTCGATGTATTCTGTGCAAAGGTGCATTGAGTCGGTGCAAACTCATGTCTAAGGAGTCTTTGAACGTCCGTGCATCTCAAGCCTTTGCATGCTTTAAGTAGTTGCAACATTATGGTGCACTTTGATCAAGTGGGTGCAAACATTAGTGCAGCACGGTAGTGAGTCTGTGCAGCATCACTTCTTGCATAAACCCCTCGATGTTTTATCTATATTCATATTGAGTCGGCGCATTGTTCATCTCGCACGTTCATACTCGATGCATTATTTGTTTACTATCTCATTGAGTCGGTGCAATCTTTGTGGCTGCTCACGACCAAGTCATGGTAGTGTGTATGCTCATGCGTAGAGCGAGTCGGTGCACACTTTGCATATGCAAAAATGAACTTTGTGCAATTCTTACCACTATGCGCATACTGTTCTGTGCTACTCTTACTGATACGTACGTATAAGTTTGTGCATTTCTGTTCTGCGTCCTAACATGGTCTGTGCGTGTTTGCTCGTATGATGCTTATGTTCATACACATGATTATTGCAAGATCAAACTGAGTAACATTCTAACAGGTCAATTGCTTGTGATCATTAAGAAGGGCACGCGATCCAAGGTAGATCGCCCCTGACAGATCGTGACATGTGGGAAAGCAGTGTGCCAGGATGCTGCCATGTGGCCAAGGCATTAGGGCGGGAATCGTGGAGAGCACACGCCCTACATACAGTTTTCATTATGTTCATGATCTCGTGCTTTCTTTTGTCATGTTACTTTGTCATATCGTCATTTTATTCAATCGTTATCACGCATAAATGTAATTAATTGGCTAAGTACTTAAACATGCCTGTTATTACCTACTGAGCGTTCGCTCACCTAGTTGTTTCCCCCATTTTCAGGTAGCTCAGGTGAGAACTCACAAAATGATGGGGACGGGCAAGAGTGATGGCCATGGAGCGAACCAGTTAGAAGCTGCGCGGAGCCATTCGTAGTTGTCTTGTCTAGTCGTGTCTTAGATTTAGGTTTTAAAGAGTTGTAATGGAGTCAGTGAATGTAATGTTGTCATGTCAATGTTATGTCGGTATTTTGTTAAATTGGTTTATGTAATTTGGAGTATGGATCAATTAATATTTGTTTAATGAATGGAATTACTTTTGTTATGATGTTGTGTTAATTTTTAGCTTAGCACGTGATTGTCTATTTCTAACGTCAGTCCTGATATTCCGCGTCGGGGTGTGACAAGTGTTCACCTCTAGGGAACCCGTAGGCTACCTACTCATTTTCGAGGGGCACGGTGCTCGTCTCGATGGAGCTCGTAAGCTACCTTATCATTTTTAAGGGGAGGGGTGCTCGCCTGTAGAAAGCTTGTAGGCTACCTTTTTACTTTTGATTGGGGAGGCTGCTAAAGAGAAGCTTTATTGATAAAATTTTCTAAGATTTATAGAATTCCACGTCCTGGGTACCTCATGCCCCCAGCGTCGTCAGCCTGTATGCCCCTTTGCCAAGTGCTTCAGCTACTCGATATGGGCCTTCCCAATTGTGCGCAAGTTTTCCCATGGCTGCCCTGGTGTCCGCCACTCTTACTCACCGCAGTACCAGATCTCCCAAAAGGAAGTGTCATTCTTTCATGCGAGCATTGTAGTACTGAGCCAACTTCTGTTGATAAGCCACGAGTCTTACTTTGGCGTGTGCTCTATCTTCCTCGCGTAGGTCTCAGTTCTCTCGCATTGCTTAGTTGTTTCTGGCCTCATCAAAATATCCCACTCATGCTGAGGGGTTAGAGATTTCCACTGGAACCACTGCCTCCGCTCCATACGTAAGATGGAAGGGCGTTTCGCCTATGCCGCTCTAGCGGTAATCCAGTGTGCCCATAGGATGCTTGGGATGAAGTCTACCCATGAGTCCCCCGCTTGTTCCATTAGAGTCTTGATGTTGTGGAGGAGTGTCCTATTTGCATTTTCCACTAATCCATTGGCCTGGGGATGTCCCACCGAGGTGTAGTGGTTCTAGATCCCCAGCTACGAGCACTTTTCTTGGAAGGTAGTGCTTGTGAATTGTCTACCATTGTTAGTTGTGAGAACTCGTGGGATCCTAAATCGGTAGATGATACTTCGTAGCACAAATTTCTAGGTTACCTCGCTTGTGATCTTTCCCAATAGTTCTACCTCAACCCATTTGGTGAAATAGTCAATGGTGACCTTGAAAAACTTCTTCCTCCCTTGAGCGTCAGGGAAAGGACCTAGTATGTCCATCCCCCACTGAGCAAATGGGCGAGGCTGCATTAGGGTATGAAACTGCATAGCTAGTTGGTGGTGTAGGTTGGAGAATTTCTGGTGCTGAGGGCACCTCCGGGCATACTCGACATAGTCTTGCTATAGAGTAGGCCACCAATATCCTTGCCGGATTAATGTCCGCGTGAATGCTCGCCCACGTACATGACTTCCACAGAGTCCTTCGTGGACTTCTTGAATAGCGTACCTGGCTTCCATGGGGAACATGCACTTCAGTAGTGGAGCTGAGAGGGATCGACGATACAGATGGCCATTGGCCACCATGAAGTGTGCTGCTGGTGCTTGCGTGCGGCGAGCCTCAGCGCGGTCACTCGGGAGTTGTTGTCAGAGTAGGTAATCCAAGAGGGGGTCCATCCACGAGAGTTCATAGTCGATGGTGTTTACCTGGGGTGTTGGTTCTTCTATGCTCAACGCTGACAACTCCTCGATCAAGATGGATATGGAGTTGGAAACCGTGGTCACAGATGCCAGATGGGAGAGAGTGTCTGCTCAGACATTTTCCTCCCTGAGAATGTGAACCATCTCAAAGTGGGAAATTTTCTTTGCCGTGGCCTTGGCCTTCTCCAGATACTTGATAATGGATGCCTCGCGTGCTTTTAATTCTCCCGTAACTTGGCTAGTGATGAGCTTGGAGTTACTGTATACTCTCACACTGGTCACCCCCAAGTGTTTTGTCATTCGTAGCCCTGAGAGGAGTGCTTCATACTCAGCCACATTGTTCATGGTTGGGAAGTTGAAGTGGATGGCGTATTGAAGTTCTATCCCCTCTAGTGACAGCAGGACTAGTCCTGCTCTGCTACTGGCTACACAGGATGATCCATCGACGTACAGCTCCCATGTTGGTCTCGAGGACTACTCGGGCAAATCTTCTGCAGGTATCGTGCATTCGGCCATGAAGTCGGCGAGGGCCTGAGCCTTGATCACAGTCCTCAAGCGGTACTTGATATCAAACTCACCCAGCTCGATGGCCCACTTGACCAACCTTCCTGATGCATTGGGGTACTAGAGGATCTGACATAGAGGTTGATCGGTGAGGGGGGTGATTGCGTGACCTAGAAAATATGGTCCCAGCTTGTGAGTGGCTGTGATCATTTTAAGGCGAACTTCTCAGCCCGCGAGTACCGGAATTCCAGCCCCTGTAGCGCCCGACTTACTTAGTAGACGGGCTTCATAATGCCAGCTACCTCCCGAGCGAGCACGACCCTCATTATGCTCGGCATCACTGACTGATATAAGAGCAGTTGCTCTCCCTTTTGTGGCTTGGAAAGTACGAGAGGAGTCGCCAGGTAGTGCTTTAATTCCTCGAACGGTTGCTCGCATTCCTGGTCCCATTCGATCTATCCTTTCTTCTCTGGTGCTTTGTCGGCTGGCTTGATGAGTCGGAAGAAGGGAAGACATATCTCGGCTACTCGGGACAGGAAAAAAAATGAATATAATCCACCTTCCCCACAAGCTGGCACGCCCAGTGGGACTCAGTCTCCCTTCATCTCTTTGCCAAGATAAATGGGCCCCGGGGGGCTCTCCCAAGGAGCGATGATTGTTTGTTTGCTTCTGTGATTTAAAGAAACATGATGACTATTGGATTTGCTGCACTAACTTTTGGCCCCACGATCGTGGCCAGCCATGCTGCTTGTGGGTACCTGGCGGTACCGACCATTTT
This sequence comes from Amorphophallus titanum, assembly GCA_024336825.1. NCBI lineage: Eukaryota > Viridiplantae > Streptophyta > Magnoliopsida > Alismatales > Araceae > Amorphophallus > Amorphophallus titanum. The sequence goes on from JANBPO010009398.1 coordinate 2,583,963, forward strand.
TGGCACCTTCCCACCAGTGGTTGGCTTCCCCAACTTCTTGGGGGTGGCCTTTGCTGACGTGCTGAAGGTTGGAGTTCTAGAGCTAGCTAGGGAGGTCGTCACTAAGAAGCCTGGGGTTGCAAGTACCCGAACCTACAGAGGCCTAACAGCAGACCGGGTCCAACTAGCAAGCTGCATGGTGCACCATGTGGCTCATGGGGCTCGCCCCACCCACTACAACAAACCCGAGAACTACCACCGGGGGAACTCCCGAAGGAGGGTTGCTACTCCCATCACCGGATGGCTATCAACGTCCGGCAAATCTGTTCTGATCGGTGGTGTCTGCGTTTTCCTAGACGGACGTGACACCCAAGTAGTCCCAGATCGGGTGGTCCCTACCGTACTGACCCATAATTTCTTCCAGGCCCTGTCCGGAAGAAGGGCTGAGAAAGAAGAAGCCGGTCATCACGGCCGAAGAGAATTGGCCCCAAGGCCGAAAGTGTTCAAGCAGGTATGGGTCCCCAAGACGGTCCAACCTGTCCACCAAGAGGCGCCTATTCGCCATCGCCCTGAGCCTGCTGAGACGGGGAAGAGGAATGAGAGGAGCTTGGCCCCAAGAAGATAAGAAATGATCGTGGACCCTCCACGCCGCGCCAGCTTCAGGGCATGCCCCCAACAAGCCGATATCCCCACAGTGGGAACAAGATTCGAGCAACTCACCGGAAGGGCCCGGTTAGCCTACGTCCCTCCAGTGAGAGGTCGACAGCTATCCCCGGTCCTACATCAGGGACTGGGACAGGAAGAGATGACCGATATGTTCAGAAGCTATTTCATGGGTCTGGGCAACCCCTCATTGGGTCAACAACAGCTACTACAAGCAGCCGCGGCCAAAGGATATGACTACTTACCAAAGGCAGTCGAAGAAGAAGAAGAGAGAAGAATGACATCGTCAGTTGACAACAATGGGTATGAAGACGGCCTAGAGCTCGAAGCTGATGAAGCCCCTCCCCAACAGAAGGAGCGTGTTCGAGAGATTGACCCTCCGCGGTCATGCAAGAAGAAAGGTCCACAGACAAAGAAAGGTATGCGGATTTTTACCTGCAATATGGCCGAGTTGGCCGAAAAATATGGGGGTCTGCCCGAGCAACCCCAGAAATTGGCTCGACTAGCCGAAAGGCTAGGGCCAAAGACCCGAAGAGAGGAGGCCGCATGGGAAATGTTCATAGCGGTAAAAGGAAAGCAAATCTCATCTGATGAAGTCACCACCCTGACTGCAAACGTGGTGACAGCTGAAGAGGAGGTGTTATTGACTACCTCGTCTGAAGGTGCTTCAATGGAGACAGTAGAAGCCATCCCCAGCACAGCAACCATGGACCCGTTAGTACTGATGCTACTCCAGAAATATCAGCAGGAGATAGAACTTCTGAAGAAGCAACTGTTGGGGAAGATAGAGCAAACCTCTGCTTCCAAGCAGCCTGAGATGCAAGCCGAGTCGTCACGGGGAGGCATCAACCCGTGCGACTTCCCACTACTATATACCCTGCCCCAGCAGGTAGAGCCTAGCTTGGAAGCCACCCAGCAGCACCCACCGCAGTCGCTGATGCCACCGGTGCTGCCGCAGGGGCACCAAGTGCCTTTATTGCTGTGTCTCCTCTGCAAGCGACCTCCTTGGTCACCCCTTACCTGTAGTCGATGAATTTCTACCTGGAACCAGTCGATCCGACCGTCGTGAATAAGCTGATGGTGGAAAGGATGATTGAGCTAAAGCTTGCTAAGCGAAATGAAGGCGACAATGTCGCATTTGATGCCTGTCGGGTGCCATATCCACCACATCATGCAGCAAAGTGGCTCCCTCTGGGGATCAGTAAGCCTCCTAAGTTTGACAAGTTCAACGGGAAGGGATCCCTGAAGGAACACGTCGCATATTATATGACCGTCATAGGCGACCTAACCACAGATGAGTCATATCTGTTGAAGTTTTTCGGGTCCTCACTGACGGGGCTCGCATTGAGTGGTATTCCAGCCTCCTGGTCGGGTCGATCAATGACTGGCCGGATATGCAAAAGAAGTTTAGAGAAAGGTTTCACGTCAACGAGAGGGAGGTCACGGTGGCTGAACTCTACTCAACAAGGCAAAGGGCGAATGAAACAGCCCTTGAATACATCAGGAGGTGGAGGAACCTCGGAATGAGGTGCAAGTGGCCCCCACATCAGGAGGACGTTGTACAGATCTGTAAATAAAATCTCAAGAGGGAGGTACTAGAAAAGATGATTGGCATGAAAATCTAGTCGTTTGACCGTTTGAATAATGTAGTGGCCGAAGTGGAAGCTTTCCTAGCAAGGCCTACCCCTGCGTCGGCCGCTGTAACCACACAGAAGGCAAAGGCAGTAGAGCGGCGCCCAGTATCTAAAGAGGAAAACACTCTTGATATCAAGGCGTTTGAACAGCAAAGAGATAAGGGAAAGAAGGCAGCCACACCTCAGCCCACCAGAGTGGAAGAGAAGAAGGAGGGTCCCTCACTAAGGGACAAAATGAAGAAAGCTTATTCTTTCCCAAAGGAGAAGACTAAGGTTTTATTTGACTGGGTTACCCAGTACAATAAGGTCACCCTGCCTTATCCAAAAAGGCCAGAGGATGTAAAGAGAAGGGACAGTCTAAGATTCTACCCTTACCATCAGATGTTGGGGTACCCGATCGAGGACTGCTATGTGTTCAAGGACATCATCGAAGGTATGGTGAAGAAGGAAGAAATAGAGTTGGGAGAGGTGATCGCGTCTTCGGGCGTTGAAGGATTATCGCAGTGCATGTTGATGTCCCTCCATCGCTTGATGAAGTCCAACGCGGTCTCACCTTTCCTCTACCGGAGGGCACTGAGTTCTGCCAGAGAAACTTTGCGTTTGACCATCTGAAAATGCTCGATGAACTTCTTCTGCATATCAGCCCAATCAACCATAGAATTGGGCTTTAGCCTGAAATACCACTAGAAGGCGGTGCCTGTCAGGGACACGGCAAAGTACTGCATCAAATATGCCTCTTCCAGCGCCAGTTCACCCATGGCCGTTATGTAATAGGCCATGTTCATGTGGTGAGCCCTGCCCATTGAACTTCTGAAGTTTTGCGGCCTTCGGGCAATCAGGTGGAAGTTTCTTGAACTAATGGTGGAAGGGATAGGGCATACTGTACAAATCAACGGTAGCCACACCCTCACCATGTTGAGCAGATTTCCCTTCCACGATCCGTTCAATCATCTGCCTTTGTGCCATGAGGCCTTCTGCAGCAGGAGTGACAGATGACCGCGCATTGGCTTCATGCTGCGGCATTTCAAATTCCACCGCCACCTGTAGCTTCGCAACAGTTACAGAGGCATTAGCTGTGACTGGAATGGGAAGAGGCTATTGTTCCATCCTAGTGGGCACCACTTGAGGCTGAACATGAACCTCCTTTTTACGCAAAAGCGATTGCAAGAGGCTCTTTAGTTCTTGGTTTTCACGTCGGAGCTCTTCCAACACGAGAGTATGCGCCTCTTTTCCAAGATCTTCCTCGTGTCCGGGGTTGCTGTCCCCATCGACACTATGGATATCTTCTTGGTGTTCTTCTTGTTGTGCCGGCACGGGTTGAGATGTTCCGACAGTCGACATCTGCTGTATCTGTGCCAAGATCCGGGAAACGGGCCTCGACCTCCTCAAATATTGAAGAGGTTGGTTTAGCTCTCCCGAGGTATCCTCCGGCTGCTTATTGGTGGAGGTTGTATAGCAGGTGAACACTTTGACAGCGTCGTTGGTCACTTGAACCACCTGCTTCTTCCTGGACGGTTGTCTTCCAGGCTTGGGTGTCATCCCTAGTCTATCAAAAACAGATACTCGGGACGTGGAGACCTGAGTTGATCAATCCTCATCCGTGTGCGTTGAACTGACCCACGGAGAGGTCAATTGTACCTTTTTGTTGGCTCCTCGGTGCTTTTGCCCACGTGGGGCCTGAGTTGGGGACCTCGGGGATGTTGAGGTCTCAACGTTGGACGAACTCCGCATTTGTTGCAGATCGGACATGTGGAAGGGCCCTTCCGCCCTTACTCGCTTAATGACCTGGGCCTCCTCTTTGGTGACCCATATTTTCTTCAAACGGAGCTGGCGCTTCTCAATTGGGTTGCCTCTTGACTTTGATCGGGGAGCTAGTGGTTTTGGTGGCTACATTAGACCTTGATTTGCCGCCGGTACGGCGGACCTCTTCAATCTTGCTCCGTCCTCCCGGACTTGTCGAAGAAGCTCGAAGCGGTTGGAGGTAGACATGGTTGGGACGTGTCGGTCCTGAGGCGTAATTGGCTCACCTCCATCGAGTTGAATGCGAAGATCTCCGACGATTATAGTCTTGTCGGAGCGGGATGTCGCCGCTGCAGGCTTGGTGCCCTTGCGGCTATAATGCTGCCCCCGTTGAGCAGGAACGGCGTTGGAGACGCCTACCGTAGGCATGGCGTCATTGCGGTGGCGACGCTGCCCCCGTTGCGCAGGAGTAGCACCTTTGAGGGTGGCTGCATGAGAGTTAGTGTCGTTGCGGTGACGACGTTGCCCCCGTTGAGCAGGAGCGGCGCCGATAGTAACTTGATTGACCGAGAACACTCTGCCATTTGCTGGGGTAGAAGGTCTGACACCTTCGGCCGTTGTCATGGCAGCCGAGCGGACTCGACCAATTGTAGAGACGAAAGGCCTGATAGCCTTGGTCACTGAGTTGACCGACGAAGCCGGCCGACTGGTGGAGTAGAGGGCCTGACACCCCTGGCGATTGCTTTGTTGATCGAGAGAGCCCGGCCAGTTGTTAGAGCTGAGGGCCTGACACCCCCGATGGTTGATTTGTTTGTTGGAACACATAATGAAGGATCTAGAGGGGGGTGAATAGATCCTTGAACAATTAAAAATGATGGAGAGTGCCAACTCACAATCTACCAATCAGAAGTGAAAGAATTCCCTAGAATGCTCACAGATCTATCAGGTGCTAATAAGGATCTAAGCATTCAACAGTCCTTAACATGCATCTATCGATAGAGGATTAAGTAAACCACAAGCACAATCACACAGGGTTTTTAGGTGGTTCAGCCACCATTCATGGCTGACCTACATCCACCCCTTGCTCTACCAGAGCAAGGCTTCACTTTGTGCAGAACAGCACACAAACTAAGGGCAACGTTCCCTTACAACAGCTTGCAAACAATGAGCTATCACCCAGCTCACAGACCCGTTGCAGAACAACTTGAAGGCAAGATTGTCTGGACTCAAATCTGAGCACACCCGACCAGATCTGAACCCCCTACCATGAGGTAGGAAAACGGTCACAAGAATGAAAAAAAATAGAATGAAATAAATAAAATTAAATTGAAGTAGAATGCAGATCGAATAGAAGGAATCTTCTAGTCTCAAGATATCTCGATCTGAAAGGAGGATTGCCCGCAACTTTGATTCTTCAAACCTGATCACCGATGGGATTCACCCTGCTACTTCGCGGTCTTCACCTCTACTATGAGGAGGAGGAAGATGATGCTCTTTTCTTGGTCGTTGTTGAGTGCTCTTCACTCTGCTAATTTCTCATTTTACTCCTTTTCTTCTTCTTGCTCACTGATTGCTTCTTCTCTTTTTCCCTTAGAACGTTTTGCTATGCTCTACTCTCTCCCCAGTTCTTCCCGTGCTCTCTCCTCTTGGTTTTTCCCTCTTTCACACTGTATATATAAATTCCCAAAATTGAATCCACGATGTAGCTTCTTATTATTTTTAAATTGGTCAAATAGATCAACCTATTCACCCCCTCCCCCTCTAGCTTGATCTCCGAGTCTCCCAACACTCCAATTCTCTCCAAACCCCGCGATGGGGAACAGCTACTCCTATACTTGTCCATAACGTAGAGCACACTGAGTGTAGTGCTCACCCGGGAAGACGATAAAACCATGAAGATGGTCTACTACGTGAGCCGAGCGCTTCAGGGACTTGAGTTTTAGTACTCACAGAGGGAAAAATTCATGCTCGCCCTGGTAACAGCTATGCGTAAGCTGTGACCATACTTTCTCTCCCGCATAATAACGGTCCTTACTAACTAGCTCTTATGCTAGATCCTCTAGAACCCTAACGCTTCAGGGAGGCTCATTAAGTGGGCCATCGAACTGGAAGAGTTCGACATCAGCTCCTGCCCGAGGATGGCGATCAAGGCTCAGGCATTGGCAAACTTCATCGTCGAATTCATGCTTTCTGAGGAGGAAACTATTCGAGCAGTCCCTTAAACCTGCATGGGAACTCTATGTGGATGGATCATCCTATGCGACTAGCAGTGGAGCGGGCCTAGTCCTCTTATCGCCAGATTGTGTAGAGCTATAGTATGCCCTCTACTTCAACTTCCTGACCACTAACAATATGGCCGAGTATGAGGCCTTGTTGTCTGACCTCTGTATTGCTAAGCATCTTGGGGTGACCAATCTTCGGGCCTACAGCGACTCCATGCTCATCGCCAGTCAAGTTTGTGGTGACTTCGAGGCTTGAGAACTAGCAATGATTAAATACCTCGAGAAGACAAAGGAGGCCACTGCGGGCTTCTCCTACTTTGAGATGGCCCATATCCTGAGGGCAGAGAATGTCAGAGCAGACGCTCTCTCCCACCTAGCATTTTCCACTTTTGTCATGAACTCGAGGATGGTATTGGTGGAAGAATTATGATCACCGAGCATTGAAGAACCTGATCCCCAGGTACATGCCATAGATTATGAGCCATCATGGATGGACCCCATCCTCGACTTCCTCTTGCGCAAACATCTCCCCAACGACCGATCGGAGGCTCGCTGTGTGCGAACAAGAGTGATGCACTTTACGGTCATCGACGGATGACTATTTAGGCGATCACTCTCCATCCCACTACTAAAGTGCTTATTCCCCACCAAGCCTAAACAAGCAATCCATGAAGTCTATAAAGGTTTCTGCAGAAGTCACATTTATGGGCATGTGTAGGCATCAGAATGAGATCTGGCTCCGCAGTTTGCCTTGGTTTCTTTGATTGATGGGGCAGGGCCGAACTTCGACACTACAGTGTGAAGGAATATGAAATCTAAGGGTGATCTCCAGGGAACTTTTCCTAATTCCCACAGGAAGTTGATCGCGTATCGTGCCACAAGGTGGGAGCTTGTAGGGTCCCAACTTATCCATTCTTGGCTGGCCAAGGACGGAGAGCCTTGTAGTTTGTGGCACTAAAGTCTTGGACATAGAAGCAAAACACTCGAAAGAGTAGAAAAAACACCAATTAGAACTAGGTTATGTAGCAATTGTTCAAGAGAAGCTACAAAATGAAAGTAAATGGTAGTGGATTTACTTGGAGGGGTGTTGGGAAGGGTGGATGGCCGAGGCTTTCGACCACCCACCTTCCCTTTTGTTTAGTTTCGAAAACCTCTATGAAGGGGGTGCTAACAGGGGATTTCTAGTATGCACAATGTAATACACAGGGAAATGTATATGCACAATAGCGAAACAAGGGAGAATAGAGGATAAAGCCAGGAGGTAGCCATAAACCTAGCCGCCCAGTGTTCTAAACAACCAAGATGATGGCCACTTACCCACCACATGGCGCAGTAAGGAAGATGCCTTGCCCAAACTTCAGGATGTTCAAGAGACTAGCCAGAAGAAGAAGAACTCTCTGCCACTAATCTCCCTTGTGTTCCCTTCTGCTTCCTCTCTCGTTCACTAGAGCAATCTCGTATTTCTCCTCTCTGAGGAAGATTTTCTCCTCTCCACTGCTTGACCCCCCATGCTCCCTCTGTGTGACCGTCTATCCTCCTTCTTCGTCCATCCTCTCCTCTATAGAACCTCCCACTTCTCATGCCTCAAGAATGTGGGTAATGAGGTGGGAGATGAGCATTGAGTGGGAAATGTTCGACGTGGAAGAGAAAATGTGGGTTGCCAAGAGCGGGCTGAACATCTGGCCATTCTCAAAGAGAAGGCATCCATCTCCCTGGCCATCTATCAATAATGACCTCAAGCCGCCTAGCCATCCTGGGCGGCCATCGACCTGGCCACCTAGTCGATGGGCCCCTCTCTTGTTCTCCTTTAAATTTCAGGCCCAATAGGTCAAGTGGGTTTGACTTTAAACCTGGGTAAATCAATTTATCTGGAAAGATGATAGCATCACTTATATGGTGGTCAAATCAAAGGTCCACAGGATGTCAAAAATTAGGCATCTACAACGAGCACTCACTAGAAGCCTAATTCGACAAGGGTACTGGTGGCCCACTCTATAGCAAGACTGCCTTGGCTACCTATGGAGCTGCCCCCAGTGCCAAAAGTTTTCACATTTACATCACCAGCCGGTAACATAGCTATACGCTTTGATGGAGTCTCGCCCATTTACTTATTGGGGGTAGATATATTAGGCCCCTTTCCTGAAGCTCAAGGGAACAAGAAATTCCTTATCGTCACCATAGATTATTTCACCAAATGGGTCGAGGCAGAGCCCTTGTGAAAGATCACGAGGGAAGCAACTTGGAAGTTTGTCCTACACAACAATATCTGTCGGTTCAAGATCCTGCATGTTCTCACCACTGACAATGGTAGGCAATTTGTGATGCGGGACGGACCCACGGACTCGGCCTAGGACTCTAGACGAGCTCGCAAATGTCCTTTAGCGAGGGAAGCATGCGGATGTGCGCGGTTGAGAAATCGGCATGAGCTAGGGTGGTCGGCTCTCTCGTGCCCGGATCGGGTCACGGGACGGTACTGATGCTCGAACTCAATCCAACCTCGGGTGTGTGGATGACCCGAGCCAAAGAGAAGTAGCGGTGATGCCTCCATCACCTAGTCTACTATTGCCGGCAGTGTAAAGCTGTTGGCAAGAAGTGTTGGGATCGGCCTTTGGGGCATGATGCCCATACCGAGAGCCGACGACTGAGTGACTCGAGTGTAGGCTTCAGCCTAGGCTGATAGAAGTGTTGTCAGTGCTCGAGACGATGCTCTCGCACCGAGAACCGATGTTATAGGAGGTGCTGGGGCGTCGAAGACTCAAGGTTGTGAACCTATGCTGAGTGTCGGCTCTGCTGGACTTTGGGGCCGGAGGCCTATGCTGGGTGGTGGGATTGCCATATCCCGAGGTAGAAAACCTATACTGGGAGTCGGCATTGCTGGATCCTAGGGGTATATTCCCCGTTGGGAGGCTGGGGAGTTGGAAGCCCAAGGTAGAAAACCTGTGTCGGGGACCGACCTTGCTAAGACCTGGGGTTGTGAGCCCGACTTGGATATTGGGGAGCCTCGAACTCTAGGTTGGGAACCCATGTTGAGTGTCGGCTCGACTAGGACTCGGGACGAGAAGCCCAAGTGCAGCGCTGAGGATCCTTGGATCTGGGGTAGGTATCCTGTGTTGGGTGCAGGCGTGGCTGGGACTCAGAGTTGGAAACCTAAGTGAGGTACTAGGGATCCTTGGACCCAGGGTAGGGAGCCCATATCGGGTGCAAGCTTGGCTGGGGCCCAAATGTTGAAAACCCCAGTGAGGCACTGGGGAGCCTTGGACCAAGGGCAAGGAGCTCGTGTCGGGTGCAGGCCTGGCTGGGACTCAGAGTTGGAAACCCGAGTGAAGTGCTAGGATAGCAGCCGAAGTATGGGGCATGAGGCCAGTGATGGGAGTTGGCCGAAGCTGGACCTGGGAGCTAACGCTTGTCCAAGCAAGAGACTATCTGGGACCCCTACGGCGGCTGGTAGTGGAGACCCTGAGTCTGGTACTCGAACTGGCCACCGATGCTGGGGAGGCGCCTGGTGAGTCGACCGGACGAGCAGGAACAGGAACTAGGATTGGCCGCAAGACAGCCACAGGGACCACACCTAGAAAGTAGGGCAATCCGATGACAGGGGTGAAGTCACCGAAAGTGATCGGCATCGCCAAGTAACCCACCCATGCATGGGGGGCGATGATGATGGGGCCATATGTCATGACTGCCATAGCTGCTGGACTACTGGTTGATGGAGAGAGTGACGGTCGGAGATGGTTGCCGGGCACGATCTGGCTCCTGGAACGCAAGCTGGAAGCTGCAAGGGAATATGTCCCTCCTCTACCTCTCATGCAAGGATAGGAAAAGGGTGCCATGGTTTCAGGGCCGGCACAGGCTCCTCTTCAGTAGAAATAAGAAAGGCAAGAGACGTCCCACCGAGCGTGCCAACTTTGTTTATGTCACGCGCGTCAGAACGCGTGCGTCGACAACCACGACGAGAAGGGGGAAATAAAATGACAAAGGAAAACAAAAGGAAGATTTTATGTTATGGTGGGGGTATTTTCCTTTGTAACCATATGTTTCTCGTGGCAGTACCGTACACTCACCTTTGACGGAAGGTCGAGATGGATGGACTTGGCACAAGGGATCTCCAAGGGTTTTAACATAGGTAAGTGAAGGATAATAGATGTACAGGAATAGTGTAGTTAATCATCTCAAGGGACTAGAGCAGGGGTGATTGGGTGGAATGCGGGGGTATCAGTCGATTTCTTGACGATCACTCATGGAACCGAATTTTGTCAAGGGAAGCGCCGCTAGGGTGCGGCACGTGGGCACGAGGGGCATCGGGCAGCACATGGAGAGGAGGGGGGTTCCACAGAAATGAGTGCGCAGGTAATTGTGGGCGTTTGTGTGCAGGACGTCTTTCCCCACCGACCGCAAGCAGCTGATGTTTGTTCTACATCAGATTGAATCCAAACACCTTTGTTACTTGCTAAAGGAGAACCTAGATGTTTATGAAGCCATGGGTAGAGGACCGGATATACACTGCAGCTATAAGGTGACCATCACACTCAACTGGTGGGGTTAGTTGACTAGAATCTGGGAGACTGGTCACACACTGATTGGTGTGGAGGCGAGACTAAGACCCGGGTATGGGTATGCATGGACAACTAGTTTCTTTCTTTATAGATGCCATGAAGGCCTTACAGGTGGGCCTTAAAGGCCAAAATACATCTGGTGCAAGTCACGGGACAATTCTGACACGTGGGGAGGTCCCCGGGTCAGTGCAGGATAAAGTGGATATCCCCGTATTTTTACAAAGACTCTCCACAAGGAGCTAAGGGCTTGCATGAGTTGCCAAGGGAGGGCTAGACTAGATGGCAGAGGTGAACACTGGCTAGCGCCTGAGGGAGGCTGGACGCAGCTTGAAGTGAGCAGTCGGGTACAGATCTCGGAAGGCGAGTGTCTTCATGCCGAGGAGTTAGAGCGATCCCAGGAATATTACTTCTGGGCCAGGGTCTGGCTAACTCGGGTCAGCGATCGGGACTATTGATGGCCAACTCGAGGTGAGCGGTGGGGACATGGTCCCATGGCAAGAGCAAATCTGGCATTATGGCGTGCGTGTTGTTATCATAACGTGCCATATGCGGGTGGACCCAATGTGTGGGTGTGATCGCTGTGATCATAACGCCTCATACGCGAGAGAATGGACTTGAGTGAAGCGGCTAGACGCCATGTGAGGGGAGTACATTTGACATACTCTCGACGTGTACAAGCAGATCAACAAGCCACCCAATGCACCTTGCTTCTCGTGTCCTTACTGGAAGCCTTGATGCTTAAGTCCACCTATGTAGGTTAGTATCCTTGCATGCATGTGTGCTCCTTGAGCTTCTAAGGAAATTTTATAGGGAAAGTTGAAGGGTTGGGGGGGTTTATGCGGACATGAATGGAGGGGGTGAGTTGGTCCGCGTAAACCCCCTTCAATAATAATAAAAATCACTTTGGCGAGGCTAAATTTTTTATAGCCTATCTAGTACCAGACGATTCTCCCTTCAACGCGAAGCTCCTAGATGAGGAGTCTCTTGCTCTTCAATCATAACAAATGGTTGAATAGAGCAGAGATGTATTGTATTACTGGTAGGGAGACACCCTCACAACCGTTTACCTTGCTGGGAGCTATACTTCGATGGTGCTGCCCGAGGCACTACTCGGAGCAACCTCAGCTCAGGCATCACGGTAGGTGCGTGAATCATCTTCCCGACTCCTCAGGGCGGAGTTCTATACAACTCCTGCGCCCTCATGAAAACTCTGACCAATAATGAAGCTAAATATGAAGCTCTAATCATCAGGCTACAGATGGCTCTCGACATGGGAATCAAATACCTTAAAGCCTTCGAGGATTCTCAGCTAATAGTTCGACAAGTCTTCGGCATCTACGACATGCGAAAATCAGAGTTGGTCCCATACCACGCCGCTGTCACCCGACTGACCTAGAAGTTATATTTCTTCAAAATAGATCATGTCCCTAGAAGCAGCAACGCCCAGGCCGACGCCCTGGCAAAGTTGGCGGTGACCATTAAACTCCTACCTGAGGGTAAAGTCGACATCACCGTCAAATACAGAAGACTGATGCTGGGCTCACTCGAAGGCAACTCCGGTCTCATTGTCTACAAGGTCCAAGACCTCAACCAGGAAACTCCTCCAGAAGAAGAAGATTGGCATGAGCCCATCATCAACTCCAAGAAGGGGTGGCTCCCCTCTAACTGGGCTTAAAGGGTCCACCTACTCCTCTAAGTAGCAACATATCAGTTGATCGGTGACTCCCTGTACCGACTCATCCATGAGAAGGACAAGGCCATTCTTTTAAGGTGCATCTCCTCAGCCGAGGCTCGAGCTATCATGCACAAGGTTCATTCCAGATTGTGCGGTGCGCTTCATGCCAGAGACAGAATGAAACACAACATCAAGCTCAAAGGCTTCTATTGGCCTGCCATGTATGCGGACTGCACCGAGTATACCCGTGCGTATTACCAATGCCAAGCCTTTGGCCAAGTACCCAGAAGACCTCCTAACCCACTACGTCCCACAGCCGTCACCTAGCCATTCGTCGAGTTAGATAGGGACATCGTGGGGCCCTTCCCGCCATCATCCATGGGTCACAAGTACATCTTGGCCTCCACTGACTACTTCTCTCGCTGGGCGGAGGCCCTTCCCCTGTGGGAGGTCACCGGTAAAGTGGTTGCCCAATTCGTCCGGCATAACATCATTTGCCGGTTTGGTACTCCCAGTCACATAATCTCCAACAATGGAACACCATTCAAGAATAGGGCCATATATCAACTGGCAGCCAAATTCCACATCAATTGGAGGACCTCTTTGGTCTACAACCCGCAGGCCAACGGTTTAGCCGAAGCCTTAAACAAGACCTTCTACAAGCTCCTGGGTAAGATTGTTAGCCACCGAAAATGTGACTGCGGTGAAAAGGTCTTCGAGGCATTATGGGCCTACCGGATGATCTACTAAACCCCCATGGAATGTTCATCATTCTCCCTTGTCTATAGAGCAGAAGCTATCATCCTCATAGAGATCTAGTTAGCTTCGTACTGCATGGCGGTGCACACCAGCTAGGCTGGTCCCGATGAAGATGAACACCAGAGAAGGCTAGAAGAGCTTGCCGATCTGAAAGGCAAATGGCTTGAAGCCTACAAGCACCTTCAAGTATACCAGGCCCGCATGGCGCGAGCCTTTGACAAGCTCATCAAACAACGAGCCTTCAAGCAAGGTGACCTCGTCATGATCAAGGAAAAGGATGTCATGGCAGGCTACTCCAGTGGCAAACTTCAGCAGAATTGGCGAGGCCCATACATAATTCGCGATGCCTACGAAGGTGGGGCATGCACGGTCGTTGACCACAAGGGTCACAAACCTTTACCGCCTCTCAATGGCTAGCACATAAAGCTATACTATGCACCAGAGCATGAGTTTGCACGCCATCCAGACTAAGACGCGCACCTCAGCCACAGCTAGTGAAACTGGTCTTCTCCCGCGGGAGCCTGAACCAATCCCTATTTCCAGCCTCTCTTCCCAGCCAAGTAACCGGGCCAGCCAAGCCCTCCCAGAACCATTGTCAGGCACTCTTGGGAGCCAGTCTCCCACCTTCATCCTTGTAACAAGGATGCCTCTACACCAGTCTTAGCCCAGCCATCAGGCTCTCAGGTAAGTAAAAAGAAAAAGGGGAGCAAAACCAAAAAAATATGGTTAAAAATAGAGATACCCCGGTAGGCCCAGTCGTCCCTATCTCCAGAAGGTGACTGGGGGAAAAAAGCCCACTAACCGGCTGAGACGAAAACCCGCAAGGGCACCTCAGGCAAAATTGGGAAACCCCTTGACGTAAAAACCCGTAAGGGCATATCAAAAAAAGCTAAAGGGGGTCGGCTCTGGTGAAAACCTGAGATGGCGACAGAACCGATAATGAGAAAATGCATCTCTTTCTGCCCATTAGGGGGGCCTCCCACCCACCCCACAGTAGATCACAGGCCTCTCTCTCTGTTGGTCCTTGATCAATCAACATCTCCAAATCATCAACATGACATTTTCTAGTCACCCCTATATCACCTTACCTAGCTCATTCTACCATTAGCCCCTACCCCATCACGGTGGGTCGACGAGACCCTGTCCCTGTATGACATTCCAGTCATCATTCCAGCAAAGTCCAGTCCCAGTTCATCCCAGATTTCCATCATTATATACTCCTACATTTTACATCCCTTCAGCCCAGAATCCACAACTGCCAATTAGTCCCCATTTAGTCATCACGATCCCAGACACAATCTCAGTTCCTCTTGCCTCCCTGACTTACTAGGTAGGACCCCAGTTGCATTCTGCCATGACAACATGGCTCTAAGCTCCATAATTCGATGATGTGTAAGGGCCCTTATTAAGGGAAAAATAATATCTAGCCTTCTACATTCTCCAGCTCCAGGCCACAGGACCCGCGGAAGTAGAGCATGCCACCCACCTGGAAAGCAGGGGTGAGCCTCGTGTCACTGGCTCAGTAGGGGTAGTGCGGATCCCCACCGAAAAACACGCAGTAAGATGGAACAACAGCAAAAACAACAGGTGTAACAAAGCAGGAAAAGCTACGCTACAAAGCTGTAAAGAAGAGGAAGCAGGAGAAGGGAACAGGTAAGGGAGAGGGAAGCTAAAGGAAAAGGGAAAAGTCATACCGAATGAGCGTGGTTTCCGAACTAATCTCGGCTCCCAAGCTACTCCTAACAGCAACAGAAGGGTGAACTTTGAACTGGTGAAGTCAGAAGTTGCCGATCCATTGACGAGACACCAAGCAAGTGAAGGCCTGCAAGGGAAAAGGGAAAAGCCAAAAGCCTAGAAGAGCTCTAGACCGACCCAACATGACTAAAACATCGTGCGCACAACATAACATTGACCCCGGGCAAAGCCAGAAGGAGGTTGACCCGGAAAGGTCACGATGCTCGAGAAACACGAGAGTTACGCGGAAGTCACGTGTCACGTGACTGGAGTATCCCTCACTAGAAGAACAGCCAGCCACGTCCCTGACGTCTTACGCTACACCTACAAGTGGCTCGTCTACCTGTCGTAAAAAAGCACGACTGAGACCAAGACACTGTCAGAACCAGAACAGTACCACCGTCGCAAGTAACTAGACAGGGTAATGCCCGTCGGCGTTAGTCCAAGCCCTTGACCACGTGTGCACACACTAGCTCATTGCCCTGAGATAGGCCTCTGGCTAGTTTTCTCCCCCAGCAGACGCTACTGCAAAGCAAGGGAGACCACGAAAACTAGCTTATAAACTGTGTATTGGGAACTACCTCGCCACCACTCCCAGGTGGGTCGACACATCAACACGAGTCGTCGGGCTACAACTAGTGGAGGTTCATGAGACACAGACTCTAAAACGTAAGTGACGAAGTACAAACAGTCAAAGTAGCCCTATCATACGTACTACGAAGCACCAATGGCAGCACAGGCAACTGCCGACAGACTCAGGACAAGGCAACTAGACCTAAAGCCACAACGATCCTTGAGTCTCACGACTCAGAGTCAAGATCGTCACACAAAGCGGAACAAGCTGTCAATCAGTCTAATCCTAAGCCAGAGAAAATGACTCACCGTAAGAAATGACTCACGGAGACCTGAGGGAACACTGAGAACCCTCAACACAACTGGACACCCACATCGAGGTAAGATGACACCTCACGGCATCCAAAACACTGTCTCGAACTGGACAGAACCGCCGAGACACACACAAGGTCACCTGTCAACCACTGGGCCACACCGGGTTGACCAGAACCAGACAATGACAATAAAAGCAATACGGCATACTGCTCACCACACGAACACTCTTGGCTACCTTACATCATGGTTTTTGCCCTCATAGGACATCAAGAGACATCCACGAGACCACGGGCAAACCATAAGGTCAAGCCAAGATATACGGAAAACAAGACGTCAGGAAACGATGTTCAGCATAATGGTAGTCCTAGACTGAGTCGTTAGGAAAACTGTAGCAGTCTGAGAATAGACCACTCTCAGTCAACCTTCAACCGACTAATCCAGCACACCACCGACACACTGACACCGCCCTAGGACACAAATCTAAGACAAATGGACACAGCACAAGCCATCACGGCCAACTGACAACACACAGGGATGAGCGGTTCTAGGAGGACCGCATAAGGGCATGAGCGGTCTGGGACAGCCCGCTCAAGTCTAAACACTAAGGGGGGATGGGCAGTTAAGGGCAGGACCGCCCAAGGGGATGAGCGGTCAAGGTATCGTCGCTCTAGCCCATCGACCCATAAGAGTTCCTGGTCCAAATGGTTTTGACCAAACCGCTGTACGGAACTGACATACTACACTGTCAGTCAAAATGGTCTTGACCAAACTGCCTAACGCGATCGACACCCAACTGTTGACCAAAGGTCAACTGGGATAAGCGGTCAAGACATGGCCGCACATCCCAACGGAAGGACAAGTGGCGGAAAGCTAGCCACCCAAGAGGGGATAGGCAGACCTCACCTGGCCACCCATACCAAGAGCGGTCTAACGATAGACCACTCAACCTCAAAATCGGATGAGGATAAACGGTTCGAGGCTGGCCGCTCATATGCATGAATGGCACCTGGTTCGACCGTTCAACCGTTACGATGAGCAAACTATGGGGTTGGCCCAATCTTGGCCTTCCCACACCCCGTTCATGCCAAAACAAAGGGGATGTAGCCATGGACACACATACAATCACATGGACTCCAACCGGAGTCAAAACGGCTGACAAACGGCGAGAAATGGGCGATTCTAGCGAAATCACCCAAAAGGGACAACCGGACTTCCCGGGCTCCCCACGGTCAAACGGGACCACCAATCGACGCAAAATTGGTATCAATGCAACGTTGATGTTCCCAGGAGTCCATTGACTCCAGCTGATCTAGAAACCGTCGCTATTTTCCAACGAAGCCTACGAAACCCACAAAACCCCAACGAGCCCGATCTCGCTCGTTCGAGCACCAAACGACGTGTAGGGACAGGGAAAACGTAGAGGACGAGTGAGTGATCCATCTCCCTACCTCCACCAAAGAAACCATGCGCCGAAGCAACTAAACCACACCAAAAATCATCAAGAACATGAACGACGCCTTCTCGAAATCCACCGAGGGATCGCGCCACGCCACGCTCAAACCAATGCTCCATCCCGCGAATCGATCTCCCCAACGCATCCCCGCCTCGGCCAGCTCCGCAACTGTGCGCGCCCCGCGCCGAATGGACTAGAGACGAGAGAGAATGAGAGAGGGAAAGAGAGGTTGAGAATGGGGGAGGAGAGAGGGTGTGAGTGGTTTAAATAGAAGGAAAATTAAGAATTTTTCTAATTTTTAAAAATCTGATATTTACGCTAAAAATACACTAATTTAGAAAAATATGAAAAAATAGTTGAAACGGTCCTCACGAAGAGTACATCGCAGCTGTCACATCCACGAGTTGATGAATTGATAAATGAACTCACCACAGGGTTCCGTAACTTGTATGAGAGAAAAATCCACACGGATCATAAAACTCAACTCGGGAGCCACAAAAGTGATCTGAAACTCTCCAAAAAGGATCCGAAAGACCTAATAAAGATCCGAGAAGACCCATTAAGGATCCTGAGCATTACATATACTGTTACACCTGAATGCCTTTCGGGCTAAAGAATGTCGGAGCAACTAATCAGATGTTGATCGACCACATCTTCAAAGTCCAGATTGGGCGGAACGTCGAGGCCTATATTGACGATATGCTCGTCAAGACATTGAAGGCCGAGGACCATTTCGTTGGCCTAGCTGAAACCTTCAACAGTCTCTAGAGATATAATATGAAGCTTAACCCAGCTAAGTGTGCCTTTGGGGTTAGGTCCGAAAAGTTCCTGGGGTTCTTGGTCACTCAGCGAGGGATCGAGGCCAACCCTGACAAGGTCCAGGCCATCCTGGACATGCGGCCACCCACTTGTATCAAAGAGGTTCAGCACTTGACTAGGAGAATTACTACACTCAACCATTTCCTATCCCGAGCGGTGGAGCAATGCCTGCCCTTCTTCAAATTGCTAAGAGGACCCAAGCTGGCGTCTGCCACCTTCACTGACCTAAAAGATTTTCTGGCTTCACCTCCAGTGTTATCAAAGCCTGTGACGTTGTACCTCTATCTCTCGGTGACTCCCTACACAGTAAGCTCGGTCTTAGTTAGAGATGATGGAGGCATACAGAAGCCTGTGTATTATATCAGCAAGGTGCTCCTCGAGGCTGAAAGAATGTACCCTGCAACCGAGAAACTCATGCTGGCAATGGTGACCTCGGCTAAGCACCTCTGACCCGACTTCCAAGGACACTCCATTATGGTGCTGACTAGCGAGCCCCTGAAGAAGATCTTGACACATCCTAATACTTTAGGTCACCTCGTCAAGTGGGCCATACTGCTCGGGGCCTGCGACATCTCTTACCGTCCCCACATAGCCATCAAGGGGCAGGCCCTCGCAGACTTCATTACAGAGAGCACTGTCCCGATCGATGAAACATCCCTATTAACACCTGGCCCCACTTGGGACCTATTCGTTGACAGATGCTCCAACTCAGTTGGCTGCAGTGACGGTATCCTCCTCAGATCCCCAGAAGGAGCAGAGCTACAATACACCCTCAAATTCAGCTTCCTGGCATCGAACAACATCTCCGAATATGAGGCTCTCATCTCTGGGGCCAGGATGATGCGGCGCTTGGGAGCCGAGCGAGTCAAAATTCACACTGACTCCTAATTAGTCGCCAGTCAGATCAATGGGGACTACGAAGCTTAGGAGACGCATATGATCAAGTACCTCCAACTAGTGAAGGAAATAGCCCAACTGTTCGAGAGCTTTCAGGTAATCCAAATAGCTCGGGAAGAAAATTCTCAAGCTGATGCCCTCTCTCGCCTGGCCTCCTCCATCAGCCCAAAAGGCAACTGGTCGGTCCTCCTTAAAGAATTAGAGCGATCGAGTGTAGAAATCAAGCTCGCGACCATTGTGCAAATATCGCCAGGCGACTGGCGGACCCCATATATATCTTGGCTCTGGGACTCCCAAAAGCCTACCGACCTTTGGGAAGCTCGTAGACTGAAGTATCAAGCTCGATGTTTCATCCTCTTAGACGAGACCCTGTACTAAAGGTCCTTTGTCGGCCCCGTCCTCAAGTGTCTCAATGCTTCAAAAGCTTGCCGAGTAATTGAAGAAGTCCATGAAGGCATCTGGGGCGCGCACCAAGGGGGATGGTCGATTGCAAGGATCCTACTGTGACAAGGCTACTGGTGGCCCACTCTTCAACGCGATTGCTTGACTTATGTTTAGAGATGCGATCGATGCTAGCGATTCAACCATCTAGTTCTCACGCCCTGAGCTTTTGATATAGCGAAAGTATTTTCGAGATACGTGAACCGTTGGCATGGTAAGTCTCTTGCAAGCAAGAAAATCAGAGCGCAAGATAAACACACATGATGAGACTTTACAAGTAATTTGTTCAAAATTCTAACTTTATTTCATCATAAAAATGTCAAATATACATAAGACCTTTCACCTTGAACATTTTTACATTGTAGACTCAAGAAATAGAAAATTACAACTCGACTTGACTCGACTTAATGACTAAGGCTTCTCTCATTCCATGAACCATCAATCGCTCTCGAACCCGCTACTTGTATAATCTGAATCTGACTCACTAGTGTTTCCTCTAAAGATTGGAAAAGTAGGGTAATGAGCACACTTGCCCAGTAGGTCTCTTCGCATCAACATGAAGGTAATATTTAATTGATTAATATCTTTGCTCTAGAAGTTGAAGTAAGGAAGATACGATAAATCATACGAATAGACCAAGGTACAAAAGACAAGAACTATATGAATATGAGATAATGGTTAAATCAAGCAAGATTGTATATAGACAAGTTTGACCTTTCATGTACAAGAAAGTACAAGCATGAACTAGAAAGTACTTTACATAAGCTTAAGAAGGTCATGTACTAGCAAGTCATTGATCAAGAATGTAAATTTCATCATGAGCCTCGTGATTTTCACCCGCATACAAAAAAAAGTACTCCCAGCGTAATGCGACGCCAGTACTCATCGTACCCCATGGTTTATAGCACGTTTCTAGCCATCTGTCGAGGGGGCTAGTATCGAGCCCTTGGACACCGTCCGTGCCCGCCCTTGTATCTTCAAGTTATACGTCAAGCTACATCCACAAGATAACAATAATTTTGGCCAGTAATTCTCAATTTCAAATAATAAGTTCATAACAAGTCACCAAGGCATAGAGTGCTTCAAACCTTGATCATGGAATTTCAAGGAATGATTTAGAAATGATCATTATGCTACGGAGACATTCCGGTAGCATAACGGTACATTTAATTGAGTTTCATAACTTATCCATGACGTATTAAACATAGTTCTGGGATCCAGATAATCCTAAGATCACCTAAGAACTCAAGAAACCAACCCCAAGGGTCAAACCTCGGGTTAGACAGAATCAGGGTCCTTGCAGTCGTTTACTGGGCCGTTTAAGAAACCAAGTGGTCAAATTCTGGACCGTTTAGGAATCTAGGCGGTCTAGTCTTGGACCGTTTTAGTTGGGTTGAATCTAGACTGAGCGGACTGGGCTCAGTTACACATGCGGTCATGGGTCAGACCGTTAACTGGGCATTAGCGGTCGAATGTAAGACCGTTTACCTATTCTCTCTCGTTCTCTCGCCTCCTCCCCTCCGACTATAGATGGAGGGGTTCATGGGTAAGCTGACAACGCCGGGAAGCTGCTGAGACACGTGATGGAGCGAGGATCGGATTAGTTTTGGCGTGATCCCGAACGGTGGATTGAAAGCTGGCGGTTGAGCTCGCGTTGTAGTTTTCGGTGCGGTTTAGTCGTCTCGACACTCAGTTTCTTCGATGGAGGTAGGGAGACAGATCACAACTTCCTCCTGCACGTTTTCCCTACATCTGTGCGTGGGTTGGTGCTCGAACGGGCTAGATTGGGCCAATTTAGGCAAAACTGTTATTTTTGGGGTTTGTAGGGTTTGCCGAAAAATGGTGACTGTTTGTAGTAAAATTATTGTCAAAATGACTGTCAGGATGTCAGGATCCCATATCTGCCAGTTTCGTGTCGATCGGTCGTCATTCGCAGCTGGTAGGAGTCCGGGAATGCCGATGACTTGATTTGGGTCGATTCATCGGAATCGCCCCGATCTCACATTTTGATGCGTGCATGTGGTGTTTTTAGCTCCCAGACGTCTTCTGTGGTCATGTGGCTTTGTTTGCCCTGCGCTTCAGCGTGAATGGGGCGTGGAACGGGTCGATTCGGCCATTCCACTATTTTTCCGATCGTGATGGTGTAGCGGTCGTTTCAGTGATCGTCAGAGGTCTCTAACGGCCCTACGATAGATTGCCATAGTTGTTGGTCGTTTCGGGTTCTTTGGGGCTGGTTCAGTGTGACGGTCTAATTCTGGAGCGTCACACGATCCTGACGTGCCTATGGTGGAGTGTCACAGCCTGGTCATTTCTCGAAGACCATGTCAGTTGGCTCTGACGGCCCACTCTATGTGCATCAGAGTACTGTGGCATGTCTTCTTTGCACCGTCATAGTGTGTTTGACTGAGTTTGACTGGCTATGTCAGTTGGTTCTAACTGCCCAACCGCCATGCGCCAGGGTGCTATAACGCGTCCATATTGGACCATTACATGTTGTTCGTCTCAGTGTATGTTTTAGGTCTGTTCACCCAAACGGCCCAATCTGCATGGGTCAGAGCGTGTGACGTGCCTATAGTAGGCTGTTACATTCCTGTTGGCCGTGATGGTCGGTTCTGTTCTATGTCCATCTGTGTGTCGGTTTGTCTTAGGTTCCATAGTAGGGCGGTGTCTGTGACAGCTCATTCCCCTACCGTCACATCTGTGTGGCGCACCTTTATTAGACCATCATAGTCCTGTCTCCTCTAGAGTGTAACAGCTCATCCTTAGACCGTCACCTCCGTGTAGCAGTCTAACGGTGGAGCATTACAGCCCTAGAGTCCTACTTTTTGACGTTTCAGTTTCTGATTATCTTGGCTTGTCCTTGTGGTCTGCCCGCTTTCCCGTGGGTGCCTCCTGACATCCTATGAGGGCTAAGACTATGTTATAAGGCTGCCAGGAGTATTCTTGCTTGTGGTAGGATTCTCTTTCCTACTGTTGAGTCATCATTGTTTGGTTTCGGTCAACCCGGGGTCACCCAGTGGTTGACAGGTAGCCTTTTGTGTCTCGACAGTTCTGTCTAGTTCGAGACATGGTACTGGATGCCTCGAGATATCATATAACCTCGGTCTATGTGTCCAGATGTGCTAAGGGTCCTCGGTGTTCCCTCAGGTCTTTGCGTGTCGTTTCCTCCGACAACGTCATTTCCTCTGGCTTAGGTTTAGACCGATGGGCAGCTTGTTCCGCTATTAGTGACGATCTTGCCTCCAAGTCGTCTGACTCAAGGATCGTTATGTGAGTAGGTCTAGTTGTTATCTTGAGTTTGTCGACAGTGGCTGTGCTGCCATTGGTGCTTTGAAGTACGTGTGACAGTGCTCTCTTGCCTTTCTGTACTTTCACACTCGTGTTTTGAGTCTCTATGTCTTGCGATCCTTCACTAGTCATAGCCTTACGTCACATTACAGCGTGACGGCTCTTGTAGCGGGGCCCGATATATGGTTCTTAAGCTAGTTCCGTGGGCCCCAAGTCCAACCATAGCGTCCAGCGGAGGGGGAATACTAGCTAGAGGCCTGGCTTAGGCAAAAGCCAGTGTGTGCACACATGGTCAGGGGCTTTGGACTGACGCTGATAGGCATTCCCCTGTCTAGTCACTCGCGACGGCACTTTGGTTCTGGTTCTAACAGTGTCTTGGTCTCAGCCCAGTCCTTGCAGTAGGGTACGTGGACAAGACACTAGTAGGCGCAGCATAAGACGTTGGTGGACGCAGCTTGCTATTCTTCTAGTTAGAGGTACACCAGTCACGTGGCACGTGACTCTTCACGATTCTCTTCACGGTTCTTGTGCATCGTGCCCTTTCAGGATAACCCTCTCGTGGCTGCACTCGAGGTCAGCCTCCTGTCGTATGCATGGCATTCTAGTAATGTTTTGGACAGTGTGCACGACGTTCTAGTTGTGTCATCTGGGTCTACGTATGTCTAGGTTTTTTCTAGGTTTCTTTGTCTATTTTGCAAGTCCCTTGTAGCATCAATAGATCGAAAACTCCTGACTTCGTCAGCTTAGAGTCGCCCTCCTGTTGCTACTTGGAGTTGTTTGGGGTGCCGAGGTTAGTTCGGTAGCCACTTGTCTAGCACAGTTTCTTCCCCTCTTATTAGACTGTTCCCTACTCCTACTCCCTGTCTCTTCTTTTACTACTTTTTAGCATGGTGTTACAACTTTGTAGTTTTGTTTTCCTGCTTTACTACCTGCTGTTTCACTTGTTCCATGTTACTACGTGTTTTCTAGTGGCGATCCGCGTGACCCCTACTGAGCCACTAACACGAGGCTCACCCCTACTTTTTAGGTGGGTCGCTATTCATTCTGCTTCCGCGGGTCCTGGTGTGCGAGTTCGTAGCTGCCAGCTGGTACCTTCGTCAGGCTTCCCCCGACTTTCTTGGTACATCTTTTCTTTTCTGTCGACGGTATTGTTAGACTTGTTATCTTTCCTTTGGACTGGACTATGACAATGCTCTTGATGCCTCCATATTATACTCATTATGCAATAACTCTCTTGTGTAAAGATCTCAATGTCTTGAGCAAACAAGCTCCTTGAAAGCCTGCATGAGAAAGTCTTAGTCAGAAGAAGCCATATAGCAGCAAAACCAAGCAAGAAGTAGATCTTGAACAAAGAACAGGTTGAATGAGGCTTTGCATTGTAAAAAGCATGAAAAATATGAAGTGGAGTCGACTCCAAGTCCTTACTGCATCGACTCCAAGTTCAGCAGAAGATGTTTGCAAGCTAACTCAAATAAGGGTGACAAATACACCTACACGGGTCACAAATATTTATTAAGGGTGACAAATAGATGAGTACTAATGACAAATGGATAGCTCGACAGACAAATGGCTCAGAAGCTCAAAAATGATGCAATGGAGTCGACTCCAAGTCCTCACTGCGTCGACTCCAAACTCTCTCCAGCAATGAAGCTTCAAGCAATCAAGCAAAGCAGTCAAGCTCTTGAATAAAGGTGACAAATAGACCTCTATGGGTGACAAATGAAACTTAAGGGTGACAAATAGGTTGATAGAGGTGAAAAATAACTTAGCACGCGAGAAGAAGACCTGAGAAGAGAAAAACATGAGAGTAGAGTCGACGCAACATCCATTGTGCGTTGACGCAACCAAGCCAGGATGTCAAGGCAAACACACAAAAGAACAAGGGTGACAAATACATTCATAAGGGTGACAAATAGACCCTTAAGGCTGACAAATAGCTGGGCAACGGTGACAAATAGATGTCAGCCGTGACCATTAGACCTGCAAGGTAGAAAATAATCAAAAGGCCATGGCTTCTGAAGGCCAAGGGTCAGACTTCAAGACTAAGCTCGGTCTTCCTTAGCCGAAGCTTGGAGGTCACGAGAATGAAGCTCAGACTTGATAAAGTCATGCTCGGATCTAAAGCAGTCAAGCTTGGACTTAGCTCGAATTCATGCCAGCAAGCTTGGACTTCATGCCAACAAGGTAGAAGTGATGAAACCGAGCTTGAAAGTTTAGATTGCTGCGACAAATCAAAGCTCGGACCGTGCATTGTCACCATGAAGAAAAGTCTACCCAAAGGCACAAATAGAGGAGACTGATAAGGGTAATAAATAGTCATGTAAGGTAGACAAATAGGCATTAAGGGTGAAATAGCTAGGCAAGGCTTACAAATAGCTAAGCCCTCATTCAACTACCTCGGTCTTCATGACTAAGCACGGATTCAACTGATCAAGCTCGGGCCTCAGGTAACAAAGCTCAGATTTCATACAAGTAAGCTCGGTCTTAATATCTAAGCTTGGTCCTCATGTTTAAGCTCAAATTTCATAAAGTCAAAGATCAAACTAAGCTCGGAGTTATGTGGAAACTAAGCTTATCTTCAGAAAGAGTCGATGCAACCATGCTCGGAAGTCGATTCCACAAGCTCAAGAAAAGGTCTCCTAGGATAGTCAACTGTCCTTGTCATCATTGACTTTCCATAACAATCCTTTTGGTCTATTGATCTATCAGCATACATATAGGGGAAAGTTCACTTTTCAAGGATCCTTCTTTTTGCTTCCAAGATCGAAGGACATCCTTGGTGCTGCCATCTAATAATGAAAAAGATGCTATAGGTCTTCTCATTCAAAGAATTCTAATTAACTCTAGCCAATTAAATTGTAGATCCTTGGAGGGAAGTTTTCGACTTCTTGGGCCTATAAATTGGGCACCCCTCCACTGCATGAATTGCTGCTGCTACCTTGAAAAGAAAAGTCCTCATCTCCCTTGAGCCTTCAATATAAAATCTGTGAGGGAGAAAAGAAAGGAGTGTGGAGAGAAGCCCAGCCCTAGTTCGATCCAAACCGGTGCTAAAAAAGGAATAAGAAGCTGAAAGGAGTGCAGCCCATCCTTATAGCCGGCTTGAGCTTGATTGAGCCTCAAGACCTCGTTCTAAAGCCACAGAGTGTTTCTCTTGTTTTTGTTACTTGCTCTTCTTTGCGTTCTCACATCTATAAATCGTGTGTTTTACTGTGCTTACAGCAGCGTGTCCGGTGCTCTATTTAGAGACCAGAGGTGGTCTTAGGCTGTGTGACAGTCGTATGTGCCTTGGGGCTAGTCCCCGTGTTTTTGTTACACTTGCAGGTTGTTTTCTTTGTTTGTGTACGTGTAGGGTTCGTCCCCGTGTGTGGTAAGGACTTCGTCCTCGTGAGGAGCCTGCTCCTCGTGTGCGTGTGTATGTAGGGCATCGTCCCTATGTGGTGCTACATTTGTTGTGTGTGGTGACACTTCACCGGGTTTGGTGAGGGGTCGACGTAGGGTGCAGGTTTACAACCGAACCACCTTAAAAATATCTGGTGTAATGGATGTGTTCTTGTGCATTTGATCCATCTCTTCTTTCCCCATTCACAGGAATGAAGGCATTTCTATTATGCATTTATTCTACTCGATCTCCACACTATACATTTGTGTGGTTGTTCCTGCACCTGCATATCCAGCCCTTGCTTGATTCATACCTGCACTTAAGCACTGCACTTTACACAGTCCTGATTTCAGTTATCATCTGCATGGCATGGTGTAACTGTGTCTAGTATTAGTGTGTCTGATTTCTATTCCCAGTTAGTCTCAAGCACTTGTACGTTGTCCCACCTAGAGTCAGTCATCGAGCCTTAGTGTTCTCATTTATATGATCACACACTTTACTAGAGTCCCACTGAGCGTAGATCAACCTATTGCTTTTGTGGCAGTGTGGGTGCATCGACCCCACTAACTTGCTGCGTCGATGCAGCTTCTTGCGAAACAACCTATGCACTGTGTTGTTACCATTTTCATTTGAGCTATTTCTATTTAATCTGTTGGGCATTGTGTAAAGGTGTATCATGTGCTTTATAGTCGTTGTTGGTGCTTTAATGAACTAAGAGTTTAATTGGCCATAGTTTTAGATAAGATCTATTCAAGCCCACCTTCTAGATCTGGTTACACCTAAGGGACAAATTTACAAATCATAAAGGGGAAGTGAGTTGCAGCCCGTTGGGGCATAAATCGGTGGAGACCCACCCATGAGATCAATGAAAAAGAATGAGATTCTACTACCTCTACTCTCCACACTCTTGTTCTCTCTGCTTCTCTCTGCTCTCTTTCTTGCTTTCTATTTCTTATCTCCCCTATTCCGTATTCTCTCCCTATCTTCTCTGGCTTCTCCTTGTTCTATCTTCCCCTCTCTTTTCTTTTTTTCTACCCTCCTCTCCTTGTTCTTTTTTTGCTCTGATCCCCTTTGTATGTTGTCTTCTATCTCTCTATCTCCTTTGGTTTGAAAATGAGGGAGTTTATGTAGGGACATGGTGGGCTTGATACGGCGATAGCATGTGGAGGCAGATGATGCGGTGGCTGGGGTGTGCACCTGGCCGCTGGTTCCCGCACCTAGCCGTCGGCTCACATGGCTGGGCTACCAGTTCAAGTTGCCTTCTGGCCCATTTGGTTATTTCGGCCCATTTGTTCATTTTGGCTTATCCTTTGCTTATTTGGAATAGTTTGCCAATTAACTAGCTTGTCCTTGTTGTCCAGGTTTCTGTCTACTCCTTTGGAAATGGTCTCAAATATTTTTTTGAACTCCTAGATCTTGTTTCAGCTGCTATAATTTACAACCGAGCATCTTTTGTTCTCTTCTCTCTTCGGTTCCGTCTTTTATTCTACTCACGCCATTTTCTTATTTTCTTCTCTATCGATGTAGGGGCACTTGATTGAAGCTTAAGACCTGTAGATGCAATATTGAGAAAATTTTCAGTGTCAACATCGTCGTATCTTAATCTGGATTTTTGTGTGTATGTGTGTAGATGTTGTAGATCTTTCGATGGAGAGTGAGTTGCCACCCCCATTTACAGGAGCTGAAGGTGAGGGACCGGTTGTCCCACCTAGGTCAAAGGAGATTGAGGAATCTAGCAGTAGTGAGGACAGCTCGAGTGGGAGCACCACAACTAGTGAGCCATGCATAGTCACTCTCTTTCTTTGAGTAAAGAAATATTATTTGCTGAGCTAACATGGCTATCTCTATTGTCTGGTGATGTATAGGAGCAACACCCTCATTCGGTACTTTAGATTGTCCTTCAGGGACTTCGGATGGCTCCTCCCTTAGTTCTGCAAATAATACTAGGGAGATGACCAAGGCTTCCAAGGTTTCAGATTCCCGGGTCCCCGGAGCCCTGGGAGAGGAGGGTACTGTAGCTAAGACAGTCACAGGTGTGGGCCCATAGGAGTCGGTCTCGACAGTCATCGAGCCGATACAGCCTACGGTCATGGATAGGATAGCCGAGGAGGCAGAAGGGGCCGCAGCGGCTTCCTCCATTGCTGAGGGGTCATTGCCTTCTCCCACTATAGTAGAGGCCGCCATGGAGGGGACTGATCTTGCTTCAAGTAGGTGGCAAGTTGAGCTTTCATTTCTCTAATTTTTAACCTTAATTTGCTATAGAAAATGCTATCAAGATATCTCACTTTCTATATATATATATTTTGTGTGTTATGCAAACTTCACTGATGACCAGATGGAAGAGGTCGAAACCCTTTCGGCACTAGGAGTTGAGTGGCCTTCTTCTCAGTCACGCATACCCCTAATGAGCGAAGCTGTAGCTGCTTCTCTTCTTCAAGACATACAGAAGTATGTTGAAGGCGATCGTCTCCCTTCCCATGAGGCTAAGGGCTCGATTTATGGAGTACACCTAGGGTTACCACATGCTTGGTTTCTCGCATGAGTTGTGGGCTGACACCTTGGAGATGGCATGGGCTGAGTATGCCCATTGTCATACTATGCAGGAGAGATAGGAGAGGTGGGCCGCCGCCATTCAACGGGAGAGATGAGGCTGGCAGAGCTGACTGCCCCTGTAGAGAGCGTAGAGGCTTGCATCGAGGCTACCTAGAGGAGAGCTAGAGAAGCAGCCGCTAAGGCAGAGAATGATTGGCGTCGAGTTGAGGCCTTATAGGTAGCCCTAGTGGAGTGTTTAGGGGCAGTACAGTGTCTAGACATAGAGGTTGCAAAGGCAGTGAGCGAGGCCGAGTCTAGAGACCGAAAGGCTGCTGTCCTATGTGCTGAGATGCTAGTGATCGGGAGGCATCTAGCAGAGTGGAGGATGCCAGAGTCTTGACCCACCTCTGCTTTTCCTTTCCTTAGTGCCTTGCTATATTGTTATTTTTTTTTTGTTAGCCTGGTAGCTCAAGCCATATAGTTGTCCCGAGGGCTTGTCTCGGGCTCTTTTACAGCACATGAATGACAAATTATTGGATTTTGTTTTTGCCATTCCTTGTGTCGTTCCTACCTCTCTTCTTTGTAGAATGAAGTAGGATGTGTTGGCTGACGACCGCCTACTAGTGTCGTGGTTGATTCTTCTATTATAAACTTGAGTGCTCGTTGTTTCAGTGTCGAGCACTAGAAATAAGAGACCTCGTGAGATATCATTTGGCAAACCTGTTAACAAGAAGCTGGAAACTAGAACTGCATATGGCTATCCGGGTGGTGAGACCTGTCTGAATGAGGCGTGTTAGCCCACTACTTGAAAATGGGGGTAGCAGCTGGGACCTTGAGCTGAAAACTGGATACTGGAGGCTAGGTACTAGATACTGGGGACTGGATACTGGGGACCAGATACTGGATACTGGGTAATGGATGCGAGATGTTGGATGTTGGTTACTGGATACTAGGTATTAGATGCTGGCTACTGGCAAATGGTTACTCGATACAGGAGATTGAGTACTGGATATTGGAGACTGGGGACTGGTGTCACGCCCCGAGCGTGGAAGGAACTTGAAACGTGATGATTTATGTCATTCATGTCAATCAGAGCTCAAGGCATTCAACACATAAGATAGAGTACGCTAAAGAAAAATAACCATAATTACTTTTATTTCATAATAAACCAAGTTTACAATCACAAAACTCCAATCCAACAACTCCACTTTACTAGACTCAATAAAAAGAAACTTACAACTCTCGGAGGCACTTCATGAGGTTGTGGAGGGTCAACCTTGTACTCTCCTAACTTTATTTCTTATTTCTTTACCATGCCCTCAATGATGTCCTTAAACACATAGCAGTCTTCAATCGGGTGCCCTAGCATTTGATGGTAAGGGCAGAATCTCAGACTGTCTCTTGTCTTTAGGTCCTCTGGCCTTTTTGGCTCAGGCAAAGTGACCTTGTTGTACTGGGTGACCCTGCCAAATAGAACTTTGGTCTTCTCCTTTGGAAAAGAGTAGGCCTTCTTCATTTTGTCCCTTAGTGAGGGACCCTCTTTCTTCTCTTCCACTCTAGCGGGTTGAGGTGCAGCTGCCTTCTTGCCCTTATCCCATTGTTGTTCAAACGCCTTGATGTCAAGAGTGTTTGCTTCTTTAGGCGCCGGGTGCCGATCTGCTGACTTGGCCTTCTGTGCGGTGGCAGTGGTTGATGGAGGGGCAAGCCTTGCCAGAAAGGCTTCAATCTCGGCCACCACGTTGTTCAAGCGGTCAAACGACCAGATTTTCATGCCAATCAACTTTTCTAGCACTTTCCTTCTGATGTTTTGTTGACAAATCTGTACAGCGTCATCCTGATGTGGGGGCCACTTACATCTCATCCCGAGATTCCTCCATCTTTTAATATATTCAAGGGCCATTTCATTCGCCCTTTGCTTTGTCGAGTAGAGCTCAGCCACCATGACTTTTCTCTTAGTGACGTGGAATCTTTCTTTGAATTTCTTCTGCATGTCCGGCCAGTTACTGATTGACCCGGCTGGAAGGCCAGAGTACCATTCAAATGTGAGCCCTGTCAATGAGGATCTGAAAAACTTCAGCAGATACGACTCATCTGTGGCTAAGTCGCCCATGATGGTCATGTAGTATGCGACATGCTCTTTCAGAGATCCCTTCCCGTTGAACTTGTCGAACTTAGGTGGCTTGCTGATTCCTGGCGGGAGCCGCTTGGCAGCATGATGTGGTGAGTATGGCACTCGATAAGCATCAAATGTGACATAGTCATCTTCACTTCGCTCAGCAAGCTTTAATTCAATCATCCTTTCCACCATCAACCTGTTCACGGTGGTTGGATCGACTGGCTCCAGATAGAAATGTGCCAGCTGCAGGTATGGGGTGACCAGGGTGGTCACCTGCGACAGAGGGCACAGTAGCAGAGGGGCTTAGTGCACTTGAGGTAACACCGGTGGCATCAGCGGTTGAGGTGGGCGCTACTGGGTGGCTGCTTGACTGTGCTCTGCCGTCTGGGATAGAGTGCATAATGGTGGAAAGTTACACGGGTAGATGCCTCCCCATGACGACTCAGCCTGCATCTCGGGCTGCTTGGACGCCGAGATTTGTTCTGTCTTTTCAAGCAGTTGCTTCTTTAGGAGTTCTATCTCCTGCCGATATTACTGTAATAGCATCAGCACCGACGGGTCTATAACTGCTGTGCTGGGGGTGGCTTCCACTGTTTCCCCTTAAGCGCCTTCAGGCGAGGTATTCAGCAACACCTCCTCCTCTTCAGCCGTCATCACGTTTGCAGTCAAAGTGGTGACTTCTTTAGGCAATATTTATTATCCCTTCGCCGCTCTCATCATTACTTTTGCGGCTTCTATTCTTCTGGTATTCGGCCCTGGCCTTTCGACTAATCGGGCCAATTCCTGGGGTTCCTCAGGTAGTCCCCCATACTTGCTGGCTACCCTGGCCATATTGCAAGTAAAAACTCACTTTATTTTCTTTGTCTGTAGACCCTCCTCTTTGCATGACTGGGGAAGGTCAACCTCTCAAACACGGAGATTCTTCTTCTCTCCTCCTGCTGGGGAGGGGCTTCATCTGCCTTGAGATCTGGGCCATTTCATACCCACTATCGTCAACAGACGGCGTCATTCTTCTATCTTCTTCTTCTTCGACAGCCATTGGTAAGCAGTCTTCTTCTTCGGCCGTGACTGCCTGAAGTAGCTGCTGCTGGCCCAACGAGGGGTTGCCCAGAGCCCTGAATTAACTTCTGACCATATCGGTCATCTCTTCTTGACCCCATCCTTGATGGAGGACTGGGGATGGCTATCGACCTCCCACTGGAGGGATGTAAGCTAGCCAGACTCTCCTGGCGAGTTGCTCAAATCTTCTCCCTACTGAAGGGATATTGGCTTGTCGGGCGCATGCCCCGAAGCTAGTACGGCGTGGAGGGTCCACAACTGTTTCTTCTCTTCTTGGGGCCAATCCCCTC
Source organism: Amorphophallus titanum (assembly GCA_024336825.1). NCBI lineage: Eukaryota > Viridiplantae > Streptophyta > Magnoliopsida > Alismatales > Araceae > Amorphophallus > Amorphophallus titanum. The sequence goes on from JANBPO010009398.1 coordinate 2,616,084, forward strand.
TCATTCCTCCTCCCCATCTCAGTAGGCTCGGGGCGGCGGTGAACAGGCAGCTCCTGACGAACAAGCTGGATCTTCTTGGGGACCCACACCTGCTTGAATATCTTTGGCCTTGGGGCCAACTCTCTTTAGCCTTGGCGGCCAGCCTCCTCTTTCTCGGCTCTCTTCCCGGAGAGGGCTTGGAAGGAGTTACGAGTTGGTATGGCAGCGACCACCCGGTCCGGGATTACTTGGTCATCGCGTCCATCTAGGAAGACACAGACACCACCAATCAAAATGGATTTGCCAGACGCCGACAGCCGTCTGGAAATAGGAGCAGCAACTCTTCTTCAGGAACTCCCCTGGCGACGACCCCCAGGCTTACTGCGATAGGTGGGGTGAGCCCCTTGAACTACATGGTGCACCATGCAGCTGGTCAGTTGAGTCTAGCCTGCTGGCAGGCCCTTGCGGCTTCGGGTGTTGTAGGCCCCAGGCTTCTTGCGGATGCCTCCTTCGGCTAGCTCCGGGGCTTCTACTTCTAGCATATCAGCAAAGGCTACCCCCAAGAAGTTGGGGAAGCCGACCACTGGTGGGAAAGAAATGAAAGCAGTCAGTGCCGACAGGTACCCACAGGCAGCATGATTGGCCACAATCTTGGGGCCAAAAGTCAGCGCGAAAAATCCAACAGCCAACGTTGCTACCTGCGAGCACAGAAACAAGTAAACGATCAGCATTCTTTGGGAGGGCCCCAGGGGCCCATTTATCTTGGCAAAGAGATGAAGGACGGAAGCAGATGATAACATGAAGATTTACACTTGCTACGTCTCCAGCAGAGAGCCCATGGAAGCAATGGGCAACCCTGCCAACCTAAATGAACCTGTTGGGCCAAATGATAAAAATCTGGCTATGGATGCAGAATACCTAAATACCAGGAACGCCGCCAGAAGAAATCTCCAAGCCCAGTTCAGTGGCCAGGCGGGAACTTCCTCTCAAGGCCAACACCAAGGACCCATTCAGGAGCAACTGCAGAAACAAAGGGAGAATGCACCTCAGGAAGGGGTATACCCCGATGAGGTTGTAAGCATCCACGGGGAGGGCGCAGCTCACCCCGACGTTGCATATTTAAACCCGATGTTTGAACCACCGACAAAGGCCGCCTTCCAAGCTATGTCCGACGATGCCAAATTTGAGACCATGCAACGTTGACATATAGAGATGACCAATCTGATGCTAGAAATGAAGTGACAAATGGATGCAAACGCCCAAAGGCCTCAGACGCCAATGCACAACCAAGATTTCCGACGGGAGCAGTGGTTTGCTAATCCCACCATGGCTAATCGACAAGTTGCCCCTCCTCACAGTATCTATGTTGAGCCAGGGATCGAGCCATCTCGAGCCCCGCCTTACGTCCAATCCTCTCGGACCTTGGGCACGGAAGAGGCTATCGCCCAACGACGCATGATAGAAAAAATTGTTGAAGATAAGTTCGCCCATAGCGGCGAGGGTGTTGCCACTGTCGACATATACAGTATGCCCTACCCCATCCATCATCAATTCAAGAAGCTCCCGCCGGACTACCAAAAGACGCCAAAGCTACAGAAGTTTAATGGGCAAGAGTCACTGCACGAGCACCTAGCTTACTATGTAATGGCCATGGGTGACTTGGCCCTCGAGGAGTCTTATCTCCTTCGGTATTTTGCGACTTCTCTCACTAGTAGTGCCTTTCACTGGTACTCGAGATTGAAGCCTAACTCTATAGCTGACTGGGCTGATCTACAAAAGACATTCATTGATTGATTCTAACTAGCCGAAAGGAAGAAGTCTCTTGCCGAGTTTTGCTCGCTTAGGCAGAAAAGAGGAGAAACCGCATTGGACTTCATTAAACGCTAGAGGGATCTCAGTATGTGATGCGGCAATCCTTCAACACAGGAGGATGCCATAACAATATGCCGGAGAGGCTTGGCCCCAGAAGTCAGTGAGAGACTCTTGGGAGCAAACATCAAGGGATTTGACCAACTGAATTCAGTGGTGGTGGAGATTGAAATGTTCTTCGTTGATAACCCAACATTTACACCCTCTAAGACTAAGGCACCCAAAGAGCGTACCGCCACTAGGAAAGAAGCAAATGCCGTGGATTTCTCCCCAGTGATCGGACCCGGCGAAGGAGCGCCGCCAGTCGATTCGAGCAAGAAGCCTGAAGGGAAGGCATTGACCGCAAGGTTAGTCGAACGCATGAAGACCCCTTATTCCTTCAAGAAGGAACACACGAAGAGGCTCTTTGATCTTTGTATGAAGAACAAGTTGATATCCTTGCCAGAGCCAAAGAAACCATAAGAAGTCAATAAGGCAGACGATCCCAATTATTGCGTGTATCACCACTTGTTATGACAAAGTTGAAAACAAGGAGTCGACTGATATGAAAGTCAGTTGACTGATTTCCCAAGGAGTCGACAGATATTCATGAAGCAAGGCAGAATATGAAGGCTGTGTCGACGCAACATGCTTATGGTGTCGACACACTTTTGAACAAACAGTGCATACCCATGAAACCAAGTGAAGATCAGGTCGATGCAATGAATATATGGCATCGACGCAACAAAAGTATCCAGCCAACAGCAACAGCAGCAGCCAGTAGCAACAGCAAGCAGTATCAGTCGACTTATCACAATTGAGTTGACTGAGAATGCAAGGTCAGTCGGCCCAATGGAAGTTCAATCGACAGATATGGCATCTCAGTCGACTGATATTGCCTGTGAGCCACAGCACGTGTAGACTTCGAGCAGGGTCAACTATTATCGTATTTATTTACTCCAAGTCAATGCACATGCCTCCAGGACACGAGCCGCAAGGTCTGGAAAAGGTCCTAAGACAGAGATCCTTCCTTTTTATCATGGACCAATCAGATTGCAGCCATGGAAAAGGTCTTGTCAATGAACAGATATAAAAAAGCTATTTTTCATGTCTCTCCTCTATAAACATCAGATTACAGCCTATGAAAAGGACCTGACAGAAAGACAGATTTGGAAAAAGGGACTTTCCATGTTTCTATAAACATGGACCAATCAGGTGGCAGCTTCTAAAAGAACCTTATTTTTATCCAAGACTACTCAAACAACAGATCTGGAAAGGTTCCATGACAAAGAACCTAATTTTTATCAAAGACCAATCAGAATGCAAATCTGGAAAAAGGTAACCTTCCATACTTCTCCTCTATAAATATGAACCTCCTGTCTGAAGAAGAGGCCGCTGGTGCCCTTAGCCATTAGAGACGGCCTGAGCTTTTAGAAGAAAATCTAAGAGGAAGAAAAGAAGAGAGTGCAGCAGCCCAACAGCTGGTCTGAGCCAGTCCAGTGTTGAGAAGAAGAAGGAGAGCCCTGAGCCCTTAGTGTGAGTAGTTGAGCGTGAGAAGAACTAAGTGAAATGCCCTCAGATCTGACAAGATTTCAGATCGGAGTCCAGATCTATATCTTCAGCTTCAAGACTTCGATCTAAAGCTACAGTTTCGCTTCTCAGTTTCGTTTTATGTTTTTCTTTCAAAACTCTACATTTGTTTTCCGTGTGTAGTGTTGTTTTGATAGCGTTCTCCCGATACCCTATTTTAGGGACCGGAGTGCGGTTTTGGCTGCTATGCAGCAGTGAGGAGTTTGTTCCTCGTGCAAGCTGTTAGTCAACGTCTGTGACACTTGGGGAGTTGTCCCCGTGTTTTGTTGCACCTTTACAGCGTGTTTTTCTTTTGGGATTTGTCCCCATGTTTTGCTGCGTTTTGCCAACCCCACTACACTTTTGAGTCTTTTAGTCATTTTTCTTCATTCATACACAATAAACCCGTGACCATATGTAGAGTCTAGCAAGAGTCCTTGCGGGCTCTTTCATAAAAAAGGGGGGAATTGTAGAAGCCTCCTACAAAATTGAGAATCTAGATCCATCATACACTCACCTTCTTCATACATTCTCCATTGCATTCATGCTACCCAAGTCAAGCATGTGCACATTGCATGTTAATGTATTAATAATGCATATAGACCCTCATTGTTGGGAATTTTCCCCATCAGATTTCGTCACCTTTGTTCTATCTTGGGCTCCTTGTGTAGGGATCTGCTACACATGGGTCGACCCTTACAGACCTAGGGGTCGACCCCTCCATGACTATATTCTTCAGCCTACTCCCTTTGGGCTTTGACATGCACAGGTCCAAGCTCCTTCAACTTGGCTCTCCTTTTAGGACGGCTTATTCCATATGCATTGCATAAATAAAAAATCATCCATGTGCATTGCATGAATAAACCAAAGCCACTCACATTCATTGCATGAATGTATTAAAACCTCACTCATGTTTTCCATGAACATACCAATGTTTCCCATGCATTGCATAAAAAAAAAAAAAATCCTTCGTGTGCACACCATGAATAATTTCAAATCACATTCGTGCATTTCATGAACAAAGAAGAGCCATGGGCAGATTAAAACCGTCATTCATGTAGTTCTGAATAAGCTAAAACATCACAAATGCATCATATAGCTACAACCAAAACCCTACTAGGAGCCAAGAGTCGACTTCACCCTAGTCCCAAGTCGACTTAAACCTGCAACCCTGGGAACATTCAGTTCTAGGGATTTTGGTCGACTGAAATGGAATTTCAGTCTCTCAGCCTGCACTCTACAAGCCTTTGCAGTTCCCCTTTCAGAAGAAAATATAGCTTTCAGCATCTAGGCCTGTCAACCATTCCCTCCCCATTCAGGTGCAGAAAACTCAAGTCCACCCATACCACATGATTAGAAAGGTTCATGGTTTTCAAATGAAAGGAGTGGGCCTTTGGCCATTTGAACAAGATCATTGCATTGAGCATATTTCCCTTTGTTCTACATGCGTATGGGCACACATGCATCTGTCCATGTCATAGAGTTAGCCACATGAAGAATAAAAGAAAGGGGGAAACATGAAATTGTTCTACCATCAGAATATCTGATCACAGGCTCATAACCCCATCAGAAATAGCACAAACTTCCCTCTTCATCACCCCTTTGCTCATCCTACGTCGATGCAAGAACCAACCCCGGGTCGATGCATCCAGCTCCCTTGGCCACCTCTTGGTAATGGGTTCCCTTGTATTGCATTTGCACTTGCATAAATATGCACTTGCATGCCTGAGTGAGAGAAGAAAAGAGCACCAACAAATCAAATTAGATGAGTTGGTAGAGCAACAAATGAATTTCAGAAGAGAGGGGGCCTTGGGTTCTGCCTGAACTGCAGAAACAAATGACAAAGGTTGAAAGGAGCCGAGTATCAAGCTATTTTAGGACTTTCTGAAATGCTGAAATTCAGTATGAGTTCAGTAAATTCTTTATCTCAGCTGAGTTGGTGAAGTCAGCAGTTCGGTAGGGTGAGAAAGCCAGCAGATTTCAGTAAGAAAAAAGAGGTAAGCTAGTGATACTTGGTGAAGATTTTCATATGCAACAAGGCCAAGATGCACCTTGTATGAGAATATATCTAAATGCAGTCATTCAAATCTGTGGGCATGTTGTACACTGCTCAATCATTCAAGGAAAATTCAGAAGCTTTCAAATAAATTTAAAAATAGTCATTTCAGGAAATTTATTTCAGATAGATCAGTAACTTTGGAAAAACTCATAAAGCTCAGAAGCTACAATGGTTAGAAGCTCCTAATGACTTAGAAAACTTCAAAAAATCATGAAAGAGTATTAACTGTAGTCCACTTCCCAAATTCATAAGATCAGATCTACAAGTTTAGCAAATTAGCAAACCTTAGAGAGCTACTACTCACTTCAGCACTAATGAAGCTCAGGACATTAATTTTCAAGAACCAAGTCATACAAAACCCCATCCTGTCATATTTGCTAGTCCACTGTCTTATGCAAATTCCATCCTGATCAACCCCGCCGAGTTCACATACGGTCTTCCATGACTGAATTGGCATGCCAAGACATGTGGAAGACCAAATTCAGCGGCCCAAGTCAAGCTATGCTCATTTCATTGGGATTTTCTAACTGTTTGATCAAATGCCCCTGAGAGCTAAATTGGCAGCAACAGCAGCCTAAGGAATTCAGCAGATCTTCAGAGGTCAGCAGATTTCATAGCAACTCTATCAAATGCAGCAGATCTTGAAGTAGAGTCTGGTAGCTCCATTTGCAACAACAACAGTGCAAACCACCGACTGAACAGTGATAGTAGCAACAATAGCCAAGTCTAGTAACTCCAGTGGGATGCAGCAACAAAATACAATCTGATCCTGGTAATCCGTCAGCCCACATCTTCCCTTGCTCACTTTTGGCTGTCTTGGCACCCTCATCACTGTAGTGAGCATGTACTACATTAAGAAGAACTGCATGAAGTGCACAAGGGCAGGTCGATGCACCGCATGGGTAGGTCGATGCGGTTGAAGGAAAACAGCCAAGGGCAGGTCGATGCAGCTAAAGAAAAATCTGGAGAATAAAAACCATTCTAATCCTTTGGACCTTGGACATTCCATCCCTTCCAAACTCATTTCTCTTTTAATATCTAGCCCTCCCTTTTGGGTAGTTCAGCAAACATTCAGCTGCAAGGTCAGTCCATCCAATTACCCATGGAGTTTCTTCAGTTCCACTAACTAGGTACTAGGCTAAGAATCATCTCTTCATGTTCTTTCAAATAAATCCCCCCGTGACCTGCTGCCCATGACCCCCTTAGCAGGCTAGTCAATCTGGGCCTGCAGGATCAGACCTGTGGCAGTAGGGAGTCGACTCCTTTCTCCACATTGGGTTTATGTTTCACGATAGATGTTTACTTAGGCGAATTTCACTTTCATTCTGTTGGCCTTCATCTAGTTAAAGCCTCTCTGCTTTTTATAAGTTCAGTTCCAACTCTGCAGCCCAATATTGCCTACTATTTAGTAGAATCCCCAGCTGTGTAGGTTGGCTAAACGTTTTAGTGTGAACCACATTAGTGCATCTGTTTGGTTTGAGCCATCTCATCTTATTTCTGCACATATTGCTCAACGTGAGTGTTAATCAAAGTAATTTTTTTAAAGGGGATTCATTCACCCCCCCTCTAAATCCGTGCCTTGCACCCCAATAGAGTAATGAGCATCCGACAGGGTCAGAGAAGGAGTAGAGGCAACACCAAGAAGTCCCAGGGAAAGAGAATCAAGTGATGTCCTGAAATTGGGATGGAAGGGGAGATCTGGAGGTTCCAGACGAAAGTAAGAATCGAAGGAGGCCCCAAAATCGGGATGAAATGATGACATAAGTCGAGGCCTAGGATTGTGAGCGGAAGGGGAATCCATATGCTCCGGATGGAAAGAAGAGGAATGGGGGCTCGCGGACCCCGGAAGAGAGGAGAAAATCATGGAAGTAGGATCGAAAGAGGGAAGATACACCACCCAAGGGTGGGAACTGAGTAGAAGAAAGGATGATGATTGGAAAGACGGGGGAAAAGAAGTAGTGGACCCCTGAGTGGACCAGTTGTGGCCCTTGTACTTGTGTCGCCTCCTCTTCTTAGCAAAAACTTCTTGAAAATGGACCCACCTGGTGTGGTCTCAGACCTTTGGACTTCTTAGTTTGTAATAGCTTCTCAAATAACGGGCACATCTAGCAGACGGCTTGGCCCAGTCATGAACATTAAACTTAACTTGGGCGGTTGCCCCTAAACACTCGGTGCTAACAACGTTTGGACATTCTTGAATAAGTAACTCCTCAGAATGATGAATATCTAAAAATCATGGAGTTTTGTCTCTCGACGCAAGCAGCATGAGATTTGACAACTCCACTCGGCAAATAGTCTTGAAGCATAACTCCCTTGACAAAAAAGAAGGATGGAACTGAGGGAGGGTAATGCGTGGCGTTGAAATAGCCGGCGTGCAGATAAACTGAGGGAGATTGCATAAAATGTGTAGAATGTTCTTGGGAAATGTTGAAAATATGGCGAATTGCCCCATGAACATAGAACTCACCAATCTTTTGGCAACCGTATGAGTTAGTACAATATGGGTGGAGAGCCTTTTTTGGCCAGCTATCTAAATGGCAACGAAGCGAGGAGTGATAACAACATCAATGGTGAGACCTTCGGCGAGCAAAGCGATTGCCACCGGCCTCGATTTTGAAGGAACTGGCACCAATGCGAAGGAGCTTTTCTTGACAACCATCTTCGGAAGGATAGGCTCTCCAATCCCAAAATAGAAAGGGACTAAAACACAGATTGACATTCAACAGATAAAATCTTGAATGTTGAATTGCATAACTAGGATCGGGCCATCCTGACTCGACTCATCATCTCCCTGGGGACTAGACCCAAGGGGCACCAAAGGTAGCACACACCCACTCTGTGGGGTGGAGGTGTATGGATAGATGGAGAGAATAGGTTTGATGAGTAGTGGGGGAGGCGTGGGTAAAGGCGTCAAAGGCAAGGTGGCAATGACAGGCTCGGATGTAGACGGAGGTAAAGAAAACAGTGTAGGTGGAGGCATGGCTTGCTCAAGCTCGGGCGACGAGGAAGATGGAGGAGAGGGTGGAGAAGGTAAAGGCGGTGTAGATGAAGGTGATGATGAAAGCGATGGTGGAGAAGGGTTAGGGGATGAGGATGGTGGCAAAGGTAGAGGCGGTGGTGACGGCAATGGGGGTAATTGATCGAGGTGGAGATGGAGAGGGTGAAGAGGAGGAGCACAACACCCATCGTCAGCGTACCGACACAACATGTTGGATGACGTTAGGAGTGGAAGCAGTGGAAGTGTCGGTGGTGGGAGTGAAGGAAGAAGGAGAAGTAGCACTAGCCCGAGCAGAGGCTTGGGTTGGTAGAGGGGACAAAGGGTAGGAGACGGTGAATGTGATGGAGATAGAGATGGCAACAGGGTAGGCGATGGCCTAGGTAGGGAAGTGGGTAAGGGAGTAGATGACGGAGTAGACGACGGAGCGGGCGTCGCGACAGGCATAGAATCATAGGGGTGCCCCTGGTCTTATAGTGACAGAGACAGCTGCCTGGGCAGCACTTCTTGTTGCTGCTTGCTGCGAAGATGTAGAATAACCTTGCGAATAGCGGCCCAATCAATCTTCTTCTTGGCTTCCAAGTCATGAACAAACTCCCAGAACTCGAGGCAATCCTCAACCAAATGCCCCTTCTGGCGATGAAAATCACAGAACTGGAGCATATTTCTAACCGTGAGTTGGCAAGGCACAACCAGAGGGAGTTGTAATGCATGAGTGACCATCAAATCCCTAAAAATATCTATAAAACACTCCGATAATAGAGGACGGGGAGCCTGCTTTGGGCAAGATGGATGCCGAGGGGTATTAGATGAAGATGGTTGTGGAGACTGTGTGGGCAATGGAGGTTGCGTAGGGAATGGAGCATGTGGAGATGGAGAAGAAGGTATGTAGTGGATGACATCCACTTGCTCGGGGTGTGACGTTCCCTAGACCGGAGGTGGAGACACATGTGGGTATGCGTAAGCGGAGGGCTGACTTGTGGAGGGTTGGTAGGAGGGAGGCTGACGTGTGGAGGCGTAGGGCTGACTCATGGAGGGTCGGTAGGTGGGAGATTGGTATGTGGAGGGGTAGGGCTGACTCATGGAGTGTGCGATGTAAGTGGAAGGTTGACTCGTGGAGGGTGAAGGTTGATCTGTGGAGGTAGATGTAGATGGCAGGGTATATGGAGATGTAGAAGCAGAAGGTTGATATGTGGATGGTGGATTCACAAAGGAATTTGTGTTGGACGACTGACTCATGGAAGGCGAGTAGGCGGTGGTAACCATTTGATATTTGTGGTCACAACTGAAATTGCAAGACGGCAACATCCTTACTCCATGTCCCAGGCCTCAGTTCAATGTGAGAAGTTAGCCTACAAGGATATATTTCAGTATGTTTCAACCAACTTTGTGAAATCAGTAAATGACTATTTATGACATGCCAATTATCACGTCAAATGTGGTTAGCGAACAAGAAAGGCACAAATGGTTCTTGAAGATATTGCAATTACATGTGACATCAATTTAGAAAAAATAAAACAAAATGATGCATTGCTTTTGTATGCAATGAAGTCGACTGGTATGACATTAAACCCTTACTGAGCATATATCATGATGCAAAAAATACCTGTGTTAATTGCCTGCTTTCATGATTCCCACGCAAAAGTGTAATATTTGCAGGATATCTGATGCAAATATGAACAACAAAATAAACAAAATAAGGTTCTTAATGAAATACTTCTTGACATTGAAAGAATACAAATGCACAAACTAGTAGATAAGCAAACAGTCACTATCAGAAGAAAAATTCATGAGCATGAAACAAAGAGTAATAATACTTCAGAAATTCACATAAAGTCCTAGAGATCAAAATTGAGCAATCACAGCATTAAACCGGATAGGACACCTGGTCAATTTCTCTCTCTACGTGATTCTAGATAGAGAAGCTCTGGGGATTTGAGGGAAGTCAAGCAATGTCACGCTAGGGAGGGTGGCTGCTGGAGTCCACCTCCGGAGTGAACAGAGTCCCTCTCGGTGGAAGGGGCCCACGATCGACCTTCCCTGGTGCAGTGGCAAATGGGGGGAATGGGGGGGACTACCGGAGAAGGGGGAAGGGGTAGATCCATCTCCTTCCGCTGTCAGAGAAGGGGCCATACCTGAAGGTTCTGTGAGGATTGGACACCAGAGGGGGAAGAGGGGGAGGGGGGTGAGGACACTCCTTTACAGAAGATATGCTGATGTCATGTGAAGTTGGCTCCCAGCAGCTGCGAAGGGGGATTGGGAGGAAGTGGACATAGGGCCGATCCCGATGGACCTGCTTCATAGCCGGACCAACTGGCTTCAATGCAGCCTATGGGTGGTACCAATGGAAGGAGGGGTGGAGGAGGAGAAGGTCAAGGCCATGCTGGGAGCGTGGGGAGATGGGTGGGAGGTCCGTCTGGTTTCCACCTGTGGCTTCTTGGTGGTCGGAAGCTGGAAAGAGACCGTGGAGGCGGTGGCAGAGGCAGGTTACACTATGGCGATGGTACCCTGCTCCGGATCCAGTGGTGGTCCTTGGAGAGGGGGACCTTCCCCAACCCAAGGGCTATGGAGACCAGGGTCTGTCTGGTGAGTATCCCTCTCATCCTCTGTGATAGGAAGGGAATCTCACCTTTGGTCCAGAGTTTTGGCACAGTTGTGGCAGGGAGTCTGGCTTTTGCTTCGGCGACCTCCCTCACGGCTGCTGCAGTACATCCGGTGATCCTGTTTGTCATTAGAGAGAGCAATTCATGGTTAGGGCCTAGATTCTGCCGAAACTGAAATGATGGCGGTTGGTGGAGCTAGGGCAATGCTGCCATGGGCCAAAGGAGGAAGAACGCCAAAGGGGGGTCGCATCCCAACTCACCCCAGCTCAAATTTGAACCAAGCAGGCATCTTAATGGCCGGGGTTTACTTTTGAGACTGGGCCGACAACAGGCCTCTCCAAGGGCCATATGGCTGGGCCTCATGTTCCTCTGGCAGGCAAAGTAGACCCATTCAAGTTGACCCGCCACTTGGTCGTAGAGGTCAAGGGTCTAGCAGTTCACAGGAACCTAATAGCTGCCCTCTCCTTCGCCCAATAGACATGGCAGACGTTCTGCGACCGCAGGCCGCCGACAGAGGCTCCTGTGGACCATAGGCAGCGGCGTACACCAACAAACAGCAGCCCAACCCCTCCAGCGACCTTCATCCGGCCCCAGTGATAGCTCTCCAGGTGGGCACATTAGGCCCCAGTAGCAGGCCAAGGGAGGAAATGGTGGGCGGCCGTCTGCGGTGCTCGTCTCTAACCTAAGAAGATTCGTCGTAGGACACCTATTTCCAGCCTCATCGGCCAGCCTTCAGGGAATCTCTCCTTCGACATCCCATTGGTGGAGGGACAATCCGGCACCGAGACAGGGGCCGAGTGATGGTACTGGCTAGGGCCTAGAGAATGTCACCGGCAGCAACGTCAGAGTCCTCTCTTCCTTGTTCAGCACATATGCTTCCAAGAGGCTTACTAGAGGACGCTCAAGAGCCAAGACCCGAATAGCTGGTGGTGCTGACAGCCGACATGTCATTTCTGGCCTTGCGGGAGCCGCAAGGATCTATCTTACTGCACGGCCAGGAGGAGGAGGAGGACATGGAAGGCCCAATCTCACTAGCCAAGTCAGGGAGATCCCTGAGACGGCAGCAAAGGCTCCTTACTGCCGCCACGGATTTTCAGGAGGTCGGTGCTATTCAGGCTTGGGGGAAGGGAGGAAGGAACAGGGAGATGCTATGGTTTTGGAAACCCCCGAGGAGAGAACCTTGGAGGAGGAGCAGTCGGAGGGGGAGGGAGTCTTGACATGAGTAGGCTTGGCAGAGAGGAGGTGAAGAAGATGGTAGGTGTGGTGGAAAGGTTGACAAAGGCACAAGTGAGGGAGCCGACACAAAGGGTGGGAATATCCTACGTGGGGCGAGCGGGACCTTAAAGGTGTATTTAAAAAAGTGCAAAAGTGTAACATGGCCAGGGATGCCAAGGGAGGAAAGTCCTATAAGAAGGCGGATATGGAGAGTGAGGAGAGTGCAGGAGGGGAGGATTGAGGCCAAACCCAATAAGGTTCAGGCCATCCTGAACATGCGGCCACCCTCTTGCGTTAAGGTCATCCAGCGCCTTATCGGGCGCATCACGGCGCTTAATCATTTCCTATCTCGGGCAGCCGAACGATGCCTACCCTTCTTCAAATTGTTGAGGGGGCCCAAAATGGCGTCTGCCACATTCATCTGGGAGAATAACTAAAATAACGCAAGATTAAAATCTATGTAAAAGAGTTTGGAGGGGTAAAGGAGAGAAATAGGGAGAGGTAGAGAAAGAGATAATAATACTAAAATAATTTTATTACTCAAATGTTAAATGTTTACAGAGTGACAAGAAAATGAAAATTACAACCCCAAGTAAATTCTAACTAAATGAAACATGAAGAAATAGGGTGAAGAAATAGCCATCAAGAACCACCGTCGTCTACGCCCTTGGACCTTGGAGAGCCGCCCAGCTTGGAATAGATGCTGCTGTGAGTGGGTTTTAGATAGAGAAATTTGGAGAGAGTGTAATAAGAAGGGAAAAAAAGGAGAGGTAAATAGGTGGATGTGAGAATGAGATAATAAAATAAGAAAAGGAAAATAGTGTGTGTTATTGTGTGAGAGGAGAGAGAGAGACGGAGAGGAGAGGGATAGAGAGAAGGCAAGAGAGGAGGGGTCGAGAGCTAGAGAGAGAAAGAGAGAGAGAATTTGCAAGAAGAGAGAGAAAGAGATTGTGAGGAGGGCCACGGCGGTGGTTTGGAGAGGAAGCCGGTGAGAGGAGTGGGCTTCGGGTTGGTGGCATAGAGAGAGAAAGGGAGGTAGAGAGAGATAGAGAGAGAGATGACAGGAGGGAGGAGGGGAGGAGGAGACGGTGCGGGGTCGTGCGTGTGAACAGAGAAGCAGAGAGTGGCTACGTGTGGATGAGCTCGCAAATGGGAGTGGAGAGCTATATAGAAGAGAGAGAGAGTACGTGGGAGAGAAAGAGAGAGAGGACTGCGGCGGGTGGCGACCGGTGGCGGTGTTGGAGGACGATGGGGAGGCAGACAGCACTGCGACAAGAGGACAGGGAGGAGAGTGCGGGAAAGAGAGGAGGGTGACCGCGGTTGCTGGTTAGTGTGTAGAAGGAAAGAGAGAGATCCTACAGCAGTAAGGGGGAGAAGATGAAGAAGCCCGGTGCGATGTGTGTGTATGAGGCGAGAACAGGGGACGACGAGAGGAGGGAGGCGATGCCGGTGAGGGTTGAGTGCAGGTTAGAGAGAGGAGCATATAAGGGGGGGGGGCTTCAGCGATGCCGTTGCGGTGCCGTGGCTAGAGAGGCAGAGAGGGAGTGGGAGATGGCAAGAGAGGCTGAGAGAGAAAGAGAGGGTGAGGCACCGTGGTGAGGTTAGCAGACGGGAGGGGGTCTGGGAGATCACGTCTGTGTGCCAGCAGAGGGAGAGAGGAAGCAGATGCGATGTGGGAGGTGGATGAGCAGGTGCGGTCAGTGGTGGTTTGAGAGAGAGAGAAAGTTAGAGAAAGATGGTGAGAGAGGGAAGGGAGGTCTGGCTGGGTGTGCCTGCGATGGTGAGAGCGGGGGTGGCTCGTCGGCTGTGGGTGTCATGTGTGTGTGGGAAGGTGAGAGAGGGTGCGACGGTCTCGCGGGAGAGCGGAGAAAGAGAGCTGTGGAAAGAGGGGTGCCGCGGTGGCGTGTGTGTGTTAGTTAGAGAGAGAGACGATAAGAGGGGTTCACGGTGTGTCTAGAGAGAGACAGAGAGCCAGTGGGAAGAGGGAGAGGGGGAGAAGAAATGTTCGCGGTGCCTGCAGAGGATGCAGGGAGATAGCAGAGGAAGAGTGGGAGAGAGAGGGGGTGCGATGGTGGTGAGAGAGGGGCTCGCGTGTGGCTAGAGAGAGAGGAGGTGAAAGGGAGTTAGAGAGAGAAAGAGAGAAAGAGAGAGAGAGATCGCGAAGGCGGAGGGGGAGCGGGGGTGGTTCGGCGGCCTCTGTGTGGTGGAGGGTACAAGGGAGAGGAGTGTGAGAGGGAGCGCTGGTGGCTGGTGTTGAGACGTTGAGAGAGGGAAAGAGAGGTTGGAGGGTTGAGAGAGAGAAGCCAAGAGAGGGAGATGTCGCGGCGGGTGACTGTATGTGTGGGCGAGGGAAGTGGCGCCGGCGGAGGAGGGCTACGTGCATGGGAGACGTGTGCGGCTAGGTGTGTGGGAGAGAAAGGGAAAGGGGTGTGTGAAGGCGGCCCACGGTCGGTGGAGGTGTGGCTGCGTTGTGGTTAAAAGGGAAGAGAGGGAGAAGGAGTGGGCTTGCGAGAGTGTAGAGAGGGAAGAAAGGAGGAGTGGAGGTCGACGCTGAAGGAGGGTGAGTGGTGTATGGATTAGAGAGGTAGCAGAGAGAAAGCTAGAGAGGGGAACGAGGAGTGGTCGGCGTGGAGGCCCTATGTGTGTGGGCTAGAGAGAGACAGAGAGAGGGAATGGGAGAGAGGGTGAGAACCGGAGGGTAGAGAGAGAAGCAGAGAGAGGGAGGAGGGAGAGGTAAAGGAAGAGAGGGCTGGCACAGAGGCCGCGGTGGTTAACGGGGGGGGGGATGGCTGCCGCTGGTAG